>JAOVFP010000022.1:1422964-2134447 GCA_025738555.1 Cyathus striatus
TATTTATGTAACCTAGGCTGACGCATGAGACGACAATTCTAAGCTCAAGTTCCTCTGCTTTATTCTACCTAACAGATTCGACATCTTGCAGTATCACCCTACACTAAAGAGATATAAGTTATAACCTCACTGCATCTCTTTCCTAGATATTTAATTGGTAGATTCAAGGAAACTCAAGATGACCGAGAAATATCTGACAAACAAATTAGTATTCTTCTCACATTTCACTGGATGAATTGACCTACTTGTCCGGATCCTCATAAAACGGTGAGTGAGTAGTTGTCGGGATCTCGACCCACTTCGCTTTCGGGGTATTCAAGAAATAAGGAATAACAGCTTCCTCTTGCATCTCATCGTGCGGCGAGCTAATGAGGAGCAGGGATGCTTTGACCTTGTGCAATTCATTGACAAGAGACCAGCCCATATCTTTTAAGTTACCGTTAGGATAGAGCTCAGACACGCCCATCCTATATTTCATCAATTATTTTCTATCAGGAGAAATAGAAATATGCTCACATAGCTATACGCACATTCTTGTTTACTTCCATAGCCATGATACTCTCAAGGAGATTCTTGGGCGGGGGGATCACTGTACATACATGCTTGTTATAAAACTGGAACATGCATTGCTTGTACTCCTCCGAATGTCCTTTCCCCGTTTGTTCAAGCTCCCTTACGTGCTTTACAAATTCGGGTGGAAACTTCTGCAGAAGTTCATTGGTTCCTTTTTCGAAACTGACCATGTCGGCAGGAGAGCTGGCTACAATAAGGCGTTTAAGGCCGGCCGGAGCGTGTTCACAAGCGTAGTTAGCTGCCAACATGCCTTTGAATAGGGGAAGTTATCAGTTAATGAAAAAATCGAGATGTAGGAATAAGTTTACCTCCCCAGGAATGGCCTAGGAGGTCAAAATCTGAGCTAATACCCAGCTCATTGACAAGGTTGTCCAATTCATCCATGAATACCTCGGGGTTCCAGAATTCCTTTGGTTCATCCGATGCATGAGACGATTGGCCATTTCCGATTTCGTCGTACACCACGACAGGAATACTGCACGTTGAATGTTGATCTTTATTAGTATTCAGGATTCGTTACAATATTTATTGCTCTTACCCTGCTTTTTCATTGAGGATTGCGTGGGGCCTATCCAAAATATCTTGTCAATACTAGAATTAAGCACAAAACAACAATGGTCCCACAGCATATAGTGGTGGGTCATTCCAGGACCGCCATGCAGCGCTATCAAAGGTGTCTTCCCGCTCCCTTTTAGGTCCCCGAAAACTTTGTACCAAGTTTGGTACACTTTTCCTTTGAACTTGAATTCAACGGTTCCGGTGGTAGACATTGCTATACTAATGGTGGATAGAGAGGAAGCTGGGAGCAGATGACTTCACCAGAACGTACTCGCACTCCTTATATATTAACTCGATGTCGTGAATGCATCACTATAGTAGTTTGATAGTAGTCGGGCGGCGTACTGTTCATGATTATAATTACGAACCTTTCGCGCAGTGTACATTCAAGTGTAAGCAGCTGAGTCAGTTGGAAACGTCCTTTGACGCAAAACCGACTCGAATTATCCTTTTTAAGTAACATACTGTTCGGATATCATCCGTAGCTCGCAAAAAGCATAACATGAAATATCAGAGACTATTTTTATGAAGCCTATACAACACGCATACTCACCTGCTGATAGCATTTGGTAAAAATCTGGTATTTGTAATTTAATGACAACTAAATTCAGTGCTAAGTAACATTGCGAGTTGTACCACCTCGTATGAGTCGTATCTCAGTGTTCGGTGGTATATATTTGGAAATTCAATAGGTGTTAAATTGCGAACCCAGTCCTATACGGAGGTGAAACATCTATATGTATTAACATTTGAAATTTTTAGCCTGGAAGAGTAATATGAGATGTATGCCAAAAGGACATGTGATTGTAAATATCCTTATTACAAGCACTACTGATGTCAGCCACTAATAAACAGACTCAAGAAACGTTAACACTGCAGAGAAATACCTTCCACAAAAAGTCAATATATTTCATTCTCTGCAACGAAAAAGGCACACCTTTCTGGGTCCTCAACAAACGGAGACCTTAAAAGGTAGTGGGAGCCATGTAAAATTGCAGCAGCTTACTCATTTGGCGACCATCCTTGATAAGCCTGCCCTGCTAGAGGGTTGATTCTGTACCAAGTCTCGGAACACGCTCGTACCGTGATGAAGTACAGAGCACATAAGTATCTCCGTTGTTTAAGGAGTATGTGTGAAGCCACGGGACTTGACAAAGATCTTGCAGAGATCAGAATAACTGATGGAGACATATTGCGTAAGTTGCAGGTGTGTAATCTTTCATTTGTTCTTCACCTCCTATAATTTGTGAGAAAACGGAACATAAAATGGACGAGTTACATACTAATACGTAGAAACTGGTGGTTAGTGTATCAGATGACGGTTTTCGGAAGTTCCAACTTCCGCAACTAGCACCTACATTTGATATCCGGGCGGCCCATACGAGAAGAGACTGAGTGCAGTACATCTTCCCTGGTGACCTTAAATTTTGCATTTTCGGGTGTGTAATGTTGGGCGCGATTTGCGCGGGTGTTGCGGCGAATGGCAAGACTTATGACAAAGTTTACATGGTATGTAAGTACTTAGAGGTTATTTGCAGTTGTTTTGCAGCAGCCCCTTCAACCTTGTGAAGAACCGTTGGTCGACACACCTGTCCGGAATCCGGATCCTCATCAAACGGGGAATGCGTGGCAGTCATAATATTAACCCGTTTCGCTTTTGGTGTGTTTAAGGAATACGGAATAAAAGCAGCTTCTTGCACGTCATTTGGGGAGCTGATGAAAAAAATTGGTGCACGGATTTTATGCAATTCATCAACGATGGTCCAATTTTGCAGATTTCCATCGGGGTTTAGGATAGATGAACCTATCCTGCTTGTCGTTACTAACTTGTTCGCAAAGAACAAGAACCACTATACTCACATATACTTATGCACGTTTCCGTTAGTGTGAATAGCATTTATGCTCTCAACCATTTCCATGGGCCATGGATCCAATACACACATATGCTTTACTGGTACTCCTCTGATTGTGCTTGGCCAGCCGCTTGAAGCTCCCTGAAGCGCGTAACGAATTCTTCCGAGAAGCTTGTCTCCAGAAGGGCGTTCATACCTTCCGCGTACTTAACCATGTCAGCAGGCGAATTGGCTATGATCGAGCGCTTAAGTCCAGTTGGTGTACGAGAGGATGCATAGGTCGCTGCTAGCATACCTTCAATGCAGAGTAGGTGAATTATAATTTAAGTTTAGGGTGAAAGCTAGGACATACCTCCCCATGAGTGTCCGAGAAGATCAAAGTCCGAGCTAATACCCAAGTGTTCAAGAAGGGATTCTAGCAGGGCAATAAATACATCGGTGTTCCAGAATTCCTTTGGCTTATCTAATGCATGAGACGATTTTTCGTTGCCAATCTCATCGTAGAACACAACAGGAATACTATTCGGGTAATGTCAGATATTTACTAAAAAGTATTCCATAGAGTATATCTTACCCCGCTTTGTCGTTTATGGTTTTGTGTGATCTATTCTCCCCAAAACAATCAACATCTTTACAAAACGCAAAAATGGGAAGTAAAAGGCTTACAGCAAGTAGTTGTAAGTCATCCCTGGCCCACCATGTAATAATACCAAAGGCTTCTTTCCACTTCCTTTGAGGTCACCGAAGATTTTATACCACGTCTGGTACGCTCTCCCATTGAAAGTGAACTCCGTAATACTGGTGGCAGAGGTAGACATAACTTTGTTAATGGTACAGAGCTGATGGAAGTAATGATCAGAGCCTTGACCATTCCCGCACAATTTAACAGTTATGCGCGAAGCTGGTGTATAAGCCATCGATTACCTATGAAGATTTATTAAGATATTGTTCCATTGGCAATTGACATTTCGATGACTCACCTAGGTAAGCCTGCCCACTGACATGAGAAAGCGGAGAATATAAGTTTGTAAAAGCACTTAAAATACCAGGCCTTATCGGTTGGCTAGAACAGACTCGGACGACGTGCGTACTGATGTTGTTCAAGTAACATATGGATATGCACGTGTGTGAAGCCGCTCGGTTCAGATTTTCGGTACTATTTGTCAATTTTGACCGCAGAACCCCTATAGAAACCACATGTTGTTCATATGAGACGTAGACGTGAAATCACGGAGATAATTCAAAGGTAAAGATGAACAAAGATAATTGTAGATAGGTAGATATGGACCATATCGTATGGTAAGCTGATGGTAAGACTCAAGAGACCTCGACTTGGGCCATGTTCCGCGTGCGTTATATTGAAATGTTTGGCAGTACTTATTCTTGCCAATGATGGCAAATAGCCACAAAGTAGTGTTGCCGTCCGCTCGGCTCCAAAGCCACGAGCCGGTGAGCTGAGCCGAAAATGAGCGGAGCTGAGCAGGTCTCACGAGAGCTGCACCCGGACAGCTCTAGCTCAGCTAGGAGCCGCTCCACGTCAGCTATGAACCCGCTAAGCTACAGCTTAATTTCCATTTCTGAATCTTGTTGAACAAATACCACATATCGCTTAATCTTCCATTGTTTTCATTTATAACTTCATTTTTTACATATAGATAGACACTACTAATATTCATGCATGTATAATAGTATTAAGCTTGAGCAAGCTTGAGAGAAAGAACATAAAAATGCTACCTCACACACAAATTTAACAGCTTTTCAGACCATTATCTAAAAGGTGTGCACTGCATCAAATTAGCTTTTAAGCACCTTACAAATGCCCATTCTCTATTCTGCTGAACTATGTATTTAGTAACTTGCAGCGAACAGACTGAGCTGTGGCTTAGCCAAAGCTAAGCGGTTAGCTGGAGAAGCGAACCAAACCTAAACAGCTTCGCTCATAAGCTGAGCTACCTGCAGTACCTGAGCCATGGAAGCTGAGCTAAACTGAGCAGAACTGAGCAGCAGCAACACTACCACAAAGTGTTTTGTTTAAGGTCACCATCTTGCCTTGCCAGCAGGCCCCATGCCTAGTTCTAAGCTGAGTTTCAGACCCAGGAGCCAGGATCTTGTTGTTTTTCGGATACCCAAACCGAACCTTCACTCAACAACATCAAGCTTCCAAATTAATTCTTTAAATTATAGTGTACATGCAGTCTCCTTCCCAGACCCACTGGGAGGTCTCTCTACTAGGCAGTACACAATTCTTTTTCCGAGTTAAAGGGGAATAGATTAAGTCTCATGATGTATATCTCACGTTCTGTTTTAGGGTTGAACATTATTTCAGTGAGACCTCCCAGAGGGTCTGGCACAAAACATATACAAATAACATAGCCACCTGATGGCCATGGCTCCGATTTTCATTCTGAGAATGAAATACAACCTTCATAGTGATAAGTCATTCTTCTATCTTGACCTGCTCGCAGCTTGTTTTTGAATCTCATACCATTTATTATAATTGAAAATGTCTCTCAGGTTATTTAAATAGCAATAGCAGAATTTAAGATGAGACTCTTGTGGAATGAACCTGAAATTCTCTCAGTAAGCAATAAGTTTATGCACTAATCATAATCCTTTCATTTCTTGTGAGATGTTCAAGAGTGAGTCTTGAAGGGGAATCAAGGGAATTACAATAAATCATGATGTACACTCTTTCAATCCTCTTCAATTATGTTCTAAGGTCAATATATCATTAGTATGAACACAATTGCAGTGAAGCATTTGGGGCTCAGAAGTGATCAGCATATGCAGTGGTCAGCTCGACCCTTATATTTGTATATGTTTTGTGCCAGACCCTCTGGGAGGTCTCACTGAAATAATGTTAAACCCTAAAATGGAACATGAGATATACATCATGAGACTTAATCTATTCCCCTTTAACTCAGAATAAGAATTGTGTACTGCCTAGTAGAGAGACCTCCCAGTGGGTCTGGGAAGGAGACTGGTGTACACGTAACATACTGACAACAATGAAATTCAATACTGGAGACTTTCGACCAAATGTTCAGTCACATGTCATGCAGGGCCTCTGAACAGAACAATTTAGTCCTGTTGTGTAATACCATGGAGGTTCAACAAGAGGTTTACGTCAACCTCTGTAAAAACAAAAAAGTCCATAGATCATGTACATGACATTCATTAATCATGCCAATGTATGTACCAGACATGTGAAGCAGCTTGTACATATATGGTTAACCAAAAGGGCCTAGCATCTGGGGAACATATGTGCAGCTTATACACAACTCCTGTGAAACACATGTACACTGTAGATATAACTCATGTTGGACTCATGCAATACTCACACAGCTTTTCCATCTGTACCATCTGCTCCTATCAACAGTGTGTAAATATTTGACTGCCTAGTGTAAAATGAACTAGTATGTGCAGCTCATGTGTAAAGCATTTATAGCATATTTGTAACTCATGTAGGACTCATGCAATACTCACACTACTTCTCCAGCACACTGCATGCACTATAGTATGTATGTACTATCTATACATCAATTGACTTACAATACTGCACTCTTTCAACCAACTGTTCAGTAACGCGTCACACGACGCCATGAACATGAACAGATATACATTTCGTAACACATCACACTGCTCCATGAACAGAGGTACAAGGAAATTTGAGAACAGCTGAAATTCAAAAAAAAAAATCGTTGTGATTTGCAATAATTGTTGCTAAAGATAGTACTACTAATACTTTGCAACTACTGTGTATTGTTTAGTGTTCTTCATAAGTCATTGAAGAATATAATGTATTTTTAATAAAAAATCCTTTGAACGTGTCCTACTTTACCAACAACCTCTTCCAATGTACATTCTGCGGGATTCAGAATAATTGAAAGTGAGGCGACTCGAGCAAGAGCTCGCACAGACGCATCACAATGATTATGTAAACTAATTACTCACTGAACAGATTTTCCATTCGTCACGCATCACACCGACCCTTGAACAGAGGGTCCAACTGTTCATTGTCGTCACAGCGTAATTCGATGAACAGTTGGTCGAAAGGGTGCAGTACTAAGTACTAGAACTAGGGTGTTTCATCAATTGTATACTTGACAATAGCCAGTATTTTTACCTAGAAACACATTTGTGGGGGGTGGTACTTGAGGATAGGCCTGGATGATGAGATAGGAGTCTGTGAGTGGGAAGGGGTTCAGAAGTTCTCAAAGTTGTTAGTAATAAATGCTAAATAAATGACTGAAAAAGAAAATATTAGTCAATCTTTAATCAACAGAGGTATTTTAATTACATGAAGTATCTGAGCTTGTACTTAGGTATATAATTAAAGATGGAATGAAATATCTACATAGCGAAGCATATGCGCATGTATAACTTTGATAATGGAAGAGGGTTGAGAGGTTGAGAAGGTCACATGATCCTGTGAGATAACACAGAAAGCGGTTGACACTGCCAATGAAGTTGCTGTTATACTATTCCCCCCCTCTCTCTCTCTCACTCTCTCACTTGTCTCTCTTGTTCTCAAGCTCCTCTCTGTTTACCCAATGCCAACCATTCAAGAGCTCTTATAATAATGAACTCAATGCTTCTACTCTGGGAATTTGAACTTCAGGATGGGTGGCTAGCCAGCCAAGAAGCCATGTCAGTGTGAAGAGTTGGTCAAAGTGGTACTATGAGGGTAAAGATGGTAGGTCTTGTTAATGCTCTTACAAAACTTTCTAACTGATCTTCTCAGGTGCACTTTCAATCCTTAATGCTGCTACCCCATTGCTTCATCCAACTCTTGCAATTCTTCCATAAGTGGACACTCAGGTACTAGTGGTTCCGCTTTGATTAGGTGGGATGAGGAGGGGTTTCAACATGTTAAGGAGCATAGGAGGAAGGAGAGGTGTGAGAAGGTGGAGAAAGATAGGAGGGAGGGTAAAGAGAGTAGGGCAGGGATGGAGGGTAGGGGAGGACAGCCATCAGTGATGTTTGAGTGTGGACAACATTTCATAGTGCATAAATAAACATGTCCAGATGCTATGGTAGATATCTGCACATTATGAATTTTGCATGTCTAGATTATGGAGACAACATTTCCATATCATGTAAATGGCATTGGTAGAAGATGTAGTTGATATTACAAGGCATCTCTAGATCATGTTCAGGTCATATATCTCTTAGACATCATGTACAGTTGTGCAATCTTATTGGCTCAGAGAATTGAATTACATGTCCTAACCATGTCCCAAATATGAGTGCGATATCTTTTTTCAGGCCATTTCCAAGTCTGAATTGCGACATTTTCGCATGTACTGCTCATTGCTGACTATTACATGACCTGTGCATGTGAAGTTCATGTGCTTTCATTTTTACAGAGTGTCAACCAAGGCGTGTTACACGGTGTGAGAAGGTCTTAGGTTAATAAATGAGTGCTTAGAATGTCTTGATTCAAGCTTGTTCTTACAACACAAATTATAACTACTTAAATACTCTTTTACTATCTATTTGTTATCTATTTACTGTCTATCTAAATATGTACCATGTATGAGTTACCCTTCGTTATTATCACCATGTGCTTCACTCACTCTTGTGTGATCTCTGAGAGGGTAAGGAACAGATCACGCAATGATGTTGATCAGTAAGTGAGGGGAAGTACAAAGGAACGCGAAACGACTCCGAGAGGTAGAGCATGTCACTGATGCGCGTTCTCGGAGCGTCTAAAGATAGAAAAGCGCTTATTACTATATTGGGTAGTTTACATATTGGGTAAACTACGCGCGTCGGTCTGTCCATCACCACGACCCTTACATGTTGTCACGCATCATGGGCGGCTGCAAACAAACACGGCGAACAATTGGCGTTCCAGTACGATCAAAAGTCGGTCATTCCAGTAACTTTCCAGTTACCTTTCCAATACGAACACGCGCACCACTAATTAAACCGGCTTGAAAAAACAAAGAGATGATGGCAATCTGTTTGATGTAAGATTTGGCATTGAGCGAACTGATTTACTTGAGCACATGGCAGATATTACTATGATTGGAAGATGTCTTGCATCGACGCAACATTGATAATTAAGTACTGTGTCGCTTTTGCATGTTGTCATTTACCTTTTCTTCCTGTAATTACAAATACCTCAATTTGATGAGTATATATTGAATGCCAAGGGGTGTATTAATCCTGTAGTTGTTCTTAAGTCACTCAAATTTTATGCCGTGCTGCCTTTTCTTTAATACATTGCTGTATAGTAATAAAGCATTTGACGCCATCTAGAACTGTGAAAATCATAGTACCTGTAATTCAATTGCTGATACCACCGCCTAAGATACAGTGGAATTATTATTGCCTATCCGTTAATCCTCCTGTCATGTTATTTTTTTTTTATTCGCCAAAAGGACCGATTAATGTTAAACATTAAATAGATAGATTGGCATAAACGGTATAGAATTCCTGGAACTAAAATTAACTCAAGCATCTATGGAAGGCGCAGTCTTTAATTAATTCAGACCAAGAGCCTAGATAAATTCAATAATATATTGTTAATATATACATTTCGGAGTTCTCATAAATTGTAACTGCCTGTACATAAATTTCATACGATATTTTCAGCTCTTATGGGTCATACAACATTATTCTAAATCAAAATGTGAGAACGAAGAGAATTTACATCGTAAGACATCACTAAAATCAAGTTCAAATCACTTCTATGCAGGTCCTTACACACCACTTGGATCTGCATTCACTACACGAAGGTCAACAAAGCCAACTCGGGAGTCTCGAACCAAACACGCCACGTTTCCTTTGTGTCTTCAAGCGGCTATATTGATTGATACACGTGTTTGGAACTGGAAAGCTGACTGGAAGACTACTGGAATGACCGACTCTCGATCGTACTGGAACGTCAATTGTTCGCCGTGAAAGGTTCTGTGAAACTAAAAGACTGGTTTTTTTTCCGAAAAACTTCAATGAGTTTGCACAAAATACAAGTGCTCTATTACATTAGAATGGTCTAATTTCCCTTCAAAGTCTTCCTAGATTATAGAAATTTTTTATGATCACCGTGAAATGCGAACAATTTTTATGCCAGTCACGCTTCAAACCAGGGAGTGAACAGAACAATGAATGAAACTTTTGTGTCACGCTGAAAATCGCCGAACAATTGGTCGAAAGCCTCCAGTATGTCTTTTGGTAAGTCTAAATCCATACCTAAGCAACAGATTCGAGAAACGCCAAAATCGCAGCAAAATATCTTCCATAAATAGTCAATTCCTATCAGCTATTTCAATGAGATAACGACATACCCTTCCGGATCCTCAGACATCGGACTATGTGTTGTGTTTGGGAGCTCGACCCTTTTGACCCTTGGAGTATGCAAGAAATATGGAATTATAGCAGCTTCTTGCACTACATCGCCTGGAGAGCTGATGAGCAGCAGCGGTGCGCGGATCTTATGCAAATCGGCGATAATGGACCAATTCTTGAGGTTGCCGTTCGGCTGCAGCATAGATGTTCCCAACCTTCAAATCGTTAGTCATTTCAACTTCTATAACACTCCAAGTACATTATACTCACAAAGAGTTATGCACGTTCCCATTGATTTCAATAGCCTTCATACTCTCAACGACATCTTCCGGCCATGGATCCAAAGAGCATATGAACTTCTTATAAAACTGCCCCACTCCTTGCTGGTACTCCTCTGACCCCCCTTGGCCCGCCTCTTGTAGCTCCCTTACACGCGTCACAAGCTCCTTCGGGAAATGTTTCTCAAAAAGCGCGTTGGTTCCTTCTGCAAATTTAACCATGTCCGCAGGAGAGTTGGCTACAATGAGATGCTTCAGCCCAACTGGTACTCGAAGGGCCGCGTAGGAAGCTGAGACAATGCCTTTCATGCAGTTTAGTAAGTGGTCAAAGTAGGAACGACGAATAGAACATACCTCCCCAGGAATGTCCCAGAAGATCAAAGTCCGAGCTAATTTCCAAGTGACGAAGAAGACTTTCTAGCTGGACCATGAAGACCTCGAGGTTCCAGAACTCCTTCGGTTCGTCTAGTGCATAAGACGACTTTCCGTTTCCAATCTCATCGTATACCACTACAGGAATCCTATATCGACAATATGAGCTCTCTGAGTCATCTATTAGTCATTTACGAGCGTCCTACCTAGCTTTCTCATACAGGACTTTGTGCCGACTATCCAAGACTTGTCAGTCTCGAAATATATTACCAAAAGAAAAGAGAGAACTCACAGCATGTAGTGATGGGACATCCCAGGCCCTCCGTGTAACGCTACCAGAGGTCTCTTTCCACTTTCTTTGAGGTCGCCGAAGACTTTGTACCAAGTCTGGTACACTTTCCCCCCAAATGTAAACTCTGCAATACCGGTATAAGACATAGCTGTGTTGGTGGGGATTTGCTGTTGAGAACTGCTGGATAATGTTACCGGTGCATATACACACTATTTATGCGTGGAGCACATAGGCCGCATGAATGTGAAGACTCGATTTCACATTGTTCAAGATCGCCAACTGGTCTGAAGTAACGCGAGGAAGCCTTGTTCCACGTGGTGACTTGCTACGCCTGCCCCACAGCTAGGGTTCAAAGGGAGAACTTACACTGTAGTGTGTACGAAGAACGCTGATGCTGGAAGATCTCGGTACCTGCACCGATGTAAGGTACGGAGCTCACACCGATATGATGTAACATATTTCGATAACCAGATCTTGACCAGATCTGTACGGAGTGTTTTGATGCGAGCTTGAAGGAGTCTTAACAGGTCTTAACCCCGTCGGAATGGAGGAGAATGGAGGTTATTGGTTAGTGGATGACTTCCCGTAAGGATCTGGCGTAGTCTGACGACGCCAGATTTTCAAACTCCGGTTTATACCTCGCTGATGCCAGACCGTAAGGTAGCTGTCCATCGGCTTCAGATGGATTCAGAAGAGTAATAGACTATGAAGTTCCAAGTGTTGAAAAAGTCGCGCGCGCCGTAAATCGGCTGTGCCGTGTGCCGTATCCACACTGCATGGTTAGAACTGCTGTTTTTTCTTACTCATTCTGTATATAGATGAATAAAATGTGTACTATATTATATTCTATGCATTTTGACACTTTTATACGAGATGTATTCTGTGTTTTTGCTATGTTTTATCATTTGAAGGATTGTTCCCACGCTCCCCCGCGCACTTTAGCATTCCGAAAAGGTATTGAATCTACCAAATAAATGTTGATTCAAATGTTTTTAAGCTATATTTATAGTATTTTATGCTAGGTCTCCATTGTAATATCCAGCTCCTCCGCTTATCGTTACTCACCATCGAGCTCAACACAATTCCTTCATTGTGTGTTTATCTGGATAATCTCGCATACTACGTATTCTTATGAAGATTTTAGGTTATAGGACAGAATTCATAGCGTACAAGTAAAGCTGCGATTAAGTGAGACATAAAAGTTATATCACAAATTTAAAGTAAAGAAGTTGAATAATATATGAGCTTATTTAATTTTCGATGTTGTAAAAATGATCCCTTACGTGTGTCCAGTGTACTTTGTATTATTATATATTTCAAGATATAGTGCATTTTATACACAGATAGATGTAGAATCACCCTTTATCCGGTAGATTCAGTACCTTTTCGGAAAGCTGAAGTGCGCGGGGGGGCGTGGGAACAATCCTTCAAATGATAAAACATAGCAAAAACACAGAATACATCTCGTATAAAAGTGTCAAAATGCATAGAATATAATATAGTACACATTTTATTCATCTATATACAGAATGAGTAAGAAAAAACAGCAGTTCTAACCATGCAGTGTGGATACGGCACACGGCACAGCCGATTTACGGCGCGCGCGACTTTTTCAACACTTGGAACTTCATAATAGACTGTGATAGAGTAGGCGAGACCAGGAGGGAGAGGAAGGGAAGCGGACACCGACAAAATGGAGATATCGGTTGAGATGAACCATGTGGAAACATCACATAGGCGAGTAAACATACCTTTTGCGGACATCTGGAGGCTTTTCGAAAGCTTTCGCAAGTCTAGCGGAGGGGGGGGGGGCTCGCCAGATGTTCATGTCTGGCACTGTCTGACGCTGTCTGACGGTGCTCGAGAATTTGAAATTTATCTCGGCAACTCGGCGCGCCCATGTCTGACGACGTCAGACTGTGCCAGATCCTTGCGGGAAATCATCCAGTTATTGGAATTCAAGTGTCGACAAAGCGTTGTCCTGATATTCAAGACAGATCGACATGATCGACCGATGACTAGATTGTGATTTTCGCGCCATATCGAATCAGTACTAGACTGCTAGTTGTCAGTGAAGTTAATTGCAGTTCAAGTCAAGTTTAAGTTACAAACTTGCACTGGGCCAATCGTGGAGGAGCAGTTATTGACTGTTGAAGTCACTCGGAAAAATGCCTTAATTCTTTCTTAACCCCACTCTTCACTTCCATTTTCTTATTTCTAACGCGGGCGCCTCGCCACTGTTGCCCGGAGGCCAGTGCTGCCCCTAATCTCTTGGCTGCGAACTCGTATGATTGGGTAGCTTCATGCGTAATGATGATGTTACCAAAATGGTATTAGTAATGCTCGGTATGTGCTCCGAACTTATATCGGTAGTAGCACCGAGATCTGACAACATCAAATATCAACCTTACGCACTACAGCAAGCTTTCGAGCCCTTTCTACTTCCTCCTACTACTTGTGATTACCAGCGAGAGTCGTCAAGTGAGCCGAGCACCAGGATTTGAATATCGAATGAATATGCTAACAATCTCGAACGACGTACTATCCGATTATGGGATCTTCCCATTCCTGCTGCTTTCCAATTTACAGATAAATAGGATGGACAAGACCTGGAAAAATCACCTCCCAATACTCCAACTCTTAGCTTGCATTTAGTACACCACCTCACAACTTACAACACAACTACTATGTCCACCCCCGGTATTACAGAATTCACATTCAAAGGAAAAGTGTATCAGACGTGGTACAAAGTCTTTGGGAATCTCAAAACAAGTAGCAAGAGGCCTTTGTTAGCGCTACATGGCGGACCTGGAATGTCCCACCACTACATGTTGTGAGCCCCAGTGTTTCATTGTGTTCTCTCTTCGTATCGAGAGGCTTACTGACTTTGAATTATGTACGACAGGTCACATGAAGTTCTATACGAGAAGGCTGGGTGAGTCATTCAATTACGAATGGAACTTATCAGAAAGCCGATGTTGATACTCCTTGTAGTATTCCCATAGTTGTCTACGACGAGATAGGCAACGGAGAGTCGTCTCATGCGCTGGATGAACCCAAGGAATTTTGGAGCTCCGAAGTATTCATGGACCAACTAGAAAGCTTGCTTCAACACTTGGGAATCAGCTCAGATTTCGATCTTCTCGGACACTCCTGGGGAGGTACGATCCGGACATTTCTTATGCTTCCTGAAATTAACGATACCTGCATTTGAAAGGGATGCTCTCAGCTTCCTATGCCGCCTTGCGCGCTCCGATCGGTCTTAAGCGCCTCATTGTATCAAATTCTCCCGCTGACATGGTCAAGTTCGCAGAGGGAACAAATGCTATTTTTGAAAAGAGCTTCTCTAAGGAATTCGTGATGCGTGTAAGGGAATTGCAAGAAACAGGACAAGGAGAGTCAGAGGAGTATAAACAACGCGTGATGCAGTTTTATAACAAGCACATGTGCAAGTTGAATCCGTGGCCCGAGAATGCTCTTAAGAGCATGATGGCTGTAGAGACGAATGGGAATGTGCAAAAAACTATGTGGGCGTTACATACGATCCTTTGAAGTCAAATGCTGACCACTGATCGACACATAGGATGGGAATGTCGCATCTAAATCCCACTGGAAATCTGAAGAATTGGTCCATTGTCGAACACTTACATAAAATCCACGTACCACTGCTTCTTATCAGCTCTCCGAACGATGAGGTGCAAGAAGCTGCAATTATTCCGTACTTCTTGTATACTCCGAAGGTCAAATGGGTTGAGTTCCCAACTACCACGCATTGTCCCATGCATGAGGATCCGGACAGGTGTGTCTTTTCTCATTGAAATGCCAGAATTTCTATTAACTTGCGGAAGGTATTTTTCTGCGATCCTTGCATTTTTAGAATCCGTTCAATGCTAGGTTCCCATCTGCATTTTATTGTATGCTTAATAAATCATATCAACCGTTTGCATTAGATATTTCATCATCAATACTTTAGCACATCAAGAAGCATCAGGCTCTATCCTTGTATCATGATAGATTATGATGCATAGTTTTGGGGGGCGTGCATATACTATATAGTTCCGAGTCTTGGTGTCTCGTTATTAATTACTTGCATAATCTTCTGTTAGCTCAACCCTCAAGCCGGCGAGTTGCTTAGTTCACATTATTTAGTTTAAGAAATCCGTTCTGTCTAATAATCATACAAATTATACTAACATAAGTAGATAGCAGACCTATTAAACGGATTCGAGAAATGCCTAGATTACAGCAAAGTACCTGATTACCACGAATATGTCAGTCATTTCAGAGAATAAAGCATAAATGCATACCTTTCTGGATCTTCGAACATCGGACAGTGAGTAGCTGTAGGGATCTCAATCCACTTAACCTTCGGAGTATTTAAGAAGTACGGAATAATAGCTGCTTCCTGAACTTCGTCGTTCGGAGAGTTGATGAGAAGCATAGGAACACGAATTTTATGGAACTCGTTGATAATGGACCAGTTTTTCAAGGACCCATTGGGATGTAAATAGGAAACACCCAACCTGCATGATATTGGTGACTTGCTCTCCTAATCTGATTTAAAGGCTCATATAGTCTTCTGTACATGTCCATTCATCGCGACGGCCTTCATACTCTCCTTGAGATCCTCAGGCCACGACTCCAAAGCACATATATGCTTCTTATAGAACTGCATCGCACCTTGTTGGTATTCCTCAGATGCCTCTTGGCTGGTCGCATGTAGCTCGTTTAAACGCGACACTAGTTCCTTCGGAAATTTTTTCTCTAAAAGGGCATTTATTGCTTTCGCAAACACAACCATATCAGCGGGAGAGTGGGCCACGATGATGCGTTTAATCCCTGCAGGTGCCCGTGAGGAGGCGTAGGTTGCTGTGAGCATACCTTCAGTGCAGAATGTAGTCAGCAGGGGAGGAAGTAGGGGGGAAAAATGAAACGTACCTCCTCAGGAATGTCCGAGAGGATCGAAATTGGAGCTGACACCCAAGTGCTGGAGAAGGTTTTCTAGTTCATCCATGAACACCTCAGCATTCTAAAAGTCTTTGGGTTCGTCAAGTGCATGAGACGATTGTCCGTTCCCAATTTCGTCGTAGAGAACCACAGGTATGCTACACCGGGAATGTTAAATCTTTGCCTTGGATTTGTATCTCACCCAGCTTTCTCGTACAGTATTGCGTGTGGCCTATCAACCAGAGCCTATTTAACCTCTAAAAAAACGAGAGCGGGACATAAAGGCGCTCACAGCATATAGTGGTGGGTCATCCCAGGCCCACCATGAAGCGCCACCAGCGGCGTTTTTCCGCTCCCCTTGAGGTCACCGACGACTTTGTACTAAGTTTGATACACTTTCCCTTTGAACTTAAACTCGACAGTATCAGCGGTAGTCATAGTAGAAGATGGTAGAATGGTGGAGAGAATCAGAATTCGTCTACTTAGTGATCTGATAAAAATATTATTTTCGATAACGAAGTAGACTTACACAAGTCCGCGCTTGCTTCATGGCCGCCGCTTGATGTAATGATTTAAGATATCGTCCTGTGGGTTCCCTGCCATCGGAATGATGACCACGCTGGTAAATTATACCACAAGTTTTCTCGGTTGACAACAGGCTGAAAATCACTTAGCGTAGCAGGCCTCTAGGCCGCTTAGGCTCCAGCTGAAGATGTTGTGAAGGCGCTGATTAACGTTTCGATGCGATCAAAAGCTTAGTAAGCAACTAAACGCAATCATCGTTTGAAATAATTGAAACTTGATACATAACAACTACACGATTCTCTTTCACCTTTATAACTCGCGTTCCCGTCTATTTACTGGAACAATTGCACATGGATGAAATGCGCTTGTATGCACCTAGTTCTATGAATCCAGCAGTATGAAAGTGGCGAAATATGTCGAGCGAAAGACCGACATGATCAAGCATTCATATTTAGAAAAGTACATTGGCCGTACAACGCTAGGTTATACAGATAATAAACCTATTAAACGGATTCAAGGAAAGCTGATACCATAAGGTGTATCAAGCTTGGTACAAGGTCTTCGGCGACCTCAAGGGGAGTGAAAAGAGACCTTTGGTAGCGGTACATGGCGGGCCCGGAACGGTGAGTGCCACTGCCTCTCATTGTGTCTGGAGTTTTAACGTATTTCTGGACAACAGAACACACACCATATTGTACGAGAAATTGGGTCCGTCACTATATAAATGTTGGCATGATCCAGACGAGTACGCCTGCTTATTGTCAAATCAGTTGGAGGTTCTTGATATGCATGTGGAAGGTATTTCAGTATCTTTGTATTTGACAGTGCCAGTAGTGGACATAGGGGAGGTAGTGTAAGAAGGTAGAATGGAAGAGAGAACATTTGCCGCAGATTTAACGGCGTCGAAACGTGTGAGTCGATATTGGGATCATATTGCGTTTGCCCTGGAGTACCAGCTAAATGTCGTAAGCACTCACATCGGTATGTCAGTCAGTCTCCTGACTCTGATTATCGGCTTTCAAAAGGAGTAATAACAGTATGGATTCTCATCATCATCAGAATAATCATGTTGATGATGTTGAAGTTCGCTCGTTCTCATCAGTCAATAACATGAACCTGGGAACGCATTTCTATTGAAGTATACATGTATAACTAATATACATCATTCCCTGTGATACACGTCACCTGTCAGTGAACAACCAGAAGGTAACTACAATCAAGAACCGGCATTTTAAATATCCCAACAGTTGAGCCATTCAGTACACCTAGTGCACACCTTCGAGAAATGCCAAAATTGCAGCAAAATACCTTTGAAACCTGATCAACGGCTGCACTTTTCAAAACCAATATGACATACTTCTCTGGATCCTCAAACATAGGCGTATGCGTGGTGGTCGGAATCTCCACCCACTTAACCTTTGGCGTATTCAAAAAATAAGGGATAATAGCTTCTTCTTGCACCTCGTCGTTCGGGGAGCTAATAAGAAGCATCGGAGCGCGGATTTTATGTAGGTCATTGACGATGGTCCAGTTCTTCAAGTACCCGGTAGGATGTAGTGTAGATAGCCCCAACCTATGGCTCGTCGGTAATCTCTTTCGTAATCATATATGCACACCAATACTCACATAGTTTTAAACACATTCCCATTCGCCTCCGCAGACATCAAGCTGTCAAGTAATTCCTTAGGCCACGGGTCGAGTATACACATATGTTTCTTGAAAAACTGCATCAAGCCCAACTTGTATTCATCCGATTCGCCTTGGCCGGTTTTATATAGCTCAGTCATACGGCTCACGAGTTCCGCCGGGAAGCTCTTCGCAAAAAGCGCGTTGGTACCCTCTGCGAACTTAATCATATCAGCAGGTGAGTTAACTATAATGATGCGCTTAAGGCCGGCCGGTGTGCGGGAGGAAGCGTAAGTAGCAGCGAGCATACCTTTAACATGGGCATAAGTAATAGAAAGCAGGAACGACTGATATGACATACCTCCCCAAGACTGTCCGAGAAGATCAAAGTCGAAGCTGATACCCAAGTGTTGGAGAAGGTTTTCTAGCTCGTGTACGAACACTTCAGGTGTCCAGAACTCCTTGGGTTCATCCAGTGCGTGAGATGATTGCCCGTTGCCTATCTGATCATAGAATACCACAGGGATGCTACACCACAGATATCAGCTCTATATGCATAGCTACCATTTAGTTAGTGTCTCACCCATGTTCCTCGGACAGGATCTTGTGTGGTCTATCGTGAGCACAGTTAGTCTCGGAACACGGTAAGAAATTAGATTGCAGCAGTACTCACAGCATATAGTGGTGGGTTAGGCCCGGTCCGCCCTGCAGCGCTACCAAGGGCCTTTTACCCCCTTTCAGGTCTCCATAGACCGTATACCAAGTTTGATATACTTTGCCTTTGAACTTAAACTCGACGGTGCTGGTAGTAGACATGATTGTGCTGTTATAGGAGGGTAGAATTATGGAAAGAACCTGGGCTGCAGACTGTAAGCTTTATACCTTCGAGACGTGAGAGATCTTATGTCGAAGCTGTGTTTCGTTGGTTTGCAGTTACTTGATCCGTCTGACAATGATCTTCTGTAGGTCCAACGAGGTGGAATGTGGTAAGGAATTGTACTTAATACGCGCAGCACGTACCGTGAAGCGTGAAGTTTGCTATCGGCCTCGAAGGCGATATAACACATCCTAAGGCCCTGTTCGGGTGCACTGGTCGATGGAATTAACGACCTCGTAGCTCGGGGCGTTCGGGTCGGCGCTCCCGGACGATACAAAAGCTTGCAAAGCAAGCTCCTAAGATTTCAGAAAAGTGATCGAAATGATAATCATCTGATTCTGACAGATCTTCTTACCAATATAAGTATTTATGTACGTTCGAGCCTAAAGAAGTTGTGGTCGCGTCGGATTACGACAGAATCGGGAATTATTCCAGCATCCAGTGAATAAAGCTCCAGTTCGAATGGCAATAAGCCTCCGTTCTTATCGTTCAAACTTCCGTCGCATAAACAAGCAGCCGTGTTTTTAGTATTGATTTATACAAGTACAATGAAAACCACATCCCTGGCCCTAAGTCATAGGTTTGTTAGTGAACAACTCGAAGACATGCACAATCACCAACCTTCTTACGGATCTTTTAGATATGCGTCCTTTCTTCTCTTCCCCCAATGCAGAACACTCCCTAATGAACACCTTCGAGAAACGCCAAGATCACGGCAAAATACCTACACAGCACGTCATTGTCACCTTTGGCATTCACGATCTAGTTCAAAACGACGTACCTCTCCGGATCCTCAAACATGGGCATATGCGTCGTACCCGGAATCTCTACCCACTTTATCCTCTTCGCATTCACAAAATACGGAATAATGGCCTCCTCCTGAACCTCATCATCTGGCGAGCTAATGAGCAGTATCGGAGCGCGGATTTTATGTATTTCATTGATGATTGACCAGTTTTTCAAAGATCCGGTAATGTGAAGCGTAGAAAACCCCAACCTTGCAACATACTAAGCATCAGCAATCGCCCTCAAAGAACATAACAAAGCACGCACATAACCTTCCTCACGCGAGGATTGAGAGTAGCTGCTTTCATACTCTCCATCAACTCTTCTGGCCACGGGTCAAGTGCACACAGGTGTTTCTTGTAAAATTGCAACGCGCCAGCCTGGTAATCTGCCGACTCGCCTAGACCGGATTCGTACAACTCGTTCGTGCGGCTCACGAGGTCCGATGGGAAGTTCCGCGCGAAAAGTTCGTTGGTGCCTTTGACGAACAGGGGGATATCGGCGGGGAGTTGACTATGATTAGATGTTTGAGGCCTGGTGGCGTGCGGAGGGCGTAGGAGGAAGCAAGGATACCTTTTGTAAAGTCAATTTGGGAGTGAGGAGAGAAGGGAAGGGAAGAATGAACCTCCCCAGGAATGCCCTAGCAGATCAAAGCTAGAGCTGATATCCAGCTGCTGGAGGAGATTCTGCAACTCGTCCATGAATACTTCGGGCGTCCAGAAGTCATCGGGTTCATCGACCGCATGGGAAGAGTTGCCGTTCCCGATTTCGTCGTAGATCACTATTGGGATTCTACACCTCATCAGCTATCATATCCTTCGCATCGCATAGTTTTCTCACCCAGCTCGCTCGTACAAGGTCGCATGTGGCCTATCCCAAGTCAGCTTTACGAAAACGACAAAGGAAAGAGGGAGCATACAGCATGTAGTGATGGCTCATCCCCGGCCCACCATGGAGCGCAACCAAAGGCGTCTTTCCACAATGCAGATCTCCCCAGACTTCATACGCAGTATGATACGCTTTGCCTTTGTACTTGAATTCGATCGTGCCGGTCTTGGACATGACTGGGGAGGTGAAAGGAACAAAACAGCGCCAGATTGTTCGACAGGTATTTATCTGCTTCTAGAGCTATAATAAGATTTTGAATAAGATTATCGCTGGATCTATAAGTAACCACGAACGTTGCGCCATCAGAAGGGGGAGTTAAATCGGGGACTGCTGATTGGCGTGTAAGTCTGGAATGTGGTATACTTAGCTTTGTGTATGGAGTGTATGCTATAAGTACTTGTGATCGTGCTTAATGCGTACCACACATGCCCTTACTGCCCGAAGATAAGCCTTGTAGTGGGTTTGTCGCCATTGGAACGATATATATGTATTTAGGCTGTGGATGGCTTCTTCATGGGCTGCGTCAGGTTGGCGCGATCCTGGATGTCACTTGACATAAACTCATGGTGGCATCCGAGGGTCATCTTGCGGTAACATGAAAGAACCTGTGAGAATGCTGCGAAGAAGTATGTATGTAAGTGTAGGTTATGTTGAACCTGGGGTATAGTGTACATGACAGCACTGGTGCTATAGTCATGAACAGGACTTTGATATACTGCTGCAGCTCGATTTACAGTGGTCTCCGTGACGGTGGATCTGGGAACAGAGAGGAATGAAACTGTGAGGGAGTGTCGGTGATGGGCGCAGCGACAAGTACGACCACGAACCAGGGTGTGCTCCATGCCCCCACACAACGTAACACACATCTTTCTCTTCTAGCTTCTCATCGCCCCCTAATCTATTGAACTCCCCGCTGGTGACAGCACCAAACCTACAGGTCTGACAGGTGTGGCCGGAATTCTTGAGTCACTCGTGAATTTCGGTCATGACTAGTTTGGATGAAAGGAGCTTTATTTGGGAGCTTTGAATCCGGAAGGCCGCTAGAATGTCGAAATACGATTACTAATTATTATTCTTGTTAGATCTTGCCAAACAGCCGGATTGGGGTTGCATATTGTCAAATCGGTCTCCTCACTGTCAAATCTGTACCATGACATGATGCGAGTAAACTTGCTTAAACGCGTACAAGATGGTACACATACTATGAGTATCAGCTTCAGTCTTTACCGTTAACGATCGTCGTCGATGGTTTTCCGATGGCAATACGATAAGGTCTCAGACAAACTGAGTGCCCAATGGAAAATCTTCGTATCCTACACAAATCCTACAAGGTAACCTGCAAGCAGAAGTAAATACAGCTTTAAGCCTCAACTATGAATGATGAAATATAACTAGATTCTTAGTTGGATAAGATTAACAAGGGATAGATATGTATGAGGTACACGAATGGACATATCCTAAAACATTTTGAACAAGAGAAAACTTGGTGATCATAAGGGTCCTTTTCTACGCGATGGGGTGAGCGGCCCTGCAGAATTGGTTGCATCATGGCCAGCACCAGCATTATCCTCTACATGCGTAGCACCAAAGTCGTACAATGGCGGAGGTTCCGAGTCCTGAAGGCGTTCACTACGAAGCACCTCCATCTCACGACGTAACTGCTCCATTTCTGTTCGGAGATCTTGGCTGGGACCACCACTACTACTAGAAGCAGCGCCAAAAGCTGTTGAGGGGGGAGAGACGGACATCCCTGCTCCACTAGAAGGGTTTCCTAGTGATGGGTAGTAACTATGGGTCTTGCCGCTCTTCGACGCACCAACAATGGGCTCTGCTGCGGACAATATGGCAGTACTATCAACGTCGTTCCCTACCAGGTGCGGGGAGAAGGGTTCGTGAACGGCAGCTTCTTGCATCTCCAAGCTGGGACTTTTCCGCCGTTGGCGTCTGCGCCAGAAGAAAACTCCCAAACCAACAAAGACGAGGAATCCTCCGACACCCCCAACCACGCCTCCAGCAATTGCACCAACATTTGTTTTGCTTTTTTCGGCGCTTGGGGAAGAGACCACAGAGAAGGCCTGATTCGCGACACTAAAACGCAGTTAGTAAAGCTAGTAAGCACTGAACAAAAAATGTTGGCCTACTTCAGTGCTAGTTGAGCAAACATTGCTCCTTGCGCGGAACTAGTCATAAGAATTAGCGAGTATTTTAAGGGGAGAACCAAGGGAGTATACCTTGCCGCCCCACTAATAGGACTTCCGGTATTAGGATTATATGTTGTCGGGAACGGGTTTGTATCGTTTAAAGCAGCTCTGTTCCACACCGACCCAGTTATGAAATCTCTGACAGTTGAATCCGACACTGTAGCAGCTGTGAACATGGCCCAATCTAACACAGCGAATAAAAAATATGGTGACAGGAGAGTCCTAGGTACTTACGTGACTTTGCCTTGCCTACATCATTTGTATCATAAGGAAAGCCGAACTTCGGCGCTATAAGGATTCAGAGGTGAGCACGAGCAAATTCTGATGAAACACAGACAATCATACCTGTGCCTATTTGACTAGAATAGAATTGCGATTGTTGATCGTATATCTTAAATACAGTCAGCATGTATTCGGCGTAGAGACGAAACATAACATTTCACCTGAGAGCTAATGGAATCCTGACCTAGAAGCTTTGCTGCATAAAGGTTATAAATGAGACCCGAGCTAGAAGAATCTCCGTAGACAGTAGAAATATGGTCGGAAGTTATCGCCAGACTTTCCCATTGACTTGTGTAGTTCTGAGCTTGAGACTATCCAAGAGTAAGCGATGAATATGTAAGGGTAGTGCATGTAACACACTTGATAATGGGAAGCATCACTTGACATCCCTGCCGCTTCACTTATTTTGCCCATCGCATACATCCCCACAATTCCTTTAAGGGCGAGATTAGATAGATTAGGACTGCTTTCGCCGTCCGCATTTATGCTAATGTTAACAATCAGCGAAAAGCGCATACATGTAAGAGAATATGCCTCACTATTCAGCGGGATGAAGTGTGTTCTGCTCGAGATAATCTGCCCACTGTTTAAGTAAATCATACTACATGGGTTTGGGTTAGCGTAGCCATATATATGCTAAATAATGTGTCCACTCACGTAGCGGCTGAGTAACGAGCCATCTCCACTTTTCATTGCGTGAGCCAACACCATAATCAGCATGTTTCCACAGTCTAATGATCAATATCTCGTTTAATTTCAGATTGCAAGAGATATGGCAGCTTACTTTCCAAAGCCAACACTGTAGTATCAGTGGTGTTGCCCAGAGCTTTAGGATATGTGATTCCTGTACATTTCCAAATGTGAATATTTTCAATTAAATCTGACAACAGATATTGCGCGCACCAAGATCTGGGGTTGCATATACATTCTTGTAATTGGAAGAATTTTGGTACTCAAGAAGTGGTTCCAACAGCGGACCAGCGAGTGATGCATTGAGATATAGGATAGCAGGAAGAGCTGCGTACACAGTTTCAACTGGACTTACACGACTGAGGCGAATCAGTCACTGACAGTCAGAAAAGCGTGAACACATACCTAGATGCACCAATATCCTTCATAAATATCTTCACATCAGATGTATTTAACGTCCCGCTACTAGCTCTTGGAATTGTAATGTCCATCGCGCCAAATACGAGCCTAAGAGCGAATGATATAAGGTCATTGTAATCCGACGATATTGCTCCTCCATCTGCGAGAATCTTGTTATCCAGGTTGACAGCTTTAGACCTTATGTCATTGAATTTCCCAATAACATCCTGAACCTGAGTGTCGTAATAATCAGCTATACACCAACTATCACAGGTTTGCTAACTTACAATATCATCCACTGCATTGTACGCACTCCAATAGTATGAGCTGCGGAGCTGAACATTCACAGGAGTCGTGTACTGGATAACAGGTTCCCTGACCAAACCTAATGACCAGACGACAGGGTCGCTGGTCTGTGTGATAGTCCCAAGATCAACTCGGAAAGCAAGAACAGGCCAGGCACTACGGTTATCAACATATCAGCTCTCATGACATACATAGAGGACGACTACGTACTCGCTTATTGCTCGGAATTTGGTGTCCGCACTGTTCGTCAATGGCTCACCAGAATTGAACCGCGCCCGTAGACCATCAAGTAAGACGTCGGCGGCTCCAGTTTGCCAAGTCATATCCGGCCTCTGCAATGAAACTGAGTAAGCACGAGTTATTTTCGTGTTTCCGTGAGATGTGGACGCACATTGTCCATAGCGAGAAACAATGTAGAATCCTTGGCGATATCTCCTTCCTCCACCATCGACTGCGTCGTAAGGCGCATGCGATGGTACACCACGTTTCCGGACTGTGTGGTATTCCATTGCACTACATCTGTAAGATCACTTGAAAGCATTTCTGTGTAGGGTGAGATAACAGTAAGCCGACGTAAGGTAATCACATACCGCCTGTTATATCGGTGTAGAATTGCACAGAATGAGATTTTCCGTCGAGTGACCAAACATCAACGTAGAAGTAGCCGAAAGGCAATGATTGTTGCACCAAGTCTGAAGGCTGTTAATGATTCGGTCAGGTTAATCTATGCAACATTACATTGAAGCTGGAAACGTACGTCGATGGGGCTCAGGTAAGTGACATTGAAGCCAACAAAGCCTGCCACAGCGAAGGAAAATATAGTTCTAGTAGGTGTAACTTCGTTCGCAGTCATGTTCGGTCTCGAAGACAGAGTATTTCCTGTCCACTGATATGATATGCCGTCTACTCGAATCCACGATGACCATCCTAAGATCTAGTTAATACAACCAGAAAGCTCTATCAAAAGGAATAACAGTGCACAACTTGTATTGAGACGTACATGTTGATTCCAAGACAAAGGCCATCCACCACTTGTAGACACTGTGTTCGCTGATATCCAAGAATGCAAGTAAGGTGATTTGATGATAAGAGGCAGCTGTGACATAAACTGGCACGCTACTAGGGTAGCTAGCAGACTCAGCACGAGAAAGCGCATAGGCCACTGCATGACGCTCAGGGAGCCGTGCGATGGTGGTTGAACAGAAGGAACGAGGGTTACGGTATACCAGTGCCATTATGCGGCCCCGTTCACTTCCTTGCTCCAATCCTCTAAGGCATTCTCCACCGATTCTCCATGTGTATTAAGCGCCAAATGTCAAGATGTCAAAATAGGTTACCGGAGATGTGAAACCCGAACGTATCTCTTGATTACTTAGTCTGCGCCAATAGCACTTCGGAGCTATACTAATTCATTATACTGTCAATAACTTCCTTGGCTGGACCAGTAGTAGTAGGTGAGCACTAGCTTTTGAATACGAAAAAGAAGATTCTCACTGTTTTTCATATTTCGAGTATATTCTCGGACACAATGATTATTCGGGAGCTGTGATTATCATCAGCAATATATCAAAGAAGATGAAGTATACTCCGAGTCCGAAGGCCTAGTAGGGGCACTGCCAGCGCTGTCTGCTGTGCATGCTGTGACCCCCCCCCAGGTGAAATAACTTCCAGTCATTTTGAGTCAATTTCAAGGGATTTTTTTTGTATAATTTTGACCGTATACAATGAAGTATAAGCGACGATAAAGAAACGTGAATGAAACGCTGGGAAGAGACATCGTTGCGGGAGACGGAGCTGAGAGGAACATCGTGATCATGATCATGACGTCGGAAGTTTAGAAATTTGAAACTCAGTTAATTTTAAGTAGTTATTTTTAACTTTTTCTTATACTGGATAATTTCGACCAACTGTTCGGTCATGCGTCACACAGGGCCATGAACAGAACAGATTGAGCTGTTGGTCACGCGTCACAAAGACTCATGAACACAGGTACAGGGAAACAAAAAATCGTGAAAAATCGTTAATAAAATAAAATAAAATGAGTAATAATATTTAAAACAGTGTTGATACCAATATATACCTCCTGAAGTGTGTAATGAGTATAATAACTACAGTTGACAGCCATTCAAATCTATTCCAGCTTAAATTTCGCTCACCCAATGGCTTAGGGTGCGAACAGTTCACTTCAGGCGTCACACATCCCATAGGGCTGCGAACAGAGGTTTGGACTGTCACACCTAAAAGGGTCTGAACACTTGGTCGAAATTATCCAGTAGTCGTCTTCCAGTCCTATGTATGTACTACTAGTCATCTCTCGTTCTCTTTCGTTTGAAGCTCAAATTTGGCGCTTTCTTCTAATAACACTTGGCTCTCCTACTTAGTAACATGTTAGTATTATTGACCTCAGTTGTTGTCTGGCTCTTGTTGGAATTCCGCTATCAGTGATTATCAAAGTATCAATCTAGAATCCAACTAGAATCAGCTAGAGTACTTATCAGACTTGCACTGTATCAGTCTATTTTCATCCAAGGCCAGCACTCTGTACCTGGAGAGGGTGGTCTTGCCAATGCTTCGACAGTAAGTAGATCAATACCACGTTCTATCATTCCATAATTCACCACTCCCATCCTGATACTTAACACTTTCTGCATAATTATCAGTTGATATTCATGTCCCTATTGCTGCTTACTTCGGAATACCTATCGCCGATCAGCGCTCAGCACTCCTAAAACAAATTCAAGTTTAGTCCTTCATGAGATAAAAAGAGTTCCTCCTAGAATAAAGAATCATCTTTCGAGCCCATCCGACGTAGACATGACAGGACAAAGCTACCAATTGATAACAAATTTTATGCATAGATAACTGGATAAACTTGAAAATAAATACCACCAAACCGATTTGTCCGCGGAGCCTCATACAAAGAATAGAAAGAGAAATCTTGCTAAATGATCACCGTGGCGGTTTCCTATCCAATGGGAAAGCAGAGCTACTGCAGGTTGTATCTGCGTGTAGAGCAGGCAAAATGCCTGCGATGCGATTCAGTAATTATTCGACATATGAAGACGTTCCAAATCGGATTACGTAATCACGCATCACGCATCATACGCATTCCGCTCGCGCTCTCTGTTCAATCACCATCCCCGCTCGCTCGTTTCAATCTTTCCTCAAAATATACTTCTTCGCACACCGTCCCGACCATACCAATCCCCTGCGACACTCCGAGTTCTCAAAATAGCTTTGACATCGGCACCGACACCAGACCCTGATGTTTGGAAAACTTGTCTCCTCGCAAACCTCAACACATTGGACTTTCTTACTGAGTTTTTCTATTCATTTCTAATGTTTCACACTTTTCCTTTTTACATTATTCATTCCTTCATCCGATTTAATTGCTCTTACTTATTTTAGATTTATTGGTTTTTCTAGTATATAATTCCTGTAGTTATTCTACAGAAAATCTAATCAATTCTTACTCCCTCTCACCTTAGAATTCCCAGTCGGACGGATGTCTCGACGACTCGCAATATTTGTCTTTGTGAGGTACGCGCAACCGCACTTACACCTCTTCACTGCGGCTGCCCCTGTCGTGAGGTTTCCTCTGTAACCGAGGAACTAGATGCCAGAGGTGTAGGATCGGCACTTTCGAAATCATACAGCAGAGGAGGCTCTATGTATTGGATGCGTGCCGCGGCCCGCAGGTATCTCGGCCATTTTGCGCCGCAATAGTTCCACTCTGGCGGTACCTACCTACCGTGGGAATCTACGATGCCTGTGCCCCCTTGCTCCCATACCTTGTTCCCGCGACGTATAAGCGCGTCGACTTACCAATGCTATATCACCTCGGTAGGCGCCCGCAGGCGATACTTAGACGGTATTCTCCGCATAAGTCTATCGAACTCCTCCTGCGCTGACGGCGTGACGACGGAAAACATTAATGCGCACCTGAAAAACATAGCCGCGACGTGTGTCAACCCGCGCGTAAATTGCGGGGGGTTCTAGCGAAAGGTACTCTAGATTTGACGCTGACACCTGACCAACACCTGACCACACGAACTTCTCCGTAGGTTTGACCCAATCTAAGGCATATGTCAGCACACAACCTCGAAAAGCTGTAAGTAATCGCTGACAGACCGTACTACACAACCTCTCCACATCTGTAGATTCCATGCGAAATGTAAGGCATAACCAAGTTTCTTCCAGCTCCTCCTTCCAGCTCCGAAAGCCAATCAGACTCCTCGCAGCATTGACGTGAAGTTTCGACGTGCACCTTCTGGGGGAAGTGCGTCGTAAACCTCGGCTGGAGTATATATGTATGCCAATAACACCTCGAGACCGAGTATAATCGCAGACTGACCCACAATTGTGTGTCTCTCCAAGCCCCCCAATTGCTGAACGCGTTAAATATACTCTTTGGTGTTGATTGCATCACAAACTGGCGCTCGTCGCCTTCGGTTGAAGGTGAAGGGTTGTAGTCGCATATATGGCTACACTGGTAGGCACCTGTAGATGATGAATGAACGGTATCGCCGACTTTAAGTTTGAATTGCTGAGCTTGCCAAACACGACTCGCAAACACCAACGCGCAGACTGTAATTAACCTCGATGAAGTCCCTGACAATTGCTATAACTCTTCCGCCTTGGTAGGTGTATGCGCATGCACTGTCCACGGCTTATCTTCGTTAGCTCCAGCGTTGACGACTTTCGAAGTAGCATCAACCCGCACGATTCCATTGATACACATATATACACCGAATGCTACCTAGTACAACATATTAGAACCCCCAATCACACAAAAACACATAAAACCCACCATCTACAGCACCTCCCCCTCTACGGGCTTCTGCGCACAAACAACAACCCACCTAACACACGCACCCACCACCTCCGCCTCCCTCCCCACATCCCTAGCCAACTCCTCAAACTCACTCTCACTACCAACCAACCCAAACCCACCCGCATCTAAAACAGCACTCTTACACCCCCGCATAAAAGCGACATGATCCTCTCTCACCCTCCTCCCTTCCTCGCCTGCGGTGGTGTCCATAGGCACCATTCGTTCATGTGTTGTTATTTGTGTGAACCCGGCGGTTTGGAGGAGGGACGGAAGAAAGAGGTATATGTCCTCCCATATCCCGCGTTGTGAGCATAGTTTTGAGAGGAGGGATTTCCAGTGTTCGGTCTTGGGGCCTGCGGTGCTTGGTCCTGGTTCGGCAAGTTGGATGTATCCACCCGGTTTGAGTGCTTCGTATAAGTTGTTCAGGAGGATAGGCCATTGGGAGCGTGTTAAGGAGCTTATGAGCAATCGTTGGTTTATGAGGTTGTATTCGTTTTTTACGGAGAGGGATAGGGCGGAGGATTGGGCGAATGTGATGTTGGGTGGTGGGGTTGGTGGGAATAGGAGTGGGGATATGTCGATTCCTGTGCAGGTTAGTGAGAGGGTGGGGTGGGATTGGATTAGGTCGAGAAGCCAGATTCCGGTTCCGGTGCCGCTGTCGAGGATTTTGTCGTTGGGGTGCAAGTGGATGGGTGGGAGGAGGAGGGTGTTGTTGAATGCTGATTTGAAGCTTGCGTGTTGGGAGTTTAGTCTGGGTTTTTTTGTTAGCGCGGGATGGGTGAGGAGATGGTGAATAAGAACCTGGTACGTTCATCTTCGTCTGCGGGGAGGATGTATACTGTGTCTGGGTGGACTATGTGGTGTCGTGCGGTGTGGGGAATGCTTTTTTGGTCTGACATTCTAGTCGGTGGGTAGAACAAGAGGTGGTCATTTTTATAGTCCTAAGAACGTCAGCTGACCTGTCGAAAAACGGATCGATGTTCCGACTGTGCCTTATGGCCATAACTCGGTGAGAAGCAGAGAGTCCAGAGACGGAGATTGCAAGCTACTTCTCGCCAATGGGGAAACCTTGAGAACCTTACATGCCGTTATTTACCACCACCCTCTGAACCAAGCAAACGTAACAAGCCTCGATCATTCGGAACCAAATCAAACTCAAACACCTCAAGGCCTCCGCACAACAAACCAAAACACTTCTCACCAATTCAACCCGCCCCGTTGCTTCGCGTCTCCAACCACCGTTTCCATCCACCCTCTCCGTCCTTCCCTCGCTCTCAGACACGAGTCAGCAAGCACAATATGCTGGCTATACTCCGCACCTCGTTCACCCGCTCGCTCCCTGCGCTGAGGACTGCCGCGATCCCTCGCGCCGGTGCTCCCGTGCACACGCGCATGTTCTTGACTGCGTCTGTTTTGCAAGCTGCTGCTGCTGCTGCTGCCACTGCCACTGCTTCGAAGACAAAGGCAAAGACGACTAAGGCCAAGCCGGTAGGGAGACCACCTGCGAAAAAGAGTTAGTTGAGAAGTGCTTTTTGCGTGTTGTATTGATGGGTTTTCGTTAGCTGTTAAAGCTAAAGCTAAGGCTAAGGCTGCGCCTAAGAAGAAAGTTGGTGCGAAGAAAGGTATGTTTGCGTTTTTCCTCCTTTGAGTAATGTGTTGATGCGGTTTGGGGGTTTAGTCGCGAAAAAAGTTGGTAAAGGTACTGTACTTTGCCTTAAAGGTTATATGGAAGCTCATGGCGTACGATAGATGGTGTTAAAAAGGTTAGAAAGCCCAAATGTACGCGTTCCCCCCCGTCCTCCCCCGTACACCTATACTGATACACTTGCAAAAGTGGACGTCCCGCAGGATCAGCTCCCACCCAAACGCGCTCCGACGGCGTACGGATTCTTCCTCGTCAGTCGAAAGGAGGTTGATACTTGTGACGGACACACCGCGTTTGGTGAATGGAGCAAGAGGCAGGCTGAATTGTGGAGGAGTATGAGCGATGCTGAGAAGCAGGTTCGTGTTTTTTTTGGCTACTTTTTTACGTACTGCTCCTTTCGTTTGTGCTCTTGTCTTCCTATCTTGTTTCGTTCGTACTATACTCTCCCTACCTCACCTCTTCCTCTCCCCACTTCACCTCTTCCTCTCCCCACCCCCTTCACTCCACTTTCTTCTCTCTTCTCCCCCTTCCGTTCTCCGTTCTCCTTCCCTTCACCTCCCTCCTCCCCCTCTGTTACAAACCCCAACTAACCCAACATAGCCCTTCATAGACCTCGGTAACGAAGCAGCTAAAACCCACGCCATCGAAGCCCAAGCATGGGTGGACACGGTCCATCCAAACATCGTAAGCAAAATCCGGCGGTATAGCATCAAGCACGGTAAGAGAGTCAGTGGTGCCACGCGCAGCGATGGATTGAAGAGGCCTGCGAATAAGTATATGATGTATGTGTTCTTTTGCTTTTCTGCCGTATTCTATCGTTTTGCCGTCGTGGATTCCTATTCTGTTTTATTCTATCATCTGCTGTTGTGGACTTGGTCTAATGATGCCAACTATAGATTCTTGCAAGACCAGCGCAAGATTTACGCTGCGGAGAATGGGAAGCTTGATAAGAGCAATATAGGGTCTATGACGAAGGAGTGGGCGGAGAAGTATAAGAGGTTGAGTCAGGAGGAGATGGCTGTGCGTTTTTTCTTTCTCTTCTTTCCATGTCGTGACTGATTGGATTGTGGTTTAGGCTCTTGAACATAGATATTTGCAGGCTCGTGAGGAGTATGAGACGCAGCTTGGGAAGTTGAGTGCTTAGGCCTGTGCCACGGTGGCTTTTTGGAGTCTGAGAACTTGAGGCTTGGGGTAATTGAAATTTCGTAATATGGGGGGAGGGGGGTATTATATGTTTCTTGTTGTTTGTTGAATGTGAGCGGTGGTGGCTGTAATTGGGTGCTCCGTGCTGGGTCTTGTATGTCATGTGGTGGCATGGTACTGGTTTACGAGACTGGCCATGGGGCCTAGATAACTTTTCTAAAAAGTACCGTTAGCGATGAACGCGTGACTGTCACGCACTTGAATGTGTTCTTATTTTCTTTCATCCTGTACATACAACTCTATACAAACAAGGTCGCACTGAAGTTCTGGTCCTGTTCTGATCCACCATCGTACGTCGTCAACAAGAGCCGACATACATACCTTGAACTGTAACATTCCCTTTGTGGATACATCTCGCTGGATATACTTACCGCCTCGCCACGCATTGAAAGCGTCACTGTCAGTCACTTGTATAACCAAGGCCGCCCACTGAAAATCCTGATCCACCTTCGCGACGTCGTCAACAAGTTGGTCAACACCTAGCTCAAGCACTTTACTCCTACTTTACTCCTTTAATGGAGTCCATCTATAATAACCCCTCAATTTCTATCTTTCCCCACGAAATATTGAATGAAATCGTTCAGTATCTTCCTCAGGAGAGTCAGCTAATGTTACTTAGCGTTTCTCGATTTTTTCGATCTATCGGCACGAAATATGTTTACAGGGACGTTAAATTGAAATCTATTTCGTCGCTTTTGCGTTTCTGCGACATTATAATGTTTAATGAGGCTGCAGCCAAAGCTGTGAGAAACTTGTGTTTCAACGTTCAGTAAGTCGGACTACAGACTGCTAGTGTTGGCATTACTTATTTAACTCTTATTCTCAGGAAGACAGTAACAACACCTCCCCCAAGCTCTCAATTATTGTCAAGTCAGCAGCGTATTTTGCGTAGCGCGCTATGCAAGCTCGCTCCTCATGTAGCCGAACTCAGCCTCATTAACCTTCCAGAGGATTTTGTATCTTGTATACCCCACCAATTCCCTCAACTTTATTCATATCTAACCGATATCAACGTAACATCATCCGAGACCATTGAATTCATTCGGCACAACGCACATCGTCTTCGAAAATTATCTATCTTTAGCCGTGATTCAGGGCTCACACTGCAGAGTGCCATAAAACTGCCCAATCTTCACGCCTTTTATACATACCCAACTTTGGTCCCATATTTCCTCCCAGGAACAAATCTGGTTAGCCATACATGGTTAATTATGTCTCATTTTTCTAAAGAAATACTCCATACTGCTTTTGAAACTATAAGAAATTGGGACGTGCATATCACAACTATGGATTTTTCAGGATTCTGTCATGCACCAGAGTGGGTTTTCCGGCTTATTCCACAACATCTTCCAGACTTAACCCATCTTTATCTTTCCCTGCCGTTGACAACTCGAAATGTATGTATGGTTTCATATTTGATATTCTTTAGTTTGTCGGAAGTTGGAGCTGAAGAGAATCTTCAGACTATCTATTCCGAAATTGAAGAAACTCTTCAGAAGATGAAGAACCTGCAAAGCATATGCATCACTTTTGATAAACATATAGAACAAACACCTGATCTTGTAACGAATGAATACTTGGATCATGAACTGGAGAGGGTGAAGTTGTGGGGTGGTCTTAGCAGTACTCTATCCCATATCCGCATTGTCAGCGGTAATTCTCCAATACCATTTATCTTCGTTTTCTGAATTGATGAACACACTTTCAATAGATGAAATTTCGTGGTCACGATTTGATCTCTTCGGACTCGACACATGGCTACCTTCCTGTGACAACAAGAGTTCGACTGAGGCAGCTTTTGCTTGGATGCGTCAGCAGAGTCACTATACCAAACTACATGAAGAGATGTTAACACGTTCTGAGAAAGATTCAGCAGGCGATACAGAAGATTTGATTTCTCAGTTTCTTGTTATTGGTTATAGTTGAATTACAGAGGCTGATAAGTATCAGATGTGCCCCATAAAGTGGACCCAAACTGACATACTGCGGTGGTGAGGCTCTTCATGGATTTTTTGAGTACAGGACTTAGATTGTACAAATTTTGAAAGAGGGTTCACTCATGTTAATAAAGAGAGGAATTAAAATATATCAGTCTACTTTGTGCAACATACATTAAGTACACCGGTACCATTAATAACTCAAATGTCATTCTTATTTCCTTATAGTCTATGTAGCGTGTTCAAATATGCACATATAGAGGGCACTACTACAGTACAATCCCTCATAATGCATAGTGTCGGGACGCACCCTTCACTAATGCTGATATGGAGGCTTTTAATTCGATGAGAGAACAGTTCAGTCAGGGATTACGAATCCAGTCAGAATAGCACGTACCTCGATGATCTTGGGCTTGAGAGCTGGGGTTAAGTCCCGCGCTGCCAGCTAAAAATATGTAAATACATATCTATCAAGGGAATAAAGCATCAATAAAATATTATAAAGATCAGAAGAGGATACGAAGTATATAACTGACTAAGGACAAGTAATACTAGTACTGGAAGGATTCATTTGTATAAATAAGACCTACATCTCTTGCAAGACAGCGAAAGGCGGGCACTGGTGCGAAGTTAGAACTAGTGACGATAGCAAGGTGGTGATACTGCACCGACTAGCGAGCATCTATAGATAGAGAAATCAACTGGGACGATATTAGTTATGATTGATGAACGGGCGCGCGTGCGCACGGAGATAACACATATCATCAGCGCGGGAACCGAGCGCTCGGCGCAGCTCACTGGGAATAGTCGTACGCGCCTCGCGCAGTATTGCGTGTGGAACGCATCAGCGGGGACCTGGTATCTACGCGTGCTAGAGTCACGGCTTGTCGCGGGTTGTTGAATAAGACAGGCACAGGTTGGATTTTGGTATTGTACAATAAACGCATATGTAGTTTATCTAAAATAGATAAGATATGTACGTTACAGTTTGATCGTGTCGCATAGTTATCACGTATATAAGTCTCAGTGTAGGAAGAGGAAGAAGCAAGTACCGCACGACAGCAGTATTTCCGTTCCCCACAGACAGGGCAGCGCTACAGACAGATAAGATATCGGTTTTGATTAGACAACGAGACATTCGAGTACAGATAAGATATCGGTTTGGATTAGATAACGAGATGTTCGAGTACACGAAGCGCCCGTAAGCGCTTTGAGATAGAACCTGTCCGTCGGCCGTTTATTATACAGAATATATCTTACCAATTTGAATTGTTTATACCTTCGACCTTTTAAAAGACTATTGAAAGACACTAAGATAGTATTGTTAGAATAGGAATCTTAAATACATTGTGTTGTAGTGCTATTACTATAAAATTACCTGTAGTCTCGCAGTAGCATCATCAATGCACTATGAGATTTATGCACGAAGAGAAGCGCCACACATAGCGACACAGCGCAACATACCCCCAAACGCAAAAAAAGTCTTAAAGACGATCCGAAAGGAATTAACTGTTGAAGTGAACATCTCCGCTTGTGCTAAATCCATCCGCCACAATGCATAATTGACTCCTGAGACCTATGCATTATGCATTATGTGTTATGCACCCTCCCCAAGGTAGTACCCAGTCAAAGTTAATGCATTAGGAGATTTATGCATTATGAGGCTATACACTATGAGGGATTGTACTGTAGTACTTACCGACTCTTCGCGTCACTGTCACGCACTTGAATGTGCTTTTGTTTTCTTTCATCTTCTGTACACAAGTTGTACAAACAATGCTGCCTACTGAAAATCCTGATCCACCTTCGTGACATCGTCAACATTCCCCTTACTCAACGGAACACTTCTGATAGCTCATGCGCCTTATTCCTACTTTACTCCTTTAATGGGTTCCATTTATGATAACCCCTCAACTTCTATCTTTCCCCACGAAATATTCAATGAAATCATTCAGTGTCTTCCTCAGGAGAGTCAACTAACTTTGATTAGGGTTTCTCGAGCCCTTCGATCTATCAGTACGAGATATGTCTACATGAATGTGACATTGAAAACATTTTCGTCTCTTTTGCGTTTCTGCGACATTGTAATGTTTAATGAGGCTGCAGCCGAAGCTGTGAGGAAGCTATGCTTTGACATTAAGTAAGTCAGTGTCACTTGGCTAGCACACCATCTATTCATTGGTTATTTACCTTTTATTCTCAGGAAAAACATAGGAACCCCTCCCCCGAGCTCTCAGTTACTGTCAAGTCAAAGGCATATTTTGCGTAGTGCCCTATGCAAGCTCGCTCCTCATGTGTGTAAGCTCAGCGTCAATAACCTTTCAGAAGATTATGTATCTTGTATACCCCATCCATTTCCTCGACTTCATTCATACGAAAACCGACTTGATGTAACATCCGAGACCATTGAATTCATCCGGCACAATGCAAATCGTCTTCGAGAATTATCTATCTATGGGAATGATTCAGAGCTCAGCCCATTGCAGAGTGCCATAAATTTGCCCAATCTTCACACCTTCAATACGCTCCCAACTTTGGTCCCATATTTTCTCCCGGGAACGAAGCTCGTTAAGCACACATGGCTATTTGACGCTCAATTTTCTAAAGAAATATTCGATACTGCTTTTGACGCTATAAGCAGCTGGGACATCCATATCACAACTATGTTTTTTTCAGGATTCTGTCCCGCATCAGAATGGGTTTTCCAGCCTATTCCGCAACATTTACCAGACTTAACCGATCTTTATTTAGACTTACCATCGACAGCTCAAAATGTTTGTATAATTTTAGATTTGGTATTTTTAAATTCATCGGGAATTGGAACTAAAGAGAGATTTCAGACTGTCTATTCCGAAATCGAAGGAATTCTTCCGAAGATGAAGAACCTGAAGAGTATATGCATCGAGTTTGATACAGGTCAGGAACATATAGAATGGCAATCACCCGATCCTGTAACGAATGAATACTTGGACGATGAACTCGAGAGGTTCGAGCTATGGAGTAGTCTTAGCAGTGCTCTATGCAAAATTTGGATTCCTAGAAGTAAGTCCCCAACATTGGTCGTTCTCGTTTTCCGAATTCACAAACACACTTTCAATAGAGAGAGTTATGTGGGAACGAATCAATCTCTACGGACTCGACACATGGGTACCTGTCTGTCACGAGAAGAGTTCGGCTGAGACAATTTTGGCTTGGATGCGTCAGCAGCATCACTATAAGAAACTACTTGAAGACATGTTAACAAAATCCGAGAAAGATTCATATCGATATACTGCGGTGGTAAGGCTCAGCATGGATTTTTTGAGCACAGGACCTGGATTATCAGGCGATGCTGCAGATTTGATACATACATTTCTTATTATTGCAACAAGGATCTGATGTATAAATCTTATGATTAACAAGTTGCTCTCAGATAGGAAAGAGCCTCCATCTTACCTAAGGACATATGAGGCTTTCATGGGGCTATACTATCATGATCATTGGCATACAAAGTAACATAGTAATGCAAACTCGCATTTTCGACCCATACCCTTCTCTCAAAAACCTCTCTGCATTGGAAGAGAGCTGTTTCCTCTGCTCAAATCTGCAAAATAAAAGAGGGTATTGCAAGTTTCCATAAATATAGAAGACTATTTATGTCTTGTAAAACATAAATATCGTACTGTTTAGCTTCTAGCATTTGATATACTTGCTCTAAAAAAATATAAGTTGGTTTAAATGTTATTAATATATTATTAATCATATTACAGAAGACAGAATGCAAGACGAGTAGGAGAAAGTGAAGATATTCTGTTTGAAGATACTGAGCGTGACATCTGCTACCCAGTCGCATTGAATTCCAATCTCCGCTCGAATATCCATCACGTTCAAACTTCAAAGGGTCTTCACGGCGATCCACCTTCGTGACATCGCCAACAACAGCCAACATACCCTGAACCTCCACTCAACGGAACACATCTCATTACTCAAGCACGTTACACACTTTCTACTTTACTCTTTAATGGGGTCCATCTATGATAACCCCTTAACTTCTATCCTTCCCCCCGAAATATTCAATGAAATCATTCAGCATCTTCCTCAAGAGAGTCAACTAACTTTAATTAGTGTTTCTCGGGCTCTTCGATCTGCCAGCACGAGATATGTTTACAGGAACGTGACATTGAAAACATTTTCGTCTCTTTTGCATTTCTGCGATATTGTAATGTTTAATGAAGCTGCAGCCGAAGCTGTAAGGAAGCTATGCTTCAATGTTAAGTAGGTCGAACTACAGACAGCTAGTGTTGGATAGGGCGCTATCTATTCATTACTTATTTACCTATTATTTTTTTTAGGAAAAACATAGAAACCCCTCCCCCGAGCTCTCAGTTGTTGTCAGGTCAACGGTGTATTTTGCGTAGTGCCCTATGCAAGGTCGCTCCCCACGTAGTTGAGCTCAACGTCAATAACCTTGCAGAAGATTATGTATCTTGTATACCCCACCAATTCCCTCGACTTCATTCATACCTAGCCGAACTTAAAGTAACATCATCCAAGACCATTGAATTCATCCGGCACAACGCAGATCGTCTTCGAAAATTATCTATCTATAGCCGTGATTCAGAGCTCCCACTGCAGTGTGCCATAAATTTGCCCAATCTTCACACCTTCGATACATTTCCAACTTTGGTCCCATATTTCTTCCCAGGAAAAAATCTGACTAGCCATACATGGCTAATTACCTCTCAGTTTTCTAAAGAAACACTCGATGCTGCTTTCGCCGCTATAAGAAACTGGGACATCCATATCACAGCCATGAATTTTTCAGGATTTTGTCCACCAGAATGGGTTTTACGGCCTATTCCGCAATGTTTACCAGACTTGATCGATCTTTATTTAATCCTACCGTTGACAGACCAAAATGTCTGTACGATTTCATATTTGGTATTCTTTAAATTCGTCGGGAATTGGAACTGAATAAAAATTTCAGGCTATCTATTCCGAAATTGATGGAATTCTTCCGAAGATGAAGAACCTGCAGAGTATATGCATTGAGTTCGATAGTGCACGTCATGAACATATAGAACAAACACCTGATCCTGTAACTAATGAATACTTGGATGATGAAATCGAAAGACTCGAGCTATGGGGTAGTCTTAGCAGTACTTTATCCCATATCCGTATTCTCAGCAGTAAGTCTCCGATTACATTTGTCTTCGTTTTATGAATTGAGAAACACGCTTTCAATAGACAAAATTTTCTGGGCGCGAATTGATGCTTACGGACTCGACACATGGCTACCTCTCTGTAACGACAAGGATTCGGCTGAGACAACTTTGGCTTGGATGCGTCAGCAGAGTCACTATAATAAACTACTTGAAGATATATTAAGACTATCCGAAAACGATTCAGATCGAGATACCGCGACGCGCTGCTTTGATATTTTGAGCACAGGACTTGGATTGCCCAACTTTTAAAATCTGATTCAAGCATGTCTACCGACTTGTCAAACGTCACATTAACCTGCCCACTTCTTGTACAATTATGCAGCTTACATTTCACCGGTACGAATAATGATTCAAATGAATTGAAAGTGGTCCACATAAACTGCATGATTCTGATAGTGACATTGACTTTCTTCTCGTCTACTCGAATTCACACCCACACTAGGTATTCCAGAAAAGCTTTGTGGAAAAATCTGCAGTAGTGAAAGTGACATTCGCATGAGAATTAGTATTACGGCTTGGTTGCGTCAGTGGTATAACGATGAATGTTCGAGGAAATGAGGAAGATGAACGAGAGAACGAAGTCGATTGAAATACTAATGTGCCGCGCGGTTTCTGGTTTCACTTTGAGATACAGAGAATAAAATGATATTGGAGGAGCTTTATGAGTAAAGAAAGTCGAAAGAGAAGTTGCAAGCTGTCTAGTCAGCTTCGTACATTTTAGTTTTATATGTATAGTTTACAAACTTATTGTTCCTGCTGGTAACAGTTAGACTTCAATGGGTTGTAGCAACTAATCTAAATCAGGGAATATAATTTCAAAAAATAAGCGGATTTGAAGCGAACGAGCTTGTTATCAGTGTACCACCACGTACGCTGCAGGCAAACCTATGTTACCACTTTCAGACTTTTATTGTCGGGATGCTCCGAATTCGAGATGTCCATCAGCTCAAAATGACGGTTCGCTAGTCGCCGCGTACCCAGGTGTGACATCACACGTGGCCGAAAGCAGATGGTTCGGCACACCCAGCGCGCTTCTTACCCCCCTCCAACCCGTCTCCAGCAGCCAGCCTGCGCTTTACTCAGCACTTACCAACAACACCATCGACACCAGCAACGACGGCGATTATACCAGTACTCAGGACATCTCCGTGGACGTCGAGCAGAGGTGTAAACGTTACAGTATGTGACTTGCATCATGGAATGTTTCTCCAAGCTAGCTGCTTACGGTAATTCTTTACCCTCTAGGCTCAGTAACACTTTTAACGTCGACTACAACATCGTGTATTGTCATCACGCAGAGAGCGTAACGGTGAGCGACTATATGACTCCTATCCACCTATACTCACAGCAAAATGCAGCAGATCAGGATACCTGACTACCTGACTCCCCACAGATGAACTCAAGCGTAACTTTCCCCGCGTCCCCCTCAACCTCTTCAACCGATGTCCAGACAACACACTTGCGTCCGCCACACCTCCCATTCCGCCGCATATCGCTGCCTACGGCGTCAAGTCCCATGCAGCGCGAGTCAGTAGTGAGTGTAGCGTCGTTTGGCTCTCTCGTTGAGGAAGACGATGCAGGGATGTCGAGCCACGCTGTTCCCATGCCGATAAAGGGGAAGGGAAGGGAGAGGCCTGAGATATCTACGTCGATATCGCCAACGAGGAGGTCGAGATTGCTCTCAGGGGAGTCATCGTATCCTTCGTCGCCTCTTAGTCAGAGGTTTGGCTCGCCAACGTCGTACCAGGTCTCGCCTAAAAAGCGAGAGCGGTTACGATCGGCTGGAGCGAAGGCACAGCAGGATGAGGCGAGGGAGGGAAAGAGGCGGAAGGTTATACAAGAGTTTTTGGATACTGAGAAGGCGTACGTTGCTGGGTTGGATTTGATCTATGAGGTATGCTTCTTTCCTCTTCATTTACTGCATATGCTGATAAGAATGTAGCACTTCCTCCTTCCACTGCTCTCTTCCCTCGACACGGGAAACCCTATTCTAGACAGGGCGGAACTAACAAGCATTTTTTCAAACTTTATCGATATCTGGAACTTTCATAGAAGTTTTTTGGCGGAACTCGAAGCAACGATAGGAAGCGCTTTATCTGAGGCATCGCCAACCACACCAGGGCAAACAATCCCACTACCGCCTCTCTCCCCTGTCCTTCTCGCGCACTTCCCCTACCTATCCCTCTATACCCTATTCATAACCTCATTCGCCTCTACTATTGATACCCTAATTTCACTCACCACGCCTCCATCCTCATCTCACTTCCCCTCCTTCTCATCCACCACCTCGACGCCTTCCTACAACGCTACCTTTGCCACCTTCCTCCAGACCCAAGAATCTCACCCCAAATGTCAAAGACTGCACCTCCGCGACTGGTTATTGACAATCGTGCAGCGATGTCCGCGTTACCTTCTACTGCTGAAGGATCTGAGGAGCTGTACGGATACAAAGAGTGAGGAGTGGGTAGGACTGGGGAGGGTTCTCGGGGTAGTTGGGAGGAGTAAGTCATATTTGCTCTATTCCTACTCACTGTATGCTAACTTCATCGTCCAGTAACAACCTCCCTCAACACCTCCCTCCAAACACATCATACAACACTAACCCTACTAACCCTCCAACGACACACCTCCAACCTCCCCTTCCCACTCGTCGCGCCCAGCAGAACATTCCTCAAGCGCGGCAGACTCACAATCCAAGAAAGCGAATCCGGAAGCAGAGCCAGAGAACGAGAAGTCCTCCTCTTCAACGACGCCCTCGTCTGGCTAGGCAAAGAAGGAGAATGGTGGGGCGACCTCCAAAGACCCCATCTTTTACGAGGAAGGAGTAAAAGCGAAGCCGAACTCGCTACGGTTGCGAATTCATCGCATTCTCGGCCTAGTACGCCGAAGAAAGGGGGGTATAGGAGGTCATATCATCCCCCTTCGTCGCCTGCTTCGCCGACGTTTGCTGTTGGGGCGGAGGATGAGAAGTGGGTGTGTAAAGGACATGTGGGGTTGATTGATTTGGAGGTTGTGCTTGTTGGTATTAGGGAGCATGCTGGGATGGAGGGCGAGGAAGGGGATGATGGGGATGAAGACTGGGATGGGGAAGAGCCTAGGGTGGAGCTTTTGAGTCCGGAGGGGAGTTGGGTTTTGTATGGGCGTATGTGTTTCCTGTCTCTCTTCACCCCTTTATTCTCTTGTACTGACGGATTTCGCTTTTTAGTGAAAGAGGAGTTGCTGGAATGGACACAAGCTCTCCGTAACACCAAATCAACGTTACTATCGTCCCTGGGAACAACGGGACACACGACGCTGACAAGTTCCGCCGCAACGAGGCATGTAAGGAGGAGTCTTATGGCGTTGCCATTTAAGCCGGGCGATGCACGGGTAGCTGCTACCATTCGAGCTAAACCTAGTTCTCGGGCTGCTGCTACCACCGGAACTATCAGGGGGGCATCTACTTCCTCGTGGCTCGTTGCTGTTCCTGAACTTAAAGGGAAAGGGAAGCACTCGGAAGTGCAGCGGAGGAGCAAGGTGGAGCACTTTGTTCCGGCTGTATGGGTTCCTGATGAGAAAACACCTGCGTGTATGCGGTGCGGGAGGGGCTTTGGGTGGAGGAGGAGACGACACCATTGTAGACTTTGTGGGAGGTGTGTTTGTTCGGCGTGTTCTGACCGGGTTCGTTTTTTCTCTTTCCTTTTGTGTTGGGTTGGGTTGTACTGATGTGCTGTGTAGACGTTTTATATTTCCGATAAGAGTAAAGATACAGGAGGAGGGGCGAAAGCTGCTAGAGCATGCGACTCTTGCTATGACGCTGTGTTTCCTGTTGTTCAACCTTCTGCGAATTCGACTATTTCTCTTAAACGCCCTCCCCTGCCTAGGCCTACGGAGGGCACTATGGAGAACGATACGATTACCTCCCTAGCGCAGGTGGACAAGTGGTTCTCTGTCCCCTCTGGTAGACCTAGTGCAAGTGCGAGCGTGGAGCCGAAGGCATTGATGACTTTTGACTTTGAGATCGAAGGGCTGGGGAGGAGAAAACCGCAGAAACGGAAGAGTTTCATGCACGCGGCGCATGAGGGAGACCCTAATGATATTGAAGAGGATGATGTGTTCGATGAGGATGTTTCGCATACGCCTCTGCCGCAGAGGAAGGAAGATACGGTGAGGCGAAGGAAGCGGTTTTCGCGTCCTGCTGTTTCGGTGCAGAATACGAGTGTTACTGCACGGACGACGGAGGTTGAAGGTGCTGGGGGTGGTGTTGGTGGGGGAGTGTGGATGTTGCCGAAGAGGTTTTCGTTGGTCCTTGGACGAGGTGTGGAGAGGGAGAGGGAGGTGGGTAGAGGTGATGAGGGTGCTGGTTCGGGTTCGGGTGTGAGGGAGAGTGTGGTTGTTGGGAGGTTGCAGGAGTTGCTTGGGAGGGGGAAGTAGTCAGGATTTTTCATTGGTATGATTTAGATGGACTAATTTTGGGGCTGGTCGTGATACAAACTACCGATTTCAGTTGGGTTTCGGTGTTTTAATATAAATCTGATAGTGCTTTTCGTGTTAAGTAAGTAGAAATGTATCATCTTAATATTTTATTGGAATGATTTGTGGGATAATAAATAATACTACCTGGTTACACAGCGACTATCAAACTTATTCCTCAGCAATCATAATGACATTTACAATTGTCAATGGTCATGTAAGTTTTTAACTAAAATAATCTCCATAGAACAATTTCCTTTCTTCGCACGCGTAACAGGAATCTAGGACTCTCCGCCGGCAGTTTCTTCTGCAGGGTTAGTTTCAACCTCTGGAAGCCACTTGGAACTCAATGAATTCCAAGTCGATACTTCGCTTAAAGTGGCATGACGTCCGAATAGAGCGAGCTTGAACCACCGCATCAGGTCGTCTGGGAATTTGCTACTGCTGATCTGCTCTGCCGCTACTTCACTATAATAGTATCTCAGAGCGCTGACTACTTGAAATTGCAGGTGTTGAAGCCGTGGTTGCTTCACCAGCGTGGACACGAGAATGACAATAATATAGTCGATCGGTTCCTTTCCCAGTCGCTCTGTAATATGTGATTTCATGTTACCGGGACCTTCTCCTAAAATCACAGGCTAACGTACGATCAATTAGAAGTCTTGAAAGAAGACTAATGTATCCCTTAAACGACCTGATTTCTGGCGACACGCCCATAAGAACTATTTGGCTCAAGATCTCCTTTCGTACTAATAGTTTGTGAAGTTCCGAGTCGTAAGTATTCAATTTCTTCAGTAGCACAATAATATTGAAAGGGTACTCACCATCTTTGTCCTTTGCCATTAACGATACTACCTGAGCAGCTGAATGCCTGAGACTATTGCTTTCAAGAAGAGTTATGAATTGTTGTTGATATCTCATCATCTCATTCAAACATCTCTCATCTGGCTCCAATATATAATGAGTAGATGTAGTAGCTACGAATGACTTACATACCTTGTTGGGCGACCAGGACAATTAATTCCAATGCTGCAACCCTGACATTATCAACTTCATTATATAACACCGTGGATATGATATCTGGAACTGCTGAGTGAATTATTTGCTTGCTGGACTCTACAAGTAAGTTATTTCAACGAGTTTATAGTGCACGAATGAAGAGAGTGGCATACGATGTTTGTTGTAGAATCGTATAAGTAATTCCAAAGATGTAATATATGTAAGCCGGGGGTGTCCATAACTCTTAAGCACCGATACGATATTCCTGGCTGCCATTGAAACAACAGCATCTGCATCATCATTTACTAAAACTGTTGATCAACTGTTGATAATACTATTGAATTTTAGGACTATATTACCCACCGGACCCAGCAAATTTTGTTACGAAATCCTTTCCTTTCTCAGTAATGGCTATCAAAAATTGTGGGATTGCTGATATGGAGGAATGAATAATAGCCTTGGCATCTGGTTTGCTAATGTATAAGAATAGGTATAGATATAATCCCTCGAAAAAAGTACCTGAATACGGAATCCATTCTACATAAGCAGCTAAACCATCGAATGCAAGTTCTGCCTCGGATTGAATATCACCATCTTCATTCATAATAATTTTGAGAAGGTGTGGAATTAGCGAGTTTAATGTAGGTTTCATGAAACGGCCTGCAGTAGAAAGTGACGGAATTTGTCTAGTAAAATTAAATATTATAAACTCAAGAAAGCTTACTGCTTTCTGAGCTGAGAATGAACTCTATCGTTGAGACTACACGCCTACGAATGCTCATATCCACGTTTTTCAGTCCCAATTCAATGTGTTTTGATAGCTGCTCAGTAATCACAGACCGCGTAAATTCACCTGCCAATAAGAATTATTGGAAAATTAGCGAAATACCCGTAATAGGTAGTACCGGCAACCCACTATCATTATTAAAGCGCTGTCGAAGTGACTCTACACTGACTAGCCTGACATCTTCATTGTCATGTATAACAGATGCTTCTACAAGTTTAGGTATGTAGTTGAGTTCTGCTGTAGCAAAGACAGTTCAGCGTTAGATACCAGTGACTTTGAAGATGTACGTACAGCTTGATGGAAGTAAATTGATTAATTTTACCCAAGCCAGCGTGACTTTATAATAATTATTTGCAGCGAAAACTGAATCGAGGGATTTGAAGGGGATGGCTTTTATTAGGATGTCACGTATCTTTTCTGTTAACCAATCGCTGAAAATTAAAATAACAAGATACAGTATTCGTGTCACTTACCGTCCTTTTTTGCCAAAGTGGTCAGTGATTCAACCGCCTCGAGACGAACATCTACGTCAATATCTTCGTTCGCCATATTGACCAAGACTTGTGTTGCATGTTGGAACTCTGTCATATCGTCATCAAATTTAGGTAAGAAATAAATTATTCCTTCAACGCACTTTTCTGTGCCAGTACAGTGTAAAGCCTCACCCATTCCAGTCGATTGTTCCAGTCAGGATCCATTGGTGTGGAAATTTTAGCTAACATTGATTTCAGAGCTTCATGTAGCTTGACTAAAAACATTTTAACCGATTGTCATGATAAGAGGCTACTAGTCACCCACCATCGTCAATACTGGCGAAAGAAGCTGTAACTCTCAATGCTTCCGCACGGGTATATTCACCGAATTTACCCTCAGTACCTACTATTGCAATGTCAAATAATTTTTTCAATGCTAAATCAACATCTCCTGCATCAAATTTCAGTTCTGGTAAGCATATGATAGTTCATGATCAATAACACCTTTTCGGATCATAGCATTATAAACATTCATCCAAACATAATGGACTTCTTCAAGTTCGGAAAATGGTGCCAAAAACTCTTGTAAGGATTCTGAAATTTGCCCTTTAAATTGATCTAGCATATATTATCAAAACTCGTTTATACAATGTGTGTGTGTGGTGCCTCTTCCACAAACCTGTCTGAGCCAAAGGAGCTAGGGCTTTCATTGCAGCAGAGCGCATGCCATCACTTTTGGTTGTTCTCACTATGTCTTGAATTATAGGTAATGCATTTTTCATTTCTTCAGGAACTGATCCATTTTGAATTATAATAGGCACATCAAATTAGACATACTAATTACTTACAGTATGCAGCCAAAAATCCCAATGTGCGCACCCAGATAACACCTTCCATTTCTCCCTCTGGAAAAGTGGCTTTAATATCCAATTGCTCGTGAATAAGCCGATGTGGCTGAAGTTCATCTGAAAATACGTAAGTTGATGATTGTAGGCATTGCCTTAAGATATATACCTGAATCAGATATATTGTTCCTGATTGTTGATCTCATGTCCTGTATAATTGGTGTCATGAGCTTTAATCCAATTTCTTGTGCCTCAGTAGCTGATCAATGAAAATTAGTCTGATGTTTATCATCAATGATTCAAATAGAATATATATGGAGTACATACAACAGTGCTTCAATGAGGTAAGAAGCTCAAGCCAATGAATTCCAGTTATTCCATGTCCATTCAATTTATTCCATGATAATTTAAGCTCCTTCGATGGTGAAATGACTTCGGCTATACAATATTAAATATGAGAAATATGTAAAAATATGCTTAGTGACATACAGGGAATTGATACCAAAGATGTCAACAAATTTAGAGCCATGCAACGAGTTAGGCTGTCTGAACATTTGACTATTTCTTCAATTATTTTACGGACACCATCGTGAAAACCAACTACGAAAATGCGATTAATATTTGATCATGATGGATTTAAAACATCTTACTCTTCTTGAAAAGCAAGCTGAGAATCTCTATCCAAATCACCTTTGTGTTGTAAGATGACTCTTCAGAGAACACAGTATCGATCACAGTTGTAAAGCTTGATGACATTGTTTCCCAAGCAAGATCTAAAAGTAACGCAAAGTTAAATAGAATTCAAATTTCCGATTTTCAGATTCAACTAACCATCCTTCTGACTTTTAAGAAGAGCTTTCAGAGACCCCAAAGCTTCGGATTGAACATCGCCATCTTCATCCTTCATTCCCAGTCGAACAAGCTCTGATACCCATGATACTTCCCGACATAACCGAGAGGCAACACAACGATTTCCCCAATATGAATGCATGAGCTCCTTAGATAACCTTTCTCGAAGGGCAGAATCAATAGCATTTTCCCATATTTCTAAAAAATTTGGAGAATTAAAGTAACGGATGTCAAAACGAGATTATGTCTACATACCTGATTTGGAGCTATCACCCTGAGTTAAGTACCACTGCATAGTACTTACATTACTATTGTATGATGTTTGAAATAAATCATTTTCTGAGTCACGAAATCCCACAATCTGTATTTCAGCTCTGTCGGAGATCCACTTCTCAGCACAAATGGTGATTCTCTCTCTGGAATAGTAACTGGAGAAATTAAATGCACAGTCAATTATAACAGCCTTGATCCATGGGCTAATTTCGTCCCGAAGAAAATCAACTATAATTCAACCAATTAGCAAGTCCTGAAATGCAATATCCGCTCGAAAACCAACATTCATCCAAAAAATCCAGAATTAAATGGAAAAATCGACAATAGGTTCCCCATGTATTTTGGCTTGTATCACTGAAACTAGTGCTTATCAGCTGTTGGATATTTGCTTTCGTCGTATCACGAAATTGATCTAAGAGTGTTAGTAACTTTGAAATAGTCTCTGATTAGCAGAAAACAACTTACTATTGCCCAAAAACCATTTTACAATGCCCTTCCCAACACTCCTGATTTCACTGTTTTCTCCAGTGAAAGTTAATTTGATTAATTGACTTATGGAACCATTTGCAACTGCAAAAAAGAATTCCTTGTCAACTAAAAGTATGAGTTAGTACACTAATTAATATAGATGACGTTGCAGAATGAACCTTGCATTATATTTGAAAGTGATCTTAATATGCAAAGCTTAGATATTTGATTTGATTCCTCAAATTCTCCTTTAATAGTCTCGGTTGTTAGCTTTTCAACGTTCGTTTTAAGCTCTATATCAACAGAATCTTCAACAACTCAAGAAAACAGAAAGCTTTTTTTTTTTACGCACCATCTGTCTTCCATAACTTCAAGATAAAGTTCAAAAGGGTCTCTCTTACTTGCTCGCCTTTATCACTTATCATTAATTTGCATAGTGTATCAATTTTTGAGTGTTGAATCATTTCGTTTACTGAGTTGGCCACAAGCAACTGTAAGTATGGAATCCTCAATTTTTAGTAGTAAGCCATACAATTGAAGTGCAATGAAGCATCCATGATTATTCTAACTCCATGAATGCGGAATACACTGTCTGGATGGGATAAGAGCAATGAAAGACTGTCTGAGCTATTTTTGACATTGAGGTTATTGAATTCATCTAGAAACTCTATGGAGCGACCAGAGCCTAATATTTCATAAGAAATTATGATAAAAAAATATGATTGGCATAACATCATCACCTCTGAATGTGTATCCTTTCATTGTCTCCCACTCTTCAACTGAAAGTAGCGTCAGTATTCGGAATATTGAATACAACACATATGATATGTACTAACCTATTCTTGCCAGTAGCTTAGCAAGGTAGTTTTGTCCAAGCCTCTCTGACCTAGTCAGCATATCAACAGGTACATCTCCACTCCACTCGCTTGTAATCTCACTTGCACTTGCTGGGCAAAGTATTAGTCAAATTTTAATTGTCTCCAGAGGAATTGATGCACCTTTTGCTAAAATTAATGAGAGAGCATGTGCGCTAATGACCTGTACATTTCTTTGTCCTTCTAGGAGCCCTCGAGAAGCGGCCATGAAGAATTTGAATCGATGATCAGGTCGCATATGATAAAACATGCCTTCCCATGGTCGCTCATCTACTTCAGCAGGAGTAATATCTCCGAAAACAGGACCCCCCTGAGAAGAAACATATTTCAAGAGAATCATGATATGTGTGCGAACACAAAATGCTAATGGTCTAATATCTTCCTTAAAGATATTCCAACGATGCAGCGGCCCTCCCGACTCCAGAGATTCACTTAAAATTTGCCTCAGAGCTGAACTAGCATTCAGATCTGGTTTTGTTTCAATTTGATGCACAAGGTGCATCATGCATTCAATATAAGAACAAAGCTCTTCTTGGGCCTGAGGCTTGTAGGAAGATTCTGATGTCATATATTCCTTAAGCCGTCCCAGAAGAATATGGAGGACATCTGGTCGACAGAAATAAAATTTCCAGTGATCACCGATTTTCGTCCATTGTTGAGCCAGTTCAGCAACAGACTCATTGACATTAACAGTATTAGGAGATTTGATTAATTTTTCGAGCCAGATTTCTGCTAGTTCTTCATCTACAGAATGCTTAGACCATAAATTTTTGTATTCCTCATTAATTGATCCAGTGAGGCGATTTTCGAGATATACAAGTAGGTCAGAAAGAGGTGTGCGGAATGGAAAGGACCGAGGTGACAGAGCTGCAGTGATAGTACTGAGTAGATAAGCAGCTGTCCCTATGCCGACGAGAATGGTCACTACTACGCCTATTGCAGTGTTGCTACTGAATGATTGAATCGCAAAGCCAAAAGCGAACAAGAATGAAGCGATCTGAACCAGGAGCGGTATGACCAAAATAACTCTTTCTAAGCGCCAGCGCTTCGCTTGCTTGTCCAGCATCAGCCGCTGATGCGCGTCCTCCGCCTCTCTTCGGTTGGAGACTGGGATAAAATTTGAAATCCACGTTTTGGCTAGTACTCCCATGACTGCACCAAATATTGTTATAATGAGGCTACAAAACCACAAACCTGTGGTCCAAAGAAAACCTGCTGAAGAGGACTGTCCAGTTGGATTGTTGCGCTGGGAATCATCTGTTGCATCGATGACGAAGGAAGATACTACTCCAGCAAACAAACCAGCCTATAAAGAGAATGACAAACATTCGCATAGCTAAAAAAAAAAAGATCTCACAAATATCAGAAGGGAATCAAGCCAAGTTTTCCATAGTTCTGCACGCTCCTTTGCCACCCGTTCCGCATCGATAAGGTACAGATCCCAAATTTTTGCATCTGACCTGAAAACCGTTTTGAATCCAGGTTCAGATTTATCGTCCATAGATCTAAAGAGAGCTAAAAAATTTTCGATAGTTCCAAGTCGTACTGTCTTAACCAGGACACCTTTCTGCTCATCGTGGATGGATGACGTTGCAAGTGTTCCAGCCTTTTCGGCATAGCTAGGGTCTTTCGCAAACTGCCAATCGAATGAGGTAACAAGTTATTTGGTATTTAAGGGTGTACAAACCGCGTTACTCTTGGTAAGTTCTTCAAGTTCCATAGATACACAAGCTAAGAGAATCGACGGTGTTGTTTCGGTGTGAGCCTAGTCTGCTACGAAGAATTCGAATAAATGGAAGACTGCGTAATTCTCCCTGTCGTATATATATCACACAATTTGTTTGTCCGATACGTTTCAGAAATGCTTGTACAACACCGTTGGAAAGATATTAATCAAAAGTTTCGATGTCGGCGTCAAATGCCCCTGATTGGGAGTTTTCGTATCCACAGTGTATCATCATGTGTACAAGCTGCATTTAACACCCAATCAGTGCCTGGGTCCTTTGCGCCCCAATTCTATTGTTGTCTAGATGTCATGCTAGCCGCTCGTAGTTTGCTCGTGGTGACACTTTACTAGCATATTCGCAATATCACAATTAGAGAAAACGCCCTAACTTTTAGCAATCGTTGAACTTGAACGATGCACCAGTATTATTGATGGAATTTAGGTAAATTCTATGTTCATCAGAAAGAAGATGACGAGTAAACGTGAGCTTTGTGAGGCGTTTGTAAGAGACATTAGCCGCCGACAATACCAAGCTCTCGGACGAGTCGGAAAATCGTGTTAAGTATAGCACCTCTAAGCACCAGCGTTAAAACTAAAGACGGGAGCTTGCATCTCACACATTCTTCTTGTTACATATGGGGTGTCACTGTCATAGGGTGTGATATATGCCTTATCATCATCATTGATCGAAGCACACACAAGTGTTCTTTTCTGATTAGCGGAGTGGATATAATTCATGACAAAGATACGTAGACAACGTACTCAGCTACGCTGGAAAGCATCCATCTATCCTCTATCAACACCGGGGACTCACTAGATCAATCCATTGTATCGTACACAGTCCGCGCCTTCAGTCCTAATTCAATCCCGTTTATCATCATAGCAGGTGTATCGCTAAGAATATTCCCATCGTTCGGCGCTAAATGAGTGGTTTCACCGAAGCTAGACTATACGTGTCCATTCCGCCCCATCTCCAAAAGCACCATGCCTTGACCATGTCTACCACGATAACTTCTCCCATCACGAGTTCAGACTCTGGAGTAGACTTACCAGAGTTATGGTTCCGCAATCCGGAGCACAATGGCATCTGACAAACGTGCCCGCAACTTTTGGACCTGGGTAGTAAGAACGAAGAGCGAAGGCTAGAAGGGTACGAAAAGGCAGGTGCAACAACTATAGTTGAAAGCATCGCACGCGTTGGGTGGACAGCTGAGCGAAGTTTGTGACGTCATACAGCAAACACCGCATCTTCCTTTTGAGCAACTACCAACGAGTCACATCGTCCCATAGCGCAAACAAGTTGGGAGTGCGGAATGTATGGATGGGGTTCCACCCCCACTGCGAAAGGCAGATAACCGTAGTACCAATTCTCCCCCGGCCAAAGTACTGTGAGAACTTTAGCCTTCGATGGAGGAGGATAAGAAGTCGAGTATTCAAGAAGATTGCGTATGTGATGAACTTTAAACGTTTCCGCAAATCATTCATGTACTTGAGGCGCTGCCACTTCTAATGTTGGCGCATGGTCCGAGAATGCAGTGCTGAAATATGAGCAGCTCTGATTCGAGTGTATAATACTCCGCTTCCCGACTTTGTTATAAGGTGCAAAGAAGACATATGCGTGTGAAGTGATCCAGAAGGTGGCAAGAGCTGGGACGCTGAAATGCACTTCCCTTACGGGTGCACTGCAGGTAGCAGAAGACGCTCTTAAAGGAGAGACATTGATGTCAGTTGAAGCGCATGAGGATATTGTTGTTAACGTGGCGGATGAAAGTGAGGAGAACGGCGCACGAACTGGAATGAATACAGAGAAGAGTGACGAGCCGCTTCCTACTAGTAGTTCAATCATCCAACCAATCGTCACATGTATCTCGTAGTACGGGCATAGAGCCCGTATTTGAACCGGAGGCCATGGCCTGCTGCAACCCGCGACTATTCTATTACGAAGTTTCCGACATGAACCTGCTAAGCAGTATGGCGTTCTGGTACCAAGAACCCTGCCTTCGCATGAACGGTACCCAACAGACGTGGGGCAGCACGTCGTAGGCACACGTTCGTATCTGGTTTCATAACGAGCCTATCGTCCTGCAGGCGATCATAACAGTGTCAACAGGAGGGTCTAAGCGCATTACGCATTACAGCTGGCTCCCGTATCATGTTCCCCCGAACTGTGTCCATGTGAGCCCACAACGACAGGTTGCAAATGCTTCCCATCCGATTACAAACGAACCATTCTTGTAGTAGTGTGACGCTGTGAAGCTGTCTGATCCTCCTCTTTTGTAGCTCGATTTCCATCGCGTCGATTGTGTGGTTGCTTTAGCATGTCCTACCTGTCTTAGGCATGCATTTACACCCAAAGGTGATAACAGGTGTGATGTGCGTCGGAGCCCATAGCAAATGCTATGAGTAAGAGGTAGGGGGTAGTGTCGTTGAAGAGGGCTATGCTGCCCACAACCCGCACGAATGCAAGAATGCGTCGTGCACAATGCTCGCCTGGGAAGCTAAGCTAGCGTTTCCGTCGATGAGAGCGAGCTGACATAGGGCGGGGATTGGAGGGAAGGGAAGATGTTGCCAAAAAAAAAACCTAGAGTTTCAGTGGGTCGCATCCAGGAGCAAGCGATTATATGAGTTCGAGGTGTACGAGGGAGTATGGGATATATCAATGATAAATGCGGGTTGTGAACGTTGGGGCTAAGATGGTAGCTAGGGCGATATGGGTGTGAAGGGTGACGAGACCTGTCTTCGTTCATCTTGGAGGTCGTTGGCGGTACGGCCTGAGCTCAACGATGAGCAACACGAAATCGTATCTACTGCGCCTTGGGTGAGCCCGCTGTAGCAATCTAGGCCAATGATCGGCCGGTAACGAGTATGACTTACCAAAATACTGTTCGTAGCTTTCAACATTTATCCCTCCATTCAACCTTCTGTCCTGTTAGATTGGCTGCGATTCCTGGCAAGTTTTGGAAGTATTGCATGGGAATACAATACCAATTCTAAGGTATGCAGAATAGTTCCAAAGAACGTTCATCAAGGCTTTATGGATTGTCATAAGAGAGAGAGCGAAGAGGATTGGTCGTAGCTGAGAGTCTAGAGATGCAGGGGATTGGCAGGATTCAGGAAGTTGGACTGGAGTCTGGAAGAGGTGGCTACAAGAGGTTGTTCGAGGTAATCAATGTGCTCCAGTGCTTAGTCTTCCTCGTTGAGTTTGTCATTTGGTTGCTATTTGGTCAGCATTTGACTTGAATGGTTGTTGATCTGCAACATTGTTTATTTCCAAAGCCACCGCATCTCAAACTAAACAATTGCGTACATAAGACTTACAACGCTTGCGGTTACTTGCCGCAGTTCATGCTTAAGCCGCCTTCGACACTTTCCTAGTAGGATGTGCTTATGATCTTTGAAATAACAGACAAGACATCGCTATGATCACCTCACAGTGCGATGTTATAGATTCCTATAAATTCCATTAAAAGCTGCAAATGTAAAGACATTCCAAAGCCATCCATGCAAGTAGGCTAACAGAACGGGGCATTCATTCCCTGGACGACTAGGTTATGACGCTATGTACAAGATTTCAAAAAGCATCCATCCATCTCCACAGGTGCAGGTGCACAAGATCGACGTTGGGGTCTTGGACTGGGGTAGTATTGAATCATGATGGGTGAGATTGGAAGTAAACATGCAGCAGCAGGTGAACATACCGCCTCGTTATCTAGTGCCAAAAACGTTCAGCAGGGAAGCACTCAGAACCTTGAGGGTCGATGCAACCTGAATCCCCACCCCGAACAAAGAACAGTGAACGCACAATGGATCTGCTGAACGCGTTTCCACTCGATTTTGAAATGGTCCTATCCCACAGCGTGCTTCTTGACATGGACACCTAGCATTGGCCAAGCGGCATTGAGAATCGAGTGGCTAGAAAACCACATAAACTAACACTTGTTGAATGCTTGCGTTCCCTGACCGCCCTTCACTGTACCACGTCATGACCTAACACCTGCCCAGGGAGGCAGTTAGTACATTTGCCTCATAGTAAGTAGTTGATTTACAAGGCAACAGTCATTGTCGATAGGGAGGACGCCGTCCATCTTAAGGAACCGCTCTTAGATAAAACGGCAGAGGGAATGGAGATCCCAACAATCCCAAGCCTGACAACAACCAGGGGATGCATACGCTCGCCTTCAACTTGGAGGAAAAGGTAACACGGGTAGCATGCGCTGCGAGAGGTGCTCAACCACTCAAGCTATCGGTGGTACCCAAGGGCGACATACATGGTGGATACATAGGTAGCACGTCTGCATAGTGCTATCGAATTGAGCACTATCAGCATGAGTTTCTGGGGTATGGCTCCTGTCTCAGCTATACCGACGTCGACGTATAGCGCATGTCGATTATCCTTCCTCCATCACACCTTCTAGGCCTTCTCTGCATGTCAACGCTAGTGCACACTGAGACACTCCAAGTGCGTACGTTTGATGAAATCCCCCCACCAAAACGAACCACACTGCACGACCCAACGCTTGTGTGCGAAAGCCTCCACGATCAAGCCCAAGTTCTCTCTTTACACCGGTCTCTCCGCTCGAGACCCGTCAGAGATTGGCTAGTCGAACCAAAGGCTTTCTCAGCGTCTTCTCTGTTCTGTGTACAGGCTACCTCAAAGCAATAGGCAGGGGTCGATGTCAACAGTACTATACGTTGTAACGTATTGCTCCTGGTGACGCAGGTTAGTTAAGGGGAATTCGTCAATAGCAGGTCCCGCGAAAACCACGTACATCTTATTCTATAGCAATTATATGCGTTATTTTTGAAGGACATAGGGTTATGGGCGAACAGAAAGGATGTGCCGCAGATATGCAGGAGCGTGAAAGGTACTTGAAGAATGGAAGCGTCACTCCGCGTATACTCAGAGAATCTCATATATCCTTCTTTTTGTTCTCCACATAGCTAGCCGTTCTTGCACACTCGTTCGACCGACGACCGACAGGGTAGCCAAGACAAGTAAAGAATGTTAAGGTGAGCTTCTGTTGACGTTCGGTCTGTGACTTCTTCGCCAACATCCAACTACTAGAGTAGACCATCACCTTCCCCTACACGTCCCCACGTAGGGTTAAACTGGGGAGAGTGCCAGAATAGAGCTGGAGGTATTGTCTGGCACTGTCAGTCGCTTCTTGTTTGCAGGTAGGTAGACGTGAACAAGAGTGCGTTACGACGGAACTATGTTCTGCGCAGAGAAGAGACTCGTGGAGCGTCAATGGCGCGGCATCGAGGGCGCATGTGGGTGGCTGGCGGAGGGTACTACTGAGGAAGAGGGGCGATAAGGAGGGCAGCTTGAAATATGCGTGGGGTATACGCGTACGTACTACTAGTGCTACAACACGTCGGGGTGGGGAAATGCAACGCCCCTTCAACGCTCTTTATATTCCAGTCAAATTCCAGCCCAGCTAGCTCAAAGGAGACCTAGGTTTTAGTGATGCGAGTGGTTTATTGGTGGAACTGGGGCGATGAACGGTTGGAACTTCGAAGTTGGTAAGAAGGATGGTGGAAATTCAACTGGGTTCAAACGTCTTGATTCATCTGATCATGTGATGCGATATTCAACGCCACCCGTTCGATCCCCGACGGTCTCAAGGTATGCTCAGCACAACTCCCAATCTCTTCAAGTAAATTTCATAGAAACAAATATATAATGGCTATTATATATCCCTAAAACATTTCAAAGATTAAAATACAAGCAACGGCGAAATTGTTCCTTCCAACTTAGTTCTTCGAAGGAGAAAGTTGGATGGACTCGTCGCTCGTTAAGAATTGATCCTTAACTCCATTGTAGCCTCTAGTACAGCCTCTACATCAGGCTCCGAGTCTGGAAGCCATCCGAAAAACTCCAAGTCTGGAAGCCATCCGACAAACTCCGAGTCTGGAAGCAATTCGTCAGACTCTGAGGACTCTGAGTCTGGAAGCCATTTGACACTCATCGTGTTCCAGACCGATACTTCGTGCAATGTGGCATGTCGTCCAAATAGGGCTGAACAGAACCACTTGATTAAGTCCTTTCCTCCTGAGCCTCGCATCATTTTTTGCGTCATTTTGTCGCGATAATTTTTCCAAAGCGCACTGTCTACCTGCAATCGCAGGTGACTTAGCTGTGGCCGTTGCACCAGTGTAGAAACAAGGAAAATTGCAACATAACCCATCGGATCTTTATCAAGCCGTTCTATATTAGTGAACAAATATTAGAGAGATTATAGAAGAAAGTCGAAAGCATCGTACTGTCAAGGATAAGTCTAGAAAGAAGAATGATAGAACCTTCAAGTGATTTGGTATCTTTTGATATACTCAATGATAATATTTGAGATATGATGTTCCTTCGGACTAAGTAGTCCACAAGTTAGACTCTATGCTGTTCAGTACTGGTATTTAAAATGCTCTCACCATTTTTACCACCTGCCATTATAGATAGCAGCTTGGCAGAAACATGGCGGAGCTCTGTGTTCTCTGAATCAAGTAGTGGCATGAACTGTTTTTGATAACTTGCTATTATATTCTCATTGGCACTTCCAGGGTATAACTCCACCATTATGAATGTACGTTGTTTGGAGACCAGAATGATTACGTTCAATGCCAAAATTCTGAGGCTGTCATTCTTGTTGGCGTCTATTGCTATGGAAATAATATCTGGAACTGCTGCGTGGGTAGCAACTACATATTTATTCACTATAAAACAATTTCTCATGTAATGAATATAAATAATTAGTTGACTGTCAATTGGCTGTGCTCACCACCGTCTTTTGAATGGAATTCAATAAGCAACTCCAAAACTGTGGTGTATATCAACCTAGAGTGGTCGGCCTTTAATAGAAGAACCAAACTTCTGATTGCCTGTGAAACTGCGTCATTTAAAAGGATAAAATTTACTTGCAAAATTGATCAGAATAAATATGGGGGGAACATAATGTAAAAAATATTGCTTACAGGTTCGAACATATTGTATTACAAATTTCTTTCCTTTCTCAGTGATCGATGGCACATGTTGAGGGATGGCTAATATCAAGGACTTCGATACTTCATTAAAAGCATAACTATCTGTTTTATCATGTCAATATAAGATACAAACATGATTTCCAATTAAACATACTTATATCTGGGTATTTTGGAAAATAGGCAGTTATTCTACCAAATGCCTCCTCTGCTTCAGATGGAAAATACCCTTCTTCCTTCATAACTATACCGAGAAGGACTGGCATTACTGAACTCAAAATACATCCTTTACTGTAAATATCTGCAAAAACAATGAATACAATAATAATCAATGAATAGAATTGACACGAACCATATTCTGAGCTAGTAGTAATGATTTCAATTGTTGATAACACACTTCTGTAACCTATTCTGTCCTGGTTCTTCAGTTCTACTTCAATTTGTTTTGATAGCCGATCTAAGATTTGGCTAGATCGTCCTGTTACTAGAAATAATTAGTAAAAGCTAATTAGACATAGTTACTCATAACCAACTGCAATACTTGAGAATATCTAGTAGCTTTAGCCTGACACTTTCTTCGTAATGGGTAACAGATGCTTTTACAAATGTTAGAGTGAGGTTCGGTTCTACTACTGTGTTGTAATTCAGGCAATCAGTTTAACAGTTCAAAGAAGCTACACACATGTTGAAGGTACGAGAGAAATTAAGTTTGTCCAAGCCACCACAATGTCATATGACATTTTATCGAAGTTGTAATTCCACGGAATGGCTTTTATTATGGTTTCGTACATTGCCTCTGTTGAAGAAGATTTCAAGATTAATATAATGTGGTAGTATTATAAATTAAGAAGTGGCTCGTACCATCATTTTTTGCAAGAGAAGTCAAAGATTCACTCGCCTTGGTAAAAAGGCCTACAGAGTCATTATCATTCACTATTTCAATTAGTAATGATACCACGTTATGAAGCTCTGCAATATTATTGTCAGCCCAAAGACTGTTTTATAGAAGGTGATTTCAATTCACTTTTTTGGGTCAATATAGTGTAAAGCTCAACCCATCTCAGGCGGATTTCCCATTCAGGATCTTTAGTGACAGTAATGATAACCTTAGCCAATGCTAATTTTAGAGCATCTTGAAGTTTAACTTCGAAAACAGATATTATTGAATTACTCATTACTTCTGCATGTATTTGAAACACACACCTTTGCCATCGAGATTTGTGAAAGCAATGATTGATTCCAATGCTTCTAAACGATCAAATTTGCTGTATTTATCACTGGGGCCTGTTGCAATCTCTAACAACTTTTCCAAAAACGCAAACACTCCTAAAAATGATTTAATGTAATGACAAAACAGAGAGTGATTCATGAATACCCTTTGATACAAAGAAATCATAACTAATAATCCGAAAATGAACTTCCTCTGCTAGACCAGATGATAATTCACAGTTGGTCAGAAAATATTCTTCAATTGGCTTTTGAAAATGCTCTGAAAATAAGTTAGAAATGTAGTAATTTAAAGCATTTGTCAGTGTCAAAAACCTGTTTGAGCCAACAGAGCTAGTGATTTTACTGTGGCGAATCGTATATATTTATTTTCATGGCTACTTGCCATTTCAATAAGTTTAGGTAACACATTGTGCATCTCCTTGGGATCTACATCATTTAATTCATTTCAAAGACCACAAAATATTAATGCAAATACTTACAGAATGCTGCTAAGAATCCCACAGCACGCACCCAGACAATACACATTTCATCATCAAGCTCCACTGGCAAAGACACATTGGTATTCCACTGTTCAACATCTTCTGTAGAATTATGCAGATCTGGAATGAATTATACATATCAGCAAATAATGGAAACAATCATTCTAAAACATACTGAAATCCAACTCCATATCATTCATAACTTGGGTAATGATTCTCAATTCCATTTCTTTAGCTTGGACTGCTATTAAAGCATATTATTACTATGCATGATCAAACTGCAAGTGATAAAATATGCAATACATACAATGTTGGCTCAGTGATGTCAGTAGCTCAAGCCACTGGATTCCAGTTGTCCAGTCCCCATCCAGTTTTCTCAAAGAGAGTTTGAGGTTCTTGGAAGGTGTCATTATTTCAGGTAGACTTTGAGCTTCATATTAGGAAAAGTTAACTTGAGTTGTAGGCATTGTTCTATTGGTGGTACGCACGTCTATTAGACACATGTGCAGACAGCACTTTCATGGCTATGGTACAAGATTCATCATCTGAGCTATTAATTATACCATGAACAATTTTGTGAATTCCTGTAGGGAAATCAACTAAATGCAAGTTAGTTAAAGAGTTGAATATAATTTTAAAGAGAATATTACTCTTTTGAGAAGTAAACCAATAATTTCAGCACAGTCAAGTTTAGTCTGATAGATTGAATCTTTAGAGAATAATGTGTCTATAAAAATTAGAAAGCTCGATGAGACAGATTCCCAGGCTTGAGAATCTAGTTAAATGAGAGATGGTGAGAAGGGAACTTGTTTTACAAAACTAAACATACTGTTATGATATGTGTTATTAAGCAGGTTTCTCAGAGATTTCATGGCTATGCAACGAAGTGTATCATCCTTGTCTTTCATTCCAATCCGGATGAGATCAGGTACCCATGCAATCTCTTGACAAAGTTGGATGGCAGTATAGCGATGAACCCCCTCCTTCCTCATCAGTTCTAATAATATACGGTCTCGAAGGCCAGAATGAACTGCACTATTCCATTTTTCAATGTCTAGATGAATTTAGAGGATAACAGAAGAAATAAAATAGTAACATTAACACACTGTGTTCTGCATTATTTGGTTCCATAGTTAATTTCATCAAACACTCTACATTGTGGTTGTATAAGCCTTGAAAAGAATTAACTTTGCTGGCCTCTTCATGATTTCCATCATTATTAATTTTGGTGATGAAATGATTAAGCCAATTCTGAGCACATGATTTTAGTCTGTCATCAGAAGAGAAACTAAAGGCACAATCAATGATAAAAGTTTTGATGTACAAGTCAATAAATTTGCGAAGATCTTTAACTAAATATGTAAATCAGTTTAATATTCTCAAAATACTGCGAAGTATACTAACATTCTTCTAAGAGGACAAGAGTAATATCAAATATTTGGATGTATGTCTTCCATTCAAAATTGAGGTCGAGGCTACTTAGGAACTTGATAACTTCACTACTCATGTTTCGACATTGGTCTATTGATATAAGCAATAAACTAAAACAAAGCAGAGACCACATACCACTATTCAGTAACATTTTCATTAGCTCTCCTCCAATGTGGCGTGCTTCAGCATTCTCATCTTTGAATGCAATTTTAGTCAAAGAACTTGCTGAGTCTTTTATAATTGCTGTTAGATCTAGCAGTTCACAACTGACTGAAATGCAAATATGAGCATATTTTAATCAAAATGATACAGGTAGAAGATCAACCTTCTTTCATGTTTAATAGCGATCTCAGGACATACTTCTCAGATGCCTTATTCAGTATATTCAGCCCAGTTTGTACCTGTTGAGCAATAATTGATTCTATCTTCAGCTTTAAACTCTGATCTGAATAAAAGCTTTTGAGTCGAAATCCACTATAGAGTATTTACATTTACATACCACACCTCTCGAGTAGTTGAAGCATGAATTTTAAAGCACTCCTGCTGACTGATTCATCTTGGTCACTGATCATTAACGTTATAAGCCTTTCATATATGTTGGACTTGAAGTAATCAAACATGACATCTGTTGAGTCATCTAATAGAAAATATAAGCATGAGGTCACTTATTAGTCTTGATTCATACTTTGAAAGATAGACCTGATTGGGCTATCAGTCATTATTTGAATTCCGTGGAAGCGAAACACATTGTCTGAATGGGACAGTAAAGAGAGAAGGCTGCTATATATTTGTATATTCAAGTATTCTGAGTCTGAGGTTTAAAACATAATAGCGGGTGAAAAAATATTAGACAACTCACTGCCTTGCAATAATATGGTCATATCATTCATTGCAGATTCCCACTGTTTAACTAAAAAGATCAACCAGAGATATGTTTATGCAAATGCTGTTAAGCATACCAGTCCTTTCTGCAAGCTTTGTAAGGTAATTCCATACAGATCTCTCGGCTGTAGATAGCATGTCATATTGCACATCTGCGCTTGGTTCACTAGATAGTCCCCTTACACTGGCTAAAAACGAAAAATATAATGAGGTTACACCAATAAATATACAAGGGAAAAAATACCTTGAGCCAGAAATAATGACAGAATACACGAGCTGACAATTTGCATATTTCTTTGTCCCTCTACAAGTCCCCGACAGGAGGATAACATGAGCTTGAGTCGATGACTTCCCCTTACATTATAGAAGATGCTCTCCCATGGCTGTTCTTCAACCTCTGCGCTTGTAATGTCCCTGTTAACTGGACTACCTTCAGAAGGAGCTTGGTTAAGAAAAATCATGACATGTGTTCTTGCAGATAAAGCCAATGGCCTAACATCTTCCTGAAAGACATTCCAGCTATGCAATGGCCCTCCTGGCTCCAGATATTCACCTAGGGTTTCGTGCAGTAACGGACTATCAGTGAGATTTAGCTCTGATTCAATGTGCTGAATAATTTGCATCAAGCCTTCCATATGCAAACAAAGGTCTTTGCAACTTTCAGTCTTATAGTAAGATTCTGGCGTCATGTAGTCTTTATGGTGCCGTAGTAGAATATGCAAGAGATTTGGTTGGCAAAAATAGTTATGCCATCGATCTCCAATTTTATTCCATTGTCGTGCTAGCTCTGCAATTGCTTCAATGACCGTAGAAGTATTTGGAGATTTGATCAACTTCTCTAGCCAGATTTCTGCCAACTCATCGTCTTCACTCCGCTTCTTTGGCCCTTCAATTTTGTTCAAGCCACCAAGGTTTCTGAGATTTCTGAGAAATAGAAGCAAATCGGACAGAGGTGTTCTGAATGGAAACGACTGAGGTGACAACATCGCAGTTACTGTGCTGAATAGATAGGCAAGCACTCCAATGCCAACGAGAATAGCCACGATGATACCGATCGCAGTACTAGTATCGAATAATTTGATCGCAAAGCCGAAGGCAAATAATAATGAGGCGATCTGAACAAGAAGAGGAATGACCAATATAACCCGCTCTAAATGCCAGTGCTCCGCTTGCTTGTTCAGTGTTAACCGCTGATGCGCATCTTTTGCTTCTCGCGTACTCGAAACTGGAATAAAATTTGAGATCCACGCTTTGGCTAGTACTCCCATGATTGCGCCAAAAATTGTTATCATCAGGCTGCAACACCACAAGCCTGTCGTCCACAAAGACCTGGTTGACGGGGGTAGGGATGGACCATTTCTGTTTGAATCACCTGTTGCGTCAACGACGAAGGAGGCCAGAACTCCAGCGAACAGACCAGCCTACATAAGGTTTGGCAAATCTTTTTAACGATATCAAACGGCAGCACTCACAAATATGAGAAGAGAATCCAGCCACGTCTTCCACAGTTCCACCCGTTCTTTTGCCACCCTCTCCGCATCGTCTAAGTATAACTCCCAGATTTTTGCGTCTGTCCTAAAACTAGTGTTGAAACCAGATTTCGAGATATTTGAGGATGAATCTTGCTTCAAAGATATTGTACTATACGTGACTTGAGACTTCGTATCTACTAGTATACTGTCTTGTGCTCCATGCATCGTAACTTGTCCAGCGTTTTCGGCATGATTTGGGTCTCTTGCAAACTAGTGAATTGAAATCAATCAGTACTTAGTAAGAACGGAATGCTAATCGGGGTACGCACACCCGAGCCCTCCTGAAGTTCCATGATGTGCAAGCTAAAAGAATATAGGTGAGTTCCACTTGTATATGAGTGTGCTTAAATCCTCAGATAAGAGAGTGCGAGCGCCGAGTGAAAGCAAAGAGTGCCGTTCCTCGAACAAAAGGAACTTAAATAGTTTGCTGTGTCGATATGGCGGGTACCGCGGGACACAGGACGATTGTTGATTCATCACTGATGGGCGTCCGTAGTTGGTTCGTAGCAGTCAGTAGCCTAATCCGTACTTCGATACTTACACGACCACATACAACATCGCCAGACAGGCGCCAACGATTTCTCACTCAGGTATCCGGGGGGTTTTGGAGTAGCAAGTAGGCGACATTGCATATGTCAAGTATTAACTTCAGTAGAGATATCCCTAGGCATTCAAGAAAGAATATATTTGATCAGGCTACTGTAATATGCATACAGGAAATTCGAGGGTACTGGATACTTGATATAATTGTACCGTTCTGGAGCGGCAATAGCGTGGTGTATGCAAAGTTGAAAGGAAACACATCAAGGGTTTATACATCAACAACATTTCCAAAAGCTGTAACAATTTCACAGAAGGTGTCATCTTTTCACAGCATCCTGGGACCTGCACCATCCATTTTGGAATCGTTACTCAGACGTACGCTTGCAAAGTGATTCCACAACCGTCGACGGAGCTGCGACGTATATGAGACCAGGCGCAGAAGCAAGTAGGTTGTCTGCCCGTATTCGAATATCGTACATGTGGAAGAATAGTTCAGGACGCCCTGCTCCCTTATGGGTACGGAAATTGGGGATCCGCATCGAGTTGGACGAGTTGAGCGCTCTGTGCCCGGGAGAACCCACGATACGATGGTGTGTGGTCTTATGTACGTGTCCAAGAGAAGTTGTAGCCTGAGACAGTGTCCACGTCGGCTCCACGATTGGCAAACAGGCGCTGGATACGTGAGATGAATCCGTTTCGGAATAGGCTATGAGCGTCGAGGCTCGTATATGCTCTATGTACATCCAGGACGGAGGCTTGAACATTGGACACCGAAGGCGTATGTCACTCCTTGCATCAGCTTGAACGAGGCAGAACGTGAACACATGATATAGAGATGAGCTGTCTATACATCATATAGTCGAGAATCTTCTGGTAAGTAGTGTATGCCATCACACTACCCAACGCTTGAACGATATCTGGAATGATGCAGTTTGGCACACGAAAGCGTCGTGATCATTGATTATCAGCTGAACCATCCACGCAACAGCCCGAAGTCTCATTGCCTGATAACGGTAGGTTAGCCCTGACGAGCTCACACTGTGTCATCACCCCGATAGGCAGCGTAGCTGACGGTAGTATCTCGTCGATCCTCGAGCGGCATCATAGAGAGAATGCAGAAGCCTGGCGTCTCACACCACACTCAAACACACCCCATGCCTCCTGTTCCTCCCTCCACAGCGTTAACGCACACCAGACTGGGTATACGCATTCATCCCCACCCCCTATAAGCAGCACTAGATGCAGATCCTGTAATAAAGACCTAACGCCTGCACCTCCCAAATTTTCTACATCGTAGACACCCATGGCGGTGTCTGTGCTCCGTCGCCTCAGCGGTTCCTAAACCGGGCTAAAAGCTGCTGTCTCCACCTTTGTTTGTAGCGCATCCCAAAGATAGAAAGCTAGCCACTTGACACCCGGACACGATATTCTTGCTCAAAGCGACGGAAGAGGGGGTGCAGAAATACTTGAACCCCAATGACACACAAGCTTGGCAAGCACCGATAGAGGCAACATGAGTGTCGTTTGAACTGACACAAGACAGTATGGGTGCAAGAAGAAACGTCGCAAGAGGTATTTGGAGCAGTGAAAATGACATCATTCTTGTGCTGATGCGCCCCGTAGTCGCAATGGCCTCGAAAAGCAACGTAACTCATAATTATACCAAAACCCATCTTCGTCTTGAATAGTACCCGCAGAAACAGGCCATACTTGAGGCATGACGGCACGCAAGCTATGCGAGCACCTTCTGAACCGACGCAAGATTACATGGGTGTAAGAAGAAATAGCGGGTATGCGTTGGCGGAGATACACCTCTTAGTCGAGATGGCGCCGATAAGCAGTGTAGCTTATCACTGTGTCTAGCCTACGTCTTCGCTGTGAACGACGACCACATAAACAAGACACATGCGCGCATCTCCTCTTTATGCGTCGTTATCAACCCAGTTAATCTTTCATGGGCTAAGTCCCACACTTGAGCCCTGGCGGTACGCAAGCTACACGAGCAACACCAGAATCTACATGCCCTGCCTTTCAAGCTGACGCGGGATTGAAGGGGTACAGGGAGCGGATATGCGTTGTCCGAGATATTTGGGCATCAGTATATGCCAATACGCCTCGTAGTTAAGATGGCTTCGATAAGCACCATAGTTCGCTACGGTACACCAGCTACGTCTTCGCCTAGAGTGGCACGCATAAACTGGTCGTATCGGCGTACTTCCCGAGTTGATACCAACCTAATCCTTCTACGAAGCAGTGCAATGTTAAGGGGCACGACACCACAACCACCCGTGCCCAAGCACACTTGCATCCTCTCCTATTCTCTTCTTTCCCCGACTCCCTTCCACCTCGTTGACGCTCGTGCGGGATTAGCGCGCTCGGTCCGGCTCCCAATATCGCCCACCAGCGAAAGCTCCTATCCCAAAGACCTAACATCTGCATATTGTAACCATTCTGCATTGTATCCCTCTACCACTACCCCTGCTTCCAGGGGAGCTTCGGCCTTCATCTAGAAGCCACATTAGCTCATCGGCCTGGAGGCTTCTTTCCACCAGGTGTTCTGGATACCAACTACCGGCGGGAAAGTGGAAGGTTGGTGGACGGCCAATGTTAGATAGGATAGTGTTGCTTTCCTTGTAGGGTATTGTCTCGAAATAAGTCGCAGCTGGGAAAGGGAGGAGAGACAGGCGCTTGAGATTGGACGCGTACGAGAAAGCGCTGAAGCTACCAATGGAGGCTGCATGCGCTCCTGTTAAGGCCGGATGGTGCAAGGCAGTCGACGAAGGGAGAGGGAAAGCGGCATATATACGCTATGGGAGGTGGTTGGGGTGCTGAATGTATCGTAGTCGTAAGTTTGTCCATGGAACGACATATTCCTTCGTTCCTTCGGTGGACAGCTGATCGCTGGCGGTGGCACACGCAGAGAGGAAGGTCGGTTCCAGAATGCATGGGGTGACAAGGTTCATAACGCTAATCGATGATCCGTCACCGTCAAGTTCATCTCTCCTCCGCCTAGCATGTTCTGATAGCTTCCAAGACGAGTGAATATCGTCGAGCTAGAGGTAATGCTAGAATCAGTCAACAACTTCCCTCAAAAACGAGGACGATGACATACGAGCAAGAGCATGGGATGCGAGACGATACGTTCTTCAGGCACCGTAGAGATGCGTGACTTGGAGATATGCTGCAGAACGAAAGAGTTGTTGAAGGAGTTGAGGAGCAATGAAGGAGTGACTGGTTGGCGTAATACCCTTCAAAACTGGTAGCTGGATGGAGAAGATAGGCATCATTTCAGCCCCATTCGTGTTTCAACCTTGTTTAGCCTGCGCCTTGGCAAAATGGACATTGGAGAGGGAAGAATTAGAAGTGAACCAGAGAGTCAGCCTGACGAAGTGAGGTCCGCTTACATAAGTTTGTTTCTGAAGCTAACACCCTTCGCCTCAAATAATAAGTATGGTTCTGGACCTCTGGTCCATTTCAACAGTTTTCGACTTTCGAAGGATTGCAGTACTTAGTCATAATTTCATAAGGATCTTACTATTTTACATCAATACAAAGCGAAATAATGAAATACATCTGAAACGAGTAAGTTGAAAGCTTTTATCCAGATTCGTATTTCCGGCCTGAGGCCTTTCGTTGCAATTTCGTTGGGTACCATTCGTTGGTTTGAGAATCTTGGACCCAGCTTGCATCCATAGTGTTCCACATCCTCACTTCATATGATGTGGTGTGTTGACCAAAGAGAGCTACAGTGAACCATTTCGCCAAGTTGCCTAGGAGGTCGGTATTTAGTTTGTTTCTAAAGGTTTTGTAACAGTAGCACCACAGAGTGCTGAAAACCTAGAACCGCAGCTGAACTGAGGCTTTTCACTAGCGTGAATACAAGGGTAATCATGATATAGTCAGTTGATTCTTCTTTGAATCGCTATGTGGATTGAACTTCTCAGAACGAGCTGAACCGCATACAAACGGCGAAATAGTCTTACTATCAATGAATACCTACGGCACACAAATATGGGGAAGTTATTGAGCTAACGTAAGACGATGTGGGTGAAAAAAAAGTGTCACGGTTATCCGTTACCGGAGGTATTTGGGGGGGGGGGGCAGAAATGGTATCGTTCTTGGGTGGATACGTCATGTAGTTGTGGTAGCTTAGAAAAGCATCATAGTTCATAACCATATTAAGCCCACATCTTCGCCTGCGATAGAACGCGCAAAAACTAGCCATATGAACATATCGACCTGAGTTTTATATGGGCTATGTCATATACTTGAGGCCTGACAACATATAAACTTGGCAAGTTGGCAAGCACCGTCAGAGGCTGCATAAGAGTGCGGGAAGAAGAAAGCTTGCGGGTATGCGTTGCTGAAGGTATTTGAAGCCAGAGAGGTGTCATTTTTAGCCAATAAGCAGCGTAGCTCATCACCGTACCCAACCCACGTCTTTGCCCTAAATGGTACCCACAGAAACAGGCCATATGAGCGCATGTCCACTTTGTGGGTCGTTATTGATCAGAGCCTTTCAAGAGCTAGGTCCCAAAATTCCGCACCCAACTTCTACACAAGCACCGCCAGAACTTGAATGCGATGCTTCTCGGACTGAAGTAAGATTGTAGGGGTACAGGAAGCGGGTATGCGTTGTGCGAGGTACCCGGGCACCAGGATATGCCGACGCGATTCGTAGTTGAGATGGCGTCGATAACCACCATATATCGTCACGGTACACCACTCACATCTTCGCCTTGAACGGCAGGCAGAGACTGACCATACGAAGATATCGACATGAGCCTCGCACTACGTCGGCTCTACGATTGGCGAGCGGGCGCTGGATATGTGAGATGAATCCGATTCGGTAAATGCGATAAGCCTCGAGGCTCGTATATGCTTGAACATTTGAACAGTCGGAGGCGTACGCGAATCCACGTATCAGCTTGAACGAGACGGAATGTGAAAATATAGCATAGAGTTGAGCTGCCTATACATCATAGTTGAGAACCTGACAAGCAGCGTAGGTTATCACCTATCACCTACCAACGCCTGAACGAGATCCTGGATGAACACCCATTTGAGCACACGAAAGCGTCTTGAACATCGTCATTGAGCTAACTTTGCACACAGCAACCCAACGTCCCCTGGCCTGACAATGGTAGGATAACTCTTGACGAGCCCACACTTCATCATAACCCCTACAAGCAGAGCAGCTCACTGCAATACCCCCCTCACGCTTGAACGGCACACATAGAGAAGACCGGCGTCCCACACCACGTGTGAACACACCCCATCCCGCCTGTTTCTCTTTCCACGGAATCAATGCACACGCAAAATGACTATACAGTAGGTGTCCGGTTCGATTTCTTATAAGCAGCTCCAAGTGCTAAACCTGCGTCAAAGACCTAATACGTGCACCCCCAACTTTCTTACATCATAGACACATATGACAGCTTCAGCCCCTTCTTTACCCAAGAAATTCGCATATCGAAGCAAAAGCTGACATATCCAGCCTCGTATGTGCAAAGCATCCTGAAGATAGAGTCTAATAACTGGGCCAGCAACGTTAAGATCCGGGGTGACATACTGTTGTTCAAAGGACAGAAGAGGGGGTAGAAGTTCACGCTTGGAAAGAAACACCGAGGCAGCACTGGAATACCGTTTAAGCTGGCGCAACACTGTTCGAGTGCGAAAAGAAAGCTTGTGAGTGTGCGTTACCGGGGATATTTTGAGTGGCAAAGGTATCGCTGTTGACTGATATGCCTTGTAGTTGCGATACCCTCGAAAAGCAGTGTAGCTCGTCACCGGGTACAGCCTACGTCCTCGCTCTGAACAGCACCTACATAAACAAGACATGCGAGCGCATCTCCTCCTTGTGTATCGTTTAGCCCCAGTGAATCTTCCATGGGCTAGGTCCCATACTTGAGACATGGCGGTACGCAAGCTACACGAGCAACACCAGAGACTGCATGCACTGCCTTTGAAGCTGAGCAGTACGTATTGTCGGAGTCGGAGGTATTTGGGCATTAGCTTGTGCCAATATGCACCGTAGTTGATATGGCATCGATAAGCACCATAAATCATCACCGGAACAGCACCCAGAAACTGACCGTATCAACGCATCCCCGCATAGCAAATCGACATTGACCCAAGCCTCCCACCCAGCAGCACGATGCCCAGGAACACGACACCACAGCCCTGCATACCCAACACCCTTGCTTCCTCTCTTATTCTATTTTTGTCCACCTTGTCGACACTCGCGCAATATTTAAGACTTCGAAGTACGCCTTCGGTTCGGCTCCCTGAACAGCCACCAGCGAAAACTCCTGTCCTAATGATCTAACACCTGCACCATGTAATGTGTCCCCATTGTATCTCCATAGCCACATAACTTATCGGCCTGAAGGCTTCTTTCCACCATGTGCTCTGGGCACCAACGGTTCTAGTGGAAAGCCAATGTAGGGTAGCTATAAGATAGTGTCGCCGTCTGTGAAGAGTATTGCTCCAAAATAAGACGCAGTCGGGGAAGGGAGGGAGACAGACGCTTGAAATTGGAATCGTATGAGAAGGCGCTGAAGCTATCAATAGAGGCTGGATGGCGCAAGGATATGATTGAAGCTTATCTCTCCTCCACCTAGTATGTTCTGATAGCCTCCAAGTCGAGTGGATATCGTCGAGCTAGAGGTAATACTAGAATCAGTCAGCCATTTCCCTCGAAAGCAAGGACGATGACATACGAGCAAGAGTATGGGATGCGAGACGAAAGTTCTTCAAGCATCGTAGAGATGCGTGACCTTGGGTATTGGAGATGTGGTGCAGAATCAATACAGAACGAAAGAGTTGTTGAAGGCAATCTGAAAGATGCATGTCTGGTGTAATGCCTTCGAAACTGGTAGCTAGGAGGAGCATCCACGCACCATTTCAGTCTTTTTCTCGTCTCAATCTTGTATACCATGGGTCTCGGCAAGTGGGACTTTGGAGAGGGAAGAGGTGAACAAGAGTCAGCGTGACGAAGTGAGGCAATAGTGAGGTGTGCCTTACATAAGTCCGATTCTGAAGCTTACACTCTTCGTCCCAAACAAATATGCATGGCTTTTGGATAAGATTGCAGTAGTCTTAGTCATAATTCAGTATGTGGCTTTTATATAGTTTATCCTATTCTATGTACTCGTAGCGTTACTAAAATTTTGACCAACGTAATGCAACACAGTTACTATTTTGCTGCAGCCGCCGCCACAGCCTGGCTGTCTGTCTAAGTCGCTGAGTCATTCGGATATCATTGCCATGCTGTAGGCCTGCTCAACTCCAACAAACTGGAACTCATCGCACACCATTCCTCTACTTCCGTAGAGGTGACATGACGTCCGAAGAGAGCAGACCGAAACTCATTTCGTAACTGGTCGCCCCTCCTGCCAATTTCTTTTTCTATAGGTTTATGATAGCACCATAAGGCACTGACAACCTGAAACTTTAGGTACTCCAATCGAGGGTGGCTGACCAATGTGTATGCGAATAGAATCATCACGTAGTCAATCGGTTCATTCAATATTCTCTCTAGGAAAAATGTCATATGTGAAAAATATAGGAGAATCAATATAACATACTATCAATGAGAAGTCTTGAAAGAAGTGTAATGTGTCCTTTGAATAATTGGTTCTCTCGGGATATTCCCAAAATGATAATGTCCGTCAAGATGGATTTTCGTACTAGTACCGAACAATTCATTGGGGGCTCAAAATTGCTAGGCAACAAGATTACTTACTGCTCCTGTCCTTCGCCATTAATGACAACAGTTCGGCAACAACAAACTTCATGGTATCTACCTCAAGAAGCGACATAAATTGTGGTTGGAATCGTTTGATTTCAGAAAGAATACTACATTCTGATGATTATTTCTGAGCATAGGGAATTAAGGAATAAGTGAGCTGCAGGCATACCATGTCGCAAGACAAATATAATCAATTTTAATGCCGCTGTGCGAAAATTATCATGTTTGTCATATAGGATTATGGAGACAAAGAATTGGATGTTTGAACTAATAACCGGACAGCATTCATTTCCTGCAGATAAAATTCAATTATAAGCTTTTTCTGGCTTCAAAATAATATGAATTATAATTGTTCCTACTATATTTCGCACACAATTGTTCAAGTAACGCCACTGCAGTGACCCTTGGAAGCCGAGAATCGTCCCGTAAATTTCGTAATGTATACACGAGTTCCCCCGAAGCTGATGAAATCGTTACTGGATCTACGTTGTGAACGTGATTTAACCCTGGAAATAACATCTTAAATAGAAACAACTTCGTTCACTGCGCGGAGTCGAAGTATCACTTACATTGAGAAAACCGCATAACAAAGTTACTCCCTTTTTCGGTAATCGTTATCAGATGTGTAGTTATTGTTGATAAAGCAGACCGAATGATCTCTTCCCCTAATTCAACAAAGTGTAAAAAAGAAGATTTTCATGTTCATTGGAAACGTTGCTTACCCCTTGAGATATCGTTCTCACATACCTTCTTGATACTGTCCAATGCAATTTTGGCTTCATGTTGCATGTCCCCTTCATCTTTCATAATGGCTTTGATAAGGGGAGATACTGCAGTATTTATTATCAAATATAATTCCGAGGCCCCCACTGTGATCACTGATAATCAAAATTTCGAGATGTAAATTAGACAGTACATATACATTATAATACTGAAAATTAAACTCACCTTTGTTTACAATCACACTGTCAATTACTAGTTTGATCGTTTGGATTGAACGTTTTCGAATATCAACATCCAGGCTTTTCAATCCAAGCACAATATATCTTGAAAGGATGTCCTCCGCCAAGTATTTCAAATCTACATAGTGTTCTATAAGCCGGAGCAAGTTAGCAAGTCATACTAAAAGTTATTATAAAACCACCTACCATAACGGACAATGATATCCAGAAGTGACACTACAGCTGCCGTCCATACGTCAGGAGCTGGGTGCCTAGTTGCCTCTTCTAATGTCGGTATGATGCCGGGTTGTACTAAATGAATTATCCAATAGTGATCAGAGATATTTAAGATTTCAAATACTTAGTAACTGTTAAATAATATTACTATACTTACAATTTGGAGGAAGGAGAGCGATTAAATTTACCCAGGCCAAGGCTTTGTGGTTAGTAGTATTTTTCGCCATAATAATTTTCAGATGTTGGGGTCGAATGGATTTCGCAAGTGCACTGCGAACATTGTCTAGAAATTAACAATGAACATGGTACACAGCAGCACAATGCGTGTGAAATTCACCATATGTTTTTACCAGATAGATTAAAGTATCAATAGCTTCAGTATAGAGCACTTCCGAGTCCTCAGATGCGATGGTAATTAGACTTTGTAACTCGTTTCCGCCATCTAAAGCACTATCAGCTATGAACACAAATAAGGCTATTGTTGGGATTTCAGCCGGCACTTTGATATCTAGCAGATTAGTCACGTGTTATGTAAGCGAGAGGGTAGGGGATCATTGGAGAACATAGTAGCACATGTTGGAATATACAGGGAGATTATGGCAGTATCTGGAGTAGGATTTGGTAGAATATAGTAGCATACACTAGAAAATAGTAGTTACTTGTCTATTATGTATATAAGCCCTCTGTATGAGGCACTAGCAATCTTAAGTTCTCATTTACACTTAAATCAAACACTCAAAAATCACAACAGCTATTTCAACTTACTGTGCTTCATTAACACTGCAAAGTACTGAATCCATTGCAGACAAACATCCTTGCTTGATTCTACACTCTCAGGAGCAACTGACAGTGACCACAATATATTCCGCACTTTATCTGTGAAAACCATGTAAGAAAATTAAAACATTTGTATGCAATCCTGTAGTGTAGCATTACCATTATTTGCGAGCAATGTTAAGGATCTCACTGCTTCAGCTCGAATAGATGCACTATAGCTCCCTGTAGCACTTGACATGATTTTGAGCACTTCAATGGGAAATATAGAATCATCTAAACATGGTTATTAACAATGTATTTATATCATCATCAAATATGCATCCCTTTATGATCCTTAAAAATATCAATCCAGAATTGATGAACCTCTTCCCCTCGGTGTGATAATAAGCCTGGATTCTTTAGAATCAAATCTTGAATTTGGTTCATGAATGGCTCTGAGGTATAATTAGACTGAAGTCATAAATTCATAACTGAAACCAAACCTGTTTTAACCAGACGAGCTAGAACAATCATCCCTGTGGAACGCACTCCCTCGAAATCATCACTTTCCACCATTTTCCTGATAATAGGTATGGTGTTCTGCATTTCTGTTGGAACTACGATAACAGTTTGAAATACACTTCAATATTTTAGACTTACAGCACTTACAATATTCAGCCAAATAGCCCAGCATTGACACAAGAATCGAATGGTTCAAGTCGCTATTAACATCCGGTGATTCAAACTTCAGAATGGAAATTAAATCGGATTCCTTAAATGGTGTTTGCTGAGAATCTTCAATATGAACACTGTCAGCATACCAGTTCTGATAAGTGTCATGATTAATTACCTTCAGATATATTCAATATCAGTCTTATTTCCTTTAAGATTGGCTTAAGAATTTGTTGAGCAGCAGCTGAAAATCATGTGAAAAGTGAAAGAAACCACTGCAAATATACATACATGTCTGCTTCAATAAAGATGCTAACTCAAGGAATCGGATTCCCTTATTCCAAGTACTTGGAACAAATTCCCTCAATGAAAATTCAAACCCTGAGGGTTTAATATCGATCACTTGAGTTAAAAAATATAAGTACGAGGGTATGAACAATGATACCTTTCATACGTACATTTGTGATCATGATCAAACTTCACCAAATATGACAGAGACTTCATAGCACTGGCACGAATCATTTTCTTCTCATGTGAGCCCGCTGTGATCGATCTTTGAATCAATTTTTCTATTCCGTCACGATTCCGAGCTGAAATAATGCCATGAACACAAAGTAACAAGACTAGTGGTACAATAACACTTACTTCTACGTGTAAAAACACCTAGAGTTCTGATCCAAGCAAGTTTTATGTGGAGGGACAATTTCATGGAATTTACTGCCTTATCAAAAGCGCTCAAGAAACCAGCAAACTCTTTTTCATGCAATATACCTGCACCAATTCAGTCGGAAATTATTTGATGTAATTATTTGTTGCATTTACTCACCATTGTCAATAGCAAGAACTTGTTCTAGAGATAATAATGCTGTAAACTGTACATCCTCCATGTTGTCTTCAATTACCATCTTAGCAAGCTCAGAAACAAGAGAATATTTCACACATGCTCTAATGACAAAGAGCTGGGTTGGCGTGGGCCACAATTTCCACATGGCATTAGCTTTTAGTAGTTCCGCACATATGCACATTTTAAACCGAGATTGAACCGCATCATTCCAGTTGACTAGATAAAACATATTAAATAGGCACAATAAAAATAGATGATATCATACCATCGGTTTGAGATAGTAAACGATCCAAGCGTTCTATGCAGCCGCTATATAAGTGATAAAAGACTGGTCTTTTATCCATGTTATAGCTATTTTCACTGGTAGGTGTAGAGAATTCTCTCAGCCATTCCAAAGCACAAGCACCGAACTTTTGCTCAAATCGCTCCAAGTTATACTGCCCGAAGATGAATGCCGGACGAATAATAAATATATCAATCCATATATCAACATCATCTCGAAGAAATGGAACTAAAAAATTGAATCAATCCTCCAACCTTATCAAGTCAGAGTTTATAACGTACATTCATCAATAAGATTTAAAGCCATATCAAACATGCTCAGATTCATCTTCTGCCTGATTGACTGAGAATAAAATTTTGTGTTTAAAATTTCGTACATTTTCATTTTGAATATATCATGAAATTTTTCCACTAGTGCTGACAACTATTGTCATGCTTCATACTGCAATTGCAGTAAACTTACTTGGGGATATACAACTACAGCATGTGAAGCTACTTCTATAGAGTTGCAGGTGCAACTTCATAGCTAGTTCTACTTCATATAATTACAGTGAGAGCTTCACCATTGCTTCTTTAAATTACAGCTATTACTTCACAATTGGAATTCACTACTACTTCATCAAATTGCAATAATTACTTCACCATTTATGTTCTGCTTCTAATGGTTGCAATCTGAACTTCATAGTTACTTCATGCACTTGCAATCTGAGCTTCATGACTGCTTCATTTATTTGCATAAGTTACTTCATCAGTGTAGTTTGATTTTACATAGTTGCAGTATAAGCTTCATGATTGTATATCTACTTCATGTACTTGCAGTCTCAGCTTCACAGAAGCTTCATTAAATTACAACAATCACTTCACTATTTCTGTCCTACTTCATATGGTTTCAACCAGAGCTTCATAACTACTTCATTCATATGCAGGACTTGCTTCACTTTTGTATGTCTACTTCATATAGTTGTAGTATGAACTTCACAGTAGCTTTATTATACTACAGTAATTGCTTCACCATTTTTGTTCCACTTTATCTTATTGCAGTCTTAGCTTCATAGCTACTTCATTCAAGTGTAAGAGTTACTTCATCATTGTAATTCCACTTCATATCATTGCAGTCTGAGCTTCATCATTGCTTCATTTATTTGCAGTATTTGCTTCACAATTGTACTTCTACTTCATGTCATTGCAGTTTGAACTTCATAGCTACTTTATTCATATGCAGAAGTTACTTCATTATTTTAGTTTGACTTCACATGGTTGCAGTCAGAGTGTCATTGCTGCTTCATCTAACTACAGTATTTGCTTCATTATTTTAGTTCTACTTCATGTAGTTGCAGTTTAAGCTTTATCATTGCTTTATTTAATTACAGTAATTGCTTTAAAATTGTACTTTCACTTCATTTGGTTACAGTCAGAGCTTCATTTCTACTTCATCTAAGTACAGTATTTACTTCACTATTTTATTCTCACTTCATATGGTTACAGTCTGAGCTTCATTGCTACTTCATCTAATTACAGTATTTACTTCACTATCCCATTCTTACTTCATATGGTTACAGTCCAGAGCTTCATTGCTACTTCATTTAATTACAGTATTTACTTCACTATTTTATTTTCATTTCATATGGTTACAGTCTGAGCTTCATTGCTGCTTCATCTAATTACAGTAATTGCTTCACAATTTTTCTTTCACTTCATTTGGTTGCAGTCAGAGCTTCAATACTACTTCATCTAATTACAGTAATTGCTTCATAAGTTTAGTGACAGCTGACATATGACATTACATATGTCACATGTCACATAATATCAAATTAGTCATTTCATTTAGGTATACATATTACATAGTTACAATACCATTGCAGTATATCACATTGTTATATCACACAATACTATTATATACTCACAATACATCACACTATCACAACATGTCACACCGTCACAACACGTCACACCGTCACAATACATCATTATGTTACAATATGTCACACAATATTAAATTATGTTCCAGATGTCACAAAGTGATTTCATTTGGTTATACATGTTACATTGCCATAATACACCATGTGGTTACAATATATTACACTGGCACAGTAGACCACACTGTCACAATATGTCACATCGTCGTCTGTCACACATGTCACATATATCGCATTTGTCACACTTTCGCATATGTCACACTTTTACATATATGTCACATGCATCATGTATGTCACACGTGTCATATGTTTACAAATGTTACTCTTGTCATACTTTTATATTTGTCACACATATCACAATTGTCAGATTTGTGTTGTTAGTTATAGCTATCATGCTCATCACATTTGCATGTATGACACTCCTATTATGTAGTCACATATGTCACATTTCCAAATTCATGTCACACCACATCTGTTACAACCATTATACTTATCACATGTCATACATCTCTTATATGTTGATATTACACCTGTTACATTCTCACATCTGTCACACTTTACTCATATATTATGTATGTCACACTTTGTTCACATATAACATCTGTGTCATATCTTCATGTTCTTTGCAACTGTTATATTAATCATACTGTTAAAACTATTGGACTGGATGGGAATTGAATTTGTAACCACCTGTACTCATGACTAGGCACTCTTCCAACTGAGCTACTAACCCTTACCTATACACAAGCAAGAACTGATACTTAACCAGTTGAGTGGGCTACCAGGCTTGTCACCATGACAGGAGTGCTCCAATATTATACACCAGTCAAGGCTGTCAATCTTGCCAATCCAACACATATATGTCACATATCTCAACACATCACATTTATTCACATTTTATTCACAGGTCACACATCTCTCATTTGTAATACTGTACAATTCTATAACAATGAAGATTGAACAGTAGTGGGTACTGCTAAGAGGGACACAAGAAATTATATAGCCCAATGGTCAGTCAAGAATAAAACATCTGATTGGCTAATGGAAAGTGTGACAAAGATATAAGTGATGTGATAATAGAAGCAATAACTAAATGGAAGATATAGATAAGGCAATATAAACAGACCAGGTTACTGAACATGCTTAAGGTTGGTTAGACAAAATTAGAATATAAGTACAGTTATATCTATTATAGAATCTGACAGACTAATTAAAACATAACATTGTGATTGCCAGGAAGTAGTATTGATACAATGTGATTTTTGCCTAGTGCTATGAATGTTGAATTCAACCAAACACAGGTAAATAGTGGAAGAAATATGATTCTCTTAAAGTAGTCAAGTGTCTTTGTCATATAATTTGTAATGCACATGAATCACTAGGTGAGCACTTTTCATGTAACCTTTTCATGTGACATGTATGATATGTGTTGCAGCAGATGGTTGCAATGCAATGTTGAGAGAATGATAGGCTGGTGGAGGCAAAAAGCTGTCCAGGGTTTCAAGAATGGTAGGAGGGTCTGTGTGACTGTGGGATGTGCAAATGAAAGTAAAAAGTGTAATTTTATTTTTTGACAAGAAGAGTACCTTGACAATCAAGGTGATACTTGGTAAAATGCAAAATTGGTTAGTGTCACACAGAGTCAAATGTAACCACATGCTAGGTGTCACTATGGTTCAACCATGTTTGACTTTTGGTCCCTATATTTGACTTACATTTGACTCTGTGTGACATATATGCAATTTTGCTTTTTACCAAGAGTGTCATGAGAATGAAGTGTAATATATGTAACAGATGTGAGAATGTAACAGGTGTAATATTGACACATAAGAAATGTATGACATGTGATGAGTATGTGTCAGAAGTAACAAATGATGAAGAGGGTGGCTGAGAGAGATGAGTATGATAATGAAGCAAAGACTCAAACACAGACACTGACACAGACACAAATAAGAAGGAAACTTATTGACAACTACCAAAATACAGAGTGTTTATATATTAGAGTGATCTACCAAAGTCCTACTAAAGTCCTACCAAGGTTACCATAGTTCCACCAAGATTTGATCTAGAGACTGTGCAACCCAGAATATCTAACAGTATGATGGTTGTAATAGATGTAGTGCAACATGAATTTGGAAATGTGACATATGTGACTACATGATGGGAGTGTCATACAAGTAAATATGACAAGTGTGACAAGTGTAACATATGCAGTGTGAAATAAGTAAAAATGTGACAAATGTGATATATGTGACATGTGTACATATGTAAAAGTGCGACATGTGTGACATATGTGAATGTGTAACATATGTGAAAGGATAGTGTGGCATATTGTGACAGTGTGATATATTGTGACAGCAGTCTGACATAATGTGATAGTATGGCATATTGTGACAGTGTAATGGTATGACGATGTGATGTACTGTGACGGTGTGACATATTGTGACCATGTGGTATTGTGATGTATTGTGACCAGATTAATTTGGTGTTGTGTAATATGTGACATATGTAATGTCATATGTCAGCTGTTACCAAACTTATGAAGCAATTACTGTAATTAGGAAGTGTTATATCTGTGTCCGGATACATCGTGCTGACATTCCCATGTGACCTTCTAACATACCCGGTCCGTTCCCGGAACGTACCCGCTTCGGGTTTACACTTCCCGACATTCCCGCCCGGGAATGTACCCGGAACCCGTCGGGTTTTCTATCAGATACTTCGGATACGTACTTTCTCTTATGACGGCCTCACCGCGTCATCATTCTATTACTCCTCTCTTCCATTCCTACTTATACGTTTCATTATGGCCTTTGTAGATTAGTTCCTTATTCTTCATTCTGAGCGTGTCATTTGCGCCCCTACTCCGCTTTGCCAAGACTTCATTTCCTACTTACTCCTTTGACTTGTCCTTTGTATAATACTTCTACATTCGTATCTACAGGTTCCTACTTAGTATAAGTAGTCTTCCAGATGTAATAGGTAGTCTTCAGTATTCATATCAACTCTGTACACTTTCTTCCTACTCTAAGTTCTGAAACCCGCTCCGGGTTTTCCTTTGGGTTTCTCTCCCGCTACCTAGTGTAGTGGCGAAGCCTTCTCTTATACTCTGGAACGTCTTCCTTGGTTACATATCATCTTCCTCGAAATACGAACCATTCCCTGGGGATATCCAGGCGGCACAGCACACAAGCTGAAGCCACGGTTCTTTCCGCACTCCCGCTCTACGTTTCCGCACCCATACTCACTTCGGGTTTCCGTTATAGTTCTCCCACACCCTCCGGGTGTCTTCGCAACCACTTCTAAGCAGGAAGAGAATCGGTACGTAACAGTATACGAATACTGATACCTTGGATATCTCTTTATCATGGCTCCAACTGGGACTTCGGTTACTCGCACAGCGCATACCGCTAGTCATACCAATGCTGTGGGTGCTCATGCCACCCATGCAGCTACGAGGCAACAGCCTCCACAGAGTACTTCAGGTTCGCTACCTTCTACACCATCTCGGGTTACACCCAGCCCAGCACCACCTCCTAGTGCTACTTTCCTGGGTCCACCCTCGACTTCCGCTCAGCTACTTTCTGTTCCTGCAGCCGGGAACCTCGGATCTGCTCAGGCTCCTCCGGATGGCACTCCACCGCCATACGGTACAGTCGCAGCAGACCAGGACACTCCCGAGGGTCACGGCTCCGATGGTGGTACCATTGGACCGCCACCTCCACCTCCTTCTCAGCCCAATCCTCCGTCTCCACCATCCTCAGACTCAGGGGATGATGGTGATGAGGATGATGTCGACAATCCCAGGTGCACACCTCTTGCATGCCACTCCCGGGAAGACTGGCTTGCCGAAGCTCTTTTGAGAGTTGCGGAATCCACCCAGGGTACATCAGGAACACGTCGGGAACGCAACGTTCAAAAGCCAGATACTTTTGACGGTTCCAGTGCTGAGAAGTTGGAGCAGTTCATTACTCAATGCCAAATTTACTTCCGGAATAATCCTTCCCAATACTTGGATGGACACTCCCAAGTCAACTTCGCTCTCGCATATCTTCGGGATACCGCGCTTCAGCTTGTTATGCTGACCCTCTCCAATCCCTATGCTGATGATGAGTTCCTTCACTCTTGGGAGGTTTTCGTCGTCATGCTAGAGGATAACTTCGGGTTAGCAAACCCGGAAGGGGATGCCGAGAATGATCTGGATGTCCTCGTTATGAAGGATTCACAGAAACTGTCCAAGTATCTTGTACAGTTCAACAGGCTTGCACAGTGCACCGACTGGGATGATAAGTCCTTATGCCACCGACTCTATTCCGGGTTTCCGGGTCGCATTAAGGATGAGATCTCTCATGTTGGGAAACCTACCACAAAGCGCGGGATGATTAAGCTAGCTCAAGGGATCGATAGTCGGTACTGGGAACGCCAGTCCGAGCGTACGCGGGAATCCCACCAGCCTCGGGGTCCGCGGGTTCCGGATAGCTTTGTTAGAGCTACTACAAACCGCCCCGCAGTCACCCCGGCGCCTTCCCGCCTCGTTTTGGGTCAATATGCGCCACGTCCGAGTTATCCCCACCGTGCTGGTAGTCACCCACCTCGTTCCTCGCAGCCTCCCCAACAGCAGAGGCCAGAATTGAATGACAAGGTTGGTCGAGATGGCAAACTTTTGCCACAAGAACGTCAGCATCGCATGGACAACAATCTATGCTTGTTCTGCGGTAATCCAGGGCATTGCGCCAAAGAATGTCCCCGCTCTGCCTCTTCCGCGGCTAGAGCCCGGGCATCCGGAATATCCGCCTCGGCCCCTACGTCGGCTTCTGCAGGTCCCTCGACCCGCAGGTCTGCGCCTCTTTCCAACCCAGCTTCGGGTTCGAAAAAATAGGGAGCGGTCCTCTGGACACCACACAAGCCGAGGACCACGTTGTTCCCCCTTGTGCGCAGCCGATGCAGGTAAGACTCAATGCTTCCGCTCTTTCCGACCCCAATGCCCTTCATATTCCACTTTGTAGTACCATCCATGCTCTCCCTACACCCTGTACAGTTTCATATAGCGCTCTAGTCGATTCGGGTTCTACCCATTGTTTTATGGATTCATCTTTCATTCGGACACATGCTATTCCTACCTCACCTACTCCACCTATCGCTCTCAGACTTTTCAATGGCACCACCAATCATGTTATAACCGAGTTCGTTACACTGCCTGTACTATTCCCTACCGGTGAATGTATTACAGTCGAACTCTATGTGACACCTCTTGATTCCGTGTGTTCTGCAGTCCTAGGATACAATTGGCTCACCCGCTTCAATCCGTTGATTGACTGGGTATCGGGCTCATTAACATTCTGGACTCCAGTCACTTCCGAGCGACTTCCGCTCAAATCCGGGATCTTGGAACCAGGTTCCGCTTCCGAGGATCCATCTCCGGTCACCTCTGATGAGTCTCTGCCACCTCCTCCTAGCATTTCGCTAATAAACGGTGCCGCCTTCTCGCATGCATGCCGTTTAGAGGGAGCACAGACTTTCCGTATCCAGCTTGGTGCTGTCGCTTCCGCCGCTGCCCTCAATCCAGAGGAAGCTCCGGATCTCTCTTCAATACCGTCTGAGTATCACAAGTTTGCTGATGTATTTAGCAAGTCCCGGGCAGATACACTTGCCCCTCACCGTCCCTACGACTTAAAGATCAACCTAGAAGAAGGTGCTTCACCTCCTGTAGGTCGGATCTATTCCCTTTCCCAATCCGAGCTTTCCGCTCTTCAGGAATTCATCGATGAACATATCTGGATCGGATTCATTCAACCTTCATGCTCTCCACATGGGGCTCCTGTCCTTTTTGTCCGCAAGAAGGACGGATCGCTTCGGCTTTGTGTGGATTTCTGCGGGTTGAACACTATTTCTAAAAAGGACCGTTATCCTTTGCCACTCATTTCAGATTTGCTCGACAGTCCCCGTCGCACCCGTATCTACACCAAGATCGACCTGCGTCATGCGTACCACCTGGTCCGCATTGCCGAGGACGATGAATGGAAAACCGCTTTCCGGACTCGCTATGGATCCTTTGAATGGCTAGTCATGCCCTTCGGACTTTCCAATGCACCTGCGGGTTTCCAACGCTTCATGAACGACGTTTTCAAAGATCTTCTCGATGTGTGCGTCATAGTTTATTTGGATGACATCCTTATATACTCTGATAACCTTGCGCAACATTGCCAACATGTCAGGGAAGTTTTGCGTCGACTCTGGAAGCACGGGTTGTACGCACGCGTGGATAAGTGTGAGTTCCACTCAGAATTCGTGGAATATCTCAGATATATACTATCGCCCAACGGTCTCACCATGTCTCCAACAAAGGTGAAGACTATTCAAGAATGGCCGGAACCAAGGAAAGTAAAAGACATTCAATCTTTCCTTGGGTTTGCTAATTTCTATCGACATTTTATATACAACTATTCTGACATAGTTGTTCCGCTCACCCGCCTTACCCGGAAGGGTAATCCGTGGAACTTCTCGGAAAAATGCCATTCCGCTTTCACTGAACTTAAGGACGCTTTCACGTCGGCACCCATTCTTACCCATTGGGTTCCCAACAAGCAGCTCATCATGGAAACCGATGCTTCGGATTACGCGTTGGCTGCTATCCTGTCTATAGTTTCCGATGATGGCGAGATTCACCCTATCGCTTTCCACTCACGAACCTTTACACCTCCCGAGTTAAACTACGACACCCATGACAAGGAATTGCTTGCTATCTTCAAAGCATTCCAAGTCTGGCGTCATTACCTGGAAGGTTCCGGTTCACCCATTGACGTCGTCACAGACCACAAGAACTTGGAATACTTTTCCACAACCAAGATCTTGTCCCAACGACAAGCCCGATGGTCCGAGTATCTTTCCCAGTTCAATCTAGTTATCCGCTTTCGACCCGGAAAACTCGGGGCGAAGCCAGATGCTCTGACTAGACGATGGGACATCTACCCTAAAGAGGGGGATAGCGACTACGCTAAGGTCAATCCGCATAACTATCATCCAGTGTTCACACAGGAACAGCTTATCACTTCTCTCCAAGCAACATCACTTATTGTACCCGCTCTTCGCGCTAGTATCATCATGGACATTGAACAGTTACATACTGATATATTATCAGCTCTCCCTAATGACCCGGTCGCAGTTATCCGAATGCGGACTCCCGAGAATCGTTGGACTGTAACCCCGGACGGTTTCCTCCGTCTAGATAACCGGATCTATGTTCCGGACTCCGGAACCCTTCGGCTTCGGGTTTTACAGTACAAACATGACCACCCGCTTTCAGGACACCTTGGACAGAACAAGACCCTCGAGCTAATTCGACGCAAATATACTTGGCCGCTTATACGGACGTTTGTAAAGGACTATTGTAAGTCTTGTAATACTTGCATGCGTTCTAAACCACAGTGCCACCACCCGTATGGAACCCTGAAACAACTTCCGGTTCCCGGATGCCCATGGCATTCGATATCTATGGATTTCATAGATCAACTTTCAAAATCATCGGCTTCCAAGTATGATTCTATACTCGTTATCGTGGATCGTTTCTCCAAGCAATCTATCTTCATTCCCACTCATACCACTTGCTCTTCTTCTGACCTTGTGCTTCTATTTGTACTTCATGTCTTTTCCAAGCACGGAGTCCCGGAACACATCACTTCCGATCGTGGTTCCGAGTTTGTGTCACATTTCTTCCGCTCCCTCGGTACGGCCCTTGACATCACTTTACATTTCACCTCGGGTTATCACCCCGAAGGCGACGGCCAAACGGAACGCACAAACCAAACTCTGGAACAATACCTTCGGGCCTACTGCAACTACCAGCAGGATAACTGGTGTGATCTCTTACCTCTTGCTGAATTTGCTTACAATAATGCACCGAGCGCAACCACAGGAATTTCACCGTTCTACGCAAACAAGGGTTATCACCCGAACCTTGCGATACATCCAGAACGTGATCTCACTTCCGCTCGTGCCCGGCACTTTGCAGTAAACCTCGAGGAACTTCATGAGATGCTTCGGACCGAAATACTCAGTGCGCAGAAACGTTATCAAACACCCGCCGATGCGTGTCGCAAACCCGCACCTGCATTCCCTGTCGGGACAAAGGTATATGTTAAAGCCGAGTACTTCCGGACAACCCGACCATCCCGGAAACTTGCAGAAAAGTTCCTAGGACCTTTTGAAGTCATTGCACTTGCTGGATCACATTCGCGTACCTTGCGCCTTCCAGAACAATTTCATGCAGTCCACCCAGTATTCCATGTATCCATGCTTGAACCCAATACTGAAAATACTATCCCAGATCGCATTATTCCTCCACCACCACCTGTCCAGGTTGATGGTGATATTGAATACGAGGTCTCAGAAATATTGGACTCTAAACTGGATCGTCGTTTGCGTTGCAAACTGAGGTACTATGTACGCTGGCTAGGGTATGAAGGGACCAATGAAGAGTTTTCATGGCTTCCGGCCACGGAACTGGAACACACTGCGGATATCATCGAAGAGTTCCACTCCCGCTATCCGGATAAGCCCAGCCCTACTCCTATTTCTTAATTTTCATGTTACTTATTATCCGCTTGCAGTTTCACCTTATACAAAAACCAAAAACAACGAATAACAACCAAAAAGCGAGATACAAGTACATTAATTCTTTGGTAACGTGTTATGACCATTTCCATCACTCCCTCAATGTCTGCGACTCGACCCAAGCTCCTACTTCACCTTCCGACGCAATCCCGGAACCCGTAACAACTTCCTCATACGCATCCGGATCCTGGAGGCATTCCGCGAGCAGGGTTTCGATGTTGGAAACATGGACGACATGCTCGGATACTTTGGCAACTACTCGCAACAACTTACCAAGTTCGCCTACCACTTGGCAATTGGTATCCGCGAGGATTCCGAGTTGAGTGATCATCTCCCTTTGCAAAGAGATGATAGTATCGTTCTGCAGCCGCATCACGCTTAGGATGGATGTTGCGACATTCATGGAAGTGGACAAGGAGACCAGATTAGCAGAATCGTTTGCACTAGAGGATCGGAACGATGGACCCGCTACTGCGGATGAAGAACGGATAAACTCATCATCCGTGTCATCGATCCGAGCCCGCTTCATGCTTTGATGAGACGACTGGCGAGATGGCGCAATGGATGGGGGACCCATGTGAGTATCCGAGTGTTCCGAAGGACCGGATGGAACGGGACTTGTTCCGGCTTTGCTCCGGCCTCGAGTGCTAAGGGAACATTTTCCCTTAAGCACCCCGCAAGCAACGCAAGCACTACAGGGAGTTCCTATAAACTATACAGACCGATAATCATGTTTTACTCACCTGTTTGACTCCCTCAAGCAATAACACTCAGTTCCCCGATCCTGACAGTTTATGCAAGGCACATCATGATAGTATCGTAGTTCCTTTGGCTCCCCAGAATCATCCGTACCCTTACCCTTACTATTTCCTATGTTTCCACCACTTTCCGCCTCATATCCAGAACCCGTCATGTCTCCTGACGCTTCCGACCCACTTCCGACACTCGTCTCCATCGGATTTACGACCCGTGGCGTAACCGTGTTTGCCGCCTTCCCGGAACGAACAGAGGGAAGCGTTGCCGGTGGAACAGCAATGTACGTGGCGTTCTCCCGCCTTGGAGCCGGATTTATAGGCCTCGGCTTTGGTCTCGGCTTTCTGGAACTACTCCGGGATGCTGGAGTCGAATTTTCTGACTGTTGGTTGGCCGCACGATAGGCTAGGAAAGCAGCATAATCTTCCGAAGAAATATTTGCTAGATTGACACTCTTATCCATGATGGGGGTTAGAAAGGAATCAGATGTGCATATGTTCTCTTATTTGAACATCTACTAACCAATAGGATTTCTTGTATTATTTTTAGTTATATATTCTCGCACACAGTATGACCTCGTGGGCTCAGCCCTAAAAGGGGGATACTGTTATATCCGTGTCCGGATACATCGTGCCGACATTCCCACGTGACCTTCCAACATACCCGGTCCATTCCCAGAACGTACCCGCTTCGGGTTTACACTTCCCGACGTTCCCGCCCAGGAACATACCCGGAACCCGTCGGGTTTTCTACCGGGTATCCCGGATACGTACTTTCTCTTATGACAGCCTCACCGCGTCATCATTCTATTACTCCTCTCTTCCATTCCTACTTATACATTTCATTATGGCCTTTGTAGATTAGTTCCTTATTCTTCATTCTGAGCGCGTCATTTGCGCCCCTACTCCGCTTTGCCAAGACTTCATTTCCTACTTACTCCTTTGACTTGTCCTTTGTATAATACTTCTACATTCGTATCTACAGGTTCCTACTTAGTATAAGTAGTCTTCCAGATGTAATAGGTAGTCTTCAGTATTCGTATCAACTCTGTACACTTTCTTCCTACTCTAAGTTCCGAAACCCGCTCCGGGTTTTCCTTTGGGTTTCTCTCCCGCTACCTAGTGTAGTGGCGAAGCCTTCTCTTATACTCTGGAACGTCTTCCTTGGTTACATATCATCTTCCTCGAAATACGAACCATTCCCTGGGGATATCCAGGCGGCACAGCACACAAGCTGAAGCCACGGTTCTTTCCGCACTCCCACTCTACGTTTCCGCACCCGTACTCACTTCGGGTTTCCATTATAGTTCTCCCACACCCTCCGGGTGTCTTCACAACCACTTCTAAGCAGGAAGAGAATCGGTACGTAACAGAGATTATGGGAGTATCTGGAGTAGGATTTGGTAGAATATAGTAGCATACACTAGAAAATAGTAGTTACTTGTCTATTATGTATATAAACCCTCTGTATGAGGCACTAGCAATCTTAAGTTCTCATTTACACTTAAATCAAACACTCAAAAATCACAACATATGGCATATTGTGTCATTAATAAGCATTTCGAATAACTTGTTATTCACTGAAGATAAGTTATGGTAGAAAGATAGGTGACTGATGAATAGATGAAATACTAACCTTCTGCGATTTTTAAAAGCACATCCAAAGTATGTGGGATGACTGACCTTTTATTTACACCATTTTTCACTGCCATCTTTATGCTATCATTTATGCAGGTTATATAGGAGTCTGGCTCTGGAAGGGGTCATCAGAATGGGGGGTGAGCTATGCTCAATAAATCAATGTAAAGCTTGGCATACTATTTTTATCCAAGAGGTACTGGTTAAGAAGAAGATCTACAGCAGAATTCCTGACATCTATATCTTGATCTCCTATCATAATCTCCACAAGTTTGTTTACAAGTGATGCAGAAAAATAAAGTGCTAAAATATATAGTAAGTACAAGCTTTTGATAAGGGTTTATAAGCCATACATTTCCAACGTATCAGAACTTCAGAAATTATTGTAATTCCATGAATGCGGAACACAGTTTCTGGGTGCATCAGTAATGCATAAATGCCTCCTGGAGTTTCTATTGTTTCTGACAATTGTTCCTTGATTTCCTCTGGATCTTCTACAGAAGGAATAAATGAGATATAACAAGATGTTCAAGAAGTCATACCATGATCTACTTCTGTAATAGTTATGTGCCGCAAATCATTCGCAATAGTAGAATCCCATCCCTCAGCTAAACAGGCTTGGACATCAGCTAGTGTAAAAGATACAGAGAAAAATGGACTACAAACCAATTTCATGCGATAGCATAGTGATATAATCAGATATGTACCTCTCTGCTTCATTCCTTAATTTATCAATCACTCCACTCCATTGACTCGTAAATCCCCTAGTATAAGCTGTACAGACGAGCTTAGTCTGACACTACTCATGATGATGATAAGAGAATATACCCCTGGCTAGCATTAGCGATAGAATATGTGAGCTGATAGTTTTAATAGTGTTTTCCCCTTTAACAAGTCCACGACAGGCTGCCACAAAGTACCTGAATTGATGCCTAGACCCTACTTTGTGCAACATAACATCCCAAGGTCGCTTGAATATTTCGGCATGATTATGATCGTAATTGTCAAGGGTCTGTTGTGTAAAAACCTGTTTCAGAAGAAATGGAATATGTATGCCAAGGCAAAATGCTAATGGCCTGATATCTTCTTGAAAAATATCCCATCGGTGTAGGGCCCCCCCTATTTCGAGAGATTTCATAAGATCTTGGCGAAGTTCCTCAGTAAGTCGATCATCTAAATTAGGCATTGATTCAAAGTGAAGCACCAAGTGAATTAAGCATTCAATATACGGGGTCAAATCTTCATGCACAGCTCCATAGTGAGTGCTAGATGATATATTGTCTCCAATAATTTCCAGGAGAACCTGTAGGAAGCCGGGCTCACAAAAGTAATCTCTCCACCGCATTCTCGCGAAGTTAGCCCATTGTCGGTTAAGCTCCAGGAAACCTTCTTTAACATCCAAGACATTAGAGGACATGATTAACTTGTCTCGCCATATTTCTGCTAGCTCTTCATCTTCCGAGTATTTAAACAATTCGCTTTCGGCCCATTCTTCACGATATGATCCAGCGAAATAGTCTTTAAGATATATAAAGAGGTCAGAAGGAGGTGTGTGGAACGGGAATGAATGGGGCATCGCTGCGGCACAGATAGAAGTAAAAGCGTAGGTGACCAGTACAACACCTATAATAATGGCCACTAAGATTCCAAGACTACGGTGGCTACTGTATGCGCGGATTGCAAATCCGATGGCAAACAAGAATGAGGCCATCTGAACGAGGAGCGGAATGACCAAAATGACTCTTTCCAGATGCCAGCGTTCTGCTTGTTTGTCCAATATAACTCGTCGATATGCATCTTCAGCCTCTCGTCGGTTGGAGACAGGGATGTAATTGGAGATCCATGTTTTTGCTAAAACGCCCATAACGGCACCGAAAATTGTAATAATAAGGCTACAGAACCACAGACCCTTGATCGCCACTGAGGGAGCAGACGTAGGCCCAATGTCGCTCTGGGATCCACTCGTTGCAGCGTTGACAAAGGAACCAACGACTCCAGCAAACAACCCGGCCTATAAAAATTACTATCAGCTCTATTATTAGTGCTTGAAATATAATTACCTACAAATATGAGAATGGAATCTAGCCAAGTTTTCCATCGCTCAGCACGTTCTTTGGCCACTCTCTCTGCGCTGTTGAGATAGAGCTCCCAAATTTTTGCATCCGATCTGAAGATTGTTTTGAATGTCGTCCTAGATGTACCTCCTAGTCCGCCAATCCGCACGTGCGGCACAGTGGATGTGGAGGAAATTGGCGGGGAAAGATCTTGCGCCTTGCAGTTCCTGTTCCGCGCCACTGTCATGAGCGGCAAGCCTCTGGCGTTTTCAACATCGTTCAGGTCAGTCGCCTACAGTAAGATAACTAAGCAAATTATTGAGAAATAACGAGAATATACGCACGCTCTGGCTGTGGCTTTGGTTACTCTGATTAAAACGCATGTTGTGGTAAATGATGCTTCGATGCCTCGACCGGCCACCAATGTCTTCAAGTTTAAATACCGTATTATACAAACAAGCGAGTTGCGAGCGAGAGCCGCTGGATGCTAGCACTACAAGCCACACTAAGATTATCGTAGTCCCTTAATCACCATTGCACAGCTATACCTTTCTCGCCGACACAATAGCTTCCAAGTTTGACAATCTTGAAAGCCAAATTGAGGACGAAATGTGCTACGTGGAACCTTAGAAGTTCATAAGAAGTGCTCGGCAGCTTGGCGAAGTATGGCATTTGCAAATTCAGCCTGTCTGTCGAAAGAACTTTTTTCTGCGAGAGTAAGTGTTGTCTCGCCGTCACTTTGCGATTTGCTAGCATGTATCATTTCTCAGACAATAGTAAGTAGTAAGTATAATTGTGAGCCTGTAATGGACAAAGTGAACCTAGGTCCCACAACTTCAGGGCTGCGTTCGGTTGGAGTCCTGGACCTACAAGCCTACTTAGATAAAGATAGCTAGCGACATCCCATGATCTATGCCTTCTATCAGACTCATATCAGCTCGTGCAAATAACAGTACTTAGATCTCTCTACGTTGACAGATCATCAAGGCGGAGAATGGAACGAATGGATTAAAGCAGCACAAAGTACAAAGTATCCGTTGATTTCGCTTGGACGTATCTTAGTACTGGGATATGTTTACACCTTTTGACAGATGGCATCACTATGATCACCTCACAGCACGATAGAGCACGATGTACAGACGTAGTTAGATACCTGGAAGTTCTGTTAAAAGCTGCAAAACGTACAGACAGTCATGTATACGGAAATCGCCTACAGCTTTGTGCGCTTCAGACCGACTACCTGGCCACTAAGGTCCAGCAGAAATGCATTCGCTATGTCTTCGCATATGGAGGTATAATTTTAAACGCCGTCTGTTCCAAGATGGTCCGCAAAGGCACATATTGTTGTGCTTATACTAACAGTCCTTGTTCATTTCCTGAATGACCTATTTATGATGCTGAGATTTCATAAAGCAACCATCTGTCTCCGAAAACAATGCAATATACAGCGACTTTGGGCTTAGGGTAGAATTGAATCATCATCAGCGAGATTGAAAGTAAACATGTAGCATCAGGCGAACATACGGCTTCGTTATTGTACATTATGCCAAAATTGAAAACGTCCAGCAGCCAGCACCCTGAACCCTGAGGGTTGAGGCGACCAGAATCCCCACCCCGAACATGAATCACGGTGAATCGATTTCGAAATGGTCTCTTCCTACAGGGTACTTCCCGATGCCTAGCATTTGCCAAGCGACATTGAGAATCGACAGGCCGGAAAACCACGCAACCTAACGCTCGTTGAACGCTTGCGTTCGCTGATCGCCTTACACTGTACCACATCATGACCTAACACCTGCCCAGGTAAGCCTTTGCCTTCGCATCATAGCATCATAGTAAGCAATTGACTCCTCAAGCCAAAGGCTGGCTCACTTGAGAAGATAATGCAGTCGATGGGGAAAGACGATGTCCGTCTTAGGGAATCTCTCTTCAATGAAACAGGAAAAAGGAAGATCGTAACAATCCCAAGCTTAACGAAAACCAGGGGATGCATACGCTCTCCTTCAACCTGGATAAAAAGGAAACACCGGTAGCACGCGCTGTGAGAGGTGTCCAGTCACTCAGGTGCCCAAGGGCTACATACGTGGTGGATACCCAGGTAACGCGCCTGTATAGAGCTATCGAATCGAGCACAGCTTCTGGGGTCTGGCTCCTGTCTGAGATATACCTACGCCCCCGTATAGTCCCCACCAAAAGAATCACGCACGACTCAACGTTTGTGTACGAAAACCTCCACACCCAGCCTGCTTGTATTCGAAATTCGCACATGCGGATGTAGAGCAGGCATTCTGCCTGCATGGTAAAAATGCGGTTTTCATATCTGTTACCTCACTCCTTACATACTCTTACCTCGTGTCGCTTACATACATAAATGTCGTATGTACGCTTTGTGAATATCAGCTTCGCATTCCCCCCCAACTTTCTCTCTTGCGTGAGCTCACTGGATCTGAAGGGTCGGACGGATGTGCCACCCACTCGCATTATTTCTTTGTCGAGAGGATACCCCCAAGCACATATCCTCCTCCACACGGAAGAATACTTTCAGGACGACCTGCTCCCTTATGGGTACAAAAATTGGGGATCTGCATTAGGATGGACATGTTGGGGTCTGAGATCAGTAGAACCCATGATACAGATATGTAGGCGCATCTTGATGTATGCGTGTCCTTGAGAAGCTGTGACTGTGTACACAATTGGCAAATAGGCGCTGGATACGTGAGATGAATCCTTTTTGGAATATGCCATGAGCCTCATGGTTCGTATATCCTCTACATCCGGGATGGAGGCTGATCATATAGTGTATGCGACTCCATGCGTCAACTTGAACGTGACGGAACATGAACATATAGCATAGAGTTGAGCTGCCTATACATCTCATAATTGAGGACCCTACAAGCAGCGTAGGTTATCACACTACCAACGCCTGAACGAGATCTCGGATAGAAAGCGTCTTGAACATCTTCATTGAGCTGACCTATCCACACAACAACCCAACGTCCCCTGGCCTGATAATGGTAGGCTAGCTCTGACGAGCCCACACGTTGTCATCACCCAAATAAGCAGCATAGTTCACTGCGGTATCCCACTGACATATTCCTCATGTTTCTCCTTCCACAGCCCTAGACTGGGTATACGCGTCCGGTTCGATTCTCTATAATCATGAAAACCCCTACCCCGACGACCAAGGAACGCAAGAAATTCGCATATTGAACCAAAAACTGACATATCCAGCGTCGTATGTGTACAGTATCCTGGAGATAGGGAGTTTAATGCATGGGCTAGCAACGTTAGGATCCGGGGTGAGATATTGCTGTTCAAAGAACAGAAAGAGGTAGGGGTCCGTGCTTGGGTGGTGGGCCCCAGCGGCACACTAGCTTGGAGAGTAACACCGAGGCAGCTGGGAGTGCCGCGTAAGCTGACGCACGACCGTACAAGTGCGAGAAGAAAGCTGGTGGGTATGCGTTGCTGGATGTATTTGCGGAGGAAAAGGTAACATCATTGACTGATACGCCTTGTAGTCGCGATGGCCTCGAAGAGCAGTGTAGCTCGTCACCGGGTCCAACCTACATCTTCGCCCAGGATAACACCCGCAGAAACAAGTTACATGAACGCATCTCCACCTTGTGAATTGCTATCAGCCTGAGACTTCCATGAGCTATGTCCTATACTTGAGGCCTAGCGGTACGCAAGCTACACGAGCACCGCCAGAAGCTGCATGCGCTGCCTTTCAAGCCGACACAAGATTGCAGGGGTACAGAGAGCAGGTATGCATTGCCGGAGTCGGAGGTATTTGGACATCAGTCGTTGCCTCATAGTTGAGATGGTGTCGATAAACACCATAGATCGTCCCGGTACACCACCCACGTCTTCGCCTGGTACGACACGTAGGAGCTGGCAGTATTAACGTATATCCACCATGAGTCTCATTCGATTCGAACCTCCCATGTAGCAGTACGATGCCTTGGAACACGACAGCTGAATTCCAACGCGCCCATAACGCATGCGTCCTCTCCCTTCCCCTCCCTGCTTCGTCCACCTCGTCAAAACTCCGTTCGGCTCCCTATACCCGCCATAACACCTGCATCTTGTACCCTTTCCTCATCATATGCATCTACCACGGCCCCTGCTTTCAGAGGAGCTTTCGCCTTCATATCCCAGCCACATTAGCTCATCGAGCCGAAGGTTTCTTTGCACCTAGCGTTCTGGTGCCGGCTCCCTGCTGTAAACAGGGAGGCTAAGGTTAGGTGGGACAGTGTCGCTGCAGATGTAGGATGAAGCTCCAAGATAAGGCGCGGAAGGGAAAGGGAGGGGAGATAGACGCTTAAAGATTGGAAGCGTACAAGTACTGAAGTTACAAACAGAGGGTGTAAGCGCTCCTGTTAAAGCTGGATGGCGCAAGAATATGTTTGAGGGGGAGAAAACGCAGCATGTACACGTTTCGGAGGTGTTTACAGCGCTGAAGGTATCGTAGTGGCAAGCTTCTCCACGGAGCAACGTAATCCTTCGTTCCTTCAGTGGATGGCTGGTCGCTGACGGAGGTACATGTGGAAGGGTAAGGGAAGTCCTCAATTGCATGGGGTGCCACGGAAAACGAGGTCATAAAGCTCATCTCCCCTCTGCCTTGTATGTTCTGATAGCATCTCCAAGGCGACTCGCAATAGATGTCAAGCTAGCTGAGGTAATGGTAGTCGGATATTGTCTTCGAAAAGGAGAATGAATGCATACCAGCAAGAGCATGGGGTGTTATCGTGGGTATTTGGAGATGTTCTGCAGAACGAAAGAGTTGCTGGAGGACGGCAGGCACAATGCCCCTCGAAATCGGTGGAATGGATGAAAGGGACTTGAAGATATGCACGCGTGGTTGAGATTTCTGTTTGGGTTGTTCATCCTTCTAAATCAGGAAGCAAACCGGAGAGTCGAAGGTTGGGAAGGGTAGGCTTGGGGTAGGCAATGCCGCAAAGGATGTCCTGTGATGTCTTGTTTGTTTCTGAAGATGATGCAATTTGAACCAAGCGCGTGCGCCGCCGCCGCGGCCTGTGAACGAGCAAAGTCCGAGTTGAGTCCGAGTCAGCCTTCCGACTCTCCGAATACTTATAGTAATCGGAAACTGTAAATTGCTCCCCTTACTAGCACTACAACGACAAGGAAACGAAGAACGGTTAGTAATAATATCGAGACAAAAATCAAAATAATTTCAGTATTATCCATCGATTATACACATTAACGATTACTTATAGAACCCTTGAAAGGAAGAAGCATGCATGATGATTAGCATACTTATTTCGTGTATTCGACATTCAAAACTTCAAGAAATAACAAGAAAATACATCATATGTACAGCGTTCTGAAAGTTTAGAATCTACGCAGCTGTGGTGAATACAATAACCACCTCCGACTGGTTGCCGACTGGTCACGCCAACTATTAGCAATGAACACCTTTCGACAGACTTATAATTCTACTTACCCAAATTTATGCCTTACGGCTCGATAACTTGTATTTCCACACTTGCGCCTGGAACCTAAAGTTCTCCCCCATCCTGCTCATTAGCTTGGGCACCCTTAAGCCAATGTTCACTCATGGTGTTCCATGTATTCACTTCGTATGATGTGGCATGCCGACCAAAAAGAGCTACACTGAACCACGTCGCCAAGTCGCCTGGAGGCTGGTCCAAACTCGCTTTCTCTTTAAAGATTGTGCGATAGTGGTACCACAGAGCGCTGATCATTTGGAACCGAAGAGGGGCTAATTGTGGTCTTTTCACTAATGTCGTTGCAAGGATAATCATAATATAATCAAGTGGTTCTTCTTTCAATCGTTCTGTGCGTTGAATATTTTAGAACAACGTGAATCATATAAAAAACCGGAAAAATATCTTTACGATCAATAAGAAGTCTGGAAAGAAGAGTGATATAGCCTTTATATATTTTAATGTCTTCCTGTATGCAAAATTGTATTATCCGAGATAATATTTCTTTCCGTACTGATAAGATGTATCAGACTTGCAAGACATGGCATGATTACATTGTGAAGGTGCTCACCATTGTTATCCTTTGCCATTAGGGATATTACTTTGGCTGCATGGGATCTGAGATTCCCATTCTCAAGAAGCAACATGAATTCCTGTTGACGTTGGTTTAATTCATTAATGTGGTTGTTGCTATCATCTAAAGATAATAAGTGAGACATTAGGAAATAACGAACATATATAGTACGAAGATAACGTACCGCCACTTAAGGCCAGAAAAATTAAATCCAGAGCCAAAATCTTAACCTTCTCAGCATCATCGTATAGAGCTATAGAAATGATCTCAAGAATGGCAGAGTGGATCACCCGTACACATGAAGCTGTGGGTGAAGATTATAGTCAAGTTAACTGGTGTATTGTAAGTCCACATACCATATTTATAAAAATGTGTTAATAACTCAAGCGCAGCAGCGCGTGAAAGCCAGCGAGTACTACTAAGTGCGGGAACTATGTTCTTGGCAGCCGAGGCTGATACATCATTAACATTTCCGGCATAGTAATACCCTGGGGGATAGGATTCTATTCGCACTGCCATCAGTCAGCATGATTTAATATACCAATTTATGTCTTTATATTACTCACATGTTCGAACAAATCGTATGACAAAATCCTTTCCTTTATCGGTAATGAGCTCTAGAACTTGAGGGATTGCAGATAGGAAGGACTGAGAGATCACACCATCTAATTTGGTGAACATGTGTAAACCTGGGTGAAACAATGAAACTCAAAGATAACTCTTACCGTCAAAATAGTAGCGATTTTTATTTTCATATGTTGTTTTAATGCTTTCAAATGCGCTTTCAGCCTCAGTTGAAATATCGCCTTCCTCATTTGCAATAATCTTGAGAAGATATGGCAACAACTTGCTCAAAACACTTTTTATAAAGTTGCATGCAGCTCTTTCACGAAAAATATCTTTTGAAGCGTCCCGGACAGCAACTGCCTGAGAAATAAGGTCAATCGCAATGATCGCGCGCCTGCGAATGCCAACATTCTGGTTTTTCAATCCTACTTCAATTTGTCTTGTAACCAAATCCAAAATTGTTGATTTATTTGCATCGACTGTTAATATGTGAGGAATGTCAGAGAAAATACTCCAGAAACTTACTATCATCAATAAAAAGATTGATGAGTGATATTGTTATGATTCCTTTTGTGCTATGACTCAAATCCTGAGTAATGGCTTCCACAAACTTCGGTATGAAATTTCGTTCCGCTGAATCTTTCAGTGAGTATTCCCAAAATTTATTAACCATCGACATACATTTAGAAAGCAGAATGGTCTGCAGTTTTAAATCCATCCAAGCAACTGTAACGCGATCTAATTCAAGATCTGATGCCCATTGGGCAGAATCTAAGTACGTGGAAGGAATATCTTTTGTAACGATTTCACGAATTTTTTCTGCTAGTGTGTGAGCAGCTAGAGGATTTGGGTTCTTTCTGTGACATTACCATGGCTCTTGACCAGCGAAGTTAAAGTTTGGATTGCTAGATTACGTGCGCCTACGTCGTTGTTGTAACGTGCTATGTTGACTATTGCCGCCACTGCATCTTGACACTCTGCCTCAACGACATCAGCCATATAAAAAGAAAGAATACCATTCCATACAAACCTTTTTTGGCTAGTAATTTAAAAAATTTAACCCATTCCCAACCAATGCTCCGGTCTGAATCACGTGACGGCATGGGATATTTTTTGCCAGTGCTATGAAGGGCATCTGTCAATACTGCACAAATAAGCATTAATTTTAGCCTCAAAATTCTCACTTTAATCATACATACCATCATTATCAGAATTTGCCAGTTTAGCTAAGGACTGTATAGCATTTACTTGAACAGCTTCATCATAACTATTGTTAGCATCAACTGCAATTTCCAAAATCTTCTCCAGAGGGAAAACAGTATCACCTGGAAATATATACTGACTTAATTGTGTGTATGAGTGGACAAAGACCTTACCTCCCAGGACAAGAGCTTCCAATTTTTTAATCCAGACATGAAGAGTAAAATCCTCTAGCTGTGACAACAACCCCTCACTTTTTGATAGCCATTCATAGATTGGTTCTTTGAAATGCTCTGAGGAAAAGTTAGAATAGGTATACATAAACTGTGTTTCTGGAAACCTGTTTGAACCAAATGGGCTAAAGCTTTCATTGCCACTGAACGGATCTTTAAGTTGCATGTATCATTGCTTGCAATGCCAATAATTATGGGAATGGCATTTTGCATCTCCTCAGGAACTAAGCAATGGTGAAATGAGAAATTAGGCAGAATATTTATTAAGGCACTTACAGTATTCAGCCATGTAACCTAATACCTGAACCCTTATGATGCAGCCAGGTTCTTCAGCTTCATTAATTGATTCTGTATGAAAAAATACATTGATTTCCTGCTCTTCAAGTACACATTGTGATAAACCCAGTACATCTTCAATTTCATAAGATGATTGAACAAAGCAATTCACTCATAAATACTTACAGGAACTGCTGTCCAGTGGTATATCTTTGCCCTTTATAGTGTTTAGTACTGGAGTAATGATGTCCACTGCTGCATTTTTAGCTTCTGTAGCTGAGATGGATTTATTTTCCATGATAGTACTGATACCATAAATTAGAGACATACATTGGTACCTCATTGAGGTTAGTAGTTCAAGCCATTGAATTCCTGTTGTCCATTTGTCCAGTATTCTTAAGGAGAAGTCTAAGTCTTTGGGAGGAGTGATCATATCATTTGTAATTTTCTCTGCTAGAATAAAGCATATGAGAGGAAGATAATATATATATATATAACTTTACCAACATTTAGCAGATACAAGAGAGGTTAAAAACTTCTGGTAATTAGCTCTCAACTCCTCTTCAGGGGTATCAATTATAACATTGACAATTTTGAAAATTCCATCATGAAAATCAACTAATTATTATTAGTATAGATCTGGAAAGAGAAATCACACTCACCTGTTTTAGAAATCAAGCATATAATTTCAATCCAATCACTCTTATACAAAAGAAATCCCTCAGATGTGTCTGAAAATGCTTTATTTGCTGCATTTAGAATACTTTCTAGTGTGATAGGGCTCCAAGTAATATCTGTTGTGAAATGAGTAATAATAATAAATTTATCATAATACTCAATAACCTTCATGGTTTGCAATTATGTCTTTTAGAGATTGTAATATGCTATGCACAAGAAAAAAATCTTTAGTTGCCAGTTTCATAAGCTCTGGGATCAGTGAGACATCTTGACATAGTTGAATGGCAACTTGTTGAGACCTCTGATACCTAGTGCTTTTTAACTCTTTCTGTAAATGTTCTTGGAGAAGAGAATGAACAGTTGTTCCCCATTTGCCTAGTTGATACATATATATAAGAATAAATAACTAGAAAATAAATAAATAAACCCACCATTGTCATCGGCATCTAAGGTCTTACTTAAAAGATTTAATTTGTTGTCATATAATTGTTGATATAAATTTCTGTTGGTCAAATCAAGGTCTCCTTTGTTTTTAATGACAAAATGTTGAAGCCATCACTTGGCACACTCAGATATATCTCCTCTGAAAGAAAAGTCTTCAACATCAAATGCACGATCAATAATAATAATCTTGATCCAGGAATCAATATCAACTTTAAGAAAATCAACTGAAAATTATTCAAGTTAAAAACTGTTGAAAACATGACACATTAAAGTTCATAACTACCAACATTTCTCCAAGAAGTCCAAAGCTGCACTTAAAATCCTAAATTGACTTTCCCATTCAAGTAATCTATCACTAAAGGCTGTTTGTAATGATGTGTAAATTGACTGTTTAATTGTGACATGAAACTCGCCTAGATATGTATGAATTTGTCAAAAAAAAAAAAAGAACATGACAAGAGCACCCACCATCTTGAACAATGTCCTCTGAATCATTCAGTTCTTTTAATAGTTTCATTGCAGCATTGTAAAGTTCCTTTTTCACTTCAGTAAAATATATCTTCACTATTAAACCTGCAGATTTCTTATAGGACTTGAAAAGTACTTTATCTAAAAACAGAATTAATAATACAATAGAATAGTTCAAGTATAATTATAACCTTCTTCAATGTTGAATTCAAAAAATGAACTCAGAACATGTAGCCTAGATGACTCATTTGAGCTCTCTAATCCCTGCTGAACTGCTTGCATTGCCAGATTTGTTATCCTATTCTCTCCTGTAAAGAAGCATATTATAGCTATAACAATGGAAAAGCAATTAAACAAACCATCCTTCAATGCTAGCAACTGCCGCAGAAGAATCAAGGCAGCTGTTCTGGTATTGCTGTCATCATCACATATAGCTAACTCTGCCAGTTGAAGTATTATAATATCTTCCATGATTATGACATTTAGCGAGTCAGCTACATGCAGTGTAAGCAGAAAACAGCAAGAAAACAGTTATTATATTTCTCAACATACATTTCAGGTGTGTCAGAGCTTCTGTGATTGTTTTAACCCCATGTGTGCGGAGTGCACTATCTGTATGTGACAGTAAGGAAAGTATGCCTTCTGGAATATTTTGGTTTCTGGAAGTATTGTTGTCTTTATCAAATTCTTCTGTGAGGTCAATATTGGAACCTAATTACCAATGATTAGTTTTAATGTCAAGGAAAATGGAGAGATCTTACCACAAAGTGTACTCATGCTTAATGCCCCATTAGGGGTCCTTGTGTTCATTTCAGTATCCCATTCATCAGCTTAACAAGTTAATGATTTGTTTCTAACTGTTGTGAAAACAATAATTATACTCACCAGTCCTTCCCAAAATATTGGAAATGTACTTCTGTCCAAGATATTTGGCATGACATAGCATGTTATCATCTACATCTGCACTTTTCTCAGTCCCATGCCCACTTGTACTAGCTAAGAACAAGAAATAAGTCAAATTTGGATTAAGGTACAAGGAGTTGTAATACCTTTTACCAAGTATAATGACAAAGTGTGTAAACTGATAGTTTGTACATTTTTTTGCCCTTTGACAAGCCCTCAACTGGAGGCTAGTAAGAACTTGAATCGATGATTTCCTGGTGCCTTATAGAACATGCTTTCCCAAGGTTTCTCTTCACCCTCAGAGACAGTAAGGTCTCCATACTTAAAGGCTGAATTCCCTTGAGGATGGAGGGAATGAATTTGTGCTAAAAGAATTATGATGTGTATTCGAACACAGAATGCCAATGGCCTAACATCTTCACGAAAGACATTCCATCGGTACAGAGGCCCATCTGGTTCGAGGTATTTCCTTAAGATTTGAAATATCGGTGCATTAAAATCGGGGGGTGACTTTGACTTTGACTCGATATAGCGCACAAGGTGCATTAAACATTCCATATGCAAGTAAAGTTCATCACGAGCATCGTCGGGTTCGGGCTTTACATAGCCTTTAATACGTTCAAGTAAAATCTTCAGCACATCTGGATTGCAGAAATTGTCACGCCACTGATCGAAACCCTTCTCGTCCCATTGTCGCGCCAACTCTGCGATCGCCTCATTGACTGTAGAAGGATTTGGGGACTTGATCAACTTCTCCAGCCAAATTTCGGCCAGCTCGACGTCGTAAACATTCTTTGAATGTAGATCTTTACGTTTTTCCTTGTTCAATCTGAATAAATTTTTGACGTTTTGAAGACTTCTTAAGTTTTTTATATATTTAAGGTTTTTTAGTAGGTCGGAAAGAGGAGTCCTGAATGGAAAGGTTTCAGGCGACCGAGCAGCAATGGAGGTTGTGATAAGGTAGGCAGCTCCACCAGTGCCGACGAGGACAGCAACTACTGTGCCAATGGCAGTGTTGCTGTCAAATAATATAACCGTGAACCCAGTGGCAAATAAAAAAGAGGCAATCTGAACGAGGAGTGGGATAAACAGTATAACACTTCCCAAACGCAAATGATCTGCTTGCTTGTCCAGCATCAACCGCTTATATGCATCCTCAGCCCCTTTTTTGCTGGAAACTGGGATAAAATTTGAAATCCAGGTTTTAGCTAGTACTCCCATAATTGCACCAAAGATCGTTATAGTTAAGCTACAGCACCATAATCCAGTCGTCCACAAAGACCTGGTGGAGGGGGATTGCATTGATAGGGATGGAGTTGGATTGTTCCCATTAGAATCAACTGTCACCTCAACCACGAAGGAAGCAACAACTCCAGCGAACAGACCAGCCTATAGCGACCTTATTATGCATTTTTAGATACCGCTAACAACGGAACTCACAAATATGAGAATAGAATCAAGCCCAGTATTCCATTGCCCAACACGTTCTCTAGCCACTCTCTCTGCATCATCAAGGTATAGCTCCCAGATTTTTGCATCCTCCCTGAAAGTAGTTTTGAACTTTGTATTGGACTCTTTGGTGGGCGCTTCTGGTGTGGGTTTGGAAGCACCAGGACCCACATCGCCCTGTTGCGGGCCTTGCGGTGTGGCCGCCCCAGCGGCTTCAGCCTGGTTGGGGTCTCTTGCAAACTAGTAACTCTGATAAGCCGAAAGAAGGTTTTTTAAGATCGACGATATACTTGCATTGTTACTCATAGCACGTAAGCTACCAGATGGATGGGTTAAAGACACAGTGGTTTCGATGATGTGGTAGGAGAAGTGTGCGTTCCTGTCAGTACACGAAGAAGTCCATATACTTATATATCATCTCTGTCATGGGACATGGTAACTACTTATAGGAATACGTGTGGCCTTCTAGATATCATTTGATTCTACTAGCTTTCGGAATAGATCTTCGACTAGACTATGCCAAGTCACGGCGCTTTGGCGTTGTTCATACTAGTACAGTAATATTAACGCTGCATCTTCATATAGAAGTACATATCAGCAAGACGCGGTTCGAACGGTAACGAATTTTTCTCACTGAAAAGCTACGATGGCATTTGGATGACATCTTCGTATTTTAAACCACCAATAGGCGGCAGCGTAGTTCACCATAGCGCCCACCGATGCGTGGACGCACCAGCAAACAAGCAGAAGCTCGCCGCTTTCTAAGCAGCACTCTCTACTCCTATTGCTCCCGTAACAGCGTCAATGCAGATGTTACATAAGTATAAGCGTTTGGCGCCCAGCCCCAGCGATACACCACCGACCATTCTACGTCGTAGACACCCACGACAGCCCCGGCCCCACCCCACCCCGAAGAAGTTCGTACATCGGGCCAAAAGCTGACATGTTCAGCATAAGTCTGCGCCAGAAACATCGACGTCCGGGTACGATAGCTCATGGTTGAACCCCGACAGCACACAGGCTTGGCGAGCACCATGAGAGGCATCATGATTAATCCCGTTTGAGCTGGAGCAAGAGATTGTACGGGTGCAGAAAGAGTAAGTGTGGTACCACGTGCGTACTCTGTGAGAGGTGCTTCTGGGGCGGAGAAGGTACGTTGGTACACAGGTTCCGAATAGCTGGGATGTCTTCGATAAGCAGCGTGACTCATAACCATACCCAGCTCACGTCTTCATCTTGAACTGTACGCAGATATAGACCATATCAACGCATTCCATGGACTAGGTTCCATACCCGAAGCCTGACAGCACGTAATCTAGGCAAACTCCACCAGAAGCGGCATGTGCGGCCTTTCAATCTGACGCAAGACAGATTGGGTACAAGAAGAAGTGTCGAGAGCATGTGTTGCCAGAGATGATGCTCCCAATGGCCCCGAAAAATAGTTTAACACATCACCGTACGGAGCCCACATCTTCGCCCTGAATAGCACCAACATAAACAGATCATACGAGAGCCTCTCTATCCTTCGAGCCATTATCAACCCGAGTCTTCCATTTGCCTGATCCTATACTCGAGGCTTGACGGCATGCACGCTACACGAGGACTGCCGGAAGTTGAATGCGATGTCCTTCAAGTCGACGCAAGACTATCAGAGTGCGGGAACATGAAATATCGGAGGTATGCATTGTAGGAGCTCAAAAGGCACCATTTGTGCTGGTACACCCCACAGCTGAGATCGCATGATAAGCAAAATATGGTATCACCACCGGCGTCTTTGCCTTGAACGGTACCCAAAACTGGACATACGAATGCATCTCCATGTTGTGATTCGTTATCGACCTGAGCCTCATGTACAGGTGTGCCTAACGTGCCCATGCACTTGCGTCCTCTCCCCTCTCTTCTTTGCTCCTTCCGCCTTGTCACCACCACTACAGGGGTCGTTCGTCAGCCTCGTGGGCGTGGTATAGGAGGTTTCTGTTTGTGAGAAGCAGGACAGGGGAACGTTCATGCAAGATTGGGTCACTGCGAAGTGTGTCTTCGATTCGGATTCCCGTAGCGGTGGATCCTCCAGCGAAACTTGCTCCCAAAGACCTAACATTTGAATCTTGTACCCTTTCCGCATCGTACGCCTCTACTACGACCCCCACCTTTGCCTCGTAGCCAAACTAACACATCTACCCAAAAGTTTCTTTCCAGAGGGTTCTGGGTACCAGACACGTGTTAGGAAGAGGAAAACACGTCGGGGGTCGGATAGCGTCGCTGTCCGCGTAGTGTGTTGGTTCAAGAGAGGCGAGGGGATAGGGGATGCGGGTACTTTATGATCGGAAGTATACGAGCAAAGGCTGAAGATAGTATGCTACCAACTGAGGCTGTATGCTCTCAAGTCTCATGTTGAACTTGGACGAAGGACGGTGGATGATGATCGATGAGGAGAGGAAACGCTGTTTGGAAGGTGCTTTGAGCGTGGAAGATACCGTAGTAGCAATCTTGTCCATGAATCAACGCACTCCTTCGCTCGTTCTTTCTCTCGATAGTTGACCACTAGTGGATGTACGTGAGGGCATTTCCTTTGGGCATGTGGTGCACGTACGAGGTTCATGACGATCATCATCCTTCAAGCTTCAATTTTCATCTCCTAACAACCTAAAAACCCCTCCAATACGAGTGGATGTAGTCGAACTAGAAGTTTTTCAGGAGTGGTGTAAGCTATTGACTTCAAGAAACAAAACTAGGACACACGAACAAGAGTAAGGCAAGCTGTGATGCAAAGTTCTTCAGCGTGGAGATGGGTTTGGACCAAGTTTGGACAGCGGGCCGAAGAGCGACGAGCCTAGTGCCCTTCGAGAGGCGTAGCAGGAAGACAAGTCATTTGACACAGGAGGGAGTAGAACGTTGTGATAACTTTCTAAGAGAAGGGTGTAAAACGAGTTCCCATCCTGTACAGTGTAAGAGCTGTAGGGAGAAACAAGAAAGGAACGATGCGTGGACGGAGCGTGAGAACAAGAAAATACTCGCTAGGTTCTAGGCTTGACGCCTGACGGAACGGCAAGTGCTAAGCGCTAAGCGCTTAACCGTTACCGAACTTACTTTACGTAAGTTGAACGGTAACCGTACGCCAGTCTCCAGAAAGTATCGCGCAGCGTTTGCTCTTTGACTGAAATTTCACGCTAAACCAGCGTTAAAACGTTCAACCTCAGTCCTCAGGTCCAGGCCTCATTCTTTTGATCTCACATTTATCCATTTATAAAAATGTGAGAATCGTACAGAATATAGTCATAAATCAACTAGACGACGAGAACATCACAAGAACATCAGATCGGTAACTATAGTACACTGTCAGAACTAGTCCTTACTTCTTTCATTAACAAATTCAATGCATTCCTATCCACTCTCCAATTTGTTGGGATGCCATCGGTTTCTCAGAATGTCCTTGAGCAGAGTCAGGACTATCCAATCCAAACCCATTTAGTGGGGAGTCAGGAGGAAGCCATTTGGGGCTCATCTTGCACCAACTGTCCACCTCTGTTTTATTGGCATGACGTCCAAAGAGAGCAAATGTGAACCACTTCACGAGTTCCGTAGGTATCTTTTCATTTAACTCGCGTTCATCCTTACTATAGTAGCACCATAGAGTGCTGACCACTTGGAACCGCAAGTGTGCCAGTCGTGGCTGGGTGACCAAAGAGTATGTGAGAAGAATCATCGCGTAGTCGGTCGGCTCGTCTTTCAACCGCTCTAGAATCCTGTTAGAAATTACTCTGAGCAGACAATAGATCGGATGACATACTATCAAGGAGAAGTCTTGAAAGAAGCGTAATATACCCTTTGAAAGACTGTGTTTCCTTCGAAGTGCTCAAGGAAATTGTTTGAGATAGTATCTCTTTTCGTACTAATTATACAGTGAGTAACATCCACGCATTTCAGCAGGTAGACTCACCATTGTTGTCCTGTGCCAACAAAGATATAAATCGGACTGCAGGAAGCCGAAGACGTTCATGCTCAAGAAGTAATATAAATTGTGGTAGGCTTCGCTTTATCTCGTCGAAACATTTATCTGCTGGACTAAACACGAATTGAAAGGCAAAGAAAAAATAAACGAACCATCATTTGACACCATCACAATCAGGTCCAGCGCACGAATGCGAACCTCGTTGTCCACCCTTTTTTCATCTAAAGCTACTAAAATGAGGTCGGAAATTGTATCATAGATAAGTTGAGGAAAGGTATTCCCTATATGAACAGAATTTAGAGCCAGTGCTAGAAGAATTTTAACATATTCACGTACGATATTCGGAATAAATGTGTGCAAGAAGTTCAATGGCTGAGCCTCTTGTGTTCCACGAGCCACTCTTTAAGACTGATGCCAAGTTTCGCGCTACTGACCAGGCAGAGTTATTATCGGTATTTTTCACTGGCGTTGAGCTGTAGTTATCAGTAGAATGAGGAGACGAAGGCTTATGATTTACAGGTTTTAAAATATGGTATCACGAAATTTCTTCCCACAGTTGTAATGTTTGTGAGCGACAAAGGTACTTCAAAGAAGACTGAACGCAATTTATTTTCTAACACTACGATGTCAGTACAGAAGAAACTGGAGGGGTATACATATAATAAGCGAACCAGTGGCATTCTTCTTGATATATTCCAACGTATCCTGTGCCTCCGATTGCTGTTGGCCTTCTTCACCGATAGCAATTGTTAGGAGATATGGTACTACTTTGCTTATTACGTCATCGCTAAAATCAACTGTGAGCTAATTAGCAATTGAAGTTCAAACGATAATGCACAGATCCCTGACCATTGTCTATTCCAGCGACGATCTTAACTGCTTTAACTGCACGGATACGAATGGCATGATCTTGGTCTTTCAAAGCTGATTCTATCTTTTTTGACGTGTCGAACACAATCGAGGGACTCAGTTTATCTAGTATCGTAGGGCATTATTGAGTAGCCTTAACATAAGATCAATAACATAGAAAACAAACTATCGTGAATCGAAAGCTTCAATGCCATATCCATGGCACTTTTCTGCACATTCTTGTCATCGTGGGAGACTGAAGTATCCACTAATCTTGAGATAATACTCAGTTCCTCTACCAAAAGCGATAACTCGCATCAGATTATCATAAATAAAACAAGGGAAAGGATACGCACGGTTGGACTGGGGAAGGAGTTCTGTCAGCTTGACCCAAGCCAGACATACATCCCAGGACGTGTCTGCTAATCCAGACTCCAGGTGTTTTGATGTAATAATGTTCAAAAAACTCTCACGAATTTTTTCTGTTTTGATTTTAATACATGTATTATAAACATTCGGAGATAACTTACCATCGCTCTCCAGTAGAGAAATTAAAGACTTGACAGCCGTCAGACGAACATCTTCATCGCGATCCACAGTTGCCATTTTAATGAGCGTAGCTAGAAAAGTTTGAAATTCTATTATATTTTTACTAATAAGCGTTAAGGTTGACAAGTAGATCAAGAACATACTTTTTTGTGTCATTGCGCAGAACAGCTCAACCCACTCCATACGAACTCTCCAATCAGTGTCTACTTCTGGTATACTAATGTTTGAAAACATTGTTTTAATAGCATTTGGAAGCTTATCTATAGAAACTCAAGTGTATTATTAAAAGTTGTGCACTGGATGGTGTGCTACATCCATCATCAAAGTAGCAGCGCTTACCCTCGCTCATTATCAGAATAGTCAAAGATCGCACTGCTTCACGACGGACATCCTCATCTTCATCTCTCCGTGCTAAACTCACGATCGTATGTGTCCATTTTGGAAGCTCTACAGGATTAAATTAAATTAAATTAAATTATGAGAAACTAACTGGTATATTCATCTTACTGTTTTTGGCCAATAATGTGCAAAGTTCAAGCCACTTCATGCGAACACGCAAATGAGAATCCAGTGGTACAGTGACATTAGATACCAATTTTTTCAGAGCTTCTAGAAATTTATCTGTACAAGAAATATAATGCATCTTTAAACTTAAATTTCAAGTTACAAGTAGAAACGCACCATTGTCATTTATACTTCCAAGCGATGTCAACTTCGCCACGGCTTCGAGGCAAATTTGCCCAGTATATTTGTTCTTTTCATTGACCGCAAATTCCAGAAGTTGGGGAAGAGAAAACTCTATGTCACCTAAGAATAAGGTGCAGTGGTTATTTGGGCTCGAGTGACAAATAAACAAAATAAAAATTTGCCTTTTAAAGCTAGTGATTCGAAAGTCCTAATCCAGGCATAATGCACATCTTCCTCTCGCTCCAAAAGAAGTTCCTGGTTCTTCATCAACGTATCTCGTATCAATGGAGTGTAGTCGTCTGTAAACACTATGTGACAGTGATACATACATGAGCAGACAAGTTAGATACCTTTCAGAGCCAAAGGTGCCAGGACCCTGACGGCAGTAGACTGGACGTCCTCACTTGTGCTTTCACGTGTAATTTTTACAAGGATTGGTATGACATCTGGTAAATCTTCAGGAATTTTCACAGTCAGTTCAGAATCTACCAAAATTATTTGATACCGTTTCTTACTGGAACATTCAGCTAGATATCCTAATGCCTGTATCAATGACTTGATTTGAATGTCTCTATTTGAATCCTCCTCTCCATCTCCATCTTCAGCATTTAATACTAGCTGATTATGATAAAGCTGGTGGTTCTGAAGTCGCTCTTGGTTACATTAGATAAAAGAGGTCCATTGAAAAGAATATGTCGCAAATCAATACCTTTACATTTCATAGCCATGGGAGTAAGAGTTGGTATTATCTCTCGTGCAGTGGCTAAGAACACAACATTATTAATTTTTAAATAAATATAAATATTTAATTAAGCACATACGATGATTTCTCAGTAAAACTAACAATTCTAGCCAATAAAGAGCCTGCTCAGGTGCCGGTTTACCCTGAGATTCATTTATTGATATTTCCAGACTTTCAGATCTGTTCAATCGCATAATCATTTCTCTTTTGATTGTTTGCGCTACAGATCATTAAAATAATGCAGAGAGGCCATTCAGATCACATACGGTTGCTCAAACTAATAAGTAACAAAGAATTACGGGCCATTTCTCGATGGTCAGATGAAAAGCTGTTGACTGCTGTATCCATTAATTTATACACGCCTTCGCGAAAATCAGCTGCAAACGATAAATATTAACCTGAAGGTGAGAAAGGATAGCACATACTTGCTTCAGCCAATAATCCTACAATTTCAATCCACTCGATTAGTGGTGATGAGGATAACTCGTCACCAAAGATTTTGTCAAAATGATGTATGAGGCATGTCTTCATCGATTCTAGTACATCAACTATAAGTGACATAGACATCAACATTATGCGTTATCTTGCTATATATATACACCTACGATCATTATTGTGAATGAGGAATTTGAGTACTTTCAACGATTCAGATCGAACATCAGGATCGTCATCCAGAAATCCCATTCGAATCACTTCAGGTATTAATGGGGCCTTCTGACAGAATCGAACAGCTGCAAATCGACATTGCCAATATTCGCTTTTGAGCTCAAGTTTAAGTCGTTCCTCGAACTCCGTAATGGTGTTGTGCCATTCATCTATTGGAAGTTATATCATAAATATGAAATTCAGGGGCTATTAATAAAACGCATCACCTTGCCGAAGTATATGCCGAAGTTCTTCGACACATTTGTCATAGTCCGCGTCGGAAGATACATTGTCACTTTGGATGAACTTGGCTTCGACGAGATTTGCCAGCCACTTCTCAGCCAAAGATGATATTCCCGACCTTCTAGAAAACCACGTAGTGTCAAATATGCGGTCGATGATAAAAATATTAAACCATAATTTCGCATCGGCCTGAAAAGATTCAACTAAATTTTTGATAGTAAATAGTCTAGTATTGAACAATGAGTCTCTCCAACGTACATTCTTCAAGAATTTCTAAAGCCGTATTGAGTGATTTACGACACGCACTCCATTTGAGCCGCGCATCACTTAATATTGATGTAAGGAGTTCTCGCATGGTGTCTGTTATTTCATTACGATATTTTTCTGTTACATAACATTGACGTTTCAAGGTTATGTCGTTCAACGTCACAGAAAGAACGTACTATATATTGAAAGGTGTTTCAATAGTTTCCGTCCAGCATCGCGGACTTCGTCGTTGTCCTCTGTTTCAGCCATAGCCACCCTTGTCAAGTCAACTATAGAACCAGCGATAAATGTTTCAAAAAGCCCAGGATCATCCTTGCTAGTTTCCGCCAAATTTGATGATGAAACCGAAGAAGTGTCAAATCCTCTGCGATTGGAAAATTCCCTTTTCATGCGTATTAGGGCCTTGAGAGTACGTAATTTCGTTTCAGCTGAACTCTCCATTCCATATTTTACCACTGTCGATATATATTCGATCATTATTTCATTTATCTCTTTTGCTGAGATACAAAAAAATCAATCTTAAAAGATAGAACCTTAATATTTATAGCGGATACGTACTATTTGGTCTTTGAAGCCATACAAAAAGCTCTATAGCTTCGGTTCTAATATCATTATCTTCGTCATTCAGCGTGAGTTCGGCAAGTTTTGGAATCAAATGTTTATGTGCGGCTTGAGATAATATTGCTAAAGAAGAGTGAGGAACATGTTGTCGCACAAAAGAAAAGATTATACATTTATCAGTGAAGGCTTTAATGACAGTAATCGCGTGCATGCGGGTGGCGTTGTCCGAGTGTGATAATAGTGAAATGATGTTGTCGACGACATTCATCGCTTCAGGGACAGAAAATTCTTCTTGAAATTCTTTTGGACCCAGGTATTTAAAGTTAGGACAACCAATGACAAACGATCAAACGATATCCTCACCTTGGTATACGTTAGGCAAGTCGGACGCTTCGACGGTTATCATATCCTCCCACTTCCTAGCTAAATCAAGGAAGTCTTGTTAGTCACTACTGCATAAATACTTTATGTTATGAAACTCGTTACCAATTGTCGCGAATAGCTTTGTGACATATTTCTTTGCCACTGCTTCTGCTTTGTTTTTCTGGTCAAAACTAACGTCTCTACTCCATTCAATTGTAGGTCCGACTACTGCAACTAAGAACCCAATATTAATACCTAGAAGCATTCTGGAAGAAAATTTGTATTTACCTTTTGCTATGGACATCGACAGTATAAATGAACTGACAGTTTGTGAATTTCTCGCTCCTTCAACTAATCCTCTACAGGCGGCAATGATAAAATTGAGTCGATGACGAGACTGCACGCTGTGAACCATGTTTTCCCATGTGCGATCTTCTGTTTCGACCAGTGTTACATCAGTAGAGGGGTAATTCGCATACTGAAGAATATCCAAATTCCCGCGACCGACAAAAATCATCAAGTGGGTCCGAATAATAAATACCAAAGGCCTAACAACTTCGGGAAAAACATTCAAACGCTGTAGAGGCTCCAAAAGTTTGAGAGTGTCAGTAAGCGCCCGACGTAGCGGTAGCGGTGAGGACATATCATGCTCTTGTGAAGACTCATAATAGTGTGTTAGTTGCACCAATGCCTGGAAATGGTAACAAAGTTCTTCATATTCTTCGAATTTGTTGTGAAATCCTAAAACCATATACTCCCGAAGTCGCCTCACTATAATGTTTGGAGTATCCGAGCTACCAAAATACTCTTGCCATTTTAATTGGAGGGACGACCACTGCCGGGTTAGCTCCGCGATTGCTTCATCAACCTGGAGAACCTTTGGTGATTTGATCAATTTGTTTAACCAAATGTCTGCCAACTCTACTTCAATGTCTTGCTCGGTCCATGCGTCCATTTCCTCGTCATTGTCAGGAGACCCCAAGAATAGTTCCTTCGCAATTATAAACAGGTCAGATAGAGGGGTTCCGAATGGAGATGGTGAGTAAAAGACAGGGATCATGGTGGCAACCAGGTATACGCCTAAGCCAATGCTCGCAAGAATGATCGTCAATTGTCCAATGAGCTGATTATCGACATATGACTGTACTGCGAAGCCTGCTGCGAACAAGAGGGCTGCAGTTTGAATAAGGAGAGGAATAAATTTAATGATCCTTTCCAGCTTCCAGCGCTTAGCTCGCTTATCGAGAATCCGGCGTTCATAAGCGTCTTTTGCTTCACGCTTGCTACTGGCTGCGATAAATTTCAAGCTCCACGCTTTAGCAAGGCTTCCCATAATTGCGCTGAAGAGCGTTACGAGGAGGCTTGTGGCCCCAAATCCCTTGATCCATAAATCGCTGGGTAATGCTTGCTGGGAACCACTACTACCACTGCCCGCACCAGTCACGAAAGAGGAGACAATCCCGGCGAAGAGACCAGCCTGAAATTTAGTTTAAGCTCCTCGCACGCTACGTAGAATGAGCGCTGCTTACGAAGATCAAAAGGGAATCGAGTCCATTCTTCCATACTTCAGCATTCTCCCTCGCTTCCTCTTCAGCATCTGTCAGATAGAGTTCCCATATCTTAGCATCGGGCTTGAACTGCTTTTCCCAATCCTTCATTTGCTTCCTACTTGGCTTTTTATCACCTCCTTTGGCTTTCTTCTGCCGTCTGAGACAGGGGACCACATCGTAAATAGACTTGTGTGGCCCCGCGGCCTCGGCGTCGTAGTCTTCATTCTTATGAAACTAGCGGTCTCTGGTAAGTAAAGATGCACGTGTAAAAATACAACCACCCACATCGATTCGACCATTTGTCGACATTGGGTTCCAGGCTCTGTGGGAGTATACTGTTGGCAGACCGATTCTGGTGCCCGTACCTTAGGGAACTATATAGATGCGACAGAAACTAATTAACGCTGAAGAAACCCGTGGACGTCCCCAATCAAGTCCCAGGCGTTTACAGGCTGCTTAAAAAGGAACCAGCGCACAAACGACTTGCATAGAACCATTCCTCCTGTATCGTGTGTGACATGAGGGCTTGAATTGATAATGAAGATCGTTATTTTAGACTATGTCATGCGTATGTGGCATCCATTAACGCCTGAAGGTTAAGATGCTGTGAGAGCCGGAGTGGAACAAAATAATGCCTAGCAGGAAGGGATACCGAAATTGATCCTATCATAAGACGGCAAACTCACTGATCATTCAAACTTGAGGGTGCGGAAGACCGGGCGCCTTCTTCTGCCTCTAAGTATGTACCCTCGTTGGGTTTGAACTGCTTTTCCCAGTCCTTCATTTGATTCCTACTTATCTTTTTGTCACATTCGTTGGCTTTCTTCTGCTGTCTGAGAAAGGGGACCACGTTGTAAATGGACTTGCGAGACCCCACGGCCTCAGCGTCGTAGTTTTCATTCTTATGAAACTAGCGGTCTCTAGTAAGTAAAAGATGCATGCGCCAAAGTGCACCCACCCCATCGTTTCGACGGTTTGTCGACATTGGGCTCTAGGTTCTTGTGGAATAAGATTGGGAGTATATCTCGGTGTTGCAAGGCAGACCGACTCTGGCGCCCGTACCTTAGGGAATTATATAGTTCTAATATGGACCTTTATGAACCTGCTCACCTGCTAGAAACTAATTAATGCCGAAGCAGCCCGCGGACATCCTCAATTAGCTTCCCGGTGTGGAGCAGGCATTCTGCCTGCACCGCAAAATACGATTTCCATTCGTTTTCATTTCCGTACCTCACTGCATTCCAATTTCTCGTACTACTTAATATCGAGATATAAATGATAATAGTTTGGAGTTGGCTTGAAGAGCACGTTTGGTTGAAGAATGGAAAACCTTGAAAGTAAGAAGCATTCACGATGACTATCATATTTCATGTATTTGACATTTGATACTTCATGAAATAATGAGAAAAACACCATTTGTACAAAGTTCTGAAACTTGTTCTGAGCTTAAGCAGCTGTGCTAGGTGAATACGATAACCACCTCACTGGTCACGCCAAATTAATAATGAACACCTTTCGATAAACATATACTAATTCTATTACTTACCCAAATTTATGCCTCATGGCTCGATAACTTGTATTTCCAGACTTGCGCCTGGAACCTGAAGTTCTCCCCCATCTTGCTCATTAGTTTGGGTATCCTTAAGCCAATGTTCACTCATGGTGTTCCAAGTATTCACTTCGTATGATGTGGCATGCCGACCAAAAAGAGCTACACTGAACTAGATTGCTAAGTCGCCTGGAGGCTAGATCCGAGGACACCGAACGCATACCCCTCCTAAACCTGTCCATAGTTTCCCAGACGTTGACATTCTCAAATCCCGATTTGGACGAGCGTCAACGGGTGGGTAGCCGAGACTAGTAACTCTGATGAGCAGAAAGAATGGTTTTACATGAGCCAAAGAATATACTTGCATTGTTCTTCATAACACGTAAGCTAGATGGATGGGTTGAAGATGAGTTGAAGATAGTAAATGAATACGTACATATATATAACCTCTATCATGGGACATGACAACTACTTATAGGAATGTTACATGTGGTCGTCCATGTCATTTGATTCTGCTTGCTGCAAGCTAGCTGTCTGAATATATTTTCGACCAGAGTGTGGCACGTTAAGGCACATTCTGACGCGCGCCTCCTTATGACAAGCGCTACATAATCCACGTAGGAATGTTCCCAAATCCAAGGTATGTATTACGATATAGGATGTCGATGATGACGCTACGGTTGATCCTACTAGTAATACTTATGTACAGCAATCTGTCGTTAGAGTGGCATTAAGTAATAAATTCCTCTTACGGAACAGTTACAACTTACGATGACATTTGGAATTTGGATGGCATCTTTGTATTTCCGAGCGAACAAAATCCCTACAAACCTCCGATAGGCAGCGTCGTTCGCCATGGGACGCCACCGACACGTGGACGACCAGCGAGCAGGAAGAAGCTCGCCATACTTGAACTTTCTCCACTCCTGCTATTGCTCCCATAACAGCGTCAACACTCCACATGCATATTCGTTTCATATCCCTATAACCAGCACCAAATGAAATCCCTGCCTCAACGACGTAACGTCCGCTCCCCTAACATTCTGCATCTCAGGCACCTAGGACAGCCTCCGCGTTCACTTTTCCTCGCCTCAGCGGTTTACATATCGAGCCAAATGCTACTTCCCCCCACGCCTTCTTGCGAAGATAGGGCAAGCCGAAACGGACCATATAACTGCATTTCCACTTTGTTAGTTAGTCCTTATCGACCTGAGTCATCTATGGGCAAGTTCTATACGTGAGGCTTGACGGCACACAAGCATGCTGGGTACCACCAGAAGTGGCATGCGCTGCCTCTCGAAATGATGCATGATTGGAAGGGTACAAGAAGCAGGTATGCGTTGTCGGAGGTAGTTGAGCATCATCCTATGCCGATGCGCCCCGTAGTGAGATGGCATCGATAAGCACCGCAGGCCGTCACGGTACATCACCACTCACGCCTTCGCCTTGAACGGCACGCAGAAACTGGCCGTATGAAAGCATCTTCATATCGTGCGTGGATGTCAACCCGAACCTTCCATGCAGCAGTGAGATGTCCAGAGGGACAACAGCAGACGCGCCCATAGCACTCTTGCGTCCCGTCCCTTCCCCTCCTTGTGCCTTCCACATCGTCAACGCTCATGCAAGATCGGATCACTTCTAGTGTACACCCTCGATTCGGCTCTCTACATCCCCCGCCATCTGCATCCTTTCCGTGTTGTATGCCTCCGCAACCGTCTCTGCTTTCAGGGGCTCCCGCGCCTTTATGTCATAGCCATGTTAACTCGTCGAGCCGAAGGCGTCTTCCACCGGGCGCTCTGGGTAACAACTCCGTGCTGGAAACGGGTAGGCTAGCGTTTGACGGGATAGTGTCGCCGTCCGTGCAGGGTATTGGTCCAAGGGAGGGGAGGGAAGGAGAGGGGATACGAGCACTTGAAGATTGACCAACAGATGCCGTATACGTTCCTGTTTAAGCTGGACGAGGGACCGTGATCGAGGGGAGAGGAAACGCAACACGCATGCATTATGGGAGATGTTTGGAGCAGAGGGTATCGCAGTAGCCAGCTTGTCTACTGAGCTGCGTATCCCTTCGCTCGTTCCTTCTCTGGATGGTTTACCGCTGGTGGAAGTGCGTGAGGGCAACTCCTGTAGACATGGGGTGCCACGAATATGAGTTCATGACGATTGTTCTTCGCTTCGTCTTCCCTTCTCCTGGTACGTGTCTTGACAACTCCTCCAGTTAAAAGTACTGCAGGAGTCATGCACATATAAGCTATTGACTTGGCGAAACGGAACTAGGGCATACTAACACGGGAAAGGGGGGCCGAGAAAAAAACTTCTTGAACACGGAGATGGGCTGTCATGGGTACTTGAAGATGTTGGCCAGCGGACTGAGGAGAAGCGAGCCTAGTGCCCTTCGAAAGGCATCGCAGGCGGTAGGAGGACTCGGAGGCATCGGGCTCAGGAGGGAGATTCTGCACAGCGCTCAGTACAAGTTTTGAAGGCATGTGCGGTACATAAGTATCATTGTGCGCCTGCTTGAGGCTTTGCGCGGCAACGTTGTTTATTTCCAAACCCATTACACATTCGCGACAAATAATCAAATGTCACACAATATATGACATGCGTCATGCGTCCTACAGTGCGAAACCAGGTGACCTTATTGCATCCTGAGCCAATCCTGAGCTACTGAGCTCTGGCATCCGGACGCAAGGTAATTATCAAGAATGCACCGTTGAAGCATGACTTAGATAAGGTTTAGTGAATTGTGAGTTGTCTGTGGCATTATCGTGGACAGTCTCTATCTGGAGTGAACGCTATTGGCGAAGTCCCATCGATGCGCTTTCTTGACGATACATCTGCTTAGCGGGTTTATTATTATGGCATGACAGTTAATATTCCCCAGTGGATAGAAGCTACAAGTATGTATAATACAAACGCATAAAGGAAGAAATTTTACATCAAAGCGACGAAAGATGTTGACGAGCCGAATTTTATGGGACTACAACATTATATCTCTGTATGAAAGGCTGTCGTGTTCTGGCAGCCTCACTGACTCAAACGTAAGTTGACAGGATCAAAGTGTACCTTCGTTGCCTGTGAGTAAGAGTGGGCAACGAAGAAGGAGAAAGGAGTATTTTATAGTGTGAAAAAGAGTGGGAATAAAGTGCGGAAGTGATCAATGTGCGAGGGGCGCGCGTCGGTGGTGAGATTGGGTGAGCGTATATGAGAACGCGAGGCCATGCTTACACTGTACTATGTATGTCCTCCCTAGTTAATCGCTATTTCCTGAGGAACTCTTGGGAATAGCAGGGTCCCACCGCTTCTCTTGTACTACAGATTGGTTGTGGTTGCAACCTGAAGTATCCGGGACTCTTCTCCAGGGTCATTGGTATCAGAATCCTTGAGCCACTCTTCACCCAGCGTAGTCTACGTCGACACTTCATTTTTAATTATATGACGATCGAAAAGGGCTACTTTGAACCACTTCACAAGATCGTCTTGGATATTCGTTGGGTCCTCTACTAGTAATGTCTCGCGATAATAATAATAGCATCACAAAGCGCTGACCACTTGGTACCGCAGATGCCTAATTGGGGTTTTTTTTATCACTGCCTCGTAGATGAGATGGCGTCGATAAGTACCATAGCTCGTTACGGTACACCGCCTACGTCTTCGCCTAGAGTAGCACATAGAAACTGGCCGCATCAACGTATTTCCGCATAGCGAGTCCATATCTACCTGAGCCTTCCACGCTGCAGTACAATGTCAAGGGGCACGACACCACAACCCCACCGTGCCCAAGCACCCTTGCGTCCTCTCCTATTCACTTCTTGTCTCGACTCCCTTCCACCTCATCGACACTTGTGCACGATTGGCGCACTCGGTCCGGCTCCCCGTATCGCCCACCAGCGAAAGATCCAGTCCCAAAGACCCAACGGCACACAAGCTTAGAGAACAACACCGAGGCAGCTGGAAGTGCAGCGTGAGCTGACGCACGACCGTACAAGTGCGAGAAGAAAGCTGGTGGGTATGTGTTGTTGAATGTATTTGCGGAGGAAAAGGTATCATCATTGACTGATACGCCTTGTAGTCGCGATGGCCTCGAAAAGCAGTGTAGCTCGTCACCAGGTCCAACCTACATCGTCGCCCAGGATAACACCCGCAGAAAAAAGTTACATGAACGCATCTCCACCTTGTGAATCGTTATCAGCCTGAGACTTCCATGAGCTATGTCCTATACTTGAGGCCTAGCGGTACGCAAGCTACACGAGCACCGCCCGAAGTTGCATGCACTGCCTTTCGAACTGACACAAGATTGCAGGGTGCAAGGAGAGCGGGCATGTAGTGTGAGAGTAAGAGATATTTAGGCTTCACCCCTATGCTGATACACCTCGTAGTTGAGATGGCGTCGATAAGCACCGTTGATCGTCACGGTACACCACGTCTTCGCCTGGTACGGCATGTAGAAACTAGCCGTATCAACGTATCTCCACCGTGAGTCGCTTTCAATCTGGGCCTCCCATGCAGCAGTACGATATCTTGTAACACGACAGCTGAGCTCAAACGCGACCATAACGCATGCGTCCTCTCCCTTCCTTTCCTTGCTTCGTCCACCTCGTCAAAGCTCCGTTCGGCTCCCTATACCTGCCACCACACCTGCATCTTGTAACCTTTTCTCATCGTATGCCTCCACCACGACCCCTGCTTTCAGAGGAGCTTTCGCTTTCATATCCCAGTCACATTAGCTCATCAAGCCGAAGGTTTCTTTCCGCCCAACGTACCGGGTGCCAGTTCCCTGCTGGAAACAGGGAGGCTAACGTTAGGTAGGATAGTGTCGCCATCGATGTATGGTGATGCTCCAAGATAAGACACGGAAGGGGATGGGAGGGGAGATAGACACTTGAAGATTGGAAGCGTACAAGTAAGCGTTGAAGCTACCAACATAGGTTGTATGCGCCCTTGTTAAAGCCGGATGACGCAAGAATATGGTTGGGGGAACATGAAATATGGCATGTACATGTTATAGGAGGTGGTTGGAGCGCTGAAGGTATCGTGGTGGTAAGCTTGTCCACGGATCGACGTGATCCTTCGTTCCTTCTGTGGATGGCTGATCGCTGGCGAAAGCACGTGTGGAAGGGCAAGAACAGTCCAAAATTACAAGGAGTGCAGCGGACAACGAGGTCATAAAGCTCATCTTTCGAACTCCATCTCCCCTCTACGTGATGTCCTGATAGCCTCGAATTGATGTCTTCGAGAACGAGCGCGATTGCATACGAACAAGAGCATAGGGAGAGAGGGGAATAGTTCTCTAATACCATAGAGATGCATAATCATGGGTACTTGGAGATGTTCTGCAGAACGAAAGAGTTGCCGAAGGACGGCGGGCGTAATGCCCCTCAAAAACGGTAGCATGGATGAAAGGGACTTGAAGATATGCACGCGTGGTTGAGATTTCTGGTTGTTCAAACGTTCGTCCTTCGAATTCAGGAAGCAAACCGGAGAGTCGAAGATTGGGAAGGGTGTAAGGCCTGTCAGTGGCCTACGTATGAAATCACCTATAATACATAAACCACGTCAGAATCTTAATCACAATACAATTGAAACACGTACCAGAACCTTGTGCGCGCATGCCGAACAGGGCAGATCGAAGATGGAGAAAGATGAAGTCAGTAGAATTCCCGCTACCTTTTAAGGTAGTAGGGTTATGTAGGGCGATGAAAACTCGTTTTTTGCAGAGCGAACACCTCCCATCAACCGGAGTTTAAATACACGTGGTTGCCAAAAATAATGGCAGCGAACAACAATTCCCACACATAATATCGGTCATTCCCGTATCCTAACTGCTTGGAGCTACTACATACTTACCGCGTCCGGCGCGTCGTTGACCAATCATGGACTAACATACTTACAAGCTCTTTTGTATTTTATATTTTACATCATTAATTTAAAGTTTTATGTTATACAGTATGTTTAGTTATATCTTTCGTCTCAGAACAATGCATGAAGTATGCATTTCCTTGTTTTTATGAGTTTCCCAGGCCGTTGAAATTCCATGCCATGTTATGATGTTCAGGACCATCCTTTGACGACAAAATGTCTCCTCACTGGAACATCATAGTATGGATTTGCTCTCGTGAACTCTACAGAGCGAACACTTCCCATCAACCGGAGTTTAAACGAGCTCGAAATATCGGTCATTCCCGTGTCCCAACTGCTCAGAGCTTCTCCTGGCACCACGTCGTCAATCAAGGGGGTCCGAAAATTTTGCCGAGCGATATCAGGTTAGGTAGGTAGGGTACCCTCAGGTGCCCTTAAATTTTTTCCAGACCTCACTTAGAAATTTGTCATAAAGTACAACTTCAGAAGATTTTTAAATTAATATATAATAAACCATTTTCAGTAATAATAACTATGCTCAAAATGCGATACAGAGTAGCTGGTAATATTAGAATGAAGTGAGTTTATAGTGTATGCATCATACTACACCAAGAATTTACCAAACCCAATAGCAGTTCCACCTATTTCGTGTAGCCTTGTAGGCTTTACAAATTTCAGAAATTGATGGATTTACAATACTTGCCTTAGGAAAAATTATTTAGTAAAACTGTACCTGGATGAACATGGGTATCTACGGCCCTTTGCATATGAATGTGAAACTAGTTGTGATCATGGGCTGAAAAGGTATGAGCTTTGAGTTCAACAAGATTGAAGTGAGTTGCATGTGAATAAGTGTATTCAGTCACCCTAGCTCTCTCGCATGACCCTTGAAAGACTTTCGAAGGCCGAGCTCAAGCTGGCAAAGGCAAGTGGTAGCTAAATACAAGTGTACAACAATATAAAAAAGTAAAGAAAAAAGGTTGAGTGGAAGGGTGGGTTAAAAAGTAAAGCTCGAAGTTAAAGACTATGGAACTATCTGAGATGTAGAAGAGAACACGAAGAGAAAGCAGAACTGTAAGATACTTAAAGTTAACTTGAAGTAAATACACGTATGAAATTGCCCCTATGCCTCTCGAGACTAAAGCTCAAGTGGCAGGCAATTATCAAAAATATAATATAATTTCACTTGCTTACGTAGACCGCGACCAATTTCATCGGTTGCCTCAGAGGCTTAGTTAGAGCTTAGAGGCTAAAGCTTGTACTTGTCGCAAGATCATGTAATATAATTCTGATTATATAATATCTATAACAGGTATTTAGTTCCCACAGTAGGTAGGTAGGGTACCTGGCATGGGGCTTAAAATTTACATCGACCTGATGTACCTTAACAAAATTCTTGAACCCCCTTGTCGTCAATGATACTTAGAGTTCCTTTATATTTTATATTTTGCATCTTCACTTTCAAGTATTATGTTATATTGTCGCATTTATAATATTGTGAATATACATTTGTACTCTACTGGTGATAAAGTTGCTCCACTGTAAGTAACTTGTTGTGTTGTCCTGAATTGTTTCAATGTGATGTATAGGCATGTGATCAGGTTTTGACAAGTTTCCTTTTTGCATTGCTGAAATTTCACGTCATGTCCAGGACCACTCTTTGACAACAATTTTGTTGGGCTTGGGCCGTGTTAGGGCGGTGACAATAGTGACTTTATTGAGCCTACAGGTATTATTCTAAGGATTACTGGATAATTTCGACCAACTGTTCGGTCACGTGTCACACAGGGCCATGAACAGAACAGATTTAGCTGTTGGTCACGCGTCACAAAGACTCGTGAACACAGGTACAACGAAAACAAAAAAATGTGAAAAATCGTTAAAAATAAAATAAAATGAATTGTAACATTTAAAACTGTGTCGATACCAATATATAGCTCCTGAAGTGTGTAAATGAGTATAATAATTACAGTTGAAAGCCATTCAAATCTATTCCAGCTTAAATTTCACTCACCCAATGGCTTAGGCTACGAACAGTTCATTTCAGGTGTCACACATTCTATAGGGCTGCGAACAGAGGTTTTGACCGTCACACCTAAAAGGGTCCGAACACTTGGTCGAAATTATCCAGTACTGGAATTGGACTGGAACACTAAAACAATCAATCAACTAACAATAACTTTACATGTCATTTTTATGAAAATTAGTTCAAACTGGATGCAATGTGTGTTTAACTATTAGAGAAAATTTCAGGTAGCGGGCCTTGCCGCTAGTCGGCCTTACTGACTTACACAAAGATATTCCACCAAAGTCGACGCGTTCCGAAACCAACAAGTCACGTGCCGGACCAACTAACACCCTCAGAACCAAACAACCCCGAAATCAAACATCCCGATTCGGCTCGGACGACACTCACGGAATCGGACACAGCAATCGACAACAGCAGAAAAAGCGACAACACTCAACACGCGTTGCCGCACGCATCTCCCCTAGGCTATGTTTCTCTTTACTTTGGTTTACTCTTTAAATTTTTATATGACTCACATAGATATTTACATATATAAACCCCTCTGTAGCTAGCTACTTCTCTTGAGTGAAATACACCCCATTACATCCATTCTAATCCTCATCCAGTCGTGCTAAGGGTCAGTGGCTCTAGGATTGAGCAGCCCTGAGTCAGTTTATCACCCAAGCTCCTCATATTCACTCTGGTACAACTACTTTCTATTTCATCAAGTACAACTTCAAATCGACGAAGCGCAACCGTTGACGGACGCAACCATACTCGCAAACAAAATCAAATCTACACCTCGACACACACACTCACCCTTACAAGGATACAAGAGGACATTGAGGGAAAATTGAGGGGACAGTGGACACGGAGACTGGGTCGGGAGGGCGATGTCTTGTTTGTTTCTAAAAATGATGCAATTTGAACCAAATGCTCCGCGCAATGTGAGCAACGCGGCCCTAACGCGGCCTGTGTCTGAGGCTCCGAGCAAAGTCCGAGTTGAATCCGAGTCTTTCGAGTAATCTGAAACTTAAATTACTCCCCTTTCTAATTTCAATATTATCCACCAATTAAGTATTACATTCATATGATTATAGCTTGAACGGAGCACGTTTGGCGACTCTAAAGAATAAAAAGCCTTGAAGGTGCGAAGCATGCTGCATGCAGGATAGATAACGTGGCAAATCTCGTGTATTTAACATTCGATACTTCAAGAAATAATAAAAAAATACATCATATATACAACCACCGTTCTGAAAGTTCAGAGGCTATGCAGCTGCAATGACTACGATAACCGCCTCACTGGTATGGTTCCAATTAATCGCCTTTTCACCCCAAATTAGCAATTATTACTAACCTTTCTACGGACATATAAATCTACTTACCTTAATTTATGCCTTACGGCTCGATAACTTGTACTTCCACACTCGCACTGGGAACCCGAAGTTCTCCCCCATCCTGTTCATTAGTTTGGACATCTTTAAGCCAATGTTCACTCATGGTGTTCCACGTATTCACTTCGTATGATGTAGCATGCCGACCAAAGAGAGCTACAATGAACCACGTCTCCAAGTCGCCTAGAGGCCGTTCCGAAGTCATTTTCTCTTTAAAGATTGTGCGATAGTGGCACCACAGAGCACTGATCACTTGGAACCGAAGATGGGCTAATTGTGGTCTTTTCACTAATGTCGTTGAAAGGATAATCATAGTATAATCAAGTGGTTCTTCTTTCAATCGTTCTGTGCATTAAATATTTTAGGGCGACGTGAATCATATCATAAAAACCGGAAAAATAGCCTTACGATCAATAAGAAGTCTGGAAAGAAGAGTTATATAACCTTTATATGTTTTAATGTCTTCCTGTATGCAATATGGTATTATCTGAGATAAGATGTCCTTCCGTACTGAAAAGATGTATCAGACTTGCATGATTACACTGTAAAGGTGATCACCATTGTTATCCTTTGCCATTAGGGATATTACTTTGGCTGCATGATATCTGAGATTCACATTCTCAAGAAGCAATATAAATTCTTGTCGACGTTGCTTTAATTCATTAATGTCGTTATTGCTATCCTCTAGAGAGAACATGTGAGACATTAGGAAATAACGAATATATTTAGTAAAAAGACTACGTACCGCCACTTAAGGCCAGAAAAATTAAATCCAGAGCCAAAATCCTAATCTTTTCAACGTTGTCATGTAGAGCTATAGAAATGATCTCGGGAATGGCAGAGTGGATCACCCGTACGCATGAAGCTATGGGTGAATATTACGGTCAAGTTCGCCAGTTTATTGTAAGTCCACGTACCATATTTATGGGGGTGTGTTGGTAACTCAAGCGCAGCAGCGCGTGAAAGCCAGCGAGTACTATTAAGTGCGGGAACTATGTTCTTGGTAGCCGAGGCTGATACATCATTAACATTTCCGGTATAGTAATACCCTGGGACATAGGAATCTATTCGCACTGCCGTCAGTCAGCATGATTTGATATACCAATTTATTTCTTTATATCACTCACATGTTCGAACAAATCGTATGACAAAATCCTTTCCCCTATCGGTAATGAGCTCTAGAACCTGAGGGATCGCAGATAGGAAGGACTGAGAGATCACACCATCTAATTCGGTGAACATGTGTAAACCTGAGTGAAACAATGAAACTCAAAGATAACTCTTACCGTCATAATAAAGGCTTTCATTTTCGTATGTTATTTTAATTCTTTCAAATGCGCTTTCAGCCTCAGTTGATGTGTCGCCTTCCTCATTTGCAATAATCTTGAGAAGAGATGGCAATAACTTGCTCAAAACGCTTTTTATAAAATTGCCAGCAGCCCTTTCACGAAAAAAATCTTTTTGAGTGTCCCGAACAGCAACCGCCTGAGAAATAAGGTCGATCGCAATGATCGCGCGCCTGCGGATGTCAACATTCTGATCCCTCAACCCTACCCCAATTTGTCTTGCCACCAAATCCAAAATCGTTGATTTATTTGCATCAACTGTTAATATGTGAGGAATGTCAGAGAAAATACTCCAGAAACTTACTATCACCAATAAAAAGATTGACGAGTGACACTGTTATGATTCCTTTTGTGCTACGACTCAGATCCTGAGTAATAGCTTCCACAAACTTAGGTACGGAATTTCGTTCGGCTAAATCTTTCAGTGAGTAGTATTTCCCAAACTTTATTGGCTATCGACATACATTTAGAAAGCAGAATGGTCTGCAGTTTTAAATCCGTCCAAGCAACTGTAACACGATCCGATTCAAGATCCGATGCCCATTGGGCAGAGTCTAAGTACGTGGACGGAATATCTTTTGCAACTATTTCACGAATTTTTTCTGCTAGTGTGTGAGCAACTGAGGATTTGGGTTCTTTCTGTGACATTACCATGGCTCTTGACCAGCGAAGTTAAAGCCCCGATTGCCGGAATACGTGCGCTTATGTCGTTGTCGTAGCGTGCTATGTTAACTATTGCCGTCACTGCATTTTGACACTCTACCTCAATGACATCAGCCATATAAAATGAAAGAATATCGTTCCATACAAACCTTTTTTGGCTAGTAATGTTAAAAACTCAACCCATTGCCAACTAACGCTCCGGTCTGAATCATGTGATGGCATGGGATATTTTTTGCTACGGAGGGCATCCATCAATACTGTATAAATAAGCATTAATTTTAGCCTTAAAAATCTCACTATAATCGTACATACCATCATTATCAGAATTTGCCAGGTTAGCTAAGGACTGTATAGCATTTATTTGAACAGCTTCATCATAACTGTTGTTATCATCAACTGCGATTTCTAAAATCTTCTCCAGAGGGAAAGCAGTATCACCTGGAAATATATACTGACTTAATTGCGTGTATGAGTGGATCAAGACCTTACCTCCGAGGACAAGGGCCTCCAAGTTGTTAATCCAGATATGAAGAGTAGAACTTCCTAACTGTGACAACCTCTTGCTTTTTGATAGCCACTCATAGATTGGTTTTTCGAAATGTTCTGAGGAAAAGTTAGAATAGGTATGCATCAACTGTGTTCCTGAAAACCTGTTTGAACCAAATGGGCTAAAGCTTTCATTGCCACTGAACGGATCTCTAAATTGCATTTCTCATTGCTTGCAATGCCAATAATTATGGGAACGGCATTTTGCATCTCCTCAGGAACTAAACAATGGTGAGATGAGAAATTAGGCAGAATATTTATTAAGGCACTTACAGTATTCAGCCATGTAACCTAGTACCTGCACCCTGATGAAGCAGCCAGGTTCTTTAGCTTCATTAATTGATTCCACATGAAGAAATACATTGATTTCCTGTTCTTCAAGTACATATTGTGGTGAACCTAGTGTATCTTCAAATTGATAAGATGATTGAACAAAGCAATTCCTTTATAAATACTTACATGAACTGCTGTCCAATGGTATATCTTTGCCCTTTATGGTGTTTAGTACTGAAGCAATGATGTCCACTGCTGCATTTTTAGCTTCTGTAGCTGAGATGGATTTATTTTTCTATGATAGTACTAACACCATAAGTTAAAGACATACATTGGTGCCTCATTAAGGTTAGTAGTTCAAGCCATTGAATTCCTGTTGTCCATTTGTCCAGTATTCTTAAGGAGAAGTCTAAGTCTTTGGGAGGAGTGATCATATCATTTGTAATTGTCTCAGCTAGAATAAAGTATATGAGAGGAAGATAATATACATATATACCACTTCACCAACGTTTAGCAGATACAAGAGAGGTTAAAAACTTCTGGTAATCGGTTCTCGACTCCTCTTCAAGGGTATCAATTATAACATTGACAATTTTGTAAATTCCATCATGAAAATCAACTAATTATTATTAGTATAGATCTGGAAAGAGAGATCACACTCACCTGTCTTAGAAATCAAGCATATAATTTCAATCCAGTCACTCTTATACAAAGAAAATGTCTTAGATGTGTCTGAAAATGCTTTATTTGCTGCATTTAGAATACTTTCCAGGGTGACAGGGCCCAAAGTAATATCTGTTGTGAAATGAGTAATAATAATAAACTTATCATAATACTCAATAACCTTCATGGTTTGCAATTATGTCTTTTAGAGATTGTAATATACTACCAACAAGAAAAAAATCTTCAGTTGCCAGTTTCATAAGCTCTGGGATCAGTGAGACATCTTGGCATAGTTGAATGGCAATTTCTCGAGGCCTCCAATACCCAGTGCTTTTTAACTCTTTCTGTAAACGTTCTTGGAGAAGAGAATGAACAGCTGTCCCCCATTTTCCTAGTTGATACATATATATAAGAATAAATAAAAAGAGAATGAATAAATAAACACACCATTGTCATCTGCAACTAAGATCCTACTTAAAAGATTTAATTTTTTGTCGTATAATTGTTGATATAAATTTCCATTGGTTAAATCAAGGTCTCTTTTGTTTTTAAAGATAAAATGTTGAAGCCATCGCTTGGCACACTCAGATATTTTTTCCCTGCCCAGAAAGTCTCCAACATCAAATGCACGATCAATAATAATAATCTTGATCCAGGAATCGATATCAACTTTAAGAAAAGGAACTGAAAATTATTCAAGTTAAAAACTGTTGAAAACATGACACTAAAGTTCATAACTACCAACATTTCTCCAAGAAGTCCAAAGCTGCACTTAAAATCCTAAATTGACTTTCTCGTTCATGTAATCCATCACTAAAGGCTGTTTGTAATGATGCGTAAATTGAATGTTGAACTGTGACACAAAACTCGCCTAGATATGTATGAATTTGTCAAAAAAAAAGAACATGACAAGAGCACCCACCATCTTGAACAATGTCGTCTGAGTCATCCAGGTTTACTAATAGTTCCATTGCAGCACTGTAAAGTTCTTTTTTCACTTCAGTAAAATATATCTTCATTATTAAACCTGCAGATTTCTTGTAGGACTTGCGAAGTACTTCATCTAAAAACAGAATTAATAATACAATAGAATGGTTTAAGTATAATTATAACCTTCAATGTTGAATTCAGAAAATGAACTCAGAACACGTAACCTAGATGATTCATTAGAGTTCTCTAATCCCTGCTGAACTGCTCGCATTGTCAGATTTGTTATCTTATTCTCTCCTGTAAAGAATCATATTATGGCTATAACAATGGAAAAGCAATTAAACAAACCATCCTTCAATGCCAGCAACTGCCGCAGAAGAATTAAGGCAGCTGTTCTGGTATTGCTGTCATCATCACATATAGCTAACTCTGCCAGTCGAAGTATTATAATATCTTCCATGATTATGTCATTTAGTGAGTCGGCTACATGCAGTGTAAGCAGAAACAGCAAGAAAACAGTTATTATATTTCTCAACATACATTTCAGGTGTGTCAGAGCTTCTGTGATTGTTTCAACTGCATGTGTGCGGAATGCACTATCTGTATGTGACAGTAAGAAAAGTATGCCTTCTGGAATACTTTGGTTTCTAGCAGTATTATTGTCTTTATCAAATTCTTCTGTGAGGTCAATATTGGAACCTGATTACCAATGATTAGTTTTAATGTCAAGGAAAATGGAAAGATCTTACCACGTAGTGTACTTATACTTAATGCCCCATTAGGGATCCTTTTGTTCATTTCAGTATCCCATTCGTCAGCTTAACAAGTTAATGATTTGCTTTAACTGTTGTGAAACAATAATTATACTCACCACTCCTTCCCAAAAGATTGGAAATGTACTTCTGTCCAAGATATTTGGCATTATATAGCATGTTATCATCTACATCTGCACTTTTCTCAGTCCCATGCCCACTTGTACTAGCTAAGAACAAGAAATAAGTCAAATTTGGATTAAGGTACAAGGAGTTGTAATACCTTTTGCCAAATACAATGACAAAGTGTGTAAACTGATAGTTTGTATATTTTTTTGCCCTTTGACAAGCCCTCGACTGGAGGCTAGTAAGAACTTGAATCGATGGTTTCCCGGTGCCTTATAGAACATGCTCTCCCAAGGTTTCTCTTCACCCTCAGAGACAGTAAGGTCTCCATACTCAAAGGCAGATTTCCCTTGAGGATGAACGGAATGAATTTGCGCTAAAAGAATCATGATGTGTATTCGAACACAGAATGCCAGTGGCCTAACGTCTTCACGAAAGACATTCCAGCGGTACAGTGGGCCATCTGGTTCAAGGTATTTCCTTAAGATTCGGAGTATCAGTGAATTTATATTGCTAGGTGGCTTCGATTCAATATAGCGCACGAGGTGCATTAAGCATTCCATGTGCAAGTAAAGCTCATCACGAGCATAGTCAAGTTCAGGCTTTACATAGTCTTTAATACGCCCGAGTAAAATATTTAGGACATCCGGATGGCAAAAATCATCACGCCACTGATCGAAAACTTTCTCGTCCCATTGTCGCGCCAGCTCTGCAATTGCCTCGTTGACTGTAGAAGGATTGGGGGACTTGATCAATTTCTCCAACCAAATTTCTGCCAGCTCGACATTGTAAACATTCTTCGACTGTCGATCTTTATGTTTCTCTTTGTTCGATCTCAACAAATTTTTGATATTTCGAAGACTTCTTAAGTTTCTGAGATATTTAAGGTTTTTTAGTATGTCGGAAAGAGGAGTCCTGAATGGAAAGGTTTCGGGTGACCGAGCAGCAATAAATGTTGTAATAAGGTAGGCAGCTGCGCCAGTGCCGACGAGGACAGCAACTACCGTGCCAATGGCAGTGTTGCTATCAAATAATATAACTGCGAACCCAGTGGCAAATAAGTAAGAGGCAATCTGAACGAGGAGAGGGATAAACAGTATAACGCCCCCCAAACGCAAATGATCTGCTTGCTTGTCCAGCATCAATCGCTTATATGCATCCTCAGCCCCCCTTTTTCTGGAAACTGGGATAAAATTTGAAATCCAGGTTTTAGCTAGTACTCCCATAATTGCGCCAAAGATTGTTATAATTAGGCTACAGCACCATAATCCAGTCGTCCACAGAGATCTGGTGGAGGGAGATTGCATTGATGGGGATGGAGTTGGATTGTTCCCATTAGAATCAACTGTCACCTCAACCACGAAGGAAGCAACAACTCCAGCGAACAGACCGGCCTATAACGATCTTATTGTGCATTTCTAATACCTCCTGCAGCATTACTCACAAATATGAGGATGGAATCAAGCCCGGTATTCCATAGCCCAACACGTTCTCTAGCCACTCTCTCTGCATCATCAAGGTATAGCTCCCAAATTTTTGCATCTTCCCTGAAATCAGTTTTGAACTTTGTATTGGGCTCCTTGGTAGGCGCCTCTAGTGTGGGTTTGGAAATACCAGGATCTATGTCGCCTTGTTGCGAGCCTTGCGGTGTGGCTGCCCCAGCGGCTTCAGCCTGGTTGGGGTCCCTTGCAAACTAGTAACTCTAATAAGTAGAAGGAAGGTTTTTCCAGATCGAGGATATACTTGCATTGTTACTCATAGCACGTAAGCTAGATGGATGGGTTAGAAATACAGTGGATTCGAGAGTAAGTGGGAGAGGTGCGCGTTCCTGTCAGCACACGAATAAGTACATAAGTATACTTATATATAATCTCTGTCATGGGACATGGCAACTACTTATAGGCATACATGTGGTCTTCTAGATATCATTTGCTCCTACTAGCTTTCGGAATAGATCTTCAGACTATGCCATGTCACGACACATCGGCATTCATACCAGTACAGTTATATTAACACTGCATCTTCATATAGAAATACATATCAGCAAGATGTCGTTCGAGTGGTAACCAATTTCTCCCACGGAACAGCTACGATGGCATTTGGATGACATCTTCGTATTTTAAACCACCAATAGACAGCGCAGTTCACCACAGTACCCACCGGCGCGTGGGCGCACCAGCGAACAAGCAGAAGCACGCCGCGTTCCAGCACTCTCCACTCTTATTGCTCCCGCAACGGCGTCAATGTACATGCTGAGTAAGTATAAGCGCTCGGCACCCAGCCCCAGCCCCGATCATTGTACATCGTAAACATGCACGAGACTTGGTCTCCGCTAAGCACGTCATCCAAGGGGTCGTATATCGAGCCAAAAGCTGACATCTCCAGCATAGGTCTGCGCCAGCAACATCGACATCAGGGTACGTTAGTTCATGCCTCGAGAACAGTGTAGCTCATGTTGAATGTGATGTCTTTCTAATCGATGCAAGACAATAAGAGTACATCAACATGAAATATCGGAAGTATGCGTCATGGGAGTTAAAAAGGCACCATTTGCGCTGATACACCTCGTAGCTGAGATCGTATGGATAAGCAGCGTATAGTACACCACCCACGTCTCCGCCCTGAGCGGCACGCAGAAACTGGCCGTATGAACGCACCTCCATGTTATGGCCCGTCATCGACCTGAGCCTCATATACAGCAGTACGACAACCAGGGACACGACACCTGAACCTCAACGTGCCCATGATATCACCAACATAAACAGGTCATATGAGTGCATCTCCACCATTTGAGCCGTCATCAACCCGAGTCTTCCATAGGCTAGGTCCTATACCCGGAGCCTGACGGTATGCAAGCAACACAAAAACTGCCAGAAGTTGAATGCGCTGTCATACGAGACGATAAGACTGCAGGAACGGGGAATATCGGGTGTATGCGTTGTACCATTTGTGCTGGTACACCTCGTAGCTGAGATAGTACGGATAAGCAGCATATAGTATCATGGTACTCCCCCACATCTTCGCCTGGAATGACATGCCGTATGAACACATCTCCATATCGTGCGTCGATATCGACCTGAGCTTTCCACGCAGCAGTAAGATGTCCAGATTGACAACAACTGAACGAAACGGCACCCAGAAACTGGACGTTTGAACACATCTCCATATCGTGCTTCGATCGACCTGAGCCTCATGCAGCAGTACCATGTCCAGGGTAGTCCAACGTACCCATGACACTATTGCGACACTCATGCAAAATTGGGGTACTGGGAAGCGTGTCTTCGATTCGGCCTCCTGTAACGGTGTAACCTCCAGCGAAACTGGCATCCCAAAGACCTAACATCCGAATCTACCCCCGCCCCCGCCCCGCAGCCAAACTAACCCATCTACCCGAAAGTTTCTTTCCACCGAGGGTTCTGGGTACCAGCTACGTATTGGGAAGAGGGAGACTAACGTCGGGGGGTCGGACAGTGTCGCCGTCCGCGTAGGGTATTGCTCCAAGATAAGGAGGGGAAATGGGCACTTTACGGTTGTAAGCAAACGGACAAGGGATGAAGGTAGTAGGCTACCTACTGAGGTTATATGTTTTCATGTTAAAGTTGGACGAAGGACGCTGGATGATGGGGAGAGAAAAAGCAGCATGTATGCGTCCGGAAGGAGCCCCGAGCGTGGATGATACCACAGCAGCACACTTGTCCATGAATCAACGTATTCCTTCGCTCGCTCGTTCTCTGGATGGTTTGCTGGGGTGGATCTAAGGATCGACGTTTCCCTTTGCTTGTTCGTTCTCTGGATAGTTGACCACCGGTAAATGTACGTGACGGCGTTCCGCGTAGATATGTGGTGCCACGAACACGAGGCTCATGACGATCATCCTTCAAGCTTCAAGCTTCATTTCCACCGCCAGGTACGTCCTGATAACCCCTCCAAGGCGAGTCGATGTAGTCGAGCTAGAAGTGCTATCGTATAAGTTATTGACTTCAAGAAGCAAAACTAGGACATGCGAACGAGAGTAAGGCAAGCTGTGATGCAAAGTACTTCAGCGCAGAGATGGGTTTGGACAGCAGGAGGCTGAAGAGCGACGAGCCTAGTGCCCTTCGAGAGGCGTAGCAGGAGGACAAAACATTTGACCCAGGAGGGAGTAGGTTGTAATAACTTTCTAAGAGAAGGGTATAAAACGAGTTCCCATCCTGTACAGTGTAAGAGCTGTAGGGGGGAAACAAGAAAGGAACGATGCATGGACGGCGATAACCGGTGATAACAATAAAAAACTCAGACCTCTCTCCATCAGCTCTCCATCACTTTGCTTTGACCTTGCCTAACCAAAGCAAGGCCGAAATGCTTTGTTCTTCCAAATTCACTGCTCATCTGGACCGTTCAACGAAATATACTCGCACAAATGAGCTGAACACCTTCCTAGATGGGTTATTCTCCAAAACCAATCCAGAGAATTTTCTTTTTCACCAAACGAACGGTTCATGCTTGTCAATGACTTTGCCCTCCCCCTCTACAAGGCTATTCCTCTGCTCTCTTACTATAATGGGTAGAAATGATAGTGAACGAAAACCAATCCGCCATTTTTTTAATACGCATAAATGAGCGGGGGGGAGGCAGGTAGCAGACACCAATCCAGCCTACCGCCCCAGTTCAACGTACAATTCTATCCCGCCCCCCCGAGTTCATCCTTCCCCTAAACCACAATCCCACTCAATAGTTCAAGAATCAAGATGCCCCGCGCACCAAAGGCAGAAGTCACAAGAGTCACACCCGTCACCAAAGTTTTTGTTAGTGGTTCTCTTGTTTCCGTTATTGTTTCTTGGTCGCTAATTGTGAACACTATTATAGGAATGTCAAACTTGTTTCCTAGAAGTCAGTCGTAGACCTGACCTAGCGAGGCATATGAAAAGCCATCAGCCAGATAGGCCTTTCCGCTGCGATCATCCAGGTTGCACATTCAGTGCCAACCAGAAGGGCGGCTTAGTGACCCACAAATACACGCAGTACGTACTCTCTCTTCGATTCCATCCTTTTATCAGCTGCTAATCATATCGTTCCTCAGTACTGGAGAGAAGCCTTTTGGCTGCGAGTTCTGTGGCATGTTTTACAGCGACAAGAGCAGCGTAGCTCGTCACAAGAAAAACCTGCACGCCGACAAGTACAAACCTGCCCAGAGAAAGGCCAGAGCTGTTCCTAAGTCGAAGAAAATCAACTTCTCACCATACCCCTGCCAATCGACCGTTCCATCTTCCGCAGCGTCCTACAACACAAACTCACCTACTCCCTACTCCTCTTCGGAATATTATACCTCGCCAACGCCGCAATCCAGCACCGCTCCGAGCAGCGGCAGCCCAACTGCAAGTTACTTCGCTAGTCCAGCGTCTGTTTCTCCCGAATTCTATCCTTCCCCCGAGCAAAGCAACTTCGCTGCTCAACCCGGCTATATCTCCCGGGAACATTCATATTCCTCCGAGCCCGCTTTCCCTTCAAACTCTTTTTATGCTTCTCAGCCATCTTATGGCATTTCCGACACGCAATCATACTTCTTCTCCGATATCTCTTCCAGAACTCCCTCGCCCATCGAGAAGCAAAACGAAGTTCCTTTTTTTCACCCAAGCACCCTCTGCGATACGGCTTCCCAACTGCGACCGGCAATGGGCCTTCATCACATGGTCGAAAATGAGCTTCAGGCTCAAGACGCTAAAGGGGATTTCGATTTCCTCAGGCTGGATACAATCAAACTTGAGCTGCCACTCAAGCCGTTTGCATACAACAATGATGTTAGCTATCCAGACTGGTCTCAGGGACAGTTTGACTTTGAGCAGTCTTTTGTGGCTCCTCAGGCTCTTGGTGCTCCCGCTGCCAGTTTCTTCGATCCTTATATACACAATCTCATTCCCTATTAAATCATTAACCTTCGGCTATTTCATTCAAACTTCTGGCACATATTTTATTCCTTCATTTATCCGCATGTAGATATTTCATTGGCATTTTAACTTAACGGACTTCGAGCATTTCAAGTAGGATTTGGACATTTCAAGTAGCATAGTACACATTCACTACATCCACTGACTCTTGTACACTAACATGTTTTACAACAATTACAATGATATCAAGCATTTACGTTCAAACAATAATAACAACGCACCTACACGCGGAAAGATACTTAGAACGACGCAGTGCTCAGGCCGTTCACATAACTACTCTTAGTATGTAATACCAGGCGAGGATTGCTCAGTTCGAAAGAATGAACTCAGGTCTTTAATCTCTTGCGCCTCACAACAGTGTACTTATTCCACTTGTAGTCCACAGTGCGCAACCGCGGCCTACAGCATGAATTTGGCCCCAGTGCCAGCAAGCACCGGCTTAGTTCTCGGGTAAATTTTTATCGAGAAGCATTTCATTAACCCACCTCCCAAACCTAGAATGGAACGTGATGGCACCGAATATTAGCACTCCAATACAAATGATACCGGTTTGTTGAATTGTCATGGACAGTCTTTGTGGTGTGCGCGCATCACTTTGGTTTACCAAGGTTGCTCCCACCGCCCGGCGCTTAATACCTATTTTAACGCGAAGATTGAATGCGTTCCCTAGCCTCCGTTCCCCAGCAGCTTCAAGTTCATGAGCACTACACTCTTATCGATCCTTCTGACCCTTATATTCATCTGGCTATGCACTCGGAGATTCGGACGTAGAGAATCCGATATTCCACCTGGACCACCGACATCTCTCATTGTTGGGAATGCACTTCAATTTCCCACGTCCTTTCCTTTCATTGGGTATGCGTATTTTTTTCCCTAATGTCGCAGTTACAATGACACACTTTCTTACAGGCTAACAAGATGGGCACGCGAATTCGGGGATATATACTCGGTGAGTGGTATGCATGCCAGTCTTTCACGCAAAAACACTAAACTTCCTTACAGTTAAAACTTTTCAACAAGACTTTGGTAGTGCTCTCAAGTCCGGAAGCCGTAAAGAACGTCCTTGACAAACAAGGAGCTGTGACAGGCGGCAGACCGCCTGTCTACGCACTAGGCCTTCTAAATGACTTCATGAGCATGATTCTATCGGGGATGGGTAAGACATACTCGAGATTTCAGCACTAAGTATACCCTTCATCATCAACTTTTCAGACACCGGGATATGGAAACGAAGCCGAAAAGCAATCCATACTTTCCTCACGCCTCAAGCTTTAGATAATTACAAACACACACAACAGTTAGAATATGTTCAGCTGCTCTACGACACAACGCATAGGCCAAACGTAAGTTTTCGACTTGCCCTCCCTATTGATCTTGTTCACATTTTACAGAAAATCGTGGAACATATCAAACGCACCACCGCGTCGACAATGATCATGCTGGTCTATGGCAGCCGATGCGCAACGTATCATAATACTCCTGCCAAAGTGTTCTTTGAAAGCATCCACATTGCTAATGATTTAGCAGACTTTTCTGCCCATCCTCCAATAGACCTTTTCCCGTTCCTGAAGTACGTTCCGGAGCGGTGGGCTCGATGGAAGGTTCTCTGCATGACAGCGAAAAGGATGCGTCAGGACATGCATACGAAGCTTTTAAGCGATTGCGAGAGGCGCATAAGTTCAGGAATGGCTCCGAGGTGCTATATTGAAGAGGTGCTTCAATCGAAAGAAGAGCTAGGAATGGTCAAGAAAGAGATTATGTGTGTATTTATTCATTTCCTCTGAAATATGAACTACATAAGCTATATCTGTTTACAGGGGTTTAGGAAAAATTCTGCTTGATGGCGGAATAGAAACAACGTCTTCATTTTCACAGTCGCTTATCCTGACTTTACTCAATTTTCCGGATGCTCAGAAGAAGGCACAGGAGGAGATAGACATGGTAATACAAGCAGATCGGTTACCGGCGCTTGAAGATTTTGAGAGCCTTCCATATGTACAAGCGTTAATAAAGGAGGTGTGCTCCACCTATATCCTAGTACTCTTTGATTATTTGATTAAAGGTTCACAGGTACATCGTTTTAGGACTGTAATACCATTAGGATTCCCTCATGTCGCTATGGAAGACGTCATGGTCCGCGCTTTCATTCATATTACTTGAGCTTCATTGATGGTTGTACAGTATAATGGGTACAGAATACCTAAGGACACGGTGATATTTTTAAATGCTTGTAAGATACATTATCCTTTCAATTTAACCGATTTTCATACTTTTGAACAACTAGGGGCTATATTCCACGATCCTGGTTTGCTATACATCTTTGGAATTGTTGTTATCGTGTTTAAATATTCTCTGTACAGAATACTTCGACGACCCAGAATCCTTTAACCCGGGCCGCTACCTTACCTCGGAGTTTGGAACGAAGGCCGGAGTGGACACAAGCATGTTCAGGAACAACTTTGGATTCGGTGCTGGACGAGTTGAGAAATATATTCTTCTATTTCTTACAGCTCACTAACTAAGAATCAGAGAATATGTCCTGGAGAACACATGGGGATGCAATCATCCGTAAGTACCTATTCTGTACTGTATGCTTCATGTTGTCATATCAGTTCGTCAAGGCACAAATCGCAATGAACCTCCTATGGGCGTTTTCATTTACGAAGGACGCGTCCGGGACAGGCGGGATAGATCTTGAATGTTATGGAAAGGTCAGAACACTCGTGTTTTAAAATCGAAGTGGTGTTCTAATATAACCGGATTACAATGATCAGCCTGGTATGGAGTTAACGCCAATTCCGTTCATATGCAAAATCGAAATACGCAGCTCGGAACGACGTTTGGTCATTGAAGAAGCTTACGCGCGGGCACTCAATATATGGGAGCACGGCATCTAGGAGATGCATCCTGTACATTATCGACGTTACTTACACGTATACACTATTTATTTTCTTTCGATGTAAGTACGCCGGTGGCTGAGCTTGTGACTTGTTGACATGTGGCAATTACGTGACTTACGCGTGATGGAGGCAAGGCTGCAGGCAACTTGAATGCCTCTGACCTCTTTAGCATTGGGAAGATCGTTAGCCCAGGAATAGTTTGAGGTAGACGAACATGGTACCTCCTATCCTGACAATGTGGCACACATCACCTATGCGCTACGAACTACCAAGTGGCAAGAAGATGGTACGGAGGGATAAATGCGGCAGATGATCGGTGGAAAGTGGTGTAGGTTCGCTCGACAGAATCTGCGAAGAGAAGACGTGGCTGTTTCTCCCTTTCTGCTCGTAACGTAAATGACAAGCACATGTGCCGCTGACCGAAAACAAACTGAAACTTTGGTGTACTGACCAGGCCTTCAAGCTTTAGCTATCTGGGTCATAGGGCTGAGCACTCCCAAAGTGAGACGAGCTCGGAAGTCGCCTTTCAGGATAGAATGCCACTCCGTTACATGTAGGAAGGTCCCCAGGGACTTTCTCTACACGCTCCTTAAATGCCTGCTCTAACCATGGCTACAAGGTAAAACTGAGTCACTTCAGCCTCTGCTTTCCTGGATGTGGAAAAACAAGTGTCTCTTGGCCCGAACATGACGTAAGCCTTACGTACAAGCTTTCCTAGAGCAGACAGCCGATTGCCGCGAAACGCTACACATTTCGAATACTGTAGGATATATCCTCGGTGGTCAAGGAGCAGGTGAATCCCGTACGTTGATAAGCAGAAAGGGTGTCGAGGGTCGAGGAGAGACGGGGAAGTGGAGATGTATCGAGAGAAGTGGGGTTTACGATTAAGTAGCGTAGGTCCTCCACGATGCGAAGATACGGCAGTCAGTTAGAGCCTCAGAGGGCGCTAAATGGCTCGTAGTTCATCTAGAAGGTCTACATCCACCCAGCTAGGACCTTTTAAGGTGAGAGGACATCTCGAGTCGACGGAACCCTAAGATCTCTCTACAGGACGAGAGGCTTCGCGTAACTGAACATTGCGCGATCGTATTGGTCTTGTAATAAAGACCACAGCGATGTAAAGCATGCTGAAGGCAGGCGCTTGGGTCATAGGTGGTGTTCGACAATTGCTAATAGTGTGGTGTCCCCCCCATATCAAACATTTGATTGCTCTTTGCACGCTCATCATACATGGGCACGATGCTAGAGAAAGGTGTGATCCCACAGCTCGCCATCAAGCAAGCCCCCAATGCTACATATGGCATCAATATCAAGCCGTCAAACAAGAGGAGACTAGACTGGCATAGGTCCATTCTGTAGCATAATGTTCATTGTAGACTTGTTGTAGACTACTCGCGCTCGCTATCGAGCTTAGGGGGGGTGAGAAGGAGCAGCTGGTGCAACTTTGCTGTAGACAAATCCTGTTATAAGTCTAACAAAATGAACAATAGGAAGCTTTCTCTACCGTCGAATAGGCCCCTTTGCTTCGTATATCTCTCCTACATCTCTTACGTCCGTGTCGCCTCATCGAGCGACGCACTTCTGCACTCGCTCCTGAAGGCCTGATAGCTTGAAAGGCAAAGCACTACATTTGGATCTCATTAAGCAGTTCCTAGCTGAGATGGGTAGGCAGGAGCCTATAGGTGTTAGATGAGGTTTTCATTGTTGAGTCGGTGACAGGCTTCGGAGGATGCCATTCGTGGTTGTGAACGAAAGGTTGAGGAGCGTGAGAACAAGAAAATACTCGCTAGTTTCTAGGCTTGACGCCGGACGGCACGCAGCAAGCGCTTACGTACCTCAGTTCTAGTATCGCGTATGTCGCGTTTGCTCTTTGACTGAAATTTCACACGCACGTTAAACCAGCGTTAAAACGTTCAAGCGCAGGCCCAGGCATTTATCCTAATGTGAGAATGGTACAGAATATAGTAATCATAAATCAACTCAAGAACATCAGGTCCGTAACTATAGTACACTGTCAGAGCGTCCTTACTTCTTTCATTAACAAATTCAGCGCATTCCGATCCACTCTCCAATTTGTTGGAATACCGTAGGTTTCTCCGAATGTCCTTGAGCAGAATCAGGGCTATCCGACCCAAGCCTGTTTAGCGGGGAGTCAGGAGGAAGCCATTTGGGGCTCATCTCGCACCAACGGTCCACCTCTGTTTTATTGGCATGGCGTCCAAAGAGAGCAAATGTGAACCACTTCACGAGTTCTGCAGGTATCTTTTCATTTAACTCGCGTTCATCCTTACTATAATAGCACCATAGAGCGCTGACCACCTGGAACCGTAGGTGTACTAATCGTGGCTGGGTGACCAAAGAGCATGCGAGAAGAATCATCGCGTAGTCGGTCGGTTCGTCTTTTAATCGCTCTGGGTTTGGAATCCCGTTAGAAACTACATTGGATAGACAGTAGATCGGATGACATACTATCGAGGAGAAGTCTTGAAAGAAGCGTTATATACCCTTTGAAAGACTGTGTTTCATTCGAAGTGCTCAAGGAAATCGTTTGAGATAGTATAGCTTTTCGTACTAATCATAAAGTGAGTTACATCCATGGATTTAAACAGGTAGGCTCACCAATGTTGTCCTGTGCCAACAAAGATATAAGCCGGACTGCGGGAAGCCTAAGGCGTTCATGCTCAAGAAGTAATATAAATTGTGGTAGGCTTCGCTTTATCTCGTCGAAACATTTATCTGCTGGACTAAACACGGGTTGAAAGGTAAAGAAAAAAAATAAACTAACCATCATTTGACACCATCACTATCAAGTCCAACGCGTGAATGCGAACCTCGTTGTTGACCTTCTTTTCATCCAAAGCTACTGAAATGAGGTCGGAAATTGTATCATAGATAAGTTGAGGAAAAGTATTCCCTGTATGAACAGAATTTAGAACCTATGTTAGTAGAATGTTAACATATTCACGTACCATATTCGGAATAAATGTGTGCAAGAAGTTCAATGGCTGTGCCTCTTGTGTTCCACGAGCCACTCTTTAAGACTGATGCCAAGTTTCGCGCTGCTGAACAGGTAGAATTATTATCGGTATTTTTCACTAGCGTGGAGTTGTAGTTATCAGTAGAATTAGGAGACGAAGGCTTATGATTTACAGGTTTTAAAATATGGTATCACGAAATTTCGTCCCACAGTTGTAATATTTGTGAGCGACGAAGGTACTTCAGAGAAGACTAAACGCAATTTTTTTTCTAGCACTACGATGTCAGTACAGAAGAAACTGGAGGGATATATATATAATAAGCGAACCAGTGGCATTCCTCCTGATATGTTCCAACGTATCCTGTGCTTCTGATTGCTGTTGGCCTTCTTCACCGATAGCAATTGTCAGGAGATACGGTACTACTTTGCTTATTACGTCATCGCTAAAATCAACTGTGAGCTAATTAGCGATTGACGTTCAAACGATAATGCACAGATGCCTGACCGTTGTCTATTCCGGCGACGATCTTAACTGCTTTAACTGCACGGATACGAATGGCATGTTCTTGGTTTTTCAAAGCTGATTCTATTCTTTTTGACGTGTCGAACGCAATTGAAGGACTCAGTTTATCTAGTATCGTAAGGGCATTATTGAGTAGCCTTAACATAAGATCGATAACATAGAAAACAAACTATCGTGGATCGAAAGCTTCAATGCCATATCCATGGCACTCTTCTGCACGTTCCTGTCATCGTGAGAGACTGAAGTATCCACTAATTTTGAGATAACACTCAGTTCCTCTACCAAAAGCGATAACTCACATCAGATTATCATAAGTAAAACAGGGGAGAGGATACTCACGGTTGGACTGAAGGAGTTCTGTCAGCTTGACCCAAGCCAGACATACATCCCAGGACGTGTCTGCTAAACCAGACTCCAGGTGTTTTGATGTAATAATCTCCAAAGAACTCTCATGTATTTTTTCTGTTTTGATTTTAATATATGTATTATAAACATTTGGAGATAACTTACCATCTTGATCCAGTAGAGAAATTAAAGAGTTGACAGCCGTCAGACGAACATCTTCATCGCGATCCACAGTTGCCATTTTAATGAGCGTAGTTAGAAAAATTTGAAACTCTATTATATTTTTACTAATAAGCATTAAGGTTGACAAATAAACCAAGAACATACTTTTTTGTGTCATTGCGCAGAACAGCTCAACCCATTCCATACGAACTCTCCAATCAGTGTCTATTTCTTGTAAATTAATGCTTGAAAGCATTGTTTTAATAGCATTTGGAAGCTTATCTAAAGAAATTCAAGTGCATTATTAAAAGTTGTGCACTAGATGGTGTGCTACATCCATCATCACAATAGCAGCGCTTACCCTCGCTCATTATCAGAATAGTCAGAGATCGCACTGCTTCACGACGGACATCCTCATCTTCATCTCCCCGTGCTAAACTCGCGATCATATGTGTCCATTTTTGAAGCTCTACAGGATTAAATTAAATTAAATTATGAGAAACCAACTGGTATATTCGCCTTACTTTTTTTGGCCAATAATGTGCAAAGTTCAAGCCACTTCATGCGAACACGCAAATGGGAATCCAGTGGTACAGTGACATTAGATACCAATTTTTTCAGAGCTTCTAGAAATTTATCTGTACAGGAAACATAGATGTATCTTCAAATTCAAATTTCAAGTTACAAATCAAAACTCACTATTGTCTTTCGTACTTGCAAGTGATGTTAACTTTGCCACGGCTTCGTGGCAAGTTTGCCCAGTATACTTGTTCTTTTCATTGACCGCAAATTCTAGAAGTCGGGGAAGAGCAAATTGTATGTCACCTAAGAACAAGGTATGGTCATTTGGGCTTGAGTGACAAATAAACAAAATAAAAATTTGCCTTTTAAGGTTAGTAATTCGAGAGTACTAATCCAAGCATAATGCACATATTCCTCTCGCTCCGAAAGAAGAAGTTCCTGGTTCTTCATCAATGTATCTCGTATCAATGGAGTGTAGTCATCTGTAAACGTGTGACGGCGACACATACATGAGCTGACAATTTAAATACCTTTAAGAGCCAAAGGTGCCAGGACCCTGATGGCAGTGGACTGGACATCCTCACTTTTGCTTTCACGTGCAATCTTCACAAGTGCTAGTATGACATCTGGTAAATCTTCAGGAGTGTTCACAGTCAGTTCATAGTCTACCAAAATTATTTGATACCATTTCTTACTGGAACATTCAGCTAGATATCCTAATGCCTGTATCAATGGTTTGATTTGAATGTCTCTATTTGAATCCTCCTCTCCATCTTCATCTTCAGCGTTTAATGCTAGCTGATTATGATAAAGCTGGTGGTCCTGAAGTCGCTCTTGGTTACATTAGATAAATGAGGTCCATTGAACAGAATATGTCGCAAATCAATACCTTTACATTTCATAGCCATGGGAGTAAGAGTTGGTATTATCTCTCGTGCAGTGGCTAAGAACACAACATTATTAATTTTTAAATAAATATAAATATTTAATTAAGCACATACGATGATTTCTCAATAAAACTAATAATTCTAGCCAATGAAGAGCCTGCTCAGGTGCCGGTTTACCCTGAGATTCATTTATTGATGCTTCCAGACTTTCAGATCTGTTCAACCGCATAATCATTTCTCTTTTGATTGTTTGCGCTACAAATCATTAAAATAATGCAGAGAAGCCATTCAGATCACATACGGTTGCTCAAACTAATAAGTAACAAAGAATCACGGGCCATTTCTCGATGGTCAGGGAAAAGGCTGTTGACTGTTGTATCCATTAATTTATACACGCCTTCGCGAAAATCAGCTGCAAACGATAGATATTAACCTGAAGGTGAGAAAGGACAGCACATACTTGCTTCAGCCAATAATCCTACAATTTCAATCCACTCGATTTGTGGTGATGAGGATAACTCGTCACCGAAAATTTTGTCAAAATGATCCATAAGACATGTCTTCATCGACTCTAGTACATCAACTGTAAGTGACATAGACATCAACATTATGCGTTATCTTGCTATATATATACACCTACGATCATTATTTTGAATGAGGAATTTGAGTACTTTCAACGATTCAGATCGAACATCAGGATCGTCATCCAGAAATCCCATTCGAATCACTTCAGGTATTAACGGGGCTTTCTGACAGAATCGAACAGCTGCAAATCGACATTGCCAATATTCACTTTTGAGCTCAAGTTTAAGTCGTTCCTCGAACTCTGTAATGGTGTTGTGCCATTCATCTATTGGAAGTTATATCATAAATATGAAATTCAGGGGTTATTAATGAAACACATCACCTTGACGAAGTATATGCCGAAGTTCTTCGACACATTTGTCATAGTCCACGTCGGAAGATACATTGTCGCTTTGGATGAACTTGGCTTCGACGAGATTGGCCAGCCACTTCTCAGCCAAAGATGATATTCCTGATCTTCTAGAAAACCACGTAGTATCAAATATGCGGTCGATGATAAAAATGTTAAACCATAAATTCGCGTCGGCCTGAAAAGATTCGACTAAATTTTTGGTAGTAAATAATCTAGTATTAAACAATGAGTGTCTCCAACGTACATTCTTCAAGAATTTCTAAAGCCGTATTGAGCGATTTACGACACGCACTCCATTTGAGCCACGCATCACTTAATATTGATGTAAGAAGTTCTCGCATGGTGTCTATTATTTCATTACGATATTGTTCTGTTATATAACATTGACGTTTCAAGGTTATGTCGTTCAATGTCACAGAAAGAACGTACTATATATTGAAAGGTGTTTCAATAGTTTCCGACCAGCATCGCGGACTCCGCTGTTGTCCTCTGTTTCAGCCATAGCCACTCTTGTCAATTCAACTATAGAATCAGCGATAAATGTTTCAAAAAGCCCAGGATCATCCTTGCCAGTTTCCGCCGAATTTGATGATGAAACTGAAGAAGTGTCAAATCCTCTGCGATTGGAAAATTCCCTCTTCATGTGTATTAGGGCCTTGAGAGTACGTAATTGCGTTTCAGCTGAACTCTCCATTCCATATTTTACCACTGTCGATATACATTCGGTCATTATTTCATTTATCTCTTTTGCTGAGATACAAAAGAATCGATCTTAAAAGATAGAACCTTAATATTTATAGTGGATACGTACTATTTAGTCTTTGAAGCCATATAAAAAGCTCTAAAGCTTTGATTCTAACATCATTATCTTCGTCATTCAGTGTGAGTTCAGCAAGTTTTGGAATCAAATGTTTAAGTTCGGCTTGAGATAATATTGCTAAAGAAGAATGAGGAGCACGTTGTCGCAGAAGATAAAAGATTATACATTTATCAGTGAAGGGTTTAATGACAGTAATCGCGTGTATGCGGGTGGCGTTGTCCGAGTGTGATAATAGTGAAATGATGTTGTCGACGACACTCATCGCTTCAGGGACAGAAATTTCTTTTTGAAATTCTTTTGGACCCAGGTATTTAAGGTTACGACAACCAATAACAAAGGATCAAACGATATTCTCACCTTGGTATACGTTAAGATTGGGCAAGTCGGGCGCTTCGACGGTTATCATATCCTCCCACTTCCTAGCTAAATCAAGGATGCGTTAGTCACTACTGCATTTGTTATGAAACTCGTTACCAATTGTTGTGAATAGTTTTATGACATATTTCTTTGCCACCGCCTCTGCTTTGCTTTTCTGATTAGAACTAACGTCTCCACTCCATTCAATTGTAGGTCCGACTACTGCAACTAACGCCCCATTGAATTATATCAATACTTAAAAGCATCCGGAAGAAATTTTGTATTTACCTTTTGCTATCGACATCGATAGTATAAATGAACTGACAGTTTGTGAATTTCTCGCTCCTTCAGCTAATCCTCTACAGGCGGCAATGAGAAAATTGAGTCGATGACGAGACTGTACGCTGTGAACCATGTTTTCCCATGGTCTATCTTCTGCTTCAACGAGTGTTACATCAGTAAAAGGGGAATTCGCATGAGGACGAATATCCAGATCTCCACGACCAGCAAAAATCATCAAGTGCGTCCGAAGGATAAATGCTAAAGGCCTAACAGCCTCGGGGAAAACATTCCAACGATGTAGAGGCCCAAAAGGTTTAAGAGTGTCAGTAAGTGCCCGACATAGTGGTGAGGACGTATCATGCACTTCTAAAGACTCATAATAATGTGTTAGCTGCAACAATGACAGGAAATGATAACAAAGTTCTTCATATTCTTCGGATTTGTTGTGAAATCCTAAAACCATGTACTCCCGAAGTCGCCTCACTATAATGTTTGGAGCAGCCGAGCTACCAAAATGCTTTTGCCATTTCAATTGGAAGGTCGGCCACTGCCGAGTTAGCTCCGCGATTGCTTCATCTACCTGGAGAACCTTCGGTGATTTAATCAATTTGTTTAACCAAATGTCTGCCAACTCTCCTTCAATGTCTCGCTCAGACCATGCATCTATGTCTTCTTCATCGTCAGAAGACCCTAAGAATAGTTCCTTTACAAATATAAACAGGTCTGATAGAGGGGTTTCGAAAGGAGATGATGGGTAAAAGACAGGAATCACGGTGGCAACCAGGTATACGCCTAAGCCAATGCTCGCAAGAATGGTCGTCAATTTTCCAATGCGCTGATTGTCGACATACGACTGTACTGCGAAGCCTGCTGCGAACAAGAAGGCGGCAATCTGAATAAGGAGGGGAATAAATTTAATGACCCTTTCCAGCTGCCAGCGCTTAGCTCGCTTATCGAGAATACGGCGTTGATAAGCGTCTTTTGCTTCCCGCTTGCTACTGACTGGGATAAACTTTACGCTCCACGCTTTAGCAAGGACTCCCATAACTGCGCTGAAGAGCGTCACGAGGAGGCTTGTGGCCCACAATCCCTTGATCCACAGATCGCTGGGTAATTCTTGCGGTGAGTCACTGCTACTGCTGCCCACACTAGTCACGAAAGAGGAGACAACCCCGGCGAAGAGACCAGCCTGAAGTTTAGTTTAAGCTCTCTGCACGCTACGTAGAATGAGCGTCGCTTACGAATATCAAAAGGGAGTCGAGTCCATTCTTCCACACTTCAGCATTCTCCTTCGCTTCCTCTTCAGCATCTTTCAGATAGAGTTCCCATATCTTAGCATCGGGCTTGAACTGCTTTTCCCAATCCTTCATTTGTTTCCTACTTGGCTTTTTATCACCTCCTTTGGTTTTCTTCCGCCGTCTGAGACAGGGGACCACATCGTAAATAGACTTGTGGGGCCCCGCGGCCTCGGCGTCGTAGCTTTCATTCTTATGAAACTAGCGGTCTCTGGTAAGTAAAGATGCGGGCGCCAAAATACAACCACCTACTGTATCGATTCGACCGTTTGTCGACATTGAGTTCCAGGATCTGGGGAAGCAGACCGACTCTGGTGCCCGTACCTTAGGGAACTATATACTAGTTCTAATATGGACCTTTGTGGAACTGCTCACGCGCCATAAATTAATTAGCGCTGAAGCAACCCGTGGACGTCCTCAATTAGCATCCAAGCGTTTACAGGCTGTTTAAAAAGGAACGAGCGCGCAAATGAATTGCATAGAACCATTCCTCCTGTATCGTTTGTGACATGAGAGGGCTTGATTGATAATGAAGATCGTAATTTTAGAGTACGCCGTGCGTATGTGGCATCCATTAACGCCCGAAGGTTAAAATGTTGTGAGAGTCGGAGTGGAGCAAAAGGATGTCCAGCATAAAGAGACACCGAAATTGATCCTATCATAGGTCGGCAAACTCAATAGTTCAAACTTCGGGGTGTGGAGGACCAGGCGCTTTCTTATGTCTCTAAGTATGTACCCTCGTTTCAGGGATCTGAGGGTGCTTGTCAATGTTTATACGCCGGTATTGTGGCCATTGTTGAAGTCAAAAACATTGACAGGTGATTGAACTATGTATGTATATAGCAAATGTAGCCTAAGTTGGTTCTGCAGTCGCCTGTTCCTGTGCCGCCTGAGGGTAGGAGGGATGTAAGATAACAATAACTATGTCACGAAACCGGAATGTACAGTAATTACTTCCATCTTCAGTGCTCGGCGAGGACACAAGGAATCTCTATGTGGGCATTAATAACCAAGGATAGATCTAAAAGCCAAATAGGCTTACCTCTGACTACTTAGCGCATTCCTGTGCATGACAATCGGCGAAGCGCTGAGACCATGCCATATGGAAACTTCATGCTCAATAGTGAGAATTTGGGATCGGTAAGCATCAACTATGCTGGTTGCGATGTACATTGTCTAGACTCCGAGCTCGGTGGGCTCCCTCAATGTTCATCTAATACAACCCCTAGCACCTGGTCGACAACATCCTAGGTCATAACCGCCTGCGCGAGGGAAACCAGAAGTAGCTAGTCAATAGTCTTCTCCTAAGCGCTATGCCACATAGCACACGAGCACCAGGTGCACAACGCAAACAGGAGATGGATAGGGGCTACAAGTGATAATGAGCCACCGTTCGTCGTGTGAAGATCCGTGGACACCTTGAGGGGAGTCTTCTTCAGCTCAGCTACGTTACGAGTACATGGCTGAAGTTGCTCTGCAGAGAACGCTCCTCCTTCGTACCACATCCCTGCCCCCTTCTCGGTCGCATCTTTACTGGATACAGCACAAGCACCGCTGGCCTAACTCAGATTCGCCAGGAGGAAAAGGTCGAACTGAGCTTTCCGCATCCTATGCTGTCCTGTCCAGTGTTTGCGAGATCATTGTCGCTGTTTGCGTATATGCGCGCAAAGGGGAACAAAATGTCCTTCCCTCCCAGTCCATCCCCATACTTCATGTCAACTGCTAGTACTGAAGCTATACCCCTAAGCAAGTACGGCAGCCACCTGGGTTCAACAGACATTCCTTCCGCAAGACGCGGAGTACAAACTTCTCCTGAGCAGTCATTTGATGAGAAGGCGGCGTAAGATGGTATATTGAACCATAACCATACCTCTCTAAAGCAACTCGAGAGGAAACCACGCAAAGCTGTCGGCGCAACTGTCCCTCCAGGCAGAGCCGTCATCCACGGGAAGGAAAATGTACCGGAGAGCTAGAGGTGAACGCTCGTTGGACATAAGCGCGTCATCGTAGATGAACATGTCTTCGCAAGAGCCAAGGTGGCGTTTGCCTTTGGCTCAGCCTATCATACGTCCTCATAGAGTTCCTCCCTTCTTGCTGCCACTGATATAACTCCACAGGAACTCCAGCGCTCCCGGGTGCCGGTCAGCGGCTCCACACTAACACCTACGATAACGGCAGCCTAGGTGTTGGACGTACGAGCGGCAATGTCGCTACGGGTGACGACGGGGGTCATTGCTTGCTTGAGGATCGTATGCGTACGAAGACTCTCGAGTCTCCTCTTAGCCTCTCCTGGAACCTCTTCGAAATCGCCCCTTCAATCAACCACAGACGCTCTAAAACAAGCGGGGAAAGGGCCACTGCTAGACGTCCTCCGACATCCGAAGGGTAGTCAACTTCAGCGATTCAGTAATCGTGCTCCATCGTGATGTATAACATAGCAGCTCCAGCTTGTTATATGCTGCCTGGAGCATCCACGTTCCTGATAGATAGGGAGGAACGGGACGATGACTGTAGTATCGCGCTTCTGGGGGCAAAACCACGTATCCCAATAGCAGCATGGGAGAGGACTACGCGATACGGAAGAATGGATGAAGATGCGGCGTTCTCGATAGATGACGTGAACTTGAACGCAAGCGTTCTTGAGATGAATGTTTGCTGGGCGTAAACGCGTCTTCACTTCTATGACGAGCTTGGGTCCTACGGGAAGTTGTCTATAGAGCAGCCAGGTGTGACTTGAGTCAGGTCGTACATCCTCGTTTCTCAACCTGCCCTGCATCCCACTACCTCTCCGTGCATCTCGCTACAATCGAGCGTCCCGAAGGTCCTGAAGGGCACTTCACTTCTACCCAGTAGCCCTACATCAAGACCATCTGCAAAACGAAAAGCCTGGGACAGTTGGGTGCCTGACCGAAGATGTCACTGGGAATGGAGGTCGATGTACATATGTTTGATCTTCGTAGGGACGAGAGGGTGATGGTGAACGGTGAGCTACGGGAAGTGAGTATTAAACGGGTAGCTCCTAGAGGATGTGAATGAAAACTCACGTTGTCCTTTAGAAACATCACTTCAGCGCGAAACGATGAGCCTGTATCGAACACACCACGAGCTCAAAAGCCATCAGTGGACGGCTAACGCAGTGTCGTAGTCTCTTAGGCTCCTGCCTGCTTAGTCCTGAAACAAGGATTCGTTTTGGTGGATGTGGAACTGAAGACGCGGTGTTGAAGACGTGTTGCAAGCAGCCCGTACATGCCTAGGCTCTATGGTATCAAACTTGGAGAAGAGGACAGTATAATCACGTAGGGCCAGGCGTAGGGTGCACGAAGTGACTAGCTCGTGTGGTGAAAGTCATTGGCGACCGCATAAGGTAGGATAAGGCCTGTGATGTACAATGCTGAGCGTGGGAAACCCTTCCTTAGTTGGCCTCAATTAGCTCTGTGATTCGCATTTTGCTCACAAGCTCACAATTCATGAAATACGATAAAACATCTTAATATAAGAAATATAACTCTTGCAAAAACGTGCGTGCCATTATAAACATGTATGTACCGTACCAATATCAACATGAATTGTGGTGAAATTCATATCGTGACAAGATACTACCGCAATGAGTCGTACGCGTAATTCCTCCTTTGTCAATGAGTCCGGCGCTTTCTTAAATATCCTTCAATCTGCTAGAATATTGGGTCAAATACAGGGTTGAGTATTGGGAGTTCGTTTTAGTGCTCTGTCGATGCCCCTGGAAGGGAATAGGACCTTTTCCTTCCGCCGGAAGCTCCGATGTGTCATGCGGATGCCACTCACTCGTCTCGCACCAGGTATCAACTTCGGATTTTGTAGCATGACGTCCGAAGAGAGCAACTCCTAGAAACGCGAAGAGCGCTCCCAACCGAGGCGCCGAATGGTCGAGCGGCAATGTTACTATGGGCAATGATGGAGGTTGTTGCACGCTTGAGGATTATATACGTGCGAAGTTCCTCTCTTCTTAGCCTCTCCAGGAATCTCTTCGAATTCGCCACTGAAACCACAGCTGCACTAAAACAGGCGGGTAATGGGCCATTGCTGGATGTCCTCTGACGTCCAAGGGGTAGTAAACTTCAGCGATCCAGTAATCGTGCTCCGTTGTGATGTATAGGGAGGGACAGGACAGCGATTGTAATATCGCGCCTCTGGGGACAAAATCACCTATCCCAATAGCATCGCGAGGTCTACGATATCATGGAAGGATAGATGAAGATGCAGCATTCTCAATAGATGCCGTGAGCTTGAACGCAAGGATTCTGGAGATGAATGTTTGTTGGGCGTAAATGCGTCTTCGCTTCCAAGATGAGCCTGGGTCCTACGGGAAGCTCTCTACAGAAAAGTCTGGCACGCCGCGAGCCAGATTGTGCTTGCTTATTTCTCAGCCTGCCATACATCCCGCTACCGCTCCTTGCTTCTACTACAGCCGAGCGTCCCGAAGGTCCTAAAGGGCATTTCGCACTTCTACTCAGCAGCCCTACATCAAGATCATCTGCAACACAAAAAGCCTAGGACAGTTGGGTGTTCGATCGAGGATGTCGCTGGTGGTGGAGAGATCGATGTACATATGTTTGATCTTCGTAGGGACAAGTGTGTGGTGGTGGATGCTGAGCTACGGGAGTTGAATATTACACGGGTGGCTCGCTCAAGGACGTGAATAAGACTCACATAGTTCATTCTAATAAAAGCATCACTTCTGCGCGAAACGATGCGCCTGTATCGAACACATCACAAGCACAAAAGCCATCAGTCGACGGCTAACGCAGTGTCGTGGTCTCCTAGGCCCCGGCCTCCTGAGTCCTGAAACAAGGATGTATTCGTTTTGGAGAATGTGGAATTGAAGTTACTGTGCTAAAGACATGTCGCAAGCGGGTCGTACATGCCTAGACGTTCTCAAGCTTCAATACCAGTGGCGGGATCGATCTCGATCATGAAGAGGGCGTCGTAGTCTCGTAGAACCAGGTATAAGATGCACGAAGTGAATAGCTCATGCGTGGAAGTCATTTACTGTGGGGAAGCTTCCGAGAGGCTCCTTGAATCGTGGTAATGAGCGAGTAAGTAGATGTTGATGTTGATGTCGAGGGCCCTGCAACGAAACAGGGCAAACCGTACGGGATGAGCGTGAGAATTTATAAACATAAAAGGAGACTGCCACTGCTAAACAGCTTTGTCCTGAGTCCTGACAGCCAGTGAACTTGGTGAAACGATGTCCCGCAAGTCGTACTCTCTTTATAAGAGTTCGTGGAATTCACCTGTCTTTCAATGCATAAACCTAACTATAACCCAGTCATACAGAAGTATACTGCCTAGTATTTTACATTTACGAAGTACAGATAGCCTATCAACTTGAAGTACTATGCCTTTACCACACTACCGGATTTGCCTTGATGCGTTGGGCATTAGGAACTTTGCTTGGAAACTCCATCATTCCTCTTGCAAAGGGGCCATGCCTTTACGCACTGCTGAAGGTTGGTTGGAGACGTCGGGAGAAAGCCACTTCGCACCCATTTCACACCAAACATCAACTTCCTCTTTGGTGGCGTGACGTCCGAAGAGGGCGAACATAAACCATTGTACGAGTTCGACAGGAATATTATCCTTTATATCACTTTCCTTCTTGGTGTAATAGCACCGTAAAGCGCTGAGGACTCGGAATCGCAGCTTGTCTAGTCGTGGATGGGTCACCAAAGAGCATGTCAGGAGAATCACCACGTAATCAGTTGCAGCAGTTGGTTCGACTTTTAATCGCTCTGTTAACGAATGCATGTATGTTATGACCTGTATATAATACAACAAATCTGGTTACCTACCATCCATAAGAAGCCTCGCTAAAAGGGTGATGTAACCTTTAAAAGACCGAGTGTCTTTCTTTGCGCTCAGGGAAATCATTTCAGACAAAATTTCTGTTCGTACTAAATGCTAAAAGTAAGCAATAACTTCGCGTTATTAGTGAAAAGACTCACCAACAACATCTTGTGCTAGAGAAGAAATAAGTCGGACAACGGGCACCTGAAGCTCGTCGTGCTCAAGAAGTAACAAAAAATTAGGTAGGTTTCGTTTTATCTCGTCACTGCATTTTTCTGTAGAAAATCGTCAGCCGTTAACGCGTCGATATTGGAGATCGAGCACAAAATAAACTAACTGTCATCTGAAACAAATGTAAGCAAGTCCAACGCATTAAATCGAACCTCGTTGTCAACTTTCTGTTCTTCCAAAGCGAACGAAATGACGTCGGAGACGGTATCATAAATCAGCTGGGGAAACGAGGTCTCTGTTGTATGTATTTAAAAAATATGGTCAAAAATTGAATGTGTACAATGATTACGTACTGGATATTTCATAAAGGTGTGCGAGCGCTTCGATAGCAGCGCATCTAGCAAGATATGGACCACTCTTTAAGACCGGTGCTAACTTTCGTGCAACTGAAGATGCAGTTTTGGTATCACTCCCATCCACTATAAACTTAATTAGTCCTAACATTGGTTGAGAGGATTTATATTTACCGCCAGTTTGAATGGAGTGTGTCACAAAGCCTTTGCCTTTTTCTGTAATGTTTGATAACGAGGAATGTATTTCTGCCAAAACTGAACGCAAGATTTCGATGTCTACGTTTGACAAGTCAGGTCTACAAACGGCAGAGGAAAATAATTATAATAAAAAGTGGCTAACCTTCGAAAACACGTTCCGCTTCAGACTGTTGTTCACCTTCTTCGGTCATAGCAATCTTCAGAAGGTATGGTCCAACCGTGTTTAATACGTCTTTTCTAATAAATTGATCTAACTTAGCTGGGGACAGGTCGTCAATACAGTTAGAAATGTTTACATATAGCAGTCATACCATTTTTTATTTTAGGGATTAGTCGGACTGCGTTGATAGCTCGTATACGGGCTAGTTGATCCTGGCCTTTCAATGCCGACTCGATCTTTTGTTTTAATGTTAGTGCTACAGATGGACTAAATTTAGTTTCTGAGGTTGATAAATCAGTAGCCGTTATGTAATATAAAGAATGTAAATGACAAACTATCTCGGTCGGCAAGTTTCAATATCAAATCCATGGCCCTCTTTTGAACTTCCTCATAGTTGTGGGAGACTATTATATCCACTAGCGTCGTCATAGCATTTTGCACCGCTGTAGCAAGCGATAACTCGTATCAGCGGGTACAGTTATAGGTGAGATGACACACTGTCTGATTGTGGGAGTGATTCCATTACATCTAACCAACCCAGACAGACGAGCCAGAATGCATCAGATAACCCAGACTCTAAATGCTTTGCTGAAATGACCTTCACGAAGCTTTCACATATTTTTTCTGTTCCTGCCATCAGTAGCATTAAGCCGTAGTCGGTAACAGCTTACGATTGCCTTCCACCAGTGTCTTTAAAGATGTCACTGCCTTAAGACGGACATCTTCATTTTTATCGTCATTTGCTATCTTGATGATTGCAAGCAATAAATCTTTATAATCTACTGTAATCAAAAGGAAGAAACAAGTCCACAATCAATAATGAACTTACTTTTCTGAGTCAATATGGTGTAAAGCTCAATCCACTCCAAACGGACACTCCAATCAGAATCTACCAATTGTGCACTATCTGTTATCGATAGACACGATTCAAGGAGAGCTTCGTTAAGTTTATCTACAGAAAAGACCAAGTCAAAAATGTGTGATATATGCAATGAAGATGCACTGAAAATTCTGAACAGGTGTCACTTACCTTCATCCTTTACTAGTAAAATCAAAGCTCTCATAGCCGTATTACGGACATATTCATTTGTATCCTTACTTGCAAAATCCGTGATTATTGACAAAAAATTTTGAGACTCTAATAGACATTAGAAGTAAGTACAGAGCAGGAAATGGCTATCTTACTGTTTTTGGCCATCAATATACATAACTCAACCCATTCCATACGAACTTGCCAGTGAGATTCCAATGGTATAGAGCTATCTGAGACGAAAGATTTAATGGTCTCAAGAAGTGTAGCTATGAAGAGTGTTTTTGTGTTTTTAGTGTCTTGATATTTGTCATAAAATCAATACTGCAGGATCACCTTTCTTGCTTGCAAGTCGAGTCAGTGAGCTCACCGCCTCGGCGCAAACTAGCATGGTATATTTATTATTCTTATTGGTCGCAAACTCTTGAAGTTTCTGAAGAAAAAACAATGATTCATCTAAAAAAAAATGTCTGATTTCAGTAATGAAACAATATATTAAAGGTGCAAAGCCTTGCCTTCTGAAACTGACAATTTCTCGAAAGTATTGATCCAAGCAAGATGCACATATTCTTCTCTCTCTGTCAGAAGCTCTGGCTTGCTTCGCATGATCTCTGTTATGGATGACCTATATTTATCTGAAACTTGGATGAACATAGTGACGGTGACTTTGAGTCAAACAATGTGAAATACCTATCAGAGCCAAACAGGCTAGAGAGCTCATGGCAATTGATCTTACATCTTCAGGCTTATTTTTATGTAAACAATCTAAAAGTATTGGTACGACATTAAGTTGCTCGTCTGAAAGACATCGGTTAGGGGTTATTTTAATTAAGTATACTATGCATACCTTGATCATAACATTCAGCCAAAGATTTACAGGCTTGTACCCAAAGCTTAAGCTCAGACATTTGTTTAGAATCTTTAAGTTCATCTTTATAAGCATCATTTAATGCAGGAGTTTCACAGTATAACTGATGGTAATTGTGGTTCACTGTTGTTACGTTAAGTCCTGAAAAATATTACATATAAATCTATATGTTTACTTTTTATAGCCAAAGGAGTAAGCTTTGATATTATATGTTTTGCAGCAGCTAAAATAAAACACTATAATTATTTGAATGGCAAGTAGATATTGAAAGACACACAGTGCTTCTTCAGAGTAACTAACAATTCAAGCCAGTAAAGATCTTTGTCTGATATAGGACTGTCACAGAAGTGATGTATTAAATCTTCCAGACTTTGAAAGCCTCTCGACTGCGTTATCAATTTTTCGGGAAACTGTTCAGCTATAGACAGGTTATTAAGTTAAGCAGAGACCATTCATAATATCACATACACCTACCGGAGCTAACAGTCGACAAAAAACTACGAGCTTCTAACCGAAGCTCAACATCATTACTATTGACTGCTATTTCCATCAGTCTACGAACACCACTGTGAAATTCAACTGCAAAATACAAATGTTAATCTGAACATCTGGAGACACCAGGCACTTACTCTGATTAGCCAATAAGGCCACAATTTCGATCCACTTAATCTGTATGAATGAAGGTGATTCATGCTTGAAAATTCTGTCAAAATGCTCCTGGAGATAAGTTTTTATGCTGTCCTGTATCGTGACTGTCACGGATGAGCTTGGAAAATAATATCACTGCACATTTATACGTACAACCATAATTGTTGACGAGAAATTTTAGCACGCCCAATGATTCGGAACGAATATCAGGGGCTACATCAAGGTCTGAATCAACACCTGCTCGAATTAATTCAGGTATTATTGATGGCTGCTGACAAAATCTGACAGCTGCATATCGTCTTTGTGGAATTTCACTGATAATTTCAGATTTAAGTCGTTGATCGAAAACCTGATTAATAGAGTCCTTCCACTCAGCTACCAGGAGATATGTCAGGTTATTTAAAGATTTAGATCAGTTCTTTTTAAGTATGCATTACCGTCAGACATTTGATTCTGGAGTTCCTTGAGGACCCCTGTGTAATTTTTGTAAGAATTTAAAGGAACTTCATGGTTTTCGTGTCGGATGAAACCCATATCGAGAAGATCAGCTAGCCATTTCTCTGCTAAAGACGATATTATAGAGGCGAAACTGAACCACATATTTCCAAATATGCGGTCAATAATAAAAATATTAATCCATAATTTCATGTCATCCTGAAAAGGTGTGACTAAACATGTGGTTGATTATCATGTCATATAAGAAAGTATAGAGTTATAACGTGCTCACAAGCTTGCAATAGCTCCAATAGCTCATTAAAGATTTTCAAACATGCACTCCATTCAAGCCAAGGGTCATCTAACATTGGTGCTAGAATATTTCTCACGGTTTCTTCGACCTCATTTCGGTATTGTTCTGCGAATGATGTTAAAATTCCAGTCTCAAGTTAGAACCTGAGACATACTGTATAGTAATAGATCGCATAGCAACTTTCTTCCATTATATTGTACTAGGCTATTGTCAAGTTCCTTGTTATCATGTTCTATAGCTAGTTTTGCCAATTCAGTTATGGAGCTGTCAATAAATGTTTCGAAGAGTCCGGGGATTTCCGGGTGTGAAGTGTGAAAGCTTTCGCAAGGGTAAAATCTTTCCTTCATTGTTGTCAATGCTTGGAGAGTATGTAGCTGCATTTTACCAGAGCTCTGCAATCCATTCTTCACAGCTGTCGATGTATGCTTGGTCATTATTTCGCATATCTCTTCTGGAACACGGATATTTATCAGTAAAGATCAAAATAAACAATGAACTATTTACTCTCTGTTCCTTGTAATTGCATAAATAAATCCAAGGCCTCCTCTCTGACGTTGTCATCTTCGTCGGTAAACAAAACCTCCGCAAGTTTGGGGATGAGACGATTAAGTGAAGGTGTGGGAGAACTTCCTACATATAACGTGAGTAATATGTTAATAATATACCTGGAAATATAAGCATTTACTGCTAAACTCTTTAATATATTTGACTGCATGAATGCGAGTGGCATTGTCTGAGTGAGAGAGTAGTGAGATAATGTTATCTAGCATTTTATTTGCTTTAGAAACATTAGATTCATTCTGAAATGCTATAAAGTTGTGAGCACAACAGATACTCCAAAATGTATAGCAATTTTCACTTTGGTGTACGTTAGGATTTTGTATCAGGCTGGAACTTTCAATGGTTATCATAACGTCCCACTCTTCGGCTTTGGAATAGCGAATATTGAAGTCAGCATCAGGCATTTGGAGTAACAGGGGGGCGCACCAGTCATTTGGAAGAGTTTGGTAAGGTACTTCCGCCCCAAATCCTCTGCAGTGGATTTGTCTGCTTCACCACTCCATTCAACTACTGACCCAGCTGCAGCAGCTACAGTTCATATGTAAATATAGATATGGCAGTAGAAGAAATCATCGGGAGTACCTTTTGCTATAGACAACGATAATATAAACAAACTGACTGTATGTATGTTTCTCTCGCCTTGTATAAGTCCTCTACAGGCGGCAATAAGAAACTTTAGTCGATGGCGAGGCTGCACAGCATGCACCATGTTTTCCCATGGACGATCCTCTACTTCATTGGGTGCTAGGTCTATAAGAGCAGAGTTTAATCTAAGGGAATTACCCAAATGGCCACTTTTGGCTAAAATCACTAGGTGCGTCCGAAGAATGAAGGCCAGAGGTGTAACTTCCTCTGGAAAAAGATTCCAATGATGAAGAGGACCATTGGGTTGGAGAGTATCGGCAAGCGCCTTTCGCAGAGTAGATAGATGGCTATTATCCTTCAAGGACTCATGAAAGTGTGTAAATTGCAACAATGATTCGAAGTGGTAAAAGATTCCTTCGTATTCTTCAGATTTCTTGTAAAATCCAAATGTTATGCATTCCTGAAGCCGTTTCACTATAATAGTTGGAGCTTCTGATTTAGCAAAATATTCGTGCCAATCGGGAAGACTAGACCATTGTCGTGTTAGCTCAGCAATCGCTTCCTGTACATGACGAGTCTTCGGGGATTTAATCAATTCATTTATCCAGATGTCAGCCAGCTCTGCTTCATCTTTGCTGTAAGCAAATGCACCATTCTCTTCTTTATTTTCAGAAAACGTCTGGCTGAATTCCTTGATCAACAGATATAGATCCGAAAGAGGAGTGTCGAAAGGGGAAGAAAAAAGAAGAGGTAGCACAGTGGCAACCAAGTATACGACTAATCCAACACCAGCCAAAACAACCGTCAATACTCCAATTCGACGATTATCAGCAAATGACTGGACTACGAAGCCGGCTCCGAACAAAAAGGCAGCAATCTGGATAAGGAGTGGAATTACTTTAATTACTTGCTCCAGTCGCCAGCGTTTTGCCATCCTGTCAAGATTTCGGCGGTGAACAGCATCTGTCGCTTCTCGCCTAGTAATGACTGGGATAAACTTCACAATCCATGCTTTAGCCAGAACTCCCATAACCGCGCTGAAAAGAGTTACAAGGAGGCTGGTAGCCCACAATCCTTTGATCCACAGATCACCCGCTGATGGGGACGGAGGCGTACCACTCTGCTGGGAGTCGCCGGAACTATTCATTGTCGTCACAAAGGAGGATACGACGCCAGCGAAGAGACCCGTCTAAATCGTTGCTCAGATCTCCTGAGAAGATCTGAGAATGAATGCTACTTACAAATATAAGAAGAGAGTCAAGCCTAGTCTTCCATGATTCAACTCTTTCGTTCGCCGCCTCATCAGCATCCTTCAGATAGAGCCCCCATATCTTTGCATTTGCCTTAAATTTCTGTTCTGAGATTTGTTGCATATCGTTATCCTCTTGCCTCGCCTTGTATTGATTGAAAAATGAGATGAATGGATGAAGGAACTTGCTGAATCCTTTCGCTCCAGCATTATAGTTTGTGTTATGACGAATCTGGCCATCCTTGACAAGGGTATGATTAATCAGAAGAAATAGGAGCGCTATGACCACTCACGTTGTTTTCCTCCATTCTTCCCATGGATATTCTGCGCTCCGTATATTCAACAGGCGGTGGATCCATTGCTCCTAAAAAAGATGCGGTGAAAGCAGATCGTACCCTTCACACTATATATGTATAACCTTTATTACTTTTTATGAACTCCACACCAAAAACAGTATGTGAATTGGCGCTGTAGGCATAAGTAATTAATTGGTCTTGACAGGCTCGGGAAGTTCATTATTAAGCGCGCACCAATGTCTTTTTTCCTCTTTTGAACTTGACATGAAATGACTTCTGTTCTAATATTGCCGCAAAGTTCAGATGGTGTGATTGAGGGACAAAATGTTCTTCAAGGTCGAGAATTCGACTGCGTGTGGCGCGTGACGAGTCAAGCGCTGAGACTGGCGCTCCGCATTTGTGGCACATGTGCATGCCTGGTCATATGCTGTGCTCCTTCCACTTGCAACAGCAACCGGCAAAAAGGATCCTTCCAACATTAATAGACATTATATCTACCATAGCCCCGCTATCGCTAACGCAGGAAAACCCGGTCCATGTTTTCATCCATATTACCAGCTGAAATTAAGCAGCAGAAAGGTGAATAACTATTTTTTGGAATTTATTTTAACTCTGCGATGCTGCTACGTTCATCCGTAGGTATACATAGACCAAACGTGAATAAAACCCCCTTCTTTTGATTCAACACCCCCACGCCATAATTCAAGAGCTATCCTCGGCGCCTGCGAAGTTGATGGAAGTGGTCAGGTTCCCCATTGGTTTTCTAGGTTTGGGAATCGTGGAAGAATCTAAGAATTCTTCCACCAAGCAAGGGAAGTACGGCCACTCGCGGTGGCGTCGATGACAGAGAAGCTGTTCGGCGGAAAGCCTGCTGCTCCTGCAGCCCGCCGTTATCGCTTTCTTGCTTTCACTACAATCCGCAATCCCCCCAGCGTAAACCACATTCAAACAGCTCGTACCGTTATAGGAGTATGCAGATGTACGGTGGGCCGAAAAATGCCTCGTTGAAAGCGAAAGCATGGTGAGTGTAATGAGTGGGCGTTAAGCTCCTCTTTTCATAGGTTCTGATACCCAGGATATGGGACGCTGCATGCATACGAACGGCAACGAGAACACACACTTGTCGTCATCTTACTTTATTATCTTCACAGCTGAAACCATAGCTGCGCCTATAAGTAGGCAAGGTGAACGCCTCTGCTTGACGGCCTCCCACAAACGAAACACTCCTAGGATAGAAAGATTCGAGCACTTTAGCAGTATAGCACTTCAGCGGTCGCTCTCCGGGAGCAATACCTTCCCTTAGCATGCTACGTCAGTCGCAACCACCGAGACCATATACAGACGTGCTGCACAGCACAAGGTCGTACTTCCAATAGTAGTCGAATACCCGAAAGGAAGCGATTCAAAGAGGTCGACGCGATGAGGGGCGTTATTCATGGGATGTAAAGGTGACCGAAGGTTAAAACGCAGCCATGTCTTAAAAAGAGCGGGCCTCTGGTAGAAGTAATAGGTCTTCATCCCTATAACGACAGGCCTGGATCTTTCGGGAATTTATTCAATTGTACGTTCGTAATTATAGGAAGGAAGATCGTGCTTACTTTTGTCCTCCGCCTCCCTAGCGTTCTACCCTCTCGAAAAAACAGCCGGGGCTCGTGAAGATCAGGAAGAATGCTTCCAGCCAGCGGCCCACCAAAGCCATCCGCGGGAAGACAGACCTTAGACATTAGGACGGCGATATCACTGATATAAAAAGTTGGGGAGACGATGCAAGCTTCAAACTTGTAGTGGTGGAGATGGTTGAAGGTGCGAGGTGCGAGGTTGAGCTGCAGAAGAAGAATATCAAAAGTTGTTTTTGTTGAGGATGTTAATGAAGGCTTGAACGCACGTATAGTTCCATTCCGACCAACTTCAGACAATTACTTTTGATAAGGAGGTAAAACACCAGGTTCGAGTTTTGTAGCTGATTATTAAGGTGGATCCCTAGGTTTCCTGGTAGAGCTCGACGCATGTAGCGGCCCCAGCATGTGATACACTGCTAGCCCTAGGCGTGGTCACTGGTACCATCGAGGTCATAGGGGAAGCTAAGAGAGGCTTGCGGATTCCAGAGCACCATAAAGCATGATACTGAAGAGGAATATTAATGGTGGTAATTGATCAGTCGATCAATCGATCAAGTTGTGCGCGTATCGGAGGTTGACAGAAGTTGACGTTGACGGGGGGATGAAACGAAACATGGTATAAGCGTGCGGAAGTAACCAGCGTTTGGCGCCAACAATCTACGGCCCGCCACCGCCATGTGCAAAGCTCTCTCTTTCGACTCTCTTTCGCCAATCTTTTACATTAGTCGGGTCGAAATCGGACACTTGAACGTACAAATTTGAGAATTAACATTAGAACTTCATTCTATACATCTAAGATTGTCTTCGCTTACAGTGAGGCGAGGTCATCATTTTTGTATTACAAGAATTATAAAGTGTAAGATTTACTACTATTCTAATACTCGCAGAAAAAGCTAAATTCGTGCAGAGCCTTGATCCGATCCTGTACACCAGTAGCCCATTCTTTTAACTCTTCAAGTGATTCTCCGTATTCATGGAAATTACAAGGTTTATATGAGCAGGCACGCCCATACAACTCCAATCGCACATCTTCATAAATCGACATCCATTGCTCTCGATATAGGGCCTATATATATTGGAAATAATCAACAGTTGCTGCAGAATTTTCAAACGGTGGTCATACCCATGGTCCTTGTAATGTTGGAGGAAACAAAGAGATCGAAGATTCCAGATCTTCAAGAGATGACCGGGCTAAAAGTGCGGCCACTTCATCTAATATCTCTAAATAAGAGTGCATGGCAGCATATTCGATTATTTTCTTTATATCACCATGTCCGCATTTCCTATGAAAATAAAAGTCAGAACATAATTAAATTCTAGCAATCGTGCTAAATTATATTGTACTTACGCCAGGTACATCATATGCTCTCGGCACACTTCCACAGCTGAATATACAGAATACTTCTCCGCGGCCACAGCAAGTGCATGGACTGTATCAAACTCTACCCCCACAAATCTCGGAGGTTGTTGAGGATTGACGAACTGGAACAGTAGCTCAAGTACTGTAGAGATCTCGGGAAGATCTATAACTTCGTCATCTTCGACTTTGAGATCCGTACTAGGAAATCCACCAGTGAAAAGGCCAAGATTCAACTGGCGGACTACGAAAAGCACTCCATCGCTCGACCTGAAGGTAACATCGTCGTCCGACTTGTTAACTGGGAATTATATTAGTTCTTAATGATAGTATGGACGACGAATGATTTTATTATACTCACATCTTTCTGGCCGAAGTTCTGAAGAAGATTCGTAGCTGGGTTTCAAAGACATACTAGATGGTGGTTGTATTCCAGGGGATTTGAAGGATTGATCGATAATTTATAGTAATTCTAGAGTAATTCAGTTGTATGCGTATTGAATGGTTGAATGTGTACGGGCCCGTAGTGGCTGGGCTGCTAATATTTACTTGAGAAACGTATGCATACTAATTGCCTATCCTTCTAACCTCTACTAGACCCTCTTCGAATTCGTCGCTTATATGACAGTTGCACTTATAAACAGACAAGAGTGACTTCCAAGTTCCTGAGTCCAAAGTGTATGTATGTGCTTACAATGGAACTTCGTGCTATCCATGTAGGATTGTCTCTACACACGCAGGGTCATATGATGTCATGGTTTTTGTATTACAAGTATTATAAAGTGCAAGGTTTACAACTACTCAAATTTCTCTGATTACTCGCAGAAAAAGCTGAATTTATGCAGAGCCTTTATCTGATCCTGTACACCAGTAGCCCATTCTTTCAACTTGTTACAACTACACTTACCACAGGATATCCCATTAAAGTCCCAAATGTTTTGTAAGTTAACGGGCTTGAATTCACGAGAAACTTGCAGTGCGCTGCCTAATTGATAGAGATTACAATCGCTGTCTGAGCATCTATCCGCATGCGTAACGAGCTCCCATCGCGTATTGCGATATATTAACATCCATTGTTCACGATATCGGGCCTGCAGATATTACGAAAATCAACAATTACTGAATTTCTTCATAAAATAGTACCATACCCATGGCCCTTGCAACATTACAGGAAACAAAGTAATCGAAGATTCCAGGTCTTCAAGGGATGCCGAAACCAAGAATGCGGCCACTTCGTCTAATACGTCTAAATAAGAGTGCATTGCTGCATATTCGACTATTTTCTTTGTATCACCCTGCCCGCATTTCCTATTTATGAAAGTAAATGTCAGAACATACGTAAAAGTTTCAAATAATAGCAGTCGTGGACTCGTGCTAATGTACTCACGCCAGGTACGTCATATGCGCTCGGCACACTCCCATAGCTGAGTACACGAAATACTTCTCCGCGGCCAAAGCAAGTTCATGGACCGTATCAAATTCTACCCCTCCAAGACTTGGGAGTTGTTGAGGATAGACGAACTGGAACAGTAAGTCAAGTACTGTAGAGATCTCGGAAAGATCTATAACTTCGTCTTCAACTTTAAAATCTGTACTAGGAAATCCACCAGTGAAAAGGCTAAGATTCATCTTGTGGAGTGCAAACAGCACTCCATCGCTCGACCTGAAGGTAACATCGGCATCTGACTTGCTAACTAAGAATTACAATTCTTAATGATAGTATTGACGACGAATGATTTTGTTATGCTCACATCTTTCTGACCGAAGAAGTTCTGAAGATTCGTCGTTGAGGTTCAAAGACATAGATGGTGGTTGTATTCCAGGCGATTTAAATGATAGCGGTGTTACGCAAGGCTGATCGATAAGAGATGGTAATTCTGGAGCAATTCAGGTGTCTGTACCCTGTGTGTGCCTGTCCTGCAGCGCTTATATACAAGGCCACGGTTTCCTCGTTGCATGGCTTCTTTGAAGTTTTAAAAACGTGGAATCTCATCGATTTCATCCTCCAACCACAGTCGATTTCTGCCATCGAGAAGGGCAGCTTTTATCCACAAGCGAAGTTAGTAGTGAAGTAGATTATATTTGACATGAGTTTTGAAGCATGACACATTGTGGAAGTAACGAACAATATGGCTGCAGTACTCGAACATCTATTGTAGAACATTGGGAGATCAACTGTATACGCTACACTCCTCACATGAGTCGACGGGTTCCGGAAGGAATGAAGGATTGTAAAGGCAGCTGTTTGAAGGCACATATCACATATACACGTAACCGAGGGCACCTGGCATTCTGATTCAGACATGACATGCTAAAGTGATAGAGGAACCACTACGGCAATGTGGATTGCACAATGCGACTTCTACTTCTACATGGAGTGTATCAGAGTGCGACCTCCTTGGTGGTGCAGTTACCAGATAGCATGGGCTATGGTGTGTATGAAGCTGAACAAGCAGCTAAATCATTCCTACACGCTTGAATCTTCCAGAGAAGCTGTCGACCCCTAGTGCCAAAATCCGTTCTTCAATTGTTCTAACATCACACCATACCAAATCTTGCAATAGCCACTAATATGCCCAATGTTAATGAGTTATGTACCGCTATGTATCGCAGCCCACACACCTGTATGCCTTCTCCCCCTCCTTCTCCTCCCCATGATACGTCACTCAATCCTCCTACATATGCATATCCAGCCAGTGTTCAATGAGAACCATATCATCCTATCGTGGAGCTCCCTGCCTTAGTCCACAATTCGACCACACTTCCCATGTTTAGAGACGCGATACGCATGTCGCTGGTAGATAACACCAGTAGCTGGAAATAGAATAGAGTTATTGCGAGGTCACCCAAAAGAATAGTGAATATAACGAACGTCGATAAGACCACAGTTCTCAGCGTAAGATGCCTGGGGCAACGGTAAACGAGCCCGTTAAAGAAGTTGAGCACAGACTCAGCCAAGCTGGCCCGAAGCACGCATAGCTCGGAACGACAGAACTCCAACTCCTAAAGAGTGTGTAAGGCCCCCAGCCCCAGCCAGCGGCTCTACAATCACACATCCGATAACGACGAGCCTGGCCTGAACGTTGAAAGCTTGAGCAACAATGTCGCCAAGGATGATGATTAAGACGCTGCTTACTTGAGATGGTACGCGTGCTCGAAGTGCCTATCCTCCCAACCTCTGCTGGATTCGCTTAAACGACAGCTGCACATATAAACAGGTAAGAGTGATTCTCAAGTCCACAAGTCCAAGGGATACAGAAGGGAATTGAGAGCAATCACACTCCACCGTGAAGCAGAGTAGCTCCAGCCCTGAAAGTTTGACTAGGGATGTCGCTGGGGTCGATGATGAATCATGAGAGAGTGTATGCTTGATCTTTGAAGGGACCAAAAGGCATCGTAGGTGGATGCTGTGATACAAGTAGCGAATATAAAACTGGTAGCTCCCTTGAGGATATGAGTGAAAACTCACCTAGTCCTTTCTATAGAAACATTACTTCTGTGCGAAACAATGCGCCTGCATTGAAGACACCGCGAGCTCAGAAGCCATCCATCGTCGACGGCTAACAGTGTCGTAATCTCCTAAGTCCCTGCCTCCCGGGTCCTGAAACATGGATTCTCCATGGTGGATGTGTAACTGGGAGACGTGTTGCAAGCAGCTCGTACATGCCTAGTGTTGTCATGTAGCGCTGGTGGGATTAAGCCCGAAGAAGAGGGCAATGTGATCTATCAGGGCCAGGCGTAGGATGTACGAGTGACTAGCTCGGGCAGTGGAAGTCATTGACCACAAGGAATTTTCCGAGAGACTCATTGAATCATGATAATGAGCGCGTGCGCTCTGGCTGAGTGGATGTTGACCTTGACATCGATGATCGAAGACGGGATGAGCGTGAGAAATATCGGAGATTGTCCATGGGGCCTGGGCCGTGGCTAGCGACCGGGACCGTTCCGACCAGAACAAGGACGTCCTGAAACGCTACTCTACTTACTATGTATGTAAGTATATACTTATTTACTTCAACTTCGACATTCGAGTTTCAGGCCTCAGGCCTCAGGTAAGCACCGAGGTCATAAATATCCCCAATAGCACCTGAAGGATACCATACAACAACCTAACTTTGACCTAACTTGTATCTTGCTTGCGTCTTTCAGGGAGTCATTCGTGCATTCATATGGAAAAAACGTCGTAATCGTGTCCTTTGTTCCCTGTTAGCGGTCCACACTTCTCGCTAACGCGCTACCACAGTTGTACCACAGCTACATAGAGCATTGTGCAATCATTAACGACAAACATTAATCAGACGAATACCGGACCTTCACCAACGTATAAGAACATACTCTACCCCACCATGCTACCTATATATTGCCAGTGAAGATACCTAGGCTGGCAGTGTAGCACATGCCGAGGCTGTTATTATTATTCGTGCGTCCTCTCTCAGGAAACCTAGGACCCTATCTTGAACCTGGTGATTTGCCTCCTTAACAGATGCACTCGATATCTCCAGTTCCAGTGGCTCTGCGTCATTCCGCATATAAGTGATAGTAGTCAGCAGGGAGCTTCATACGTGCGTATTCGTGTCTTCATTGATATTGTCTGATACTCACCCCCGTAGCTCAACCTCACACCTTCAATCCCCCTACGAACTTCAAGCATATATCATCTCCCCAATCTTTACTAGTGATATTGCCACTGAATATCTACGGCCTGCCATCCCACGGACGGCCTTGTTGTGTGGCCTCTAGCTGGAAGTGTTCTTCGTTAAGAATTCACGCAATGTACCTATTACTAGTCTTGCCAATCTCCTACATCAATGTATTGATAATCGACTCGTACAGAAGCATACTACTTATCGACATTCTTATACATGTTGCAGTAAGAAAAACTTGGGTAGTGGATGATCGTCAATGAATCAATGAATTCAACGCTTTCCTATATGCCCTTCAATTGACTCGAATATTGGATTGAATACGGGGTTCAGCATCGGGAACTTCTTCTGCCTTGGCTCTTTCAAGGGAACGGGATCGCTCCCTACCGCCTGAGGCTCTAGTGTATGACCAGGAAGCCACTTTTCACTCATTTCGCACCAGGTATCAACTTCGGTTGGTGTGGCATGGCGTCCAAAGAGAGCGGACGTGAACCACTTCACAAGCTGGTCTGAAATTTCGCGGTCTTCCATGTTATAATAGCACCATAAAGTGCTAATGACTTGGAAGCGCAGGTGAGCAAATCGTGGGTGCCTCACCAATGAGCATGTGAGTAATATTGCCACACAGTCCATTGGCTCGCTTTTGAGACGTTCTAAGGTAGAAAATATGTAAGAAATTTGAAATTTTATGACTGACAACGTACGATCGAGAATAAGTCTTGCAAGTAGCGTAATGTGTCCCTTGAATGACTGAATTTCTTTTGACGTGCATAAGGAAATTATGTGAGATAAAACCGACTTTCGTACTAAAACAAGCTTCAGTTACATATAACTGCGAGTAGAGATTGGTACATATGCCTTACTGCTGGTGTCTTGTGCCAACGTAGATATAATACGAACAGCTGAGGCTTTGAACCGATCATTTTCTAGGAGTAGAGTGATCTGGGGGCGATTTCGCTTTATCTCGTCAAGACATTTTGCTGTTATAATTCCGGTCAAATCATGATCCAGAGTAAAATTACAAGTACTCACGATCATCGGAAACATGATAAATTAGGTCCAATGCCTGAGCGCGTACATCATCACTGACCCTTTTCTCATCCAACGCTACTGATATGACTTCCGAGATCGTATCATAGATAAGTTGAGGGAATGATTTATCTTTGTTAATTTTATCAAAACATGTCGTCTTAAATAATTATGTGAAGACATACTATATTTTCTGTAAAGGTGTGTCAATAACTCGATAGCTGTATCCCTTGCGAGCCAAGAACCACTCTTCAAGACAGACGCCAAGCTTCTTCCAGCTGAAGATGCAGATACACTATCATCCACCTCCACTGAAAGCAACGTCAGTAAAAAATTTTAGTGCAACAGGTTCAGAATTTGATTACAGGTTTGAAAAAAAGTTGTCACAAATTCTTTGCCTTTTGATGTAATTGCTAGCAAAGAAGGGGGTATTACAGGAAGAACAGAATGCGAAATTTGTTCTACGTTGTTGGCTTAGTTATTGGAGCTGAAATAAAAACCTGATATATGTATAATGTGACTAACCTATGGCAATATAGTCAAAAGTCTCCTCTGCCTCAGATTGTTGAGCACCTTCTTCAGTCATAGCAATCTTCAGGATATGTGGAGCTACTACATTTATCACATCTTCTTTAAACTTAGCTGAGAAACAACAAATAGTAAATACAGTGTTATATGTATGAATGTAATAAAAGATGCACCATTTTTTGATTTTGATAATAATTGAACTGCAGATATGGCTTGTATACGAACTTTCCGCTCTGGGTCTTTTAGCTTTAATTCAATACTCTGTGATAGCTGTGAAGCTGTGGAGGGTCCTGATTTATCTGTCAAAAATATTATTGAGTACTTCACTAGGGAGCAGACGATATCAAGTATGTACCTTGGGTTGGAAGGTTACATAATGTAGACATGGCATTCTCCCGCACATCCACATCATAGTGGGAAATTGAAACTTCTATCAATTTTGAAATAACATCTACTTCCGCTTGACAGTGGCACCATACTGTATCAGCATAGCCATTAAAGATAGTGTGATGAGATACATACTGCTTGGAATAAGAGATTCCATTAATTTAACCCAAGCCATGCAAACACGCCAGTATCGGTTGTATAAACCAGAGTCCAACTGCTTATGTGAGAGAACCTTCATGAAATTTTCACGAATTTTGTCTAGTAAATAATTAGCAGCAAAACCCAATGCTTATTATATAGCTTACCATCCTTTTTCATTAGAGAACTAAGAGCTTCTACTGCACTTATACACACATCTTCATCTGTGTCCTCATTTGCCATTTTAACAATAGTAGATAATGAATTCTGGTATTCTAATATATTATTGTTAGCCAAAACTGCACATTTTGAGGTTTCACACCTACTCTTCTCAGTTGCTGCACTTAATAGCTCTACCCATTTCATTCGTACATTCCAGTCTGAATCCATTGGAGTTGCAACCTTTGAAAGCATTGACTTGATAGTTTCATGAGTCCTCTCTAATATAGTGATGATCATTGTTTCAGATAAATAATTGGATGTTATAATAAAATTTATAAATGTTACTTACCATCATTCCTGACTAATATAGTCAGAGATTGCACTGCCTCACAGCGAACGTCCTCATCAGGGTCATCTCTGGCCATATTAGCAATCATCACAATGAAATTTTGAACCTCTGTCAAATATATTCAGTTAGAAGAAAAACACATGAATAATTATATCATACTGTGCTTTAAGGCCAGTTTAGTAAACAATTTAAGCCATTCCATATTGACAAGCCAGTAAGCATCCTGTGGTATAGCAGCCTCTGAAAACAATAATTTCACATCCTCTTGAAGTTTATCTATGATATTGTAAGCTATTTGTTTCTGTGGAATATTAAAATTTAGTACACACCATTTTCATTCTGATCTACAAGGAGAACAAATGATTTGATAGCTTGTGTACAAACCATTATATTATAGTTATCATCATTTGTGAATTCATGAAGTTGCTGGAAAGCAAATTCCATGTCACCTAGAATTATGTATAAAAATATGGAATAATGTAGAGTTAATAGTATCACATGTCTTTACCTTTACCTTCCAAAATGAGTTTCTCTAGAATTTCAATCAAAGCACAATATACTTCATCATCTTTCCCTGACCATAATTGCTTGTTGTTCTGGACCATGTCTTGAACAGTCACTCTGTATTCCTCTGTAGGAGTTGGATAAGGCACTTGATAATCTCCACATTGAAGAATACTCCACCTTTTTGAGCCAAATGGGCCAAAGACCTTAGTACTGCAGAACAGATATCATCATCTTTGGTTTCAGTTGCAATCTTTACAAGGAGTTGTATGCCATTAGGAAGATCTTTAGAATGAATAAAGTTTTCAATAATAAGATATAAAACTTTAAATATAATGATGTACCTGCACACTCAACCAATAGTGCCAAGGACTGCACCCAGTACTTCACTAGAGTATTTTCATCTGAATCTTCTGACTTGTTCTTAGGGTCTACAATCAGGGCTAACTGATCTTGGTAGAACTTGTGTACCATGATAAGATCTAAAGTTACATTTAATAAACTGGCTGGAGAGATTATATTTAAGAAGTCCATACTTTCACTTTTCAAAGTGTTGGGAACAAAATCAGATATTAATTCCTTTACTTCTTGAGCAATAGCTATAAAAATAATATGATAAGTACTAAGTTAAAATATACATATGTAACACATACAAAGTTGCTTCAATATAGCCAAGAACTCAATCCAATGAAAGGTTTTCTCAGCCTCTGTTTCATTACTAAACATGGCACTGGATAGCTTAAGGCCTTGATAATGGTTTAACTGCATAACCATTTCTTGTTCATTTTTTCCAACTATAAAGAGCTATTATGGAGAAAGGTAGTACCAGTAATTCAAAGGACATACTTCTGAGAAGTTTTAAAGCTTTCTGAGCTGTAGCTCTAATCTGATCACTTGTGCTGTAAACTGCTCTATTCATCAACATGTGTACCCCTTCTGGAAAATTGTCTTAAAAGTCCAGTCAAATATAATTAAAATAGTGAAGAATATGAGATAAAATGCCCACTTTTTTCAACCAATGTACTTAGTATTTCAATCCACAAGGTATGTGCTTCTACAGATGAATCATCTTCAAAAATCTTCTTAAGATGTGGTAGAATGTGTGTTATAACAGATCTCTGTATGGCATCTATTACCAGATACTGCAGTAAATAATACTATTAAAATATATAACTCAGAGTTTGCTCACCATCATGACTTAGAATAATGTAGCTTTTAATGGATTTAAGTGCATCAGTTTGAACTTCTAAGTCATCTTCTTCAATGCCTATATGAATGAGCTCAGGTATCATCTGCAATGCCTGACAGAACTGAATGGTTGCATGTCGACATTGCCTATTTCCACTTCTTAATTCTGATAGCAATCGTTCCTTTAAGGCTTCATAAATAGTGTGGTCCCATTTTTCTACTCCAACATGTAATCGAACAATAGCCATTAACCAATGAAAATAAAATCTAACCTCCAGGTGATATTGCATATTTCAACCTCATAATATAGTCATGGTAATCTTGATTGTAGGTGCTGTTATCATTTTGAATAGTAATCTCCAAGTAGTCACTTAGCCATCTCTCTGCAAAAAGAGATGATCTTGATCTTGAAGAGTATCTATACTGTGGAATGTCAAATATAAGGTCAAAAATCAAAACATTGACCCATAATTTAATGTCTTTCAGAACAAATTCCACTATTTTGCATTATATCAATATAGATTAAGGTCACACTAGTAATTATATTGAACTCACATTTCATCAAAAGTGCTAGTGATGTATTGAGAACTTTATAAGTTTCTTCCCAATCAGATGAATTATTTTGAAGATTTGATGCAATGCATTGTTTCAATGATTCTTTAATTTCACTTCTATATCCTTCTAATATCAGAGTGGATGAATTCATTGAAATATAACTTTATGAAAGACATTCTTACCAAACTGCAGCAGATGTTCTAAAATTTTCTCTCCAGCACTATGAACTTTACTATTTTCTTCATTTAAAGCCATTTTGGTGAATTGAACTATCAAGTTGCCAGTAATGAGTTCAAATAATCCTGGGTTTTCATTTTCCACTGATGCCTCTGAGGACATTGTTGACCAATCAGAGCCTTTATCAGATGAGAATTGTCTCTTCATTATCATTAATGAATCCAGAATATGCAGTTGTATGACATTTGTCATTTGAAGTCCATTTTTCAATACTGTTTCTGCCTGTATCTTTATTTCATCATTCATATCTGTTCCTTACATGACATTAGCTAAATCTTTGTAGTCAGTAGCAAGAAATTTTACCATTCCCACTTTGTAGTTCAAGTAGAACATCCATGGCAGAAGTTCTGACATGACTGTCTTCATCAATTAACATTAGCTCAGCCAGTTTTGGAATTAGATGCTTGAGTGCAGTTGGAAGCAAAATAGCTATGTAGGAATAAAGAAGATTGTGAGAGATTATTTGGAATAGTATGTTATAAGAGAAGGCAAACATTTTCTTTTAAAATCTTTGATAACTCTGATTGCATGAACACGGATGGCTTCATCATTGTGTGAAAGAAGTGAAGTAATTTCATCAAGAGCAGTCATTGCTTCAGGAAAATCTCTTTCTTCTGGAAAATCTGGTAATATGTTTGGTTTAATCAGTAGAGTATATATATTCAGCAAAAATATTCATTCACCTTGATACAACTTGAGGTTGGGTGTATTTGGCAATCCATGAAATATCATTAAGTCCCAGTTCATGGCTAATTAGTAAGTTTTAGTCAACATGACACCTTTGAATGAATGAATATGATACTTACTTGTCTTTTCAAACAATTTTTCAATATATCTAGATGCCAGTAATTCTGCCTTCACTTGGTTAACTTCTCCACCCCACTCAGTTGTCAGACCAAAAACTGCAACTATGATTATTACATATGAGTGCACTGTATTATACTACTTCAATACTAGTAAAGTTGCACATACCTTTTGCCAGTGACAGTGACAATACAGATAAGCTGACAGTTTGTGTATTTATCTCACCATCAATGAGTCCTCTGCAAGCAGCAATAAGGAAATTGAGTCGATGTTGAGGTTGTACACTGTGAACCATGCTTTCCCATGGACGATCCCCAACTTCAACAGATATTAAATCTGTTGGCAGAAAACCAGGCTGTTGAGGAAACTTAACCAAAATTTTATGTTTGGCAAGGATAGTAAGATGAGTACGAAGCATAAATGCAAGAGGCCGAACTAGTTCAGGAAAAATATTCCAACGGTGAAGAGGTCCAGCAGGCTTGAGAATATTTGACAGTGCCTGACACAAAGGCAAATGATGGTCATGTTCTTGCAGTGATTCATAGTAATGAGCAAGCTGTAGTAATGACTCAAAGTGGTAGCAGACTTCTTCATATTTATCAATTTTGTTATGGAACCCAGATATCATTGACTCCTGCAGTCGCCTTACAGTAATCTGTGGAGTGATTGATTTTCCAAAATGAGTTCTCCATTGTGGTTCTAGACTTGGCCATTGTCTGGACAGCTCAGAAATTGCTTCATCTACATGGGCAACCTTAGGTGACTTGATCAGTTTATCTAACCAAATGTCTGCTAGTTCTTCTTCAATCCCCTTCTCAGACCATACATCTAAGTTTTCTTGATTTTTTTCATGTGAAAGGAACATTTTCTTTAGGAAGATGAATAAGTCAGAAAGAGGTGTCCCAAATGGGGATGAACTGAAGAACACAGGAAATAAGGTGATAATGAGATAGATAGCAAATCCAAATCCAGCCAGAATAATTGCCAATTTTCCAATTCGTGGATTGTCATCAAAGGACTGAATTGATAAGCCAGCTGTAAACAAAAAAGCTGCAATTTGAATAAGGAGGGGAATGAATTTGATGACTTGTTCCAGTTGCCAGCGTTTTGCTGTCTTATCCAAAATCTGGCGATTGTAGGCATCCATCGCCTCTCTCCTGGTAGTGACTGGAATAAACTTCACAATCCATGCTTTAGCTAGCACCCCCATAACAGCACTGAATAATGTTACAAGGAGGCTAGTAATCCACAATCCTTTTATCCATAGAGTGGCAGCAGAGGAAGATTGGGGTGCCATACCACCTTGCTGAGAATCGTTATCATTGTTAATATCAGTGACAAAGGAGGATACAACGCCAGCAAAAAGACCGGCCTAGAGTTAGTCATTACTCAGATTTCTATGTTATGAGAAATTACAATTAGTCACTTACAAATATGAGCAGGGAATCAAGCCCTGTCTTCCATACTTCAGTGTTTTGCTTTGCTTCCTCTTCTGCATCTTCTAAGTAGAGTCCCCATATCTTTGCATTCATCTTAAATTGCTCTTCAAGGCTTTTCTTCTGACTTTCGTCTTTCTTCTCACCACCATCTACGGCCTGTTGGTTTACGGTCTCTCCCTTGCCTACTCCTGCAGCTTCAGCATCATAGTTTTGGTTTTTACGAAACTACAAATCCTTGAGATATTGAGGGAACTGGGACGAATTCCACTCACACTGTTATCAGCCATGTAAGCCCTTGTTCTCAGTGATGGTCAGTTAATGGGAGTTGTTACCGCAAGTGTCGATTCATTTGGCTCGGTCTTCGACGCTGCCTATATAGCTCTTCCAATCACAAGCGCTAAAGGTATTCTTGGATACAAATGATTGATCATTGAGCCCCATACATCAAATTTATCCGCTTGCGCGCGTAGACAACCATTCCTCCTGTAGCGTGCATGCCCCGTGGCATATTATCGCATGATACAGGCCAGGAGCCTTGCGTCATCTTAAACTTAGCAATCTATCGAGCTTACGAGAATAGCGAGAAACAATCGGAACCCCTGAAACGAATAACACCTTGTATAGAGCGTCCTTCCATAAAGATAAGCTGGCGCTCACCGGCCGGCCATAGCTAAAACTTACATTTTCTTCGAACTCGATATTATTGTGCACTGATATCTCGAGCTAGTGACATTACTATAAAAGCCAACCCCATGTAAGTATTTGCCGCTAACTAAGCTGCTGGCACTCAGATAACGAACTTCTAAAGTGGAGCGTGGCCAGCATCCTGCCGTGCGTGAGGTACCATTCTCGATATTACTCCTCATAGGATAAGACGTAACAAGCTTTAATAAACACATCACACGACCACGACCCCAAAAGAATGGGTCAGACGCATGCCTTACACACGTTGACGTCGCCTGGGCAGAATGAGGATATGTGATTATCACCGCCTTCGAGCACAAGCCAACAGCAAGAAGCTATAGTGAAACTATCGTTTCTTAAGCTTCACTATAAAGGCACGTCACCGGGTCACATGTTGCAAGTGGCGATAGAAGAACGCACGTGTTCAAAGACATGTCGGTCTAACCAAACTAGAGGTATCACTGAGTGACAGGTAAACAGAACCTACGATAAGTGCTCATCGGCGTGACAGGTCCTGAGTCCTCGAATGCTAATTCGCCGTATATGTACGATGGGATAGCGCATAGGCTGCTGGCACTCGTGACGATGAGCTGTGATACTGAGCGCCAGGAAGCTTCAGGTAAAGCTACGAACGTGAATATTGTCATCGGTGACATGATACGATTTCTATGAAGACGAACAAGATGTTGAGGTGGCCTGAGCATGACGGGGATGAGAATATTTACCAGTTCACGCGAACAAAGTGAATCCGCCGGTGCTTGAGAATTGCAAGTAGATGCAAGGGAGCATTTGTGGATTTGGGGCTTGTTGGCCTAAGTAAGCAAATGGTATGTCGAAAACGTCGCGACGAAAGCAATACGGACTGAACTTGAGCTAGCAGTGTGATCTCCATATCGAAGTTTGTAATGCATAGCGTTCAGGACGTCGAACCACAAAGAACGTGCAACGGAATAAGAGATCCCGAACCAGATGTTGGGCACTTAACACGGGGAAGGGAGAGGGTGACCTTCTTGGTAGAGCAAGCACTGCGATCCATACTGGGTGACTTTGAGCCAGAATGCGATCATTTGCTGGTATCCCTAATCCATAGAAGCGTTGTAGCCGTGCTATCTGGATGGTACTTGAGATTCGGTAAGTGAGCGTTGGACTGAACGAAACTGTGAAGGTAACTGAGCGTTGTAGTACGTTTTACTGTATGAACCGCGAAGCAAAGTCACCCAGTCCAATATCCCCGCAATCCTTTCGACCAGTGCTTCAACAAGCCCCAAGTAGGATCTCTTCAATGCGTGCTGACCTCGTCGCCTGTATCATGTGCACACATGGTGACATCTGTCCCATTCTAGTAGTCTTTGGAATCGACGACGAAGCGAGGAACATTTCGAGTTCTTCATTCAATCCACCTGTATACGTGTATCTAGAATACCCATGCATATGATCACTATGTCAACCTCTGCTGAATGCCGTCCAAGGTGCATAAGAATACGACCGCACTGATAACTCTTTAGTCCAGAGTGCCTTGATAGTGGCTAAAAGAGTGTCCAAGCTCCGAACAGCGATATGTACAGCCTTGCGTGGATGTGACTCTTCGGTGAAGTAGGGATTTGACAAGGGCCGATAACAACAAGAGATGAGACCGCGAATGGCAATAAATATTTGTCTTCCTTGCGTAAGGAACAGTAGGCCATAATGGCGATTCACATCCATCCGCACGCTTTAGTCCGTTGGTCCCCGGTCATGATGCTGAGACGATGTGGGTGCAGTTGATGACAGTTGTCGGACGAGCGTCGGATATTGTATTTGGTCTGAGAGAGATTTTACAATACTATCCAGCCTGATGTCACCCGATTTCGACGCATACGGCATACCTTCACATTCCACTCCAATCGCGTTGACACCCACGATGTAGGTCGAAGCTTCAAACGGACGGCTCTCGCACTCCCTTCAACACACGCTCTAGGAGGAACGACTTCTTCCAGAATCTTCTTCCACCAGGTCAGTTCTACAATCGATGCAAGAATAGCAGTCTATCTTATGAAGACATTGCCACGCTCGCGTTATAGGACTATAAGTCACACTGTATCCAGTTCCACTCCGCCTACTCACGAGGCAGCTTCCCTATCCGCCTCGACGCACAGTCCCTGCGTGTGAATCAGTGTTCCAGCATACCATCTCCATGAAGTTAACTGGTGTATGTCATTCCACGATCGAGGCGGAAGCTAAGAATAAGTAAGCGTCTTACTATAGACCCTTTATCCAACCAGTTACACGTGCACATCCTAGCGCAGCATAGTAGCGCTCATGAACACCCTTGTCTTTCCTTCACCTCCAGTCCAAGGCGAGATAAAACAGCATAAAAACGTGTTTCTCATATGAGGCACGCAACCCAAAGGCACCGACGACTGCGCGATTGCCCGGTATAACTGAGGAACACCAATGATTTCGGGGATGGACAAAATATCAAGTGTCTTCTTTAAGCGCAGGCTCCTTATATGATCTCGGCGCTATGGAACGCATCATACAACCTGAGGATAAACGAATTAGGGAGCTGCGTTTTGGGGACTATCTGGGCGCGAGGGTTACGCTGATGTATCACTGTAACCTAGCGTAGAAAACTAGAAGAGGATAGCTACTGTATTAGATCCACGGGTTCCAAATGAAACGAGGAAGTGTAAGATTCGACGTTCAGAAGTGTATAGTACAGAGCCCAGCTGAGATTTTGGTTCAGTGGTAGAGGAAGGACTGAGGCAACGTGGACCGTACAATATGACTTTTGCTTCCGCTGGGGTGTACTGTTCGAGCTCCTGGCGTTATATGATATGTGTATCAACGGTAGGCGCCAGATAGGATGGGTGATGGTGCATATAGAGCTGAGCACGCAACCGAATGCTTCCCTACAAGATCAGCTGTTGATTCAACTCCTGCTTCTATCGTTCCGCTACTAATCTGTATTGACCCTTGTATGAGCCACCAATACCTCCCATGAGATTGTATCACATACCTTTAGGATGTCGTCCCCTCAGCCCCCCTACATGTGCGTATCCAGCAGTGTCCAAATTCTACCGCGGCGCCCCGCTCCCCCTCTTATCTACAGTGTTACAACAGTCCCCCATGGTTTAAAACGCGACATGCCCAGAGCAGGTAGATATCACTGATAGCTGGAAATCGAGCTATCGCGCGGTTTCCAAAAGAGAATAGGGAAGATCACGAGCGTCGACGAGACTACTGGTTATCAGCGTAAGTCCCTGGTGCTATGATGAATGCATCATCGAGACATGTCGGCCCGAGGTAGGTATCGTTCGGGGAGCCGTATGTAATGCGATGTCGTTCTGTAGTTTGTGGAAGGCTGGGGGTTGTGTTCTGATTCAACAGATGGTCGGACGAGCTTTGACTCTCCGAACACAAGTTCTCACACTTTTGATCGACGTTTTAAACGTTGGGCGGGGCCGTCGGCCCAGCAGCGGACTAATAAGTACAAACATTGTGGTAATTATATATGCCAGGTCCGGAATATGGCAGACAGAAGTCACAACATGACGAGTGCTACCTGCACTCAACGTTCAAAACGCACCTCCAGAAACCCTTGCAGCTCCTCCTAGTAAGTTACAGCCCAGACTCCATATCAAATCATTAAGCTCTATTACGCTTACGCTGTAGCGATACGTACTTTTAACCAGGTTAGGATAGGACAGTGTATTTATTATTATTGGTTAACCCCTTGTTCACAGAAAGAGCTGAATTTCCTCAAACCCTTGATCTGCTGCTGTATATTTGTTTTCAAATCAACCACTCTTGAGCAATAAGGCTGTTTTAAGTATGAGTCAACAAATTCCACGTTCTGCAGATTTTTTATATTAATCTGCGCAGCGACTGGGTGACCGTCATATAATCCTCCGGCATATGTGCATGACTTTGACGAGTTGCAGTAATGTCCATGTCCAGAAAGTTGAAACCGTAAATCATGGTAGATCTTCATCCATTGATTCCTATATAATGCCTAATGACCAATAAGAATAGAACTCAACGGCGTGCATAAATTATATGCAAGTTACCCAAGGTCCCTGCAATGTCGGGGGAAACAAGGGAATTGAATCTTCCAATTCCTCTGATGCAAGATATACTGCTGCTTCATCTATTATGTCGATATATCCATTATCCGCAGCATATTTGACGATATTCGTGATATTATCCGGTCCGCATTTCCTACATGAATTGTATTTCAAAACCAATTATAACCGATATGTAATATGCTCACGCCCTGTATAGCATGTGCTGTCGGCAAGCTCCCATAGCTGAGTACACGATGTACTTCTCAGAGGCCAATGCAAGTGCATTTATTGTTTCGAATGGTACGTTGGAAAGACCTGGGGGCGGCTGCGGATAAATGAACTGAAACAGCAAGTCGAGCACCGCAGATGTCTCGGGAAGATCGATAACTTCGTCATCTTCAGACTTAAAATCTACGGTTGGAAATCCACCAGTGTTAAGATCAAGATTTATCTTGTGAAGCGCGAACAGCACTCCGTCGCTGGATTTGAAGGTGACATCGGCGTTAGATTTGTGGACTACAAATTATATGTAATTCTTATTAACAGTATAGATTAGAGAAGCTTTGTTTCGCTCACACATTTCTGACCATTTTGTAGGCGATTCATCACTGGCAGATACCATTGTAAAACAGAGGTTGTATTTAATGATGTTGTCCAAGTCAGGATCAGGTACTGGTACTAGTACAGGAGGAGTGCAGCACTTATCGATGAATGAAGGGCGTGTGAAATCTGCTTATCCTTAGCCTCACACCTCAGACAGGACCAAATCGGATCAGGGTAAATATGGTACAACCCGATGTAGTTAACAATTAGAATATGTACAAAAATATGTCATTTGACCGATTCATGTTCATATTTAGAAAATAATTATGAATCGGGCGCGTATCAAATCCATGAGCACTATTGAGAATATAACAATAAGACATATGTAGAATATCGTACAAAAATCGGTTACCATACCGATGCATGAACAAATCCTGAATCGGGGCATACATTTGTCCCTAGATCCTATCCAAATACTGATCCTAAGTGTGTCTCGTGTCCCTATCTTATCACATATTCTGAATTTGCCCTTGAAACAGATCTCGAATTGGATCTTTTATCATATCCTCATTCCGATTTAGAATGTAAACAAAAATATGTCGCTCGCCCCGATTCATGTACAGATTGTAAATATGACAATTAAAAATATTGATTACCCCCTCACAGGGCCACTCACGGGCCACTCATATCCGCTCGCAGGGCCACTCACAGCCGCTCACTACCCACTATATCCCCGCCCTATTCCCCACTCAATGATATGTACTGTAGATACTCGTTTAAGTATTTGCATAGAAATATTACATTCACCGAAATTGTTGAAACAGAACAGGCTCATACGTGATGGACATGGGAAGCCACGAAGTGGCAAACTCGGAGTGGATGATAGCTTCCACAACTTAGCATTGCAGCCCCCCGCAAGGATGGCGTCGATTTCACGTTGGGCAGCTTCAGATTCGGGAGCCTTGAACCAAAGATCGCACCAGTCATGTGTGCTGGTGGCTGTTGCTCTGTTTCCGATGACGTTGAGCATGTATTCAGCATTTTTTTAATAGTAATAAAAACCTAGTTTATTGAGTCAGTTGTAGAAGACCATATATCACAACTACACGGTGTGTTCTGCTTGGCCAAGGGAAAGGCTATCTAGTTGGTGCGTGTGGATTGCTGTTTCTACGGACTCGGGATGTGAAGCCGGAAGTGAGGACGTCTGGTTGCAAAGGAATCGGACAGTGGGGGTCCTCGTCTATACTACGTACGAGATGTGAAAATGAGAAATACATTACGTTCGTGGGGGCAATCTTGAGGGCGGCTACTGTCTAGCAAGCATATGGCAATAGGTAAATCATGTCAAGATTCACGTGTATGGTGGGTCCGACTTGGGGAGGGGGCCTAGTGTGAGATCAAAGTGTGCAGTGATATGAACGAAGGTGAAGAGAGTGGTGATGCGTTTAGGCGATACTAGGAGTCTGCCTGGTGTGAGGCGGTTCCGCGCTGCCCTGTGTGCAGAGCATTGGATTAGAAAGTGGTCAGTGATTTCGGGACGGAGGTGGCAGCGATGACAAATAGGAGAGGGGAACTTCCCAATACGATAGAGGTGGCAATGCAAGTGGTTATGTTCGTGATGAGGTAACCAAGCAGTGTTAAGAGTTTGCGGGGAAATGTGAAAAACGTTCGGGAAGCGTTTGAGGGGGAGGATGCGGTTGATTCGATGATAGCGGTATTCAGCATTATCCCAAGCATCAGTACCACCTCCAGTTGTAACTTACAAGTACTCACGAGTTATATCAGGCATACGAGTCGAAGCGCTATCACCAAGGTCACCAAAATACGTCGTCTTGCTACCCATCTTCAAGAGAAGAAGCCTGGTCAAGTCCAGAAGTAGATTTGTCCGAGAACCGAAAGGTTTTTAGCCTAAAAACCTTCATTAGCACCAGAACCTAAACAACAAAACAAAAACGTACCTTGGCAGCAAGTTCAACAGCAATAGCTGTATGTTCATGATGTTCAATACCAAGTGATCCAACAGCCATATCAGTGTACCGCCTGATTCGAAGGCTCGTAGCCCAACCTGTGCAACGTATCTCTCAGCCCAGATCCCAGCCATCTGCTGTGCAGAATCCAATGTACGGCGAGTATACCCTTAGACCCAAACTGTTATCGTCGTCGGTTGAACGTCAAAACCCACGACTCACCGTATCCCAACGAGGAACCCACACTCGCATGCCTCACAAATGGACTCTTCTGTGGTGCAGAAGCCAACTCGGTATGAGCGCCGAGTTTGAATTCGATAGCGGAGGAATAGGGGGGGGGGGGGGGAATATCCCATATCGTTGGACTGGAGTTCGGTGGATGCCATAGACTAACGGAGGCAATCCGGGTAAGGAGCGGGCAGCTTTCCGTAGATTAGCCAGTGCTTGCAAAGGAGATGTTGGTGGCGAAGGAGAGTGGGGTGTATGAACTTTATGGAGCGCCATTCAAGGCTGGGTGAAAAGGATGCGCGAGGGTGTTATTTTGTGTGATGAAAACCTGTTGTATCGTTGTCGGTGAGCTGACGAAGTTGAAGAATATGTTGAGAACATATGAGTAGGCTGCGAGACCAAGGCACCCTCTCCTAAACATCAGCTCGGTCCCTTCCATTGCCCCTAAATCCAGCTATCGTCGTTGTCGTTATCTGGTGAATCCCAGACTCGTAGTAGCTCGAGTGTTGCGGTCGTCGCCCACTTTGTAGCATTCGTCGGTTGTGGAGGTGGCTGGCGTCGTGTATGAAGGTGTTGGGAGAAGTTTGCACGAGTGGGGGGTGTTGGCTGGGTTGGGGGGAGGGGGAAAGGCGGGGGCAAAACAGGACTTGCAGGCAACATCGATATCGCAGATGATCGGGAGGAGAGGAAGTGGAAGGGGTATCACGCATCATCAGCACGCATGGAAGTTGGGGGGGAGGGGGGGTGAATGAAGGGGATGAACACACAACGAGTCTTCTCTCCAAAATCCAGCTATTTGTCGTCCATGTCGTCGAATCATCGAATCCTCGTCGTTGAATCTTCATCATAGTCGAAGAATGGTGAATGGGGCCGTTTGCACGGGTGGGAGGTGTTGGGTTGGGGGGAGGGGGAAGGGGCGAGGGCGGAGGCAAAACAGGGACGTGCGGGCAACGTCGGTATCGCAGATGATCTAGAGGAGAGGAAGTGGAAATGGTATCATGCGTTGTCAGCACGCATGGAGATTGGGGAGGGGGGGTGAATGAAGGGTAGATGCACGTACGACGAGTCTTCGCCCCCAAATCCAGCTATTCTTCGTCCACTTCGTCGAATCCTCGTCCTGGTGGTAGAATTCTGGTTCTCGTCGTTCATTCTATTTGCACAGACAGTGGTGAGTGTGACTAGAGGCGGGAATGCGTGTTCTGGTGTTGGTATTAAGCTTTCCAAAGTTCAATACTCAACCCCCCCTCTTCCCGCATTTTGTAACCAACCACTACTTACCAGTTTCAGGTTATCGAATATTGCTAAGGTGAGATACATGTTAGAACTATACTGACAAGTTAATTCAAGAATTTTGGTAGGAATATGCTGAAAATTGTCGAACCTACCTTCATTGCGTATGATCGTCAGGCTACATTCTACGAGGTACGTTCGTCTCGTCTTCGTTACCTTTCTCCCACCAACGCTAGACCCACGTTTACAGGTAGGCGATCAGGTGATGGTGTGCTGGGGAGGACGTTGGAGGGCTGCAGAGTTGGTAGGCGTCGAACACATGGTGCATTGGAGAGGACGTTGGAGGGATGCAGAATCGGTACGTGTCGAACATCGCAGGAAGACAAGGCGAAAGAATGCAAAGAAGAGTAACGGTCGCAAAACCGTAATGAAAGAGGTAAGCCACCGGTATTTTGCAAGCTGCTGAACACTTACTTTTGTTCGTAATAGAAAGTAAGTTTCTACATTCGTACAGGCAAGACGTCCAGGAGTTGTCGCGCTGTAAACTGGTACAACATTCGGCACCCCGTGTAAGCTTTCCTTGAATTTCTTTACCTAATGCGTGCTTATATCTTTAGTGTACGAAAAAAGAGAAATTAAAATGTGTAAATAGTTGACCATTAGATTGTAGCTGAACAATGTAAAAGCCTTGATTGAGGCTAGTAGGTATATTTTGTAGGGTGAATACTGTGTAGGAATGAATGAGTCTTTTGCTTGCTTCGGCTTAATTTGATATAAAAAAAAGAACTGTAATGTGTAAATAGTTATCCAGTTGTCCATAAGTATGTAGTTGGGTTTTTGATGAGGTAGGAAATACTGTGTAAGATGAATACTGTAGGATTTAAGGGGAATAAGTCCTTCACTCACTTTGGTTTAATTTGATAAACTCACAAACTAATACAAGTGACACTACCACCCCGCTTTTCTATGTGAACGTCCATCGAACAACGAGTCATTCGAAACCAGCAGTTCTCGAAATAGACATACCAATGGAAATTAAGGTTCCAAGGACTTTAAGCAGACAGCCCTAACTATGGATAGTATCAACGTCGTTCCTGACGATGTAAGATTTCGTAGGCAGTTTTGGGTGTCAGCCCAGGGGCTTGGATGATGAGTAGTTGGTGAAGTAAGGCGAATAAAGGGAAGGGGAGATAAAGGAATTAAACGAATGAAGGATAAATTAAAAGGGATGGATGGGTGGTATTTAGCAGCACGTACCGAAGAATCTGACACGGTGTACCATTTCCCCAGCCATCGCGTGCAGGAAAAGTCGGAAAGAATGAGGAGACAAAGGAAGAGGGAACGTGCTGTAGTTCGAAGTATATCCATTAGTATGTAGTTTGTGGAACCAATGGAGCAAGAGCAAGTCATTTGAAGAGCACTTGAATCTCGAAATCTACCTACCTCCTTCGATATCATTCGCTGACAGTCGTATCTTATCCGAGTTATCCTGTTTAGCTTTATGCGAAGATTGACTTTTGTTCATCGATATGATACAAATATACGACATTTAGTAGAAGCACATACCAATGATCCTGACGGGGTATACCATTTATCGTAGTCGGTCGCATACAAAGCTCCTATTGTATACCTATTGTAGTTGCCAGCGACATGAGAATACAATGGAATACAATAGTAATCGTCTGCGCACCTAAAAAGAATAATACATTGAGTTTGGCAAGTGTTCGGCAGTATGTACTTATAACCGTGATTCACTTTGTTGGAGCCGCTAGATTGTGATGTCTAACCTGTCAGTACAGAAAGCAAAGCAAGTTCTTCAAAGGGCGGTTGTTCGCAGCTCAGCTCTTAGACCCTTCCCAAACCACATACTGGTGCAACTTTGTAAAGATAATCAATTAAATGTACACCCGACAGGCCGAAGGAACCCGGGAGTACCGATTAAAGACGACTTCATCGCAGCCCTTATTGCGTTTCGGAACGGTCAAAAGGTGTCATCAGTTGCACAAAACTCTAAGAAACGACCAGCCATAGACGAACCTGAAGAGTCGCCAAAAAGAAAAAAGAATAGGCAAGTTGTTATGACTTCTATACTGTCTAGTTACATGGACTGACATCATGGCAGACTAAACGAACGTGCTAGCGATATTGATTCTCAGTATCAACTCCTCCCCTATGAGAACATGAATTGTGACTCACCAGGAACTCCACACTTAGTAGACAAGGGATCGGATGCACCTATGGATATGGTTAGACATATATCCAATCTTGGAGCATCCAAACATATCACTGTGAAGGTGACGCATATTCAGTATGTTACTGTACGAGTGTACAAATCTGCAAAGGACTGGAGACACGTACATGAAGTAGTTTGTGCTGTCGATGATAAAGGTACTCTCCACCTTTCTACAATTCAAAAGCAACTTGAAACGTCAGCTACAATTCTTGTAAGTGAAATTGTATTTACTCACCGTCAATTACTGAAACTCTGTAGCCCATAGACTCTAAAAGATATCATCCATATTATCAGTATAATCCGGGAAGACTTACCACTGATGAATTAGAGGACCTTATGGACTCTGAAGGATATCTATGGGCAATTTTTTGCACGGAAAAACGTATAATACAATGTGAAAAGTAATAAACACGTGTATACTTAGAATATTACATGGCTAGCAAAATTGTATAGTATACAAGCCCAAGAATTTCATCCGAAGTATATACACAGATCCTTAGTTGGTATATCACGTTTCTTTCTATCTTTGTACGCCCCCTTATATGGCATCACTGTGGTTACATCCCCGTTAACCATGTATACCTGGTACGTATTTCTGAACTCATGGAAGTTAGCTGGGTTAAAGACAATCACGCATTGAGGCATTCTAGTCGGGTGACCTGGCTTCACAAACTCTGGCGGTATTTCATGAATGACCTCCTCACCAATTACCCGCACGCGGAAACGTTTTTTGTCTCTCACTAACCCTTCGAAGTGACATTCCGCATTTTCCAGGCGTCCATTTTCGAAACCAGAGTTTGCATCAGTTGGTTGCGTACCCGAAATTATCACTTTTAATAATTTCCCTTTGAAGACGGCGCCATTGGCATCAATCATACGCTTTATCCAATGTTCTGCATATAATGCAATAAGTCAATATTTCATGCAAGAGTAATGATACTATGCCTACGCACCATCAAATGCAGTTGGTTGTCGAGCAGAGCCTTCACCAACGACAGCCGTTTGCATTGAGGCAGGGAGAGTTGCAGAGGGTTGCAGGGGGAACGACGATATTGTATTCTCTGGAGCTACACATATTTTAGTTATGAGTGATATAATTTGGTGAGAAATGAACTGCGGTGAGCGAAAGCAAATAATTCAGCGGACACGCCAGAGGACGCTGAAGCAACCTGGGGGGTCCTTGAGCTTGGATCCCAAGCGGGTGTTTGAGACCCAATCCCAGAATCATGTTCCCAGCAGGGTGTCAAACAAACGCCCAATGCAGGCTCGGTGTCCTTTCCAGTAGTTTGAGCAGTAAAAAAATCATTCATGGACTTGTCGCTATACCTGTAATATTGTTAGTTATTTAAAGAGAGCAATATTATACCGTACAAATACCCTGGAATATACAGGTCCTTCATAGGAAACTCCAGAAGATCCCTTGAAAACATTAGGTGTTCTGGGACCTCAAGTTGCGCAACATTGCTCGCGCTAACATTCTTCAGGATCCCACGAGTTCCTTTGAGTGGACCACACCTTACCCAGGCGTATTTCCCATACTGGTACCGATAAGGATCCACTCGCATCTGGTAGGCCTCAGAACCATAGGAGGCAGCACTATTTACGGGTGAATCACTTTTTCCGTCTGGCCACCGAAAAGTAGTACTTCGTTGCACTTCGCTACAGTGGTCTAGGTCTGACGAGCAAATTCGCAGGTGACTAGCCTATTTAACTTGTTAGAATGAAACAAATCTGCGTTAGTAAAAATACTGACCTCGCCTAATGGAAAGGCGACAAAGGTAACGGTCTCGTCGCCAATCTTTCCGTTACATTCAACGGTTGTTACCATCCCAACTCTTCCTTTGTGCTCCCCAGATTTAACCCTAACACCATCGCCAACCTTAAAGAACTTCTGAAGAAGTTCCAGGGATTGTGAAAACATCTGCGTCGGAAACTCAACAAGATTCAGCGACGCATTTTCTCCTTCAATATCTTCCACAAATGCTAGATAATCTTTTCCTCCTTCCAGCGTAATCTTTACTTGATCACCTATCTTTATATTTGATGATAGTGAGGCGCGTCGGGAGAGTTCCATGACATCCGCAGGAATCTGCCTACATTTCTCGAAGGATCGTAATTCATTTATTGTCGGCATAGCATCGACCTGGTAGTAGTCATCAGTATCGAGTTTCCTACGCACGATAAATCCATCCAAGGTATACTGCGAATTTTGAAATATGTATCCTTTGATAACCTTCTTCCCCGCGTCTTCATATTGAACTAAAAGCTCGCCTGGGCTTATCTCTCGGGCGCGATCGACGTTGAATGACTCACAATGTGGCAGAGGCATAATCTTCGACTTTGATGATCCTGCGACTCGCTTTTTCAAGGCCTTTTCGTAGAGGATTCTAGGAAAGTGGACGACGTCGATTCAAAATGAGTGGTCGCAAACATTAGTTACAAATGCTAGGTCATAGTGGTAATGCCCTTTGAGCCTCACCCAAGAATACTGGGTAGGAATGTAAGTTGACGCTAGTTTTGTGTAGGAATTCCAGCACGTAGTAGGCGTCCGACGAATCCTATTGCAGAAAGCTTGGCTATAGATAGCCGCACACTTTTTAACGTCCTCTAGGCTGTGTCCTTCGACATAAACATGGCCTGGTATCATGGCTGACGCGAATGCGCTGCGAATATGCTTAGGACCAGCTTGGGTTGTGAGCATGTGCACTATTGTTTCCTCAGATCCTTCCTACAGAAGGCTAGTAAGAGCTCGTTTCGTGGGTTTTTTATACAGCTTACTACTGACCTGAACCGGAATGTCGAACATCGGCCAATCTTGAGGTGTTATACCGCTACGAGCGATACTGTGCTTATGGTTCGCAAGCATGGGATCGCCATCGCGTTCCAAATGGTTACCTACGCACCTAGGCTTTTCGACATATTTGTTGGTCAAATGGTCAATGAAGCCATGATCGGCTTGAATGGCCTGTGTTAATGACAAACGGGTACTAGGAATATTGCTATCTTCGTTGTCCGTGAAATCGTCAATGAAATTGTCTATAGGAGAGGTATAGTTAGTATAACAGTTACTTCTTAAGACCCTTACATACCGTTGTCACGGGTGAAAGTTGATTTCACATAATGACATGAATACAGCTAAATCACTCAAAGATAGAAAAGCAAACACTTAGAAAACTTAATAATACCTTAACAAACAACACTTAATATGCACTTCTATTTCACTATTAATCAGGAAAACCATACACAAGTAACTAATCAATACACTAACAAATAAAGCTACATAAACACTAATAGTCCATCACCAATCAGAACAATTATACACAAACAAGTAACTACAATACCAGCTCATTATTAATCAAGATAAACATACACAAATACTTAGTCATACTACTGGACCAGCACTAATCAGAATAAATATCATCATACAACAACTACACCAAGACTAATATGTACAAACAATTATACCCTGTACAAAATAAGAAAGCCTTCAGGTACAAACAAAAGAGCACCATTGTTCTCAAGAGCTATTAATAGCTCTACCATTGTGCTAAATATACCCATTGTTCTTTCCAGTACTATTAATAGCATTTCTATTGTGCTAAATATACCCATTGTCTAAGATGCTGACTCATGCATCCTAAATTGGAGAACAATGGAGAAAAGGATGACTCATACTTTCCCAGTTGGAGAACAATGGGAAAGTAGGTGTGGGATATGATTAGTCAGCAGGAGGGTAAAAGGCATATAAGGAAGAGGAATTGGCCTGTAGAATTAACAACTTATACCTAGTTTACATTTGTTTGTATCCCTTTGCAGTTGTAGCACACAACCCTTACCTACTAAATATAACCTATATACTTCCTCTCTACCCAGTACACGTATTGTCAGAGTCACATATAAAGCGTCAACAGTAAAGTGTGAAACTAATTTGTATTATTTGTGTCTACTCAGATAGTAAGGCACTGTATCTTCGTAAAGTAACAGCAGCAGCAGCATCATATTTTGTGTCCACTCAGATAGTGAGGCACCGTATCTTCGTAAAGTAACAGCAGCAGCAGCATCGTATTTGTGTCCACTCAGATAGTGAAGCACCGTATCTTCATAAAGTAACAGCAGCAGCAGCAGCAGCAGCATCATATTTGTGTCCACTCAGATAGTGAGACACCGTAACCTGGTAAATTATATATGCGCCCCAGTTGTGAAGTAAGAAGTAGAAACCGTCAGGGACCTCAGCTCCGCTTCAACCTTCAACATAATAGTGACCTATATCTTCAGCCTACCCTTCACCTGCAAGCCCTTGCCACAATCCTAGTTGTTGTGCTTGCTATTCGCCTACTCTTCTAAACTTACCAACCTACCTCTACACTTAAATATACACCTGTGTTCATCACCAAACCTCTTGAGTTAAGGAGAATATCTACAAATAATATCCCCCAACACTCAGGTGCAAAGCACGAACAAAGTCACTTCCTGCTGACCACCTTAGATATTTATTATCTTAAACTGACACCGTCTGAATCAATAACATCTTCGTCTTCCGAGCCAGTTGCTACTTCAGCTTCCAAATCTAAAAAGGACTGCGAGATGTTAATATAGTTCGCGTTCACATTCATAAGTGTTAATAGCGTAGGGTCTTACCGCCAATCTTGCTCTTTTCGTTTTCCTAGGCTGTACAGACAGCGCTCAGTATCGTTAAATTAATAAATACGTATGTCTTTACCTTCAAATTGCTTTTTGATGGTCCAGGCTGCGAGAGCGGTGTTTCATCGTCTACGTCGTTAAACCATTGAATCTCTGACGCGTCCTTCAGCGAGCCGTTCTGATTCAGAGCACAGTTATCTTGGGACATCGTTTGAATCTGTATAGGTAGGTATTGTAAGGTATTGTATTGTATTGCTACTACGTACTATGTAACTACGATATCTACGCGACGGGGTGGAAAGAAACTTTAACGACGCGACTATGGTTCCTTTTATCATAGGTCCCAACTTAAGGGTAGGCATCAACGGTCACGTGAAATTTCCGCCCTCCCCGCTCAGTCCCCGCTCCCTCTTCGAGGGGGCAATGCTAGAGAACCCAGAGTTCATATTACTATACGCTACATAAACTGTGTATATACGTAGTCTGTTATGATGTATGTAAGTGTGTGTCTATGAAAATCAAGAGCTGGATGTGTTGAGAGCTGGCGGTGTAAGTGTTGTTATCACGGAAGAGCTGTGTTGAGAGATGGTTGTGTTGAGAGCTGGTTGTGTGAGCGCCATTACGGAAGAACGGAGCACTTCAACCCATCCTCCAATCATGTTGGTTAACAATAATGCTTGCAGTCCTTGAAAAAACAGTACAGCGACTATTATTACAATTACCTGTGTATAGGTAAGTGATTTCGATTTCGAAATCGCAACGACATCCTTTTCAGAAGGATCTTTAGATGTAACAGTGTTCTTGTGGGATATGAGATGGATGGGATATATAAGATCGAGATATGTACTTACAACGGGTGTTGAATCCCATAGTTTAATGGGATAAGGTGGCTTGTGATCGTTGTTTTCTGAGGAGCCTGTGGCTACAATACACCTTGAACCAATAGAGACAGCCTTGAATTATGTTAAAGGATGTTAACCAATGCTATAGCTCTGAAAGAAGGAGAATTACCTCAACAACCTGGGTCAGAGCGTTGCTTTCGTGTGGCAAACACGACTGCATACTCCCAAAACGTGAAAATACACGAGGAGATCCGTCATCGCTACCAACAATCATGAGAGAACCATCCAGTGCACAAGCAAGTTGCATGGGAAAATTGCGGGAAATTGGGTGTTCGTAGGTTTTGAGTGGTTTAGAAGGCGGGAGCGAGTATGTGTTGACGCCATTGAATAGATTCGAAACATGGATCTCCTTCTTGCTAGAGACGATAGCATGGCCACTTGTCCCGTATAAGTAAACATCATGAATAATTAGAAAGTGAAACGTACATGTGAGACCTCAAACGACGATTCCACTGAAGAGTCCATGGATCAACTTGGTAATTAATTCTTATGAGAGTGAGATCAGCTATTGTTGCAAACGGGGAGCAACACCCACAGCTCGTGCGTTTCAAGCACTGAAAAGAGAATCTGTTTTCCATCGTCATGGAAGGAGACGCTACGGATGATGTGGTTATGAGATGGCGTCCTTGCGTACTCTTCGAGGTCGCCTATAATTTTCGTAAGTGTCAAGAAACAAAGGTATTCGAAATGTCGTACCTCCAGAGTTGACTGACCACACCGCCAAACAGCCGGTTCCAATACTAGCAAGACGTTGACCACTCTTGTCAAATGTAATCTCCTCCACGCGATGTTCATGCGCCTCCGTAACACTTTTGCAGATGAACTAAAGAAAAAATGAACAAACGAAAAAATGAAACTAAGGGAGAGTTACCTTGGTGGTTTCATAGTGAAATACCATGATGGAGCCATCTGCAAATCCTACAGCAAACCTCGAACACATGCCTTCAAGTTCTGGCATCCAAACTGCGGCTGATACAGGACCATGGAATACTAGGCTAACGGTCTGGAGAATTACTCCGCTAGACATATCCCAAATGACAAATGTACCGTCTTCAGCTAGTAGTACATCATTAAGTCTATATTTATTTAAAACATAAGGAGACAATCCTACCTCCGCTTAACAACTTCGATGAATCTGGACACATTTTGAGGACGTTGATGGGCTTTTCATGGTAAAGAAGGGTATGGATCGTGGTGAACTATACATTTTGTTAGTTCCGAGACACGAAAGTTACGATTACACATACCTTTGGTAAATCAGCTTGAATCGACATGGCTATGAATACTTCCCACCGGAGTGAGGGAAGATATTCTTATAGAAAGGGCAGTTGCATACTTGTGGAGGTACTCAATTGTTTGATAGACAAAAATTTGTCGAATTGTAGACTGTACAATAGATAGACAATTAGTTCGTTAGATATGCATATGCTAATAAAAAACATTTTGTTATCTTCATTCCTTTGTCGTTGACAACAAGGATACATACCCGTAAGTGAACTCTTGTTTTTTTCGTTTCCATTCTTCGCGATGGCCATGAATAATAACGATTTGTGCCAAGGGGCGCTTGGTTTCATTATTCTAATCTCCAACATATCTACCGGCGTATAGTCCCCATCCGAACAGCCCCACTCGGTCCCCACTCAGTTAATTCATTGAGCCTAGTCCATACCCTTGTTCCACCTCGTATCCATTTTTTCTTTTATTTGTTTCTTTCTTTCAGTCCAACTAAGTCCTACTTTATGCGTATCTACTATAGCTACATGAATATTAATTACTATCTATGTATTGTATCTACGGGAACATGGGAGTAAGAAAGAGAGAGAGGGAAAGTGTCCACATGATGCGGCACTTGCTTTGCAGTACGACCCAACTGAAGGGCAGGTTGCCGTGGGTTGCCGTGACCAGCCCTAAACACCGGCACTATCTCCGCATCTACAACGACCTGCCCTCCAGCTGGGCCCTATCACAAAGCAACTCTCGAACTGTGGGAATATTTTTTCTCTCTCTCTTTCGTACCACCATGTTCCCCGTAGCTACAGTAGTTTACTAGTATTCAGAGTAGATAGCATAGTATTATAAGTAGATAGAATAAAATGTATACCAATACAATGTTTTCAGCATGAATGAGCGCCATTAGTATTGTAAGGAACAGTTCCCCACTCGCTCCCCGCTCGAGTATCGTCCCCGACCTGATAGTACTAACCTCCATTAGTATTACCCCCGCTCGCTCGCCCTCTATTATTGTGTATCCTGGATACGGTATTCTTATAATGTAAGTATGTCGTTGTGTCTCACTGGCGTACTGGTATACTAACAGAATAATTAGGTCCTATTGTATTCCCTGGATACGGTATTAAATGGGTATGCTAATCTGTTTTACTGGCGTAATAGTATATACTAACACAATAACCAGGTGTTATTTAATGCGACATCGGCAGGCCATGCTGCTCATTCAAACATGTCGAATGATGAAGCCCCTCCCATGGGCAGCCTTCCCGATCCTATTCAAACAAGGTGCAGGAGTAGGACAAGAGCAGCCGAGCAGGTACGTCAGGTCATAAATGACCGTTGTATGAATTCTTACATTTGCTCTTCAGATTACTGCTGCAGGTCCTCCCGTAGATGCTGGCCATCTGTACTGTCCCGTTCCACCAAGGCTGCAGGGCAAGACGAGACTCGCCGGTGAGCAAGTACGTCCAGTCATACACTCCCATTATACGTATTCTTACACCCAGTTTTTTAGATTACTGGTGCAGGCCCTCCCATAGATCCCAGCCATCCGTATCAGCCTGTTCCACCAAGGCTACATGGCAGGACACAATCGGTCATCGAGCAGGTACATCTAAGTCATACGCTATAAATTAAACAAACTCTTACTCCCGCCTTTTAGACTAATATTACAAGCCAGCGTTATACTCACTTTCGAGTGGAACGAGAACCATCGCCGCCCAATGAACTAGCACCAGGACAGGCGGAGGTTGCGCAAGGCGCGCTCCGTAATCCACAGGCATGTATACCGTCCTTACTGTCTTGATATTGATCACTGAATACAATTATAGGGCCCCGGACTTGGCACATCTGGACCGCCTTCACGCCAACCGCTATCCCCTGCACCTAGCTTGATAACATCGAGCACGCCGGCGCGTGCATCGCTTCCGCCATCTCCGCTTCCAGGAACTTCAGCTGCATTTTTCGGCGGCAATCCTGCCCAGCCATCTGAAGCGGGTGCGCTGGTATGTACCATTTAATCTTTTCAACATGCCCTTACTCAATATAACTGTAGGGCCCCGTACTCGCTGCATCTGGTCCACTCCCTCAACACTCGATGCCCTCTGCGCCTACGTCAACGGCATTGGTCTTGCATCTGTCTCTGCTGCCTGGAACGTCAGCTCGCCCTCAATCGTCTCTGGGGAGCATTGTTCATCCACCCCCAGCATTACCCCCGCCTATTCCAGCAGCGGTGGCACATCCATCTCTGCTGCCTGTCGCGTCGGCTCGCCCCCAGTCCTCTCTGGGGAGCATTTTTCATCCACCCCCAGCATTACCCCCACCTATTCCACCAGTGGTGGCGCATCCACCTCTGCTGCCTGGAGCGGCAGCGCATGGTAGCATTATTGCTCCACCTTCACCTCCTTCCATCCCAGGAGCCTTTCGTGAGAGTCCTCCACCGGACCGTATTATCTCAATGCAGGTCGATAATGTCAACCGTTCATCGTCCAGCTCTCAACAGCCCGTCATACCCAATGAGCTAGTTACGCCTCAACAAGATTCCTCTTCCAGCATGGCGGTAGATCACCTGCAGATTAACCAGCCTTCCATCATACAGCAACAGGCCAATCCGACTCCTATCCCCCATCAGCAGGAAACGATGGAGGTCGATGCTCATCATCAGAACGGTCAGCCTCCCATCCCATCGCAGCCAGCTGGTGCTCCTCCCCACCAGCTGGATGGTCCACCTCAGCAACCAGCCGATCCTGCCCTCAACCACATTCAGCAGGATGGCCTACCTCCTGCCCTTCAGCAGCCGGCCGACCCTGCTCCCAATCACACTCAGCAGGACGGCCCACCTACTACCTCGCAGGATGGCCCACTTCCCACCCCTCAACAGCCGGCTGGTCCTGCTCCCAACGTCCACCAGCAGGACGGCTCACCTCCCTCCCCACAGCAGCCGGCTGGTCCTGCTCCCAACGTCCACCAGCAGAATGGCCCACCTCCCGCCCCACAGCAGCCGGCTGGTCCTGCTCTCAATGTCTATCTTTCTCCCGAACAGGTGAGGTCTTCTTATATAGTAGTGCACCTCATACTAACATTGTTAGTTAACAATAGTTACACGATGTGTGATGACTTCGGTCGACGTATCCATCCGAGAGATTATTTCGGAAATATGCTCCACTGAAAGTCCCCAAGGCAAAGGCAAAGGCAAAGGCAAAGGTCGAGCATCCTCTCCTTCAGAGGATGTGGATGACCCCATGGATAGCAGGGATGAAACCGAGAACAATGTCCAAGGCGATAACAGTATCCTAGTCCCTTCCTCAAGAAAGTGTAAGAAAAAGGAAGAAGATGATCGGATGTTTGACGTATGTTCATGTCTCTATTCTTCGACACATAGGTTAACCTTTTCGTAGCAACATCTCTGCACCTACCTGAACGAGACAAAAAGGCTGTGGTACACTCACGCTTCAGAATTTGTCTGTCCATCTGCAGAAGAACTCGAACAGTTCAGGGACCGCAAGCTGACTCTAAACGCAGCATCGCCAAAATTGAATTGGATGGTGCCCTTCACTTCCGAGTGGAACAGGGAGATGATTCGGCTCCTTGCCTTGGATTACCAGATTGTGCTGAATGGTCAAGTCAATTTCCGTGTTCCTAAGGGAGAAGAGACAATGGCGAAGCTGGCAAAGAAGATCAGTGAAAGACTACGATGGAGTGCTTTAAAGTACAGGCGGTTACAGTGAAGTATCGATCCCATAAAGAAGTCTGAGTTAGCTATCGCTGAAGCCGAAGAGAAAGCAAGGAATCGTAGGTTTACTCGTCGGGAAGGGGTACGTGTATAGTTTAACTTCATATTACTTTCACATACTGAATGCACTTTCAGACGTGGAAATGCAGAGGGAAAGTCGTTTCGGCTCGCCTGACCAATAACGCTGAAAACCATCAGTTTTGGAGGGGTGTCGAACGCGTCCACAATGCATTGGGAGCTATGGGGATGAGCTCAGACGAAACCGAAGTTGAAGGTACAAGTACCCAAAATAAAGTTGTTCGTCGAAAGAAGAAAGCCTGGCTTAACGATAGTATTTCTTTGTTGTTCTGAGACATGGAGGCATACGGCACTGGACTAAGAAAGGGAGGTGGAAATGTTCATTGCGTCAGGGAGTACAATGGAGCTTCATCTAAGTCTCCTCCATCTGAGATGAACGAACCGTCACCAGAGCAAATATGTGTTCAGAGACTTCCAATCAATTTCTATGATACAACTTGGTACAAATCCCTTAGTACGGGACAAAAAGCTGCTGTTGAGGCCGGTCCTGTCGAAGATCTGCCCGATACGGTATGTTACTTTCGTACTTAAGTGTTTCTAAGTCTGATGATCATTTGTTTGTTTCTACAGTCTGTGCTGAAGAAGTAATGGCTGATCCAAAGTTGATACGGTAGGACTTCAATAGGACTTCATATATACCTATAGGGACAGCTTTATAGCCTACATTCGCTGTATATATGTAGTGGTCATGACTGTATTGACTGTAGATATCGTCGTGGTTATATAACATGGACACTGTCTTCGTATAATGGACTGTATTGACTGTAGATATCGTCGTAGAATAACATGGACATTGTCTTCGTATAATGGACTCGAGGTCATTTTCGCTGCCTCGAACAATTCTTAGTACATCCATATATAAAGTCAATGGCTGCCCAGTTCTTTTCATAATCTAGTAGTACAGGAAATTTTTGATTCATCTATGTATTAATGTTAGACAAGTACTGAAACTAAAGAGTACAGAAACCCTTACCAAGTCAATAACGAGGTCGATCTTCTCCTTCGGCTGTTTCTTGAATGGCTGACCCTTGATCAAGTGCTCAGAAACACAATCCTTCGCGAACTGCTGTTGTGGTGTTAAAGCCATTTTGGGTGAGCGTAAATAATTATTACCTGCACATTTTTATACTGATTTTTGTCCCAGCCCAAAATTGAATGTAGTGAATACCCACCCCTCCCTGGTCGACCCAATTCACCTCGTGGCTTAGAGACCAACTTTCCGTCGTGAAGTGACTGATCTCGAAGTGGTTGTTGTCGATGGGATTGGACTTCAAGTGGCCACTCTTTGCGTAGGGTAAGGGTGTGCCGAGGTTCAGGTAATGTATCTAGTGTAAAGGTTCGACACAAGCTCAGATGTAAAGGCATGGAATTCATTGCTGTGACGTCGTTCTTCGTGTTCTGACTTATATATTAACATTATAGGTATTCCTTCATCCGGACTTGTGTCCTACCTTGTTCCACTTATTGTGAGCAACGGTGGTCTTGTTTTATAAGCGCCTTCGTTGGTCCGATTCAATCGGTTAAACCAGAAGTTGTCATGTCAGTACGTCCTTTATTCTATATATATCAAGTATCATGTCTCACTGACTTTAAAAGCTGTATCGCTGCTGCATCTCCAGTATTATATCAAGTTTCAGGTACATTCCCAGCCATTGCTTCTACCTATATACTAATCGCTCTTCGAAGAGGAATATGCCCCGTCCAAAGAAGGAGAAGAAACTAGCGATCTGCTATTGCAAGAAATGCAACGGGGTCACAATGACCGAATTGGACCTTATCGCGCATGTGAGCAAAAATAACACTGAAGACGATCTTCGAGGCATTGAAGATCGAGTGTTTTCGCTTACTCTTGCTGAAGCTGGCCCATGTTCTCCCCAGGACATACCTCCACCTTCAATTCCCCAACCTTCTCCCTACGAGATACATGCGCAACTGACGTTCCAGCGCTTACTGGAGTGTGACAATAGTCTAACGCTTTGTCGCGACAGTATTCGTGCAGTCTTTCAAGAATGGCTTGAAAACGGAACACGGAATCCAGCTATGCAGGACGAAGCCGCCAGATTTCCCGTTAGGAGTCAGGCTCATGCTTATCTCTTGAGCCAAGAGTCCTGGCTGCTAGATCTTATAGCTCGGGTTCGTCTTGTCCCGACCTCTGGAGATGGTGCAAACGAATTGTTCAAAAGTTCAGTGCATACGGATGCGGACTCGCTACTAGCGGATATTCAAAAGTGCATAGAACGCTGGAGTAATTTGGCCTTTCCCTACGGGAAATCCTATGACACTGGTAAGTAGCTTAGTACTGGGGATAGTGCGATAAATAACTCGTTCAACAGATGTTCACTTTGACCACCCCCTACGCCTCAGCCATCCAGCTCTGGCAGTTTGCCTTTTCCTTACGGTCGCTGTTAGTGTTTTTGCGAATGCTGCACGCCCTACTTGCAACTTCATCCTCCGAATGGCCAAGCTTCTGCTGAGTGCCGCTACCTCGACTGATCAGACACTGCTCCTGGGATCAATACCGGACGACCTGCAGACAGCGAGGAAAATGTTCGATTTGGAACCCAAAACGACAACCTACGCCACCTGCCCATCTTGTGCTTCAATTTATCCCCCGGGTGTAAAGGATGCCTACCCGCTTCGCTGTACGTTCAAACGCTTTGCTAATGCAAAGCCGTGTGGAGTGCGCTTAACGAAACACGCTGTTCGGAACGGTGTGACTATTGTGGTTCCGGCACGGCCATATGTTATGCAAGACTTCACGGCCTTCGTGGGCGCACTGTACACGCGCCCCAGTGTCGAGGAATTGATTAGGCGGACCAGACAAGCCTTGACCCATGATGGCTTTCGAGATATTAATCAGGCAGCAGCAATTCGCCAGTTCACTGATGCAGATGGGAAAGTTTTTGTTGACTCTAATGAGGAACTACGTACACTCTGGAGCATCAGCTATGATGCCTTCAATCCGTATCACAACAAAGCCGCAGGAAAGTCGGCGTCAGTGGGGTCATTGGCACTTGTATGTCTTAGCTTACCCGCAAGCATGCGTTATCGACCAGAGAATATATATCTCGCCGGGTTGATACTGGGACCTCGCCAACCATCTTTAGATGGCCTGAATCCATATCTTGCTCCACTTATAGATGTTTTCCACCAGAGCTATCATAAGGGTACTTGGTATAGTCACACACATCAACATCCTAATGGGATTTGTGGTCGGGAGGCCATTGTTCCCGCAGTATGTGATTTACCGGGTTCTTGCAAGCTGACAGGATGTGCGTCCCATTCTGCGACGATCTTTTGTTCATTGTGCCATCTCAGGAAGCAGGATATCAACAATATTAACTGCTCGTCAGTTGGCTGGACGCCAGTTACCTATGAAGAACATCTTAAAGCCGCGATGGCCTGGCGAGATGCCGCTAGTAAATCCCAAAGAGATCAGCTCTTCAAAAAGAACGGGATTCGTTGGTCTGAGCTTCTTCGGCTTGAATATTGGGACCCGACGAAGTACACAGTTGTTGATGGGATGCACAACTTTTATCTAGGTCTCGTAAAACATCATTTTCGTGTCGTCATAGGTATGAATTGGGATGAAAACCTGGAACTTAATGAGAAGCCGGAGGTGGAGGAGCCTACAGCAAAGGCTATTCAGAAAGGGCTACAGGTGATGTCGTCCCAGCCGATATCGTCTAGCCTGCGTAGATTGTCTATACCGGTATTGCGATCACTCTGCCAGCATTTTGGTGTCTTAGGCAGGCTCAAACATATGGGTCGGCGAGTTAAGAAGCAGAATTATGTTAATGTGCTTGTAAGTCATTCCTTTCGAAACGATTCACCACCATTGATTAGTCGAAAGCTTGACAGCTCAAGGTCTGGAGGGGGTGATGAAGCCCGCCCAGCAGCGCATGGAGTCATCAGCGAGCTGGCTGGTATTGAGATTGATATCAATGAGTTGGCCACTGTTGATGCACACTCTAGCATCCCTCTTCTCGATCACGATGACTTGAAACGTATCCAAGAAGACATTTTACACACCATCCATCCAAGTTGGCAGGCAGGTCCACCAGCGAACTTTGGTTCACCTTCTCATGGTAAATTGAAAGCCAATCAATGGCGAACGTGTATCGACTTCGACTTGACTGTTTCATTGGCGAAGATGTGGGACAGCGAAACTGACGAATCATTAATGGGTGGAAAGAAACAAATGGCACTGGAAAGCACATTGCTTCTTGCTACCGCTATCAGATATGCTACCTCTCACCGAGTAAAACCTGGTCATCATGACCTGGAATACAAGAAGTTTATGTTAGCGTATCTTTGCTCAATTCGAGAGCTGAGGCCCGACGTCGATCTCCATCCTATACATCATAATGCAGTTCACCTGGCAGAACAATTATGCTTGTTTGGGCCTATTCATGGCTGGTGGATGTTTCCGTTTGAACGGGTAATCGGTAACCTGCAGAAGAAGAACATTAACTTCAAATTTGGTTTGTCCTGATCATCAATCATGTAGAATCCATACTAAAGGCCCTTCTAGGAGAGCTGGAAGCATCTATGCTGAGAGCTTTCTGTGCTGCATCAGAACTTTGGGTATTCTTACAGCACCCGGGGTGTCCTGAAATTCTCAAACAGAGCAGCAAAATCATCGAAGACTGCTTTCCCGATATTCAATCGGGGACTCTAATAAGTGATATGCAATTCTTGGCGGACGACGTACGTCAACCCGTATGTGGAAAGCGGATCAAGCTTGACGCTGATGTTGCTGAAGCAGCGGGTTTGGGAGGTAATTCTATAGTGACCCAGTATGATCATTACACAGTCAGCGGACATCAATTATCGTCGAAACATAACACGGCAAGGAATAGTATCATATTCTACAGGGACCCAGACTCTTCGCAACTAATTCCAGCGGTGATTCGAACTATATTTGTTGTAGCCTGTCAACCGCAGGTTCATTTCGCAGTTCACCCCTACAGTGGGCGAGCAGATGTAGCAAGTGCATTTGACAACTTCAAAGAGTTTGGTGTAGGTCTTTGGAAGGATTTACTGGACGATCGTGTTCACATAATTTCTAACAAAACCCAAATTTACCCTGCTATTAAACGCAGGTGGAGCGATGGAGTTCTGGCCTTGAAGCCATTTATTCAAGTACGTGTACGTTAGCTTAAAGATGACTTATCCTAACTTGCGAAAATTTGTTATAGGACTTTTAGTACATTCTTTAGAAACTTTATTCGCAAATCCTATTGGTAAGGTAATAAATACTATTGTTCGCTGTATATAAAACAAGCTGCGAGTGCCCTAGTCAAGCTGTTTAATATAAATCTTCAATAGTTAGCCTTATGAACTCTCCCCCCGGTTGGCGTTTCCATATGTCGGGAGAGCAACTAACTGATTCAAGGTCGGGACAGTATGTACGAAGTGTTGCGATGAAGGTTTGCATACCCTCTTTGCTGTCTGTGAACTGTGTGCTACTCCCATAAGGAGGGTGTATGGTTAGTTTCCGTAGCTTTGAAGCACTCTCAAGCAACTTTGTGTAGTAATCCTGATTGCAACTCGTTAGAAAAAAGGCAGTAATAAGGTAAGACAACGCACATAATACAATAGCTCTGAATACTGATGGTTGATCTCCAGATTTTGGCATTTGCGTATGGCATTCACGTCCGGAATAGAGCATTGGCATGGTATGTCCGCTTTTATATGTTCGTCGAGTGAGTAGGGAAGTATGATATTGATGCTGGCGTCGGTGCCGAGCCGGTGAGAATGTTGAAGAGGGGAGGTGATGTTCACCATTGACTTGCAGAATTCGTGGGTATATGGGTTTGGAAAGCCATCTGTTAATCGAAGCTGAACCGCCTTCAGTTGGGACGAGATATTGGTCAGCTTGAAGTCCTCGGTGCATGTTATGTCGGTAACATTCTTCGGTATCCTGATGGACCCTCTGACCGACCGACTCTCACGCCGTGTACTGCATATCCATAATCGTTGTAGCTGGGACAACGGAGACGTAGAGTGGGACCCAAACGTGAATGGTTCGTCGCATGTAATCAGGAGTGTCCTAAGGTTTGACATAGACCCACAAAGTAGGACTGGCTCAATATCCTTTCCACTACTCCCCCTGATACTCAAGAAATTTAGAGATGGCCCACTTAAAAGTATCGACAGCAAGTTGATCATGCTTTTGTTACTGAAGATGTGGGTCGATATACGGAGGTTCTGGAGCCTAGCAGCGATATTATCTCTAATCCTTTCGTAAGGGATCTGCGGCAGACATGGCAATGGCGATACAGTTACGCTGGTGACTTGAGGAGCACCTGTGCCGTCGAACCCAACGCATGTACAAGAAGGGGGGAGACTCGCCAGGATGACAGCAATAGACCCAATAACGCACGGCTCTGCAAGGAAAGTATCGTCGTCCTTGTTTTTGCAATGATGAGTGATAGCGAGTTCCTGCACTCCTAAAGCCTTGCTCAGGAACGTACTAAGCCCTTCGTAGTACTCCCTGATACAACCTAAGCTGACAAGTACTCTGTAGCGTCTAGAGCGTGTCGATATATGTTCTAGGAGATGAATCGCAGCCGGATGGACGTCCTCTGTTAAGGCTATTACGGCGTGTCCAATGCAATCTGTTTGTAATACCTGTTGCATTCTAAGAAAGACCTCCGACGCTGCATAGCGCAGGTAACGATTGGCGTGGAGTAACTGCAAGATGTCGCCCTCATCAACCTGAGTAATTATCAGGTCTACTAGTTCCGCTGGAAGCTTTAGGATTGGGAAGGAGTCCTGCTGAGCCTTCATGCGTTGGTTTTTGATGGTCGCCTATGTTCAATTTCAATTCTATTCAGTAACATTATTTTGTAAGTACCATTTAGTTAAACGTACCAGTTTACACCGCTTTCTAATTCCTTCGTATTCTGGCAAAGGATCATCAATTTCTTGGGAACCACGTTTGCATGTGGTGCTAGTTGCTCTGAGGCTCTTAGCAAAAGCCCGTGTAAATACACGTGCAACCGATGTCAATTCCTACATATTAAACGCTTAGAACATAATTACAGTCAAGAAATTTGTTAATACTCACCAAGTTGCAGCCCAGAGAGAAGACATTTCTGAGATTGGCCATCGCCGTAAAAGTTGATAGTGAAGTTAAACTGAAGATGATATATGTAACGATTATACTGACCTTAAACGAGTCTCGTTTTATAGAGCCTGAGTACATGTTTTGAATGGGCATAAAGTCCACAATAACCTGAATCCCGTCAGTAATTTACAACAAGCTGAAATCTCCTACTCAGTCGATATTTCTTCATGTACATTCAATTCGGAGGTATGTTGGTCTGGTTATTCTTTGTCAGATTTTGAAAATGATGTGGAAAATGGTGGCGTTCGGAGACAGAATGGAATGCCTGTCAAATGCTCCACCTGCAATTGTGTTATACCCGATCGCGCCAGTGTGCGTAGTAGGATGGTAGCAATGGAACAAAAGTCTTTGTACAACAAGATGTTAGGCAAGTTCCTTTCTTTTATCTGTATGACGCTTCCAACTCCACTAGACTAACAAAATTATGAATACTATGGTGCGGGTAAGCTTTCGCCGAGCGGGGAATGAGCGGGGATAAGAGGAAACTAGTCAGCGAAACAATAACGCAGAGAATACATCAACGCCATACTCGTTTCTGACACCAGCTCTATTAGATCACCTTCCAACATGAAGCCAGCTACTCTTACTGCACATACTTTGGTATCTTTGGGTTAACTATTGCTAATTGCATTTTTTCAGTTCGACTTAAAATATATGCTCAACCAACATTCAAGAGCGATCAACGACTTAAAGATAAACCAGGATGGCTCTAAACTTGCAAGCGGTGGTGAGCGGCAAGCCCTCCGAATTATTTATACGCATGTTTAAAATATACTATTAGGTGATGATGGACTTATGGTAGTATGGGAGTTAACGACAGGCGAAAAACTTTGGGAAGCATCCGTCATTGGTGAAGTTACAACCGTTTGCTGGGCACATTTCGCAGAAACAGGTTCCACGATACTATATTTCAGAACAGGTAGCGGTGTAATCCGAGGATATCAGGAAAGTAAAACCGGAGATGGTTATGAGCATGTGTTGGCGATATCTGTGCATGATGGCCCTTTGGAAGACCTGAAGTTTGATCCGTTTCATAGTTGCCTCGCTTCGCTTGGGGCAGGCTCTCTCAAAGTGTGGAACTTGGTTTTCCCAGGTATGTTATTTGTCCCCTAGGTTTCATATTGCGCTCACTGAATCTCTTAGGTCAAGCTTCTCTGTACATAGAGTCTACCCCTCACCCCCACACGGCTAGGAGTGTCATGTTTACGCAGAATGGGGCGGAATTAATTCTCTGCTATTTGGAATCTCGTGAGATGTAAGCCCCACCATCATGCTTTTATCCTTGAAGTTTTTACATGTGGTTGTAGCTTTTGCTATCAGCTGAGTCCTTGGAAAATGCGATGGTTTCATGAGATCCGTACCAGAATGTCAGTCTCTCTCTCGCCTTATAGTTAACTGCTCCGCCTGATATGTTGTTACAGTGGACATGCCATCATTGGCGCAGATAATCATACTCTACTAGTCTCTAATCTTCAAGATGGCGTTGACATATATGCCATTCCGCCTGTACAGCCACTTAGGTTGTTAAAGCATGCTATCCACTCAAATGTGTCCCTTGTCGTCTCATCTGCCCTGGAAGGTGAACTGGTAGTTGTTGGTAGTGATGATGGTTCAGTACGTGTATATGATCAATGCTTGGGAACCTTGGTTGCACTATTGCCCCATGGCTACGGTAAGTAATTAATGTTATACACATGAGAACGAAGAAATCTAAATACTTTGCTAGTTGAAACGCTAGTACAAATAACCGAGGTTTGCAAAGTTTCTAAATACTAGCGATGTTAATGCTAACTATATAATAGGTATTCAGTTCTGAAAAGCAGTGTGTCATTGCGACTGGAACGTCGGATAACGGCAATATCGAAATTAAGGTATGGACTTCAAGTACCAGCACCGACTTGAGTACGGACACATCGGGCACTAGCACAGTTTGTTCTCCTGAACCAATACTAGATTTCAAAAGAACTCTGCTGAAAATGCTTCCAATCAGTTATGGCCTTGGCGGTATCCTGATCATCTGCATGCTTTGTCTTTACGTTTCGGGGTATGTAGATGTAGTAGTATTTTTTACAATTATTGTAGTTGGGTTTATGTCGTTATTCTTTTTAACTTCCTTCCTTAGTTACAGCGCTGTATAGTGTATTAGTGCGCTAACATATGTATTGTTTCCTTCTTGACTGATTAGCGCTTGCTGATTCCGATATCTATTGTCTTGCCATGCTACATCAACACCTTTCAGTAGAGATATTGTTTTTGTATGAGTTGTATGTACGTGTTTCCTTCCCTGTAACTAACTTTTTATTGTTTCGTAGGTATAAGTATATGATGTATTGGCATGGAGAAGACTCAAAATGCCTCCATCCAGAAACTATCGTGTTTTGCGTCGTTTCTCTCCATCAACGCTTTGTATGCAGTTCTCACCAGAACGTTTGCTTACCCCACCGCCGTGCTCCTTCAGGACTTGCTACCCACTAGATGAGGATGGCGAATCTGAGACCAGCTCCATGGTGGTACTGATTCCAAAACCGAAAGGCGAAGCAGGAAAAACGTACAAACTAGTCGACCATGTACAGTGTAGCCCGGAGCAACTTAGTAATATGGAGGTAATACATCGCTTTTAAATCTTTTAAATTGCGAATTCTTACTTAGTGGGCACGGTTTTCAGACCCGCATCTCGGTAATTGCAAAGGAGGTGTTGGACTTCAGTCGCACATACGCGACTCAGGAACAAAGCAAGCTCACTACTGTTTGCGAGAAAGTATGTATTTAATGTTCGTCACATTAACTGTATCTAGTTTATTGACATATTTTAAAGGCCGCTAACCAGTATCCCGATCTGCTCAAATATGATAATAACTGGATTACACTCAATATCATCAAGATTATACTGCGGAATCACAGGAAAGGTTGCCGAAAGTCAACTACAACTACAAAGGAAGTTGGCGCTGGCTTGAAGAAAGCTAGGGCTGTTCGTTTTGCAGGATCTCGAGTGGGATAATTAGCGAGGAGTAGTGTTGGAATACCAGAGACATCTATATTCAAATGTCTCAATGATCCCCGCTCGCTCCACTATATGTTTCACATATATTCTCCATTTTATTTTATGCCACTATGCTATCCCTTTTATGTACTATATATTTTGTATTTAAATCTGTACACTACGTCGTTTACTGCGTGCGATTACCCCCACAATATACGCCGTCACACGATTTTATTAGAGCCTTTGACAAGTAGGGTAGGAATGGAGCGGGGAACCAGGTGGGAATGGAGTGGGTAGTGAGTGGTAGTGAGTGGTCATGAGTGGTCCGGTGAGCGGATGTGAGTGGCCCGTGAGTGGCCCTGTGAGTGGGTAATCAATATTTCTAATTGTCATATTTACAATCTGTACATGAATCGGGGCGAGTGACATATTTTTGTTTACATTCTAAATCGGAATGAGGATATGATAAAAGATCCAATTCGGGATCTGTTTCAAGGGCAAATTCAGAATATGTGATAAGATAGGGACACAAGACACACTTAGAATCAGTATTTGGATAGGATCTAGGGGCAAATGTGTGCCCCGATTCAGGATTTGTTCATACATCGGTATGGTAACCGATTTTTGTACGATATTCTACATATGTCTTATTGTTATATTCTCAATAATGCTCATGGATTTGATACGCGCCCGATTCATAATCATTTTCTAAATATGAACATGAATCGGTCAAATGACATATTTTTGTACATATTCTAATTGTTAACTACATCGGGTTGTACCATATTTACCCTGATCCGATTTGGTCCTGTCTGAGGTGTCATGCCCAAGTGAGTCATATTTCAACATTCAAAGGGCTCGATATTTATAGATTGATTGTCATGGTTGATCTACAAGTACTGTACAAGTTATTGAGTTATTAGAAAATACATAACATCCTACTTAAGTACTCGCTCCATGTGCACAGTAGGAGCTAAAGTTACCACGCAAACTATATACTCGACCTTCTATACCTTTTTTCCATTCACGGATTATCTCGCAATTGCAATTCCTACAAAACAGAGAATCATCAAAGTTCATGTCCATCAAATCGGCCAACTCGAGCCTCTCCGTAGCGGCATGCGCACTTCCGTATTTACCCATTTCACAAGCATTTCTACGGTAGCAACAATTCCAATGGTCAGCAAGCTGAAATTTTGCATCATCGAAAATACGAATCCATTGATCTCGATACAGCGCCTAAAGTGAATTAGAAAATGAATATTATGCTGAAGAAACATCACTATACCCATGGGAGCTGCAACGCAGGAGGAAACAAAGAGACCGAAGATTCCAGCGGCTCGGATGCTATATATACGACTGCTTCATCTAAGATCTCCATATATGAATGCTCTGCAGCGTATTTGACGATTTCCTTTGCATTAGCTGGTTTGTATCTCCTGAAAGATGTTGAGGTCAAAAATAAAGAGTCAAGTTGTGTTGAAGATCGTACGTACGACGCCAAGTAGAGCATATGTGCCCGACAAACTCCAATGGCGGGATATACGACATACTTCTCAGCTGCTTGAGCAAGCGCATTCACCGTTTCGAATGGTAGATAGGAGAGGATAGGGGGTTGCCGGGGATATACGAACTGGAACAGCAGTTCAAGTACATCAGACTCCTCCGTAAGTTCGATTACTTCGTTGTCGTCTTTGAAATCTGCGGAAGGAAATCCGCCAGTGTTAAGGTCAAGATTTTTCTTGTGAAGTGAGAATAACACTTCATCACTTGATTTGAAGACGACGTCAGCGTCTGATTGATTGACTTGTGTGACAGACATCACTAATCAGATCGTCAGGAAATCAAGCTTGTTGTGCTACTCACATATTGTTGACTGCTTTACAATCGATTCAGTGTTGGAGTCTTCGGGATCTGATGCCATAGCTAAACTACCAGTAAGTTGATGAGTGCGCAGATCAAAGGCGAGACGGAGACGTTCGTGATTTCGTAGGCATGGTCCGTGCAATATATAGTATACAATACGTCTTGTATTCCCATATTGAATTGATATTGAATATCTACCTATTTGAATTTATAATTAAGTACCCCTAGCCAACGAGCGCTACCTACACTTACAGTTACAGTGACAGAACGTGGAGGTTAGCCCAAATGGCTTGAAACCGATGGTTTGGCAGAGTACCCACTGTTATCATGACAGGCTGATGCTGTGTGCTACTAAATATGTACTGGCAACACTCAAGAGCTTTGGAGATTACTGTACTATTTCGACCAGTTGTTCACTGATTTTGGGCGTGACCGAAATTTTGAATTCATTGTTCGGTTCGAGGCCCAGTTCAGTGCGTGACAGGCTTACAATTTGTTCATGCCCATGTTCATTGTTAAGAGTTGTTCAACAATAATAACTACATGAATATTATTAACAATAGATCTACAATGAGTGAGCAGTATCCATATAGAAATTTTTGAGAAGAAAAACTTACTCAAATCCACAATGAATTTTTTTTCAATTTTAAGCTCTTATTTAGTTGTCTCTACCCTATGTTCGATGCTCTCTGGCATGCGTGACAAGATTTGAATTTGTTTTGTTCGGAGACCCCGCGTGACGCGTGACCGAACAATTGGTCGAAATAGTACAGTAGTAATAAGTAGCATTAGTAATAGGGAAGGTTCGGACTCGGACTCGGAGGAAGAGGAAGAGTGACTTAGTTTGGTAATTTGAGTTTACAGCTGATTGCAAAATGTCGCGGAATCGCGTTTGAAAAAAAAAGGGGTGATTGGTTGTGTTTACGCAATCGGCAGAACCGGCATATCCAAGGTGCCACGATTTTTATTATGTAAGATAGCGAACCATTTACACCCGAGTTACCCGAGTTACAAGATGTTTTAATTCCTCTTGCCTTTAACGAGTGAATATTGCGGGTTAAATTTTTTTTTAAAAATTGATAGCTCGTATGTTTTATGTTTAAAAGACTAGGGTACATTTTTATACAATGTAAAAGCTCTGTAAATAATATGTTGAAAGAAGTTGAAACGAACTGTCACAATTACTTTTTTGTTTAGATTATCGATCATCCGGGGATTACCGAGACGCCGATTGCGCCGGTTACATGTAAACACGACCAACCAACCCATTCATTTCAAACGCGATTCCGCGACATTTTGCAATTAGCTGTAAATAAATTGTCGCACGTTTACCACCACCCTCATCACCGCAGCCCGCTAGCTTCGACCTACTTGACTCCTAGACCTAAGCGCTAGGCTTTTTCTTTCTGAGTCTTTTAAAGCTTGGTGCAATTGTGCTTTGGTTCTGAAATTTGACTATTGTCAGCAAGAACTATTTAGAGGGAGGACAACGAGTAAGCATGGCTATCGACCTTCTATTCATCCATCCACCTACCAACCTACCCTAAGGTGTTTTGAATCACCAATACAACTCCTGCACTTCCGCAACCCACCAGTACCTCATGCCAGACCCGACGTCCACCGCTTCAACACCCTACAACCCAACATCTTCCACGCCTTCACAATCGGCTTCAATCGTCTCAACAACGACGATGCAGTTCAGACAGACCGCCCTTGCACTCCTACACAAGCTCCAGCAAGGGCTTTCCTCGCCCCGTATCGAGCTGGTGTATGCCACACACGAAGGGTGGCCTCTCCCAGCTTCATCCTCTTCTATCAGATCATCTCCAGAATCGAGACAAAAACTAAGAATAAGCATCTTTGACTCTTCGTTCAACCCTCCTACACGTGCGCATCTAGCACTCGCCAACGCCCCCAGTCCATCCCTCCCATCTGCTGCATCAGACGCAACACAGGAGAACTACGACGCTACACTTCTCCTGCTCTCAGTCCGAAACGTAGACAAATCCCTCTCACCTGGAGACGCGACGTACCTCCAGCGTCTGGAGATGATGCGCATTTTGAGCGAGGATATGAAGCAGGCAGAGGGCAACAGCGCAATCGCAATTATCGATGAACCTACGTTCGCTGGTAAGCAGCGGGTGCTGAAAGCGTTCCTTGAGAATCGACTTGCGGGGAGTCGATTTTCAGCCAATATCGGCTTAACATTCCTCTTAGGGATGGATACTCTCGAGAGGCTCTTCGCACCGCGGTATTATGGCTCTTACGAGAATATGATGGAGAACTTGGGAAAGTTCTTTGAACAGGCAGAGGTTATTTGTGCGAGGCGCAGAATGGGGTCTTTTCCCTCGAGCTCTACCCCCGCTTCCTCATCGACTGCTGTACCTCCTTCAGAAGCAGTAAAAACTCCCCCGGCCGAAGACCTCCGCACCGACGCCTCCGCAGATGAAGAAACCGAAGCACTTAAACTTGCTCGGCCATTCCTAGCCGACGGCCGTATCAAGCTCATTGATATCGGCGAGAGGGAGGCGGGGTTCAGCTCAAGTGCTATACGTGCTGATATTCGAAAGCATGGATATGGTAGCGAGGAGGAGCAAAGGGATGAGGAGGGGTGGAGAGACTGGGTTACGGAGGATGTGGCGGGGTATATTGTGCAGGAGGAGCTGTATCTGCCAAAGGTGGATGTCCCATAGAGCAGCGAAGGCTGAGCGCTGAGCAGTGCCTACCTTTTGGCTTAGGCTTGGATGCTGGTCTCTGTCGTGTTCTCATGAGGTCTTCTTTCGATCCCCGCATCATCAGGGGCAGCTTCGATACTATGGTCTTTATGCACAGCGCGCTGCACTATATGGTCAATCACATCTGTCTCTAGTATCAACGGTATCGGCGTGCAATCTAGCTATATCTCCTGCAGAGGTGGTAACCCCCCAGCCGAAGGCCCCTCCACGACGCCGACGAGGGTCAGATGGAGGAGAGAGAGGTTATGTCAGAGGGGAACATTGTTCGGGAAGAGTGGTATCTTTTCAAGCAATATAGCGCATATGTTACAACAGCTTCGGCTAGCATCGATACCATAGCATATATATCTCTACCGTCCGTACCTAGGCCACATCGCTCCCTCTTCCCGACAATACCTTATATCACGGCTACAAACAACGACATCACTGCACAATCTGATCCCATCTCAAGCGAGAGAATAAGGAGTGTACATCTTCACGCTTCCACTTCCAAATGATACCTGCAATATCCTGCTTCTGCTTTGAAAGGGTAGCTACTTGCTGACGCTCGGTGACATATAGTTACCATCCCGTAAACTGTATGTTCGCTTGCCGCTATTCTCTCTTGGAACTACTGGCGCCTATACTTTCCCCGCCTTCTGTGGACAACGGTGACCGATGGCAATCTTAAAGAGCTCTTCGAAGTTTCTGAGGTCGTTCATACACGGAACTCGAAAGAGGATCATGTTTCTTAACAACCTTGTTTTGTCTCTCCATTCCAGTCCCCAATTGTCGTCGTCACCTACGGCTGTGCTGTGCTAGAGTGTGCTTCTTATAGCTAGACGCGCAAAGTCACGTGAACCTCGGCAGATGAACAATCAAAAGGGCTCCAACTGGCCTGACTTCTTTTTGCCAGCCAGTGGTCGCACCAAGTTGGTAGATATTGGAAAGGTGGCAGCAGGGCTCAGCTCAAGTGTTGTGCACTTGTTGTGCACAGTAACGTTGCGTGTAGGGGATTGTTGTGCTGAAGTGCTGCAGGTTCGTTGCTAGCGGACTCAGGCCAACCTGGTTAGCTTTGCCTTTCGGCTCAGGCTTGTTGGCCTTGACGTCGTCCTTCAGACTTCTCTATCATGCTCACATATAGCATTATTTGTGTACCTTGTCTGTGGCATCATAGGCCATGTTTGTTACCGTGGTCCTAATATACACACATGCACCCCGCCACTTCAGCAGCGACACCTTACCTCCACTTCACTCACTTATATCAACTACGCGCTTACAACGTCGTTACAATGACATCCCCATAGGATCCCACCACGTAAACCTTTCATTTCTACTGAGGCCTTCACTAGTCAACTTTAGCGCTATTACTTTATCCTTACTATTAGGAAACCCCCCACAACCTCTCTTTCGGAGATACAAACGAAGAACGGTTCACAAAAGTTCTGGTGCTTAGTGCTATATGAGTAATTCGCTGGTAGAGTAGGAGATTTGAAGGCTTTACCAGGCTCACTGTAGTAAACTGGTTCTGGGGAGCACAGGTAAGGTCTCAATTCGACGACAATATTTATTTTCAGCACCAATGTCTCGTAGATAACTTCACATGAGCTGTATTGACCTTGCCGATGATACCAAGTTGGTCACTATTTTTTCGACAGTTGTCACCCGAATACATCCTAGCCTACCGACGGAACGACCATATGTTCGGGTGCCACTTGAGCTGAGATGGTAACTTGTCGCCGTCACACGTAGTTACATATCAGACTGCAGGGGAATAAGGCGGTGTATTGTCAATAGTTAATAAAGTTGTTCCTAATTTACGTATGTACAACATCTGTTTCTTTGATAACTATTCGCATATGTGTATCTAAAATGGACCGTTGTACGACTACGAGGTAGTAACTCGACTTTGCTCTCGCGTTGTGGTCAACAGGTTCTCGGGTGTCGAGCCATCATTCGTTGCCACCGATGTAACTTGTATGCCTATATCTCTCGAGTCTCCATTTTCTTCCCCCGAGGTAACTCGCATGTTAACCTGCGTTTTATCAAGCCACTTCCCACTCATCGTGCACCAAGTATCCACTTCCGTTGTAGTGGCGTGACGTCCGAACAGGGCACGCGTGAACCAGTTCACGAGCTCGGCTGGAATTTTTCCTTCCATTTCACCCCTTGCCTTTCTGTAATTGCACCATAATGCAGTATCTACTTGAAATTTTAGGTGGGCTAATCGTGGTTGCCTCACCAACGTACACGCAAGTAGCATGACCACGTAGTCCGTTGATTCATCTTTCAATCGCCCTATAGTAAGGCTTTCATTAGAAAAACCACTATAGGTGTCGCACTTCAAAGCTTCACAGATCGTGCTACGTACGTTCAAGCAGAAGTCTCGAAAGAAGAGTGATGTGCCCTTTGAAAGATTTGGTATCCTGCGTGGTACTCAATGAAATTATCTGTAATAAGATGGCCTTGCGTACTGCGGAAAAACGTGTCCATATTTCCTGAAACAAATTTAAAACAAAGGATACTCACTGCTGGTGTCCTGTGCCATAACAGATATCAATCTGACAGCGGAATCCCTGAGGGCTTCGTTTTCGAGAAGTAACATAAACTGGGGCTGATGTCGTTTGATCTCTTCTAGATACTTTTTCTCTATGGCCAACATTCAGCAACTTCAAAAATATTAGTGCAAGTTCAACTCACTGCCAATATTTCCAATCAAAATAATCAAGTCCAACGCCAGATCACGAACTTGAGGGTGAATCGATTTCTCATCCAAAGCAATTGTAATAATATCTGGAATCGTATCATCAATAATTTGGGAATTGGCCTCCCCTAAAAGTATCACCGTGGGCGTCAGAGATTTAACGTCGATAAAGCACGCACATATTTTACATACCATACGCTGTAAAAATGTGTGTGAGTACTTCAGAAGCTGTAGTTCTTACAAGCATATGTCGGCTTTTCATCATCGATACCAAACTTTGCACCGATGATGACACAATGCTATTATCTTGTGCATTTACTAGTAAGACGTTAGACATGTGGGTTTACATATTAAAGTGTTAAAAAACAGTCGCACTTGAAAAGTGCCATTCACAGCTTCGAGCATAGCGCGTTGTGAGCTCTTTTCCCTTGGCATTTCTAATTGAGGATAGAAAAGAAGGCAGTACGGAGACAATGCAGGAGGAGACTTTATCTAATTGGATGTAAGATGAGAAAACGATCGAAATGGCAGTACGCAACCGGTTGCGAATTTCCTTATAAGTTGAAGAGTAGATTCCGCCTCGGTTTGTATATCGCCTTCTTCGTTCATGGATATTCTCAGTATCTGAGGTGCTACAAGGCTTATGATGGGATCCCGGAACGCTGATGTATTTAAAAAAATATTAGTTGCAGTTTTGAAGATGATATTGATATATGATAAGCTATAACACCTTTGTTTGTTCCGTCCACTTTCGAGACAAATTGGACAGCTTTAATGGCTCGGCTACGAACTTGACGGTCCGGATGTTTTAATCCTGATTCTATTTTTTCCGAAAGAATCAATACGTTGGAGGGACTCGAATGACCTTTTGGGTGGACATTAAGTAATTATATACCATAGTAGAAAAGAACTCAACCCTGCTTTCCATGCCAAGACTGCTTCAAAATCGACTCTACAGCACTTTTCTGAACATCATCGTCATTGTGGGTGGCTGACACATCCGACAACTTGGTAATTATGTTCAGCTCCGCTTAGCATAATGAGCCGAGGGAAACAAGGAAGTCAAATAAATCTTACCGACAGGGAGAAGATGCTCCATTAGCTTAACCCATTCCAAACAAACACGCTTCGAAAGGTCGTTTAAATCGTGTAAACCCAACTCCGTATTCACAGAAGATATTGCCTTCAAGAAGCTTTCCTGAAGTCTGTCTAAGTATAGGCATGTGAAGTTTTAAGGAGCTGTGATACATGCTACATGAGTGTCACTTACCAGCACTCCCAGTTAATAACGCCTTCAAAGATTTCAAAGCCTCTAGACGGATATTTTCTTCATCATCTTCTTTTGCCATTTTTATGATTAAAGACAATACGCTTTGGTTATATAGTGTCGACGTTGTACTTATTCGTGCCAGTATAGTGAACAGTTCCACCCATTTCTTACGAATATCCATGTATTTTTCTGAATGCAGAATTTCTTCGGTGGCCATAGGAAGTATCGATTGGGATGCATCTTGTATAGTTTCTATGAAATAGAATCTAGACACTCTATAATGATTGTATGGCCCATGATTTGGCCACTTACCATCATTCTCTGTTAAGGCATCTATTAGTGACTGCACTGCTTCACTGCGAACGCGTTCATCCTCGTCCTCTTTCGCCATCTTCACGATTCTTGGTAATGAATTTTTAATTTCTACGTGATTGCTTAGACATAAACATATAAAATAAAATGCTCAACAAGTACTTCGTCGGGCCAGGATGGCGAAAAGCTTAACCCATTCCTTACGAGTTTCCCAATTGGAATTCTGTGGTAAGTCGACTTCAGATAGTGCCTGTCTCACAGGCTCTGGAAGTTTATCTATGTGAAGGTTCAACGGACTGGTTTTTAACTGTATATTTGACCAATAATTTCATACCATCACTTTTTATTAGAGAAATTAAAGATTTCACCGCCTTTAAGCAAACATCTTCATCGGAATCTTCTCTTGCCACCTTCATGATCGCTGTGAACGAATTTGCAACCTCTTTCGTCATTTTAGATCAAACAAAAATTTAACATCATTGACTAATATAAACGTACTTTGTTGAGCTAAAAGAGTTAACAACTCGATCCATTCTTTCCGGACATCGTTGTCAGTTTCTGCTGTCACTATGTCACCAAACTGCATATTTTTTACAGTTTCCTGGAGTTGAGCTACAAGAGTACATCAATGAGCATTGAATGTTGAATTTTAAGACATATCGTCACGATCGAGCCGCTCACATCCGGTTTTGACTAGAGAAGTCAAATATTTCACAGCTTTAATGCGGGTTTTTACTCTAGGGCCATCTTTTGCATAATTGATGACCATTTCTATTTCAGAGTTTTCAATCTCTTCCGAAAGTTATTCAGAATCCAGCAATATTGAATCATCATTACGTCAAACATACTTTGTTGGCCCATGATAGTATGTAACTTGATCCACTCTAGTTGAACATCCCTGCTCATGTCTTTTATTATAGGGATATCTGACATTATTTGCTTTACAGCTTTCTGAAGTTGCTCTGCGTTAAGAATAAAATCCAATCCCGTCATTAGTAATACAATATGATAAATGATTAGAGCTGATGCACTCACCATTAGACATTATTAAAGTAAGACATTCCACAGCTTCGCATCGGACGTCTTCGCCACTATCCTCCTTTGCAATATTGATAATCAGCGGGATGAAATCATAAACCTCTTCAAAGTTGTACTTGAGTAAAAGCAGTATGTACTACATGAATATCCAGACACCTACTGCAATTTGCCAAACAGTTAAACAACCTAACCCACTCGATACGGATATCCCAATCGGAGTCGACCGGCATAGTAACATTTGATAGGATCATTTTTGAAAAGTCGCTAAGTGCATTTTCTGCCATGAGAACGGAAAATCACGTAATGAGTGAACAGTCCGATTTACATGATTCTCAAGATGAGCCGGGGGAAAATGGTGTTACTAACCATTAAGATTCGAAATAAGTAAACACAGAGACTTTACAGCTTTAAGTCGAACATCTTTATCGGTGTCCTCCTTTGCTGCCTTTATGATTATTTTTAACAAATCTTGAACATCTGGAGGCGCGCCTAATGAAATTCATGAAATTCATATACAACATTATACTTCAGCTAACCACAAACCATTAGTCATGATAGAAGTCAGTGACACAACTGCCTCATTGCGGACATCTTCATTATATTCAGTGCTCTCACTTGCCAATTTACCAATTACAGCTATTGAGCTTTGAACATTCACATCTAAAAGTAGTCTCCATCAAAGGCCTTGGCATACTATTATAATAACATTTTACATACCTTTTTTAACCAGTGTAGCAAATATTCTGACCCATTCTCTGCGAACCCTCCAGTCAGGCTCGTCTGGTACAGTTATATCAGATAGCATTGGTGTTATAGCCTCACGCAATTCCTCTGCAAAAATAACATTAACTTGTGTTTGAATGTTATCTATTGTCATAGAAGTACCCACACACCTGAGTTACAGTCGGTAAAAACTCGCTTCAGGGCCTGGGCACAGAGTAACCGCGTGCTCGAATTAGAGTCTTGGAGCCACTCGAGAATGAGCTTCTCGGCTGATCGACTTCTCTGGGGATCAAACCATCGAGAATCATCCAGGAGAATGGCCATTATCACTTGTGTTGGATTACATGAGTCACCAATGACAAGTTTATGGCAGAACTCACACAATACTACATACCATTAAAGTTGAGAGACACCAAAGAGTTTACAACTTCTGCACGAATTTCACTGCTTGAGGTAATGATAAATTTATCAATTAGTTTACTAATACTTTCAGTAAATTCAACTGTGAATGATTAACTAATGTCACTGTAGAGAACACAATAATTACGCACTCTTCTCTGCCAAAAGGCCTAAAAAGCTGATCCATGTAATCTGTAGATCAAATTCTGCATTAGAACAAAGACGTGGTTTTACTACATCTTTGCTCAGAATTTTATCAAGTTCAGGCAAAATTAGTGATTTGGCTTTTCCCAGCACATTGCTATCCGCTATCAATAAAATATTCATTGATCGGTAGTATAACACAAGAATTTATGCCTACTAACCATTTTGACTGCGGATAAGAGTCTTCAGCTGCTTCATAGATTCATTTCGAATATCAGAATCAGCATCTGTCATTCCTATTTCAATGAGCTCAGGAATCCATGAAGTATTCTGACACATTTTAATGGCGAAAATTCGATGTCGTGAGTATTCAGACCCCAACTCTTGCGTCAGGCGGATTGAGATACTTTTAAGAATTATATCGCTCCATTTATCTATGGGCATGCATGTCATAGAAATTGTTAGATGAGAATAATTGCAAACCTTCATGCGCACGGTCCACATCCACTAGCGCTTGCAACTTGTTCATACAATTGTAGTAATCTTGTCTGGGATGATCTTCATCCAGTGGTTTGTTAGTTTCACGTCCCGTTACAACAAGAAAATCAGTAAGCCATCTCTCAGCATAGTAAGATATTCTCGTTCTTGTAAAAGAGTGATGATCAAACACTCGATCAATAATAAAGATATTAATCCATGTTTCGAAGTCTGTTTGATCCCGAGAATCGAATACTCCAACTGAGTGGTATTTGAATTTTCTGTTAGCTTTCTTTCAGATATGAGTGTCGCCTACATTCATCTAAAAACCTTAGTGCATCCTTTAGAACGTTGAGATGCTTGTTCCATTCTTTGCATGGATCGCTGAGAGCTGTGTCTACTGATTTTGCCATTGCCACCTTGATTTTAAACTGAAGCTGTTCTATAAATTGTGAACATTCAAGTATATGGCATTGGTACAATGGTAACATACCATATTTAAATAGGTCTTTTAGCAATTTATTCCCAGCATTGCGAACCTCGTCATTCTCTTTAATAATAACCATTGTTATTAATGGATGTATTGAATCCGCGATAAATGTCTCGAGTGATTCTGAGGCATCAGTTGAACAATTAGATGTCGGGTGAGAGCCATTAATAGCTGAAAAATATTGCACTATGTCTCTCAGAGAATCCAGAACCTGCAGCAAAGATATATCATTTGTTTCTTCCAAGTCATGCTGAAATATTTTTGCTATATCCCTTCTCGCTGTGAGATTCAGGTCCATATCTATGAAGGAACATCAATAAGCTAGTAATACACGAGATTGTTGGGTACTTTTTGTGTTTACTAGCGTTTCCAGAATAGTACCCCTGACAACTTTATCAGGGTCTCTCAACATCAGCTTCGTAAGTCTGGGAATCAAGCGTTGGGTTGCATTGTTTGTTAAGCTTGCTTAAAAAGCGAACCTGTTGATCAGAAATATAAGGAGATATAAAGTGCAAGACTTCTACCTATTATCTGGATTGCCTGAATACGAAAGCTGTTGTTGTCATGTAATAAAAGAGCAGTGGCTATTTGCTCCTTTACAGTGATGTTTATGTCAGTTTCTGTAACAGAAACATTACTGTCATGTAATTACAATAAGTAGAATTTGAAATGTACTTTTCAACTTGCTCATCAAAGCATTCAAGACAGTGCTTCTGATGTCTTTGTCTTGGTCGCTCAGCATCATTTCAGTGAGTCCAGGTATGAAGCGCTGAGTCACATCTTCGGACAAGCTTGCTAAAATGAAAGAAATATTTTGTCAGAAGAAGAGGAGTATGTTATATAAAGTGATTTACTTATTATCTTAATTGCATGTATACGAAGGGTACTGTCATGGTGTGATAGAAGTGGTGTAATACTGGAAAGTATATTTATTGTCTCCGGAAAGTTAACTTCCTTCAGGAGTTCTGTAAAATTTCATGAGGAATCTGTTATTATTCAGGAAGATAAATATAATGAACCTTGGCTTGTGTAAGTATTCGGAATGTTGGTATCTTCATTAACTACCATAGCTTCCCAATTTTGCGCTGACCCAAGTTTATCAGTCAATTCCAGGTGATAAAGGGAAAACTGCTGACCAATTTTCTCAAATAATATTTCAAGATAATTTCCTGCCAGTTTTATTGCCCTTTTCTTCTGATCAGTATGTAGTTCTCCACTCCATTCATTCGTCGTTCCTTCTTGCGCAGCTGAAGATCCATGTTAGTACTCACATGAATCTAGAATGCCGAAGGTACCTTTTGCTAACGCGAGCGATAACACAAACATGCTGACAGTTTGTGTATTTACCCCACCTTTAACAAGCCCTCTGCATGATGCGATGAGAAAATTAAGTCTGTGACGAGGTTGCACTTTTTGAGTCATGATCTCCCATGGTCTCTCTTCGACTTCTGAAGGTGCTATATCGGTAACCAATGAACTCAACGACCTAGACGATGTACTCTGGATATTCCTCGCTATAATCATTATGTGAGTTCGAAGGCTGAACACCAGTGGCCGAATCTCTTCTTGAAAAACATTCCAATTACGTAACGGCCCAGTAAGGCTTAGAGTCTTTTCGAGTCCTTGCAAAAGGGGCGATTTAGGTAAGTGATTATTCAATTCTTCATAATGATGCGCGAGGTGTAATAGAGACTCGAGGTGATAGCAGAGTTCTTGATTTTTGTCCGCTTTATGGTGAAATCCATCTCTCGTGTACTCTTGAAGCCGCCGCGCGATAATCATCGCGCAGCCTGATTCACCAAAATATGTGCGCCATTTTGGCTCGAGGCTAGGCCATTGGTTTGTTAGTTCACCAATTGCCTCGACTACATATGAAGCTTTAGAAGACTCCATCAGTATCTTCAGCCAAATGCCAGCTAACTCCCCTTCAATGGAACTTTCCGACGATCCATCTAGCCCTTCACTAACATTGCCCTTTGAGCTGATAAACTTTTGGGCGAAAATGAATACATCAGAGAGAGGTGTCTGGAAAGGAGATGACGGATCAAACATGGGAATCATTGTAATGACCATGTAGACAGTCGCTCCGATGCTAACCAGAACTGTCGCCAGTTTTCCAATCCGAGGATTATTATCAAATGATTGGATAGCCACTCCAACCGTGAATAAGAAGGCTGCAATTTGTAGGAGGAGTGGGATGAACATAATGACTTTTTCTAAATGCCAGCGCTTTGCTCTCTTATCAAGAATACACCGATCATAGGCATCTTTCGCTTCGCGCTTGCTACTGACTGGGATAAACTTAGCAATCCATGCTTTAGCTAGGACACCCATAACTGCACAGAAAAGCGTTATAAGGAGGCTGGTAAGCCATAGTCCACTGACCCATAGAGGGGCTGCCGGCTGAGAAAGGCTAGATGTACTGCTAGCATTGCTTTGCTGCGGCCCGTTGTTCCCGTCCACGACGAAGGCAGACACAATACCAGCAAATAGACCTGCCTGAAATAAATTTAAGGTTGTTGGGCATCTCAAGAATAAAGAACGCTACTTACGAATATGAGAAGGGAATCCAGCCCTGTCTTCCATAGCTCCGCGCGTTCCTTTGCCTCCTCCTCTGCATCTTTCAGATAGAGCTCCCATATCTTCGCATCTGGCCTGAATTGTTTTCTCCAGCCTTCCTCTTCCTTCTGACCTTGCTTCTCGTCATGTTTTGAATCGGTAAGCGACATAGTCCCGGAAATGGTTCTGACAGGTTCAGCCGCCTCAATATCGCGGTCTGCCTCCTGTACAATGATTTTCACGGTAAGCTCATGTTTGGATGGCGTAACACCTGGATATACAATTGTACTCACATTATGTCGACCAGGTTCCGCCATGGAGTGATGAGTGCAGATTTGGTGCAGATGTTATAGTTAGAATTAGCTTGGGGTGGTGCGGTATAAAAGAAATGCTGGTTCAAAGCGTTTAACCCGTTCTCATTAAATAGGTATCCTGCGCGTTTCCAACGTGGCACTGTGAAATAAACAACGCCGATGAGTCGTGACGAGCTATCCTGAATGTGATGGTTGGATCTCACCAATGCCAGTTCTATCTCGGGTTTTATGAATACGAATGTACGATCCTTCACACTAAGTTCATGAGCTGTATAGCAATTCTTTTGCTATTAGAACCCGGTAAACATGAAAGCGATTCCGACACTGGCGCTACATAACAATTATCGTCGAGAACAAAGTAATGTGTCCATTATAATGACAGGTTGACGCCGCGCGTTAGCTCAAGTGTTGTATCTCGATAATGGTAACTTAAGATGAGCATCCATTGGAGATTAATGATAAGCAGCATTAGGAAAGGCCCTCCCACCCGCAGCACCAGACCCAACACAGGAGATGGAGATGATGAGCATTCTAAGCGAGAATGTGAAGCAGGCAGAGGGCTGCGTTCGTTGGAAAACAACGGGTGCTGAAAGCACACTAGGAAGGCATGATCCTTCTGAACGGGATATGAATAGACTTCCACTCGCGGATAGGGATAGACAGGCGTGCACTGTTCATGTGAACTGAAACAGAGAGAGCGACTACTGAGCCACGATGAGTTGAAGCAAGTGAGATGCTACGATCACCGCCTTGAGAGCGATTTCAGCGGCGGTAGCAATTATTTTTAGAATGCGTCGTGTACCGTGGAAGACCTAGGAATGTTACTTATCATATGAGTAAAGTAGACAGCGAGCATGGAAGAGTGCGTTACTTTCGCTCTGACACGGTTCTTTGGCTGTCGTCTAGTCGGGGGTTTGGGTGGGGTGTCCACTGTTTTCTCCAAGTTTTATCCTCTTCCTGGGCCGCGTTTCAGATAGAACGGTAGCACTAAGGATAGCATGTAGTTTCTTAGACCAATCTGAGTCTTCGTCTTCAGTCAACCCTCCTATGCGTGCAGACAGCTGTCATACTCTTCACACAGTAGTGACAGTACACAAAGCTATCAACACCGGCAGCACAATGCGTGTCTTGAGTCGGTGGATTTATTGGAGATTCAGATGGTGTGCTTATACCCGTCCCTCTCGGACAATGATGCACTTTATTGTACCAGGGATTTGAACATACTCTTGTTGTTGAATGAATGACGGTTATGGCTATGGTCTTCAGCCTGTGTACTGTACCATTTCGACCAATCGTTCGCACCTATTGGAGTGTGACGGTCCGAACTTCTGTTCGATGACCACTAAATGTGTGACGAACAGTGTGAACTGTTCGCAACCAGCTTCAATGGCTTAATGTGGCCTATAGAACATTGTGAGTACCCTATTATTTTCCTTTGTACCTCTGTTCGCGCCTCTCTGTGACGCGTAAGTATATACCTCAATTGTTCTGTTCATGGTCTTTTGTGACACGTGACCGAACAGTTGGTCGAAATAGTACAGTATGTCGACAGCCGTGGCCCTGAATTGGTTGTGGTGAAGGTCGACGTCGGAGTACCAACTTTACTTGATGAGACTCACGTGGGGGCTGTACGGCGGCCACCCATTCTCTCCCTCAACTCAACCTCAACTAGCCCTCTCGTTTTCAAATTTCATGTATTCAATATCACTATCTTCTAGCTATAGAACTGCAACGTTGCTGTATTATAGCATCTGTGGTCTACCTTCGAGTGCCTATCTACGTTCTTGGAGCTTGGAAGTTGAACGTCGAAACATCGGAAGCCTTACAATTTGAAGCTTGGAGTTGAAGGAGTCGGGACCATAAAGTGAGGTACTTGTTCACCAGCACCCGTCTGTCTTGAAAACTAATTCCTAAGCATACTTCCAGTCCCCATTACACTCAATAGTAGTCGTCGCAGAACTCATGTCCAAAACGTCCTCTTCAATATCGTCACCCCGCGTCCCAATCCCTTCCAATCGCCAACCACCAACCCCGAACGCATCATCATCCACAATGCAATTCAAGCAAACTGCCATCACGCTCTTACACAACTTCAAAGCTTCAGCATGCTGAGCTGTCTTCGTCACGTATAGGGCTAGTGTACACCTCGCACGCTGGATGGTCTATCCCATCTTCCGCCTCTTCATCAGAATCACTTTCGAGGTCAAAACAGATGCTAAGAATAAGTGTCTTTGACTGTTCGTTCAACCCTCCTACACGCGCACATCTAGCACTCGCCAATGCCCCCTGCCCATCCTTCTCATTCGCAGCATCAGCGTAACGCAGGAGCAGTACGATGTCACCCTCCTCTCAGTTCGAAATGCAGACAAGTCCCTCTCACCTGGAGACGCGACGTATCTCCAGCCTTTGGATACGATGCGCACTCTAAGCGAGAATGTGAAGCAGGCAGAGGGCAACGGCGCGATCATGATTATCGGTGACCTTACGTTTGTTGAATAACAGCAGGTCCTGAAGGCGTTCCCTCAGAATCGTCTCGCGGGGAGCGGATTTCCGGCCGGCGGCCAATGTCAGCCTGACATTCCTCTTGGGGACGGATACTCTCGAGAGGCTCTTCGCACCGCGGTATTATGGCTCCTACGAGAATATGATGGAGAATTTGGGAAAGTTTTTCGATCAGGCAGAGGTTATTTGTGCGAGACGCAGTTCAGCGCCAACCGGAAAGGCGGCTTAGAGACTCATAGATACAAGTAGTACGTACTCTCTCTTCGATTCCATCAGCCGCTAATCATATCGTTCCTCAGTACCAGGGAGAAGCCTTTCGGTTGTAGTTCTGTGACAAGTTCTTCGGCAACAAGAGAATGGGGCCTTCTTCCGAGGTATGCCCAGAAACGATGTCGATGTTTCGCTTACGACCAGATCAAACAGAGATCCGTCCAAAATAGGAAATAATTCACATGACCTGTCCGAGCAAGTCCGAGCCCTTCCGGTCTTGCCTGGCCTTTCTGCCGGCTGACCGTATTATTTGGCTGTGTTGGAGATATGTTTGTGTGATGATGCAGGGACATGTGCATTCGCTTATTACCACCAGGAATACGCGATGATCCCAACGTGTCGTGTCAAATATTTATCACTGCTTCTCTTCGTTCACCATTGTAATAATCAGTAAAGTCTATAATAGCACAGTGGAAATAGTAGGCTAATGGGAAAGATACAGAGCCTATGCTCTGCAAACTCTTTTACTTGTTCAGGAGTAATGTATAGATCCTCATGTCGCTTACTTCCTGTACAGAACTTTAAACTTGAAATTACTATCTTATCCATTAATTTAGTAGAGATAATCATATTCCAAATGTTTGTAAAGTTCGAGAGACTTCTGTCTCTTTCTGCCATTCACATTTTTTTTCTGTCAGAAAAGGTATAAATGGGAGACTGTAGCTCAAAAGACCCCAGTTTCCTTCAGCTGTTGCGGCTGTTCTAATTCTCGAGATACCATGGTTTTCTACAAACATCTACTACAATTCATTTTTGGTATTGGTTCACACTCTGCAAAAATGTAACTGTCTTAACGATCTACACATAGACTGCAAGTTATATTTAACTGCACTTCGTTGTAATAATGTTGTTGGGTTTGACTTGTCAAGTCCAGGGCATGCCGGTATGAAGAGTTTATTTCTAGCGACATGATATACAAGCATGCTAACATATTCCCAAGCCTTTTCATTCTTTTATTCATACTTTATCGCTCGTTTTCAATCTGAGAAAATCCTATGTTTTATCATAGTCATATACCCGCTCCTTCTTACATTTTACACCAGTAAGGTCACACCTCTGGCTCAATCTAAATTTTCTAACCTTAGTCTACAGCTTATAAATTCATTTTAACTAGCTTCAATGTTATTATAAGCAGATACATTATATTCTGCACTGGTATGCTCAACTATTAGTGTTGTATTTTGCATTAGCTCATTTCGAGTTTTTAGGCCTATATAGTACATATGAATCTTATTTTCAACATTTCTCACTCACTGCTATTTTCTACGGCCTATTAGAATACATTTACAAGTATCCAATAACTTCCCGGTGCGTTCTAGTACAACCATCTAAGCTTGTGTTATTGGTATGCATTAATCTTACAGTGCTGTTATAGGGCTCAGAGGAAAAGTAACCTATGGATTTACGGGCTACGATCTCGCCCTATATTACATAGTAAGTTTAAATAACTGTAGCAATATCAGATCTCTAACGTACTGCAAATTAATAGAATTTGATTCGGATATGACACTCCAGTCGCTTTTTGACAATCTCGAGTGTTGTTTTCCAGAACTCCGCTGTGGACATTTCTACTTCACTGTCGGAAAACGTCAAATTTCCAGCTATCCTCTCAGTTCGACATTGGCAGATATAGATATAGTACATAATTCGGTTATATTTGCGCATCTTCGTGTCCGAGGTGGAAGTAACATTGGTAAGGTCTCAGATACTCATAATTATTATAAGTATCACTTAAGTCAATTTGTTATATTAAGATGTAATTGATCTTACTGCTGAGAGTCGTATTCAAGTTACATCTAGGACATTTGTAGACTCGGTGCAGAATTTATCAACAGCTCCAGAGTACTGGCCAGTCCAGAAGAAGGATGAGCCCGAGGTCGCATACATGATTGATTTACGTGTCAATACCCCACGCTACATTTTAGACGGAAAACGTATTGATGCCTTCATAAAGCGTGAGGTATGTTATATGTCGAAGTACATAGCATCATTTTACTAACGTCAATATCCACTTAGTGCCAGGATTCATGGAAAGGAAACACCGGATCTGCACAGCGCTCGACATTTTGCCATATACTCAATACAGTGTGCCTTCGCTCAACACTGTGTTGTAACGGTGGCTTCAAATGCAACTTCAGTGCTGGTAGCGGATTCCTTAATAACTATCAACGATGGTCCCCAGAAGATCAGACAGGTCATAATGATGTTATTCAGTCAGCATTGGATGCTCGGAAATACAAGGCAGCATCTTTGACTGCCAATACTATTGCATAAGTAATCCTATTTATATTTTGTTTTAGTCTATGCTTACACTGAAATCTGTAGTTTTTACCAAACTGTCATTAATGAAACCTGTATTGCTGTTTTAAGGGATGGTTCCTTATGTGGCGGACGTCCTGAGTTCCGAAATTATCGAACAGTATGTATACATGGTTTTTCAATTATATTTTCTCTTTTTAATTCTATTTAACAGCCTCGTCAAGGCCCTTCTCACTTCATTGGTTGCTCGCATTGGTTGCCAGATGACCGTGTGCATGGAATCTCTCATTTCTATCGTCCCATTCCCTTTGGAACAAAGGAAGATATCCTTGCAAAGTTATTTGCTGGTCTTTTCATATATGACCCACTCCAGCCACTCGATGATGATATAAGCCCATTGACAGAAGCTTGCTTAAATTTTGTACACCCTGCGCACATGCCACTATCAAAAGAATGTGGTAAGTCTGAGATTATTATTGCACTACTAGACTCAAGCACTCAAACATAAGTAATATAAATGTAGATCGTGTTCACCTAGCTGTGGGAAGCTGGTTTCCAGGCGAGCTAATTCCACACAAATGCGAAGCCTTTCTAACGATCTTGGTGCCACTGGATCGTCATGATCATCGAGCTGTTGTAATACCTGGACATGGAATACCTCATAGTCATCCAACATTTCATGCGCACAAGGTCCCGAATGGTATTCAAGAGCAGTATCACTCATGCATTAGAGCAGCTGGAATAATGGGAGCAACCGCCCTGAAAGTTGATAATGGTATGTTGTTATGGTTGTACTATCAGGTATTATATAAATAGCAATACTTTGAAGCCCATAGCACAAGTCGTATTCTCAATGGAAAAACACCTCAGGAACTTCATAGCTCAATGGTTGACAATAGAAATCAACGTGAAATTATTTCTAAAGCCCGCCTTCAAGCATTTCCAGCAGGACTTGGGATACAAGGTATGGATTCTTCACTATTGCTTCGTTCTCTACATCAAGTTCTCAACTAAATTTTCGGAGACAGGTGTATTCCATCAGTTCGCTAAAGAGCTGGCAGGGAATACTCAAGAAAGATATATTTATAGTGTTACCACATTTGGACAGGATTGTCATGTTATTGTAACGTTAAATGCTTACCTTGCTGCTCAAATCACTGTAGCGAGGTGGATCATGGTGGACACTACATTCAAAGTTGTTCATGGTGATACAAATGCATTTAAAGTCGTTATTTGGTCTGATACTGCACAACAATGTTCGTACTTTATTTTATTTTACTAATTTACATGTTGATCTAATATATTCTACTGAATTACTATGTAGGGTTGGTAGTGGGTCGTGTATGGACAAATTCTGCGACGAGAGATGCATTCTTTCATATATGGAATGGGCTCTTCGATGCATATGAAGTTATTATGGGCACTGAGCTCAACTTTAAAGTTTTCTCTCCCAATTCGCACTTGCTTGGGGTTATTGGTGACGCAGAGGCTGCTCAAGCACTAGGATTCGGTGATGTTGTTATAAAACGTCGACTTAACAACAGTGAGTGCACAGGAATTGCCCTACCTGATACAATCTCTGTGCTCTTACACCTTTGGAAAACATGTCTGGTTCACTATGAGCGGTATGTGTTTCAGAAACTATGATCTCCAAACAATCATCTTCACTGTTCTCAATACTAACCTATGCCTTTTGGCCTTTTAGTGGTATATTCAAACTTCGAGGACATGTTAAAAATGAAATTCTTGAAAAGCTACGATTATTTCCATACCTGGAGACCGAGTATGATATTGAAAATTTCAAGAGCTACTGTGTTAAGCAAGGTCAACATAATAAAAAGCTGGATGGTATTTATTTTATTGTTATCTGTACTTTCACTGCTTCATAACTCTGACTTCGTCCTATTCAGATTGGTGGAAACACAAAGTCAATCATGATTGGCTGCTTCCGTCTCTTAATCGCAAACTATCGCGTATGCCACCAGATCACTGGGATTTAGTCCCAAATAACACGAATCAAGTTGAAAGTAGTCATGCAGGTGACAATCAAGTCATGTCCACACATAGAAGCCTTCTCGAAGCCATTTTACTGTATGTCTTTATTAAATCTAACTCGGTGTTCATACTAAGACCATATTATTTGATGCAGGGCGAAAAGTCATGATAGTCAAGTGGCACGCAACCTTAAAGTCTCTATCAGCTCTGGAGTTGTTTCAAATCGGAACAGTACCCTACAGAAACATATGGCAGTGCAAGCACGTCGCAAGGAAGGCAATCAACACAGGCGCCTTCAATCAAGCATTGACAGACAAACTGAGCTCAGCTTGGAGACACAAATCAAATCATTGCGAGGTCAGCTCAAGGTGGTAAAAGAAGCTCGTCGTACACCACGGAAAAAGAAGGTTAAAGTTACCGCATTCAAGACTGAAGGGACCTCATCTCAAGCTCGTATGTTCACACAACTTTATGTTATGTATCTAGAGACTCATTATTTTCACAGTTTTCCCTAGTAATACCGTACATTCTACTCATCAAGCTACCTCTGGTTCACATTATTCATATACTCCGAGCCAACCATTCAGTATCTCCACTGCTCTATCCCCTTATACAATGCCATCAACGAGTAGATCACCCTTTAACCAAAATAGTCTTGAAGTATTGTATCCAGTAGATGGTGATCCTGACATTTTAATGTCCTACCCTCGCATTATGTAGCAGTTGCAATACCTTGAAGGTCTTGTTTTAGTGTACATTGCTCAAGTTTCACTAGAACAGTACATATAACCTTATATGTGATAGTCTCCAGTATTTTAATATATTGTTCTGTGCAGACTAAAACACGCTCACGGTTGAAATTGTTTATATCTCAGGAGCATACATTTGTAAATTATTAATATCTAAAGATATATATTTATGACTATATTTAATATGGTGTAATCCTTGCTTTGAAGGCGGAGGTGGAGACGTTCGGCCAGGATGAGCTGAGGGAACAGCACTGGAAAGCTTAGAGTCCCAATATCTCGTAGGTTGTGACCGAGATGATAACTCTAGAGGGCTGTGCACATGAGCAGCATTGGATGTAGGAGTGCGAGGAGGATAGAAAGGCAGAATATACGTGTATATAGCACTGAGATATAATACACATCAGTTGCAAGCGGAGATATTAAAGCTAATGTCAAATAAAAGCAACATGTGAGTAAACACGGCGGCTCCATCGGTGCTCGGTGCTGTCACCGTAAGCGATACGGAACTCGCCTACAATCAGCCCCTGATCGGAAACATCGACACCGTTTCTCGTATACACTCGCCTTCTTCCTCTACTTACCTCCCTCGGAAGCAGTAAAAACACCCCTAGCCGAAAGTCTTCCCACCAACGCCCCAGCAGATGAAAAAACAGAAGCACTTAAGCTTGCTCAGCCATTCTTAGCCGACAGCCTCATCAAGCTCATCAATATTGGTGAGAAGGAGGCAGGGTACATCTCAAGTGCTATACGTGCTGATGTCCGAAGGCATGGATATGGCGGCGAGGAGGAAGGGTTGGAGAGGTTGGGTTAAGGAGGACGTTGCGGGGTACATTGTACAGGAGGAGCTGTATCTACCAAAGGTGGATGTCGCGTAGGGCAGCAAAGGCTGAGCAGTGCCTACATTTTGGTTTAGGCTCATAGGCCTTGCTGCGTCCTTTATCGTGCTCTTATCCAGTCGTCTTTCGATTCCCCATCGGCAGCGGCCAGTCTGTCTCTAGTACCAACTCCCTCACCTGATCTTCCACCTCTACAATAGCATCGGTGTACGATCTGTTCCATCTGCCATCTACAGCTCGTTATTCGTTTGCAGCCATTCCACCTACAGAAGTAGCACAACCTCGTTCAAAGTCCCTCCGCGAGTTGATATGTTGCTCATGAGGAGCAGATGGAGGAGAGTTCGAGACTGTTGCGGGGAACATTGTCCGGGAGGGATTATATCTTCCCAGGCTGTATAGCGCATATCTTGCTACAGCATCAGCATCGATACCATGGAAGTTACTATGCCCACCCGCTTCTCCCTACATTCACCACGTATGTCTCTAACGTCGGTACCCAGGCCGCATCACTTCCTCTTCCCGACAATACCTGTACAAACAACCACATCACTATGTAATCTGATCCTATCCCAAGCGGGAACTATGCATGTACATCCTCACGCTTCCACTTCCAAGTGATACCCGCACTATCCTGCTTCTGCTTCGAAGGGGTAGCTACTCGCTCTGGGCGACACATAGTTACAACCTCGTGAACTGTATATTCGCTTACCGCTTCGCTCGCTTAGAACTAGTGACGCCTACACTTTCCTCGCCTTCTGTGGACAACGATGACCGATGACCGATGACCGATGGCGACCCGAAGGAGCTCTTCGAGGTTACGGATGCACGGCTGGCATTTCTTACCAGCCTTGTTTTGTCTTTCTATCCCAGTTCTGAATCTTTGTCGTTGTCGTCGTCTACAGCTTGTAGATACACAAAGAGACGTGAACCTCGGTAGATCAACATCTCGAGAGGCTCCAGCTGGTCTGGTTTCCTTATGCCAGCCGGTGTTCACACCAAGCTGGTAGATGTGGGAGAGATGGTAACAGGGTTCAGCTCAGGTGTTGTGCGCGCTACCACACGAAGCTGCGATGTATTGATGAAGAGGAATGTGTAGATGAGGGGTGAGGAGTATGAGTAACGCTTCGTGTAGCTGGATTGTTGTGTAGAAGCTGCACTTCTCTAAGGCTGAAGCTCTGCAGGCTCGTTGCTAGGGAACTCAGGCTAACTAACATTGCCTTTCAGCTCAGACTTGTTGGCCTTAGACGCTATCCTTCTCTATCATGCTCATGTATAACATTCTTTCTGTACCCTGTCTGTTGTTACCATCGTGGTCTAGTCAATTTTAGCGTTACTACTCCTCTAGTAAGAGATGGCTAGCAGGATTAATACGTTTTATAACAACTTCATAATAATAAATAACTAATTACAATTACATAAATAGGAAAATTAGACAATGGCATACATCTGGTAAGCAGCTGCATAATACACGGCGGGTTTTTAGCTGTCATGTACTGGTCGGTGTTGCGCTGTAGTGAGACCTGTAGTGGATGCTGTCATGTAAGATCTTTCAAGATCATCAGTCACAGGCGTGATAGTAAATTGAGCTGGTTTATGAACATGTGGTAGCAGATGATCACAATGAAATACTATTGGATAACCCGGAACAATTTCTAAATTTAACCCAAGCCAGAATAGCCGAGCCTGCATGCTACATTCATGCCTCGCGCGAACGTCATCATAAGTTTGTCTTTATCATGTGTTAATCTTGTAACAATTTATCTTCAGTATAGATTACCTTGCTTGTCAAGGTCTCTCACAGGTGAAAATGGGTTCCACTTTTCGACCTGCACGTGATGTTTCCCACGGCTGCCATCTGGCACTTGCGAGCTCCCTTCATGTTCCCTTCCTTTGATTCCTTTCGTATGCTCTTTTGTCTTTCATTTGTCTTCTACTGCGTATCTTCTACTGCGTATCTAGGCCTGCCCTCCCAAGTTCCAACAGGCCGCTTCATTGGCCGTGCTGAATGCCCATGCGCCCTCCCTTCGCAGCCCGCGACCACCCATTCACCATCGTCACTCATCCCCCTTCCCTCATCGTCGTGATCACCTGCCCATCACTCTCCTGCTTCTTGCTCCTCGTTCCCGCCCACCCTTCAGTTGAGTTGATTCGCTGCAGATAGGTAATATCTGAAATATTTTTCCTTTGATGTGTACAGTTTCTGAAACCAAATATTGTAGTGATGATGTTCTCGTCGTCGTCTGCAGCATTATGCAACCCCCCTGCCTCACCAGTCATCCTATAATCCCCAAGCCTCTATACTGTCGATGCCCTCGCTGTCACTCTCCTCATGAGTTGTCGCTGGATGTGAATTCAGTGAATTTACAAAGAAGTGTATCGGATTCATTCAGTGGGTATCTACTATAACTTGATGTAAAGCTATGTATCTCAACATCTGCCCCCTGCCGTTGCCTGTACACAGGAGTATGGTTGCCAATACTGAAGATCGAAGACCTGTGTTACATAAACCTGTTTCTCCCCCTCCTCCCCCTGCACCACCTGCACTTGATATGAATCCAATTACATCTGTTTCGTATCCTGCTTCGAACCCGCATTCTATCTCGTCGCATATGTGTGATATTATTTAGCATATTCTGCCTCATTCACATACCCCACCGCCTTTACATGATCCCAACACCCGCACCCCCAACCGATAAAACCTCTCTCGTGCCTCCCACCTCCTCCAATGTGGACAACAGGACCGGGAGACAAGCTTCCTCCTGCTCAGAGACCCACTTCCCCTTCCTCCGATGACGATTCCGGAGCGGATGAAGATCCTAGGGCAAGTGCCGTCGAGCACATGCCTGATGCAACGAAATCCACCAGACGCAGATCGATACTATCCTTCTGGCATGGTGAAGCGCATCCGCCTAAGATTCAACTACATCCGTATAAAGGGACACTGGCTATTTCCAGGACATCTTTGGTGTTAGGCCAGGGTGTCATATCCGTGACAATCCCTGTACTATTGGAGTCAACTCCGGTTTTACTCCGGTTTTAGTACGTTTCCTCCGGACTATGTATACTTATTATATATCGAACTCCCATTACTAATGTTTACTTGTAACTGTTTACTTGTTCCTTCCCTTTAATATTTCTACCTTGTTCTCCGGCCGCGGCCATTTCTCCTATGACTATAATCTAGAGGCGTACTACTAGTTTACCATGTTCTACATTTCATGGAGTTTACTTAACCCTAGGATGCCACATACCCATGGGCATTACTCCATACACATTCGGACAAAGTAGTTTACTATATAAACTACTCCTGTAATGTAGATAGACTTCAGTTTCAAATCAACTACGTTTACACCCTTCTCCCACTTGGGCCTTGAGCCAACTCCGCTATTTTGCCACTTACTCCGCTTTGTTCTAAATACGGAACTGGAAGTCCAAGGGGCGCAACACACAAGTTGAAGCCAACGTTCCACTACTCCCGTACTTGTTCATCATCTCCACGCACCCTACTAACGTTGTACAAGTTACTCCGCTATTAGACTATCTACTCCGAGGTTCTTGTCCCTAGTGGAATAGAACGGGACGTGACAATGTTCTGAGTGGAGATGTATGCGCGCTGAGGCTTGGTGTGTATATGTACTCTATCACGCAGATATTCTGGTATGGGGAGAGTATGCTCACGTTCGATGAGTCGGGGAAGACGGTCATCTTTTCGCCTTCGGAGGAATCTGCTGGGGGATTGGTCAATACCCTCCCCCATGTAACGTGTACGACGGAGAAGCAGGATTTTGCGCGTTTGCTAGGGTGGAAATTGTGGACTGCAGCTAGAGGGGAAAGTTCATCGCATGGAGGGCATAAAATCCCCATTATATGCGTTTCTTGATCCTTTCAATCCTGCGTCGACTTGATTCCCACCAAACATGTAGGTGCTGTAACCTCTGGCACGATATTACCTTCATACCCCGGTCATATCTATCTAGGACACGAAGAAGGATTCACCTCGATCTGGTCTATTGAAGAATCGGATCATCTGAGATGCATCGAGTGGTCGAAGTGTCGCTTTCAGATGTCTTGTGTTTTGGAGGGGGTCAATGATTGATTGTGGGCTGGTGGAAGGAATGGGATGATTGCGGCGTATGATGTGCAGTGTAAGCCTTGGGTCGTGAAGAATTGCTGGACTGCGCATCCGGGGTTACCTGTTGTATGGCTTGTGGTGGATTATTTGGGTGTTGAGAAGGGGAGGTTGTGTGTGGTTATTGTTGGATGGGATGTCTCCCTGGACCCACCTACCCAAACTTTCCTCTCCGGCACACTCAACAGCGTCGAAAGCCCTGAAATTATTGCCTTCGGATTCCAAGAAGTCATCGATCTAGAATCTTGCAAGATGACGGCAAAAAATGTGCTCTTGGGGAGTAAGAAAGAGGACATGAGGCTGTCAGAAAAAGTTACTGAAGTGTGATTTATCCTGTGGGGTGTAGTATGTATGTTATTACTAATAATGGGGACCCGCAATCTCTGCAAAAGGATGTGGCTGCTGACTAAGCTCACAGCCACCAAAAAATGGTGAACACTTCTACAGAAAATCTACTATTCACATTTCTTGCTTGAAGTGATCAATACTCCGAATTTTAAGTGAGCTACATAGCTCATGGTATGGTAGAACATAATTGTAGACTAAAGTTCCAAATAATGGGAAGCTTATGTGTCAAAGTATAGTGTTGACATAGTGAAGACATAAACCTTGAATCTTGGAGTATGTGAATACTAGCTATGACTACTGCTTCTCACCTAAATACACTGTCCTTTAATCCCATATACCTCCTGGATGCACATCTCTGAAGCTATCTTACGGTTTACCAAACTCAATAGTGCTCTGTATTTGATACAGCATATGTCACTCCTAGTTTTGTGATCATCTGTCTTAATTTCCTTATTTATAGTCAGATATCATGCATGAATCATTTCCAAAATGTTGTGGATAGTATTGCGTGAACAGAACAAGTGGAAGAGGGCTGGAAGAAGGTAATATCAATGGGATACCATCTGCAATGCACGAAAACACGTGTCACATGACCACTAATTAGCCTAAATTACGCGCTACTTTGAAAACAAAATTATTGCTCGCAGTCCTGCTTTATCCATTTGACACATGGACAGATGTACATTGTTTTATGTTCCCTAGGGTATGTACAAACTCTTTTTGTTATTTTCAAGCTAATATGTTGTTATCATGAAGGAATTTTGCACTTCTAGACAAAAATTCGGAAATCAAGATTGTACATACCCTGTGCCATCAGATTCCATTTCCAAATATAGCTTTATTTGCACCAAAAGGCTTGATTTGGGCATGAAACTTTGATTTTCCATGTTTCTTTAAAAAACCACAAATCACAAACATGTACAAACACAATTTTGATCAGTGACAATTGCGGGTCCCCATTATTACTAGTGTGTCGTCAACAGAGCTGTTGGATGGTGGACCTTTGTCTACATCTATTTGTCTGAGATGGCAGTGTCCACCTGGTTTTTCAGATTCGGCTTCATCTACTCTTGCTTTTGTACCTGCCTCTGCATCGTTTCTCTTGCCCACCCATCCTCACTATGCCCACTGTATCCCCCCCCCCCCTCCCTTATTCATTGTTTGCAGTACATTAAGAGGTCATCGCCATCCTACCATCGCTTCCTTGCCCCCCACTGTGTCTTCTTCCTTGCCAGTTGGCCTTAGCCACTATGACTCTTTTCTTTTTCTTTTTCTTTTTACGCTGTGTACTCTTTCTCTCCTTTCCTGTGTTACCTCCATTTTTTACCTTCATTTTTACTTATCATTTTTGGGGGTTTTTTTTTTCTTTTTACTTGCTTCTTTTATATTGTTTAGTGTCATACATACATGTTGTAATTAGGCTGTTGTTGGATACCTCATGTTGGAATGTAAGGAGCTGATATATGAGCTAGATGATGTCTAATGATGAGTACAAGATATTAAACATTGGGAGACCCCTCACCCCATTTGCCTAACCCACTCTCTACTTATTCTACTTGGCACTTGTCATTGTTGTTACTCTCTCTTCCCTGTCTCTTTTATCCTTGATCCTCTTCCACCACTCCTTTGTTTTAGCATCTAGCCTCTCTAACCTGTCATCTTCTTCCAACAGCTCGGTGTCATGTGATTGCAAAAACATTTTGTCATTGAAGTCTCGTAGTATTCGTATTGTGTTTCTTCCTGCACTCCTGGAAAGAGCCACATATAAGTGGAATAGACTTAATTGTCCACATGGTGGTGTGGCAATGTCCACTATGACATTTGGGATTGTCTGTCCCTGTGAGCGATAGTCTGTAAAGGCATATGCTGCTGTTAGTGGAAATTGCATCCTTTTGACTGTACGCTTGAGTGTTTTCCCTTTTACAGTCAGGTGGATTGTCATCTTCTTTGTTATTGGCTCCACTGGAATGACTGAATCTTCTAGTCCCTCTAATGTAGATGCCCTTGTTCGGTTTAGTTTTACCAACACATAGGCTGGCATTTTTTTCAGGTTTATCATGCTGTCTGCTCCTAGCTCTGGCTCATCTGAGTGGAGAACAATGTCTACTATTGTCCCTCGTGCTCCATTGGTGATGTCCAAATCTGTCTGCACATTTTGTGTTATCATCACCTTTTCATCCTTTGTTTTAGTACTCCTTCAGGTTTGTTCTTGGATGGTACTTACCTTCATGCCAATTGCTAACTCAAGGATCTCAGGAAGATCATCTCTCTTGTTATTCTTTGTGTTTCCTTTGCCTCTTAATGCTACTGCATAACATTCAACTAGTGTTAGTTTTCGGTTTCCTATTGTATCTTCTGCAGTGCAAATAAGCAACTGCTGTTTAGTAGCCTTGCAGTGCTTTTGGACTGCCATCGTGTTCCACTGTTTCCTGACACCATATCTGGGTGTTACTAGGCATGCATTGCTCCATGGCTGCTCTGTAAAATCTGTGGGGTTGTCATCAGAGTTGTCTATCAGAAGTTTCCGGACCATTATTAAATCTTCTGGCTTTACTTGTCCTGTCCGTAGTCGTCTAAGGAAATCCAACCATGGCTTGTCTGTTACTCGGACCTGTTCACGAAGGATAACTACTGTCTCAAATTCCTCATAGATACTACGCCCGGTTTTCAGCTCTTGATGGTCTGAGGGCTTTGACAGAAAGTACAAGTAGTTCTCTTTTCTTGTAGCTACTGGGGGAAACTGGTGTAAGTCTCCACACATGATCACATTTATTCCTCCAAAACTTTTTGCATCTTCAATATTACTGTGCTCAGGATCAGTTACCCCTCCTTTTGCCTTGCCAATTCCAATGTTATGGGACAGTCTTGCAAGAAATCTTTTTGACAACATAGACACCTCATCAATGATCAGATAATTGTATGGCTGCCAAAACTCCTGTAACTTCTGTTTGGTTTCATTGGTTATGGTGCTCCCATTCCTTGAGATCATGCCTATACTGTGAGTGGTTTTTCCATCTATTATTGATGCTGCAACACCTGTGTATGCTGCTTTTAGTAACATAAACTGTGCTTGTCTTTGTTCAAACATTGCTGTCACTGTCTGTATCACCTTTGACTTTCCAGTCCCACCATCTCCTAGAAGTAGTTTCCTCAGTTCTGGTGGCTTTTTGCCTGATAGTGTTTGGTGAAGATGCCATTCCACTATCTCAAAGGAACGTCTTTGGTCATCTTTCAACATGGATGGATCAACAGGTTCCATTGCATCATCAGTCATCTCTGCTGCCCTCCTGATTTGAGTCTGATTGTCCATATGGGTTATTGACCCTTCTACCAATGCTGTTATGATTGCACCTGTACTTATATCTTCTTCATTCATGTTTCTGTTCACCATCTTGTTCTGATATGCTACATCTTTAGCCATTTGGACTTTCCATTTTTGTAACATGGTCATGCTCTCTGCATTAGCTTGCTTAAAAGTCCTTCTGATGGAGTTGTGTCCCAGTCAGTAGTTGGTCTTTTGTCAAATATTCCATTCTGCTGTCCAATGAGGACAGCCACCAATCCATGCTCTTTTTCATTCCTATTCTCAGCAGATGCTTTAAGTTTTAGGAGCCCTTCCTCTGTGTATGTTTCTTTGCATCCTGTAATGGTCTCATTCTCTTCATCTGTATCCTCCTCTGTGCCATCTGTATATTGACTGTGGGCTCCTTCAACTACTACCTGTTCTCGCTCTCTCTGTACAGCACTCTTGCTTTCATGGTAATACTGTATCCCACTAATGATGCAATGTACTTGGGTTGGAGCAGACTCTATAAATTTGTTGAAGGCTTCATCCCAACTTTCATGTGGAAGTTTCAGGTCTGCCTTGAGTGATCTCCATGGTTTAAGCAGAGCCATCATTGATGCACAGTAGAAATCTCTGATCTCTGTGTCATCACTTCTTGGAAAATATGGTCCAATAAAGTTAGGGAGGTTGGAGTGTCCTCCTGTTCTTCTTATTCGTTGCTTCTTCTCATAGAGAGGATGACTATCTTGATATCGTATTCTGAGGTTTTTAGACCGACCTCTGTGACCATTGTGCACACCCTCAATGCTATCACTTGTTGTCACTCCCTCCCTGTCCCTGGCTTGCACATTGACCTCATATGTGTCAATGAAGTATTGAATCACACTGAGGTGTTCCACTTCAACACCTCGCAAAACATAATCTGTAAATTGGCATTTTTTTACCAGTTTTCCAGTGTGATTGCTCTGAAGTGTGATATGTTCTTCACCCTCCTATATGATTTCTTTGTTAGACTCAGTGAAAAATGGGTCTGTGGTGTTCTGTTTCTCACCTCCTGATCATCCTTATTATCTTGTTCATTATTGTCATTCTCATCTTCATCATCTGTGCTCTCACTATCCTCATTCTCACTTCTCTCCTCTTCATCCTGCCTGTGATCATTATATAAATGATCATTACTTTGTATGTTTTGAGCTAACTTACTTATTTGTGTTCTCCCTGTTTGGTTCACTGTTAAATGTGTCTGTGTTATTTATTTATTAAATCCTTTATTGTTGTTCTGCCTACCTGGATTGATTACTGTTCTCTACTTGCACTCTTCTTCTGTGTGAATTGGTGAAACTAGATTCCATCAATATTACTTGTTTTGTTGGTTGCATTCCATGTGAAACATACCTGGTGTTGTATGGCTTAATTTCTGGGAACTCTTGCAAAATAGCCCTTGCAAATGCTGCCCAATATATGGGTGTATAATAGTGTGATCGATACTTATCATCCCATCCCATCAGATATGACATTACCATTGGTGCTGCCAGTTCTTGTTCACGATTGACTATATTTGCCATTCTAAAAATGAGTTTTCTTTGCTGGTCCTGTAATGTGTCCAGTTCTGGTTCTCGCCTCATGTGGTATGTGTATGCTTCCACCATTAGTGCTGATAAATTATAATTCATTCCCTGTCCCTTGGCAGCATATGTGAAAATGTATTCGCCAATGTTAAGTGTATCCCTGCCATATGTCAACAGTTTGACATCATTGTTTCCTTTGACCTGGGTTGTTGCTGCAGGGTTCCAGTTGTTGGCATATTCATACAATCTTTTTGGTGCCCAAGTTCCATCTTCATTTACATAGTCACTTTCAGCCCTTTCAAATGGTGCTCTTCTTTTGCATCGTGGATGCCCCTTCTTATCATACACAATGCATCGTCTAACTTCACATGTGTGAATCTGTTTGGCTCTTGCCACTCTGCCTTCAAACTGTTGTAGCTCTTCCCAATAGTCCTCAGATTGAGGGTTTGGAGGTCTTGAATAGGCTATATCAACCTCATTCTCCATTAGCTGTACTGACTCTTCATTCTCGATCCCAGGTGCATATGCATGAATATTTGCATTGATGAACCTTCTTATCTGCTCACGGAATTCCTCTGACTTTAACAGTTCTTGCATTTCTGTGGAGTTCGGAGTATTCTCCAGCCATAATATTAGATGAAGGTGAAGACTTCCCCTTCCTTGGGATTCAACTGTCCCAAAATATGCTGCTACTTTTCCATACACCCCATTGGAATTGTGTGTCTTGTACTTGGTAGTTGATATTCCATATAGTGTCTCCATACAGGTTTTGATAAGAAAGTGAAAGAATTTTGCTGCTGCATAAGGATCATTTGCAATATTTTGAGCTCGACTGTTTTTATCTGGTCCATCAGTTCGAACAAAATTATCCATGTCTATGTTCTCTCCAGCAAATATCTGTGCTATAGGATCATGAAGATCACATGGGTTTATAGTAATCCATAAGGAAGGTGGGCCTATATATGCCACTGTTGACCACATCTGAGACCTTAATTGATATCGTGACTGATTAGAACCCATCACTCTTCCTCCTACTGCATGTACATGTTGTCGTAGATGCTTAACTGCAGGTTCAGATATCTCAAGCTTGTTTGCTTCCTCTATCTTTGCTCTTTGAAGCATCTCGACTGTTATTGTGGACAGAATTCTAGCCTCTGCATCAAAATCTTTCCTGCACATTTGAAGACGGGATGATCCTAATGCTTCTCGACGTTGCAAAATCCCAAACAAAACAAAAGGAAGAGTTTCATGAGTTCGAAACCTCCGATCATGATATTGCATTAGCCACTTTGAGTGCTCCCCTAATGACACCTGCACTGGCCTATCTGCCTCAGGCCCTCCCACTCCATATGGAAACATACCAGGAAATGCTCGTTCAAAGTAATTTTCCCGGTTGTAGTCTAAAACTTCTCTGAGTGCTGCTTCTCTTGGTCGTCCAAAATCACAGACTGGTTTTCGACCATGTCTTACTGCATAGGCCCCCTCAGATCCATCATTCCAAGTATTGTTTACCCCCCATTCCATCAACTCGGAGTATGTTACTTTGTCCATGTTGGTGTCTGTTGTTCCGGTTACTGTGTATGGGATTACATCTGGATCATCACCAGTTGATTCAGACATCTCTTCATTTTCTGTTATGATCTTTAATATGCCTTCAACAGGTTACATCATATAATAACCCTCTCACCTGACCAATCACCAGCAATTTCATCCTCTGCATTAGGTACATACCCATCACTCTCTTGGTCTACAACTCCAACATCAGTTGACTGTTGTACTATTCCCATAATTTCTCCAGGTATGTCATCCTCAGGTAGTGCACCCAATCGGTCCATGTCTATATTGATTTGGCCATAATACTTTGGATTGTTTGCTTTTAGCCACTGTAGTGCCTCCCCAATTGCATTTCTTCTAACACGAAATGTGTTCCACAGATACTTCTTTGGTAGATTACCCACACCAATGAAGGTAACTGTTATTATGGATGCTAGTATACTTGCTGGCCGAGGCATCAAATCCCCATGCAGCATTTTTGTCATATCATCCACATTCAACTCAAATGAACTTACATTTCCTCTCATACCTCTCTGCAAGTTGTCCCGTGTTCCCCCATACTTTTTGGGATACAGTTTAAATGTAAATACTCTTGGATACACGTGAGCGATGAGCATTTGTTCTGCAAATGATAACCATTGTAGTTCCCATGGAATGTTTCCAACCCAGAGGTTGTTGGCTAGTGACATACGAGGAGGTTTTATGTGACTTGGATCTTGTTTCTTGTTTAGCTCTCTCAAGCACTCCTGACAAATATTAACATTTAGATTCCCATCCTCCATTCTGGTACCCTCTTGCGCCAATAGGCATCCATTATACAGGTTTTGAGCTGGATGGCTGAATGCTGGTTTTAGTCTTTCTTTGTTCGGTAGGTCTTCAAATGGAATGGTTTGCACTTCTACTTCATACCTGCTAAATTCCCTGGCACATACTCCACATATGTGTAACATCAGATTCTTGTTTGAGGTTGCCTCATAGAATTTTTGGTAGCATGTCCTCAACTCCTCTTCAGTTGGAACTTCTAGATACTTGCCACTGTCAACCTGTGGCATATTCCATTCATCTGATGCTGTTTCCGTTTCCTCTGTCCTCTCTGTGCGGCGCTGCACCCGTCTTGCTTGTTTCCCCTCCTCACGCTTGCGTTTTAATGCTCTTGACACTTGTGCTCTCGTGTTCTGCTTTTGCAAGCTCTGTCTGCAAGCCTCCTCCTTCTGTTCATCCGTTGCATTATTCATTATATGATCTATCATCAATGCTTTGCTGTTTCGTTGCTCATTCGAGAATGATAATTTGCCCCTGAAGATGTTTTTTAATTCAACCACCATCAGTGCTTCAATGGCTCCTCGGCATGCATCTTGAACACTGTTATCAATGTCTGCAGAATGTACAATGTCCATCTCGTCTAGTATTGATTTCAGCCTTTATAACTTCTTCCACTATGATGTGCAGCGCAGATGTGCAACAAATGAGGATGTCAATTGTTTCATGTGTTGTCGTTGTTATTGACTAACCTTTTAATTAAATGCTCCTTTCATCTCCTAGCTGATAATACAGTCGTTCAATTTGACTCGATGGTCATTCAATCCTTGGAGCAAATGCAATTTGACTCGATGGCCTGTCTCTATTCACTTTAACTGAATTGTATGTTTTAATTCATTGGTACTACTTATAAACCTCCCTTGCACCTGATCCTCTCCTCAGAACATTTCTTCCACCATGCCTCCTAAGAACACCTCTACCGACTTAACATATCACCTCCAAGAGATTCACAAGCGCCTCATGGACTCTGGCACTTACCTTGGTGATACTGACTTTAAGGCCAACGTCAAGTGGACCAAGGCTGGTTGGGGCTTTGTTGTAACAGAACTTGATGACAAACCCACCATCCAGTCGAAGAGTGATAGCCATTCCAATATTAGCTCCGGAGCTACTGTTTCTTCGAATAATATCATGGATCAGGATGCAGATGTCAGTGATGAGGAGGATGCCATTGAGGACGAAGAATTGGTCCCTAACATTGCAGGCATTACCATCGTCGTCAAGGTATCTGACGAACACTTTTATTTTACACCTGATGCTGGGTTTAACCCACGCAGGCAGTATGGAACTAACTTTGCTGATTTGGTTCTTTCACTCACTGGCAGTCCCCCCACCATTGAACCATTCAAATCAGACTTTGACCGGGCTATTAAGAATGTGAAATGGCTCCTCTCCCAGTCTTCCTCCAAGAAGGGTATTGAACAGCGTGGTTTCTTGCTTGCTTCCTCTTCCAAAGATTCTCTCCTCAAAGTCAGGCACAAGCTGTTTGAGGTAATTTCTCTCGTTCTTCGCACCTTTATTACTGTCTCACCACCTTTCCTAGGCTATACCTGAGGTTCCAGAGGATTTTAACGATCCCGACGGTACTTCTTGTTTTCTTCAGAGATTATTCATGATTCTTACTCTTTACTTTTTCCTAGACTGCTTTCGCGTTCACAACTGGCCTGTCACCAACCAGGCCTCACGTGAAGCCATTGCTCCTCTCTTTGACACTCACAGCATCATCAAGCCCCCCGTTTACGATGTCAAAGGTGACATAATGTCGCCAAAGGACTATTGTACACTGCTTACTGGCGCCACAGTGGAGATGGACTTCGAGCTCATGCATTGGCCCATTGATGGTAGTAGCAAGGAAGCACCCTCTGATGTTTACTCTGCCAAATTGGAGGCAATCCGCACCATTGTTGCTCCTCCCAAGATTAATCGTCGCGAGAAACGTACTTATGACAAGTTGAATCCGCTCTCTTCTCTCCGTACATCCTCCAAGAAGAAGCGCACCGTGCACACTTAGATTTATCTCTCCCATTCCCTACAATCGTTGATTCATTTCAGTCTTAATCATTTCTTTGTGTTATTCGCTTCTTTAAGTATTATGACTCTCGTATTCTACCATCTGTAGCGTGTACTGCCATAAACTCTTGTTACTACATTTTAAGCTGTCTGAAGTTTCACACTGGAAGGTATCAGTCGCATTTGAGCCTGCTTGAAGTCAGAGGAAAATATTGGTAGACATAGAAGGTGAAAAGACTTCCTCCTACATACCTCTTCTCACCCCACGAACACCTCAACCATATCCAACAGCGCCCTCCTCTCCAACAAACCCAGACACTCCTTCACCATACTTGTCATTGAATCCACTTCTTAATCCATTTCAATGTCGGCTAGCCTATACATGATTCACCTGACACCTTAGAGCAGATACCTTACAATAAAAGTAGATTTTGCTTGTTCGCTTATTTTAAAGGTGTTGGTCAACTTTAAAAGCGATCCTAGAGTTCTGACAGGGACGTTGAAGGCATTGTGTGCTGTGGAGAGAGCGTGAATGGGCGTTCACAGTCTGCGGAAGGAGGGCGGATGGGCATTGGTGGTGCCATGGCAGTTCTTCGAATGCCTAGCAAGGATGGCCAATAAAGTGGCCTGTTGGATCTTGAGAGGGTGGTCAGTCTCGAACCACAGAGTACATCGATCAGCTCACAGACTAGCTTATCGTAAAATGTGGGGGCCGTGGACGAAGGGTGAATGGGTGGTCGTGGTCTGTGGAGGGAGGGTGGATGAGCATTGGCAGGGGAGAGGGTGTATGGGTGTTGGAACCCTTCTGGCGTTTTTGGCGGTGGGGACTGCGGTACATTGTGTCAGCGGCGTGATAAGGTAGTTTGCGGGGAACGAACCGTACGATGATTACTTGCATCATTGAATAAACTACGTTGCTGTGTGATATCATCACAGCTTTCCATCTGATTAGGTCCCCGCATATTCAACGCGATATATCAACGTTACCTTTCGGCAGCCCAGTAGTTCCATTCGAGAAGACGAGATACGCAAGGGTATCTTTTGTCACCAGATGAACGCCCACAGGAGGAAACTTGTTCTTCTACACTGTGAAAATGAGGTCTTGTACGCTCTTTCGTGCTCTTACGTGTCTGCGGAGGATGTATATCTTGTCTGAGGATATTCCTACATCCTTCGCTACACGTAACATAAGAGGAAGAAACTTTGCATCGACGAACATCGTGTGACCTTGGAGAGCTTTAGCGCATGCTTGAGCTCGAAACTTGTTGAGGATATGAGTGCGAATGGGGTGGTTATCATTAGTAGTGATTGGATCAAGGTAATGTATTCCTGTTGTAACAAATATTCAGTGCGTACTGGCCATATCCATCCCGGAACCAAGATTTGATAACGAGTGCCAAAGCTCCGGGAACGACCTGGTATACATTGCTAAGCCTCGATTGATCAACGCTGATGCTCTGATGGATTTAATGTTTCCAGAACCAGTTCCTCTTCTGAACCTACCTTGGACGACACTTTTGTCGCAGCCAATTGTACGTGTGTTCCGCTTCACGAACCCACGTCCACACGCTAGATTTTCTCCCTATAGTGTCTTCATGGAATAACGCGACATAGCTATGCAGGTCGGAGCCACAATACTATCGACGTGGAGAGAAAGCATGTGCGGACAGAATAACACTATTATGTTGTTCTTAGACGTTTCGGAAGGAAAGAGAAAGCCAACCGTCACTGGGTCAGATATCTGAATCCAGGAATATGGAGGTAGTTTCACATGTTGATCTACCTTAACCCCATACCTGATCCCCGTAGAGAAGAACACGTATATGTCATCCTCCTCCCTTACCTCTTCTCACACCATGAACACCTCAACGACCTTGATACCGGTCATGTTTGTGTTCCGTTGTCTCTGGACGTCCTGCGTACTTGAAGCACCATGGTTGCACTGTCAAATTTATCTGAATTGTTCCTAAGTACACCAGCTGCAGTATTTTACCTTTTCCTACGATCTGACTTGTATCGCAGGGAGAACAAGCACCAAACCACCCTTTTTAACCCTGTAACAACGGTTTCATGATTGAAGTGTACTTTTCAATGCCAACAACGTGTTACACTAACGATGATGCAGGCTCTATGCAATCAAACACTTTGTTTTTAGCCCTCCGTGTTACTGCGATTTCGTTCCCATTCCAGAAGTAACCTATACTCTCAATAGAGATATGACAGGTCTGGAAACGACTGATCTTCATTTCAGTTCAGGTTGGATTTCAATTTTGGGATTCACTTCTCCGCTTTGTTTTCTTATTCAGTCTCCCAACTGAATATGCATATTCAAATACTTTTTTAAAAATCTATCGAGACATTCAAATGCTTCGGTTTATATCTGACTCTTCAACAGGCTACAACTACCTTTCCTTCCGCCATGGAAAACCTATGGACATCTCGTCCGGATCCTTGCAAACAGCCGTACCTTTCCTTTGACGAAAGTTTATCCGTCATCAGCAATCGACTTGAGCACTCGCCGTCTTACCTTGGAAACCAAGACTTCAGGTCATCTGTAAATTGGAATTTGGTGGATGGGGAACATACTGCAGTCTTAGTCGCCCCTGAGTGGAGCCCATCTGGCTTTGGACCATATGTGGCAAACCTTACTGCGGTTGTTAAAATAACAGAACAGGATTTCTTGTTCTCAGCAGAAGGATCGTTACGAGGCACAAATTCAATTGTAGATCCTGCACTCATGACCCTCTCTCTCTCTGGAACAGCTCCTACAATAGAACCATTTGCATCTCATTACAAAGACGTCATCCACAACATTAAATGGCTTCAGGCTCAAGTTACCTCCAACAAGCTTATAGGTAAATCGGGTTTCCTCATTGGTCCTCCTGATGGACCACGTCTCAACGCCTCCCACAAACTTCTCCGGGTATCTGCATTACTTTCATTTTCGTCCCTCTCTTCTTACACCTCCCCTTCGCTTTAGCCGGTCCCCTTGTATGATGCAAGCCTTACTCCAACAAACAGACTGGGTATGTCCCCACCACCCTCCAACTTACCACCCTGTCTAAATAGATCTAGACTGGTCTACTATTAATTCTTGGCCTGTATACAACAGCTTTGTTACAGAGTCCCTGTCTCTTTTGTCAAACACACATCAGATCGTTCATCCTCCTGCATATGATATGCATGGGTACCTCATCCAGCCGAACTTTTATCGAAACCGTCTGCTGAATGCAACCGTGGAACTTGTTTTTGAACTTACTTATCGCCCACTTCGTACAGATGCTGGTAACCAAGCTCGTATTTACTACTCCGCCAGTTTACTTGCAATCCGTACTATAGTCCCTCCTCCAGGTACTAATAAGATAAATCCACGTGAAAAAGGTGTTCTACATAAATTAGACCCTCTCGTATCTCTACCACTAAGCAGCCATCGTCGCACTGCTTATTAATCCCAATCTTGGACTCTTTTTTTACTTACTGTAGTCATTTCTCTTATTTATTAACTTAATTTTTTCTTTCCTTCATACAACGCATTCAACACTTCCAATTCAGATTTGTTCGGTTAATATTACACAGTGAAATAAATCTGATCACATCTCAATTTTCTATTGCATTCGCTCCCCTTGTTTTCCGTTCCGTTCCCTCTTGTCTCTATTTCCTCTTCGGTATCTCGTTGCTTCGGTCCTATTCATGATGACAACCATACATTGATGACACTTTCCTCTCAGTGTAGTTTATTTTTAGGAGTAAGCACGGCACATTTACTAGCCATTCGTATTATTTTCCCTCCTACTCGTAGAGTCACTCCTAGAGAATGTAATGTTCTCCAGAAGTTAGATCCTTACTTGGACTTCCCAAGCAGTACATTTCGTCGTTCAGCTTATTAATCACCATTCATCTTCCACATTTACTTACCCCTATCATTTCTATTTGATTTTCCTCTCCTTCTCCTACCAGACAAGCAAGGTTCCGGCCGACGCAGTCGGCACTTCCCAGTTTTTAATTAGGATTTATAATGGTGTCCTTACAATAGGTATGTATAAAATAGTGTAGCTTAGGTTATACTGCAGTTGCGATGTTGCTATTCACAAAAAAAGCATGCGAAGATAGGTATCTGCTTGGTTTAAAAAACGCTTCAATGCGGAATTGAACTTTCGACAGCATGACATAAAAACCTAAGTTACAGCAACGTTCTACCGTTAGTCCATGTAATGACATATAAATTATGTGATAATATCAATTTATTGTATACTGTTCACTCACTGGTAAACCTTTGTCTCTCTCTCCTTCATTGAACTGTCCACTGCATGTAATAAACATGGTTTACAGCACATTGGTATAATTCTTCTATGTACTTTCGTTTGCCAATGGGAAGAGTTCATAACGTCTGAACTCTCTGAGCACTTCACTCTGACTCTAATCCATGGTTTTTGATAGTTCATAGATTTATAATAGATACAACAGTGAATTTTGGACATCGGATTGCGAGTACAGTATCCTATCTTTCGTAACAAAGTATAGAAATAAAATATAACAATGGCTACTAAAACACACACTGTGTATGAATCGAACACGCGAGCTCATCTTTTCCAGTCATTTGCACCTGTAATCGTCATTTCTCAAATATATCACATTAATTTTCTCGTCACATGACTGTAAACTGGTTCAACTGAATGTCACTTTCGTGTGACTGATGATCTCGAAGATCTACATGATAGCATCCACTACAGGTCTCATTACAGAACACCGATCAGTACATGACAGCTGAAAACCCGCCGTGATAACAATCTCTGTTATTCTCTTTATACGCATTATGCTCCCAATCTTTCGTTAAAGGTCGTCATCTCGGTGTCGACAGTTCCGCGTTGTCTTTTAAATATCCAACTACTAACCCCGCTATTACCAACAGAGAATGAAGCCGATTCACCTAAGGTTGAATTGGGATTTCGATTGCTATAATGGATCGTTCGCACAGAAATAAGTAGGCGACTTGCAAATATGCTTGGAAGAACGAATGCAAACGAAGTGCCTAGTTCATTTAGAGTGAGCTGATGTTGCAGGTATATGAGTAAATTATAATGTTTGATAAGAGAAATAATGAATTGAATTCGTACCCGATTGTTCCACCACAACACAGCATTTCCGACGTAGATCCAAAATATGCTAGAGAGTGGGCTAAATAATCACTCCATAATATGGACTTGAGATCTTACACGATAAAATAAAGTACCGATTGTCTAGTGAGCTTTTGCATTAGACGTCCTCCTCCAGTAGCCTGGCGATGATCCCATGCCATGCGAAGGGCTAGTAGGAGAAGAATTGTTTCGGTAACAATAATGGCAATCCAGTAGTATACTACCCAGTGAGTTCCATCTTCTGGGTCCCCATCCGCACAGATAGTCACTACAGGGAATGGCTGATTTGTCCCTAAGGAACTGTCACAACCTAGTTGTAAACAATCAGAACATGGCGAGCGTACCAACTAGTTTAGCGTTTGGAATTCCGAAGAAACATCCCATTGTAACTGCCTCACCCAAAGTCAAAAATGCCTAAAGTTGAAGATGCATGACTTTGAATTATACATATAAAAGTTCATAAGTAATCCACTTACGAAGAGCGCCAGCATTTCTTTCGTATTGCCATACATCGCCCACAGTCTCAGCTGCAGTATAACTACATGCATTTAGATTGAAATCTTGATAAGATTTTACATGAACTCACTATGGGTTGTAATGGTTTGTAGACTTGCACCTGTATCTTGCCAGTGAAAGAATCTCAGACCTGCGAAGGAGAAGCGAAATATTAGAAACCATGTAGGCTAATGTAGTCAGGTACGCACATCTGTACAATAAACACTGATTATGGTTAATGCTCCGAAAGATAGGTGGTTCTTACGTCTTTCCTGGCCGTTAGTTCTTTTTCTAACATAAATTAGTGATACGTACTATAAGGGAAGGATGTGGTAGCATGAACACTACGCCAAAATTAGAGTGATGTTTCTGTGAAATGACGAGATCTATACCAACCAACAGCATTGGATCTTAGGATTTTCCTTCGTTAGTGCAACTAATTGTAGAGGTATGAATAACGTACATGTTGAAAATTAAGCTGTAGTATCGGTTCTGATGAAACAGAAGGTGAGTGTGGATCTTGCCTGCTCAGCTTAGAAGACAGTTATACCCATAGAAAGAGACATTTCCCAAAGGACCAACGATGATTCTTTGTAAAACTTATGCTTAGCGTCCTGAATACTTTAAATGAACACAGCGTACCCAAAATAAGTTAACCTGTGGCTGTCGTTAGAGGTCTTAATAGAATAATTGATTGCTTCCACCCACTTCAGAATCGAGCTGCAGAACTAGCGCAGTTGTATTTCAGCACAGCACTGAAGTTGAAAGGAGTGACCGGAGGTCCGGACATACAGTATTCATATGTAATGAGAGCTGCGGAGCACACTATGAGCCGAATATAATGAGCCATTACTGTAAACATGGAAAAAATGTGGAATAAATACGTACAATATGCGTTTCGCTCCCAACCAGCTTGAATTACGGGCTCAAAACTTGGCATTGTTGCTTCTAGAGAAGGTATCCGAATCCTCTTAATATATATACTTACATGCGCCTTCACGAGCGCGACGTTCACAGGCATTTCAAACGATAAGGCAACGAGAACATTCACATGACTATAGTTAGAAGCCAATCCACAACGAACTTAAAATTACATGTTGTCTAGAATATCATGACGATGATTGTATCAGGATAGTTATATAGTACTTAAGGTTCTGTAATGTACAAGATAATAATATATTTGCGTAGAAGTCAATCAGGTCAGTCTACAGCTCAAGGTGAAGCACAAGGATAGTACATGATGAAAGATTTATATGTTTAGATGTCTGTCATGCCAGACTGTCATTAGACGAATATGGCAATCATCAAGTTTCATTCGTCCACATTACCTTGCAACTTAATAGCTGAAGCCTGACATTTTCAGAATTCCTCTTTTCATTTTTTGCCGCTATTTAGTACCTCTCTCTAAACCTATATTAATATGATCAATAGGTGAACACGGACAGTGCCTACTTATAAAGTCCGTTATCACCAACCAGAGACCGCGCTAACCTCCGAGATCACTCCAAGTGAATGATATCAACAGTCTGTATACGTAAGACTACTTAAAGCTATATTTCCCGCGGAGATATATATATATATGTATACGTCTAATATAAATTGAAAGATTATTCACTATGGCAAGACAAATATCGGTTGTTGCGCAACAAGCCTAATTCACTATATTTTGACCGTGTCATTAAATGTGGTAACAGAGTTTTGTTGGAGGCATTTGCTGTACATAAAATATGAAATGTGTATATTCAATATATTCCTATCGTGCTTCTTGTTGGCCGATCAAACTGATAGCAGCTGATAACACAGTGGGTAATTGAGTTGAAACATTAATGCATAATTTTATCAATGTGAAGGCAGTGCGCTTCTGTGATATAGAAGTTACCACCTCATGGTAATCACCACTATTACCACCCCAGCGGCAGCGCCCTTTCATCCAACTTCCATCTGTCTTCCGGTTGAACAACGAGTTAGCAAACAATTGATTACAGACGGATGCTGTCTACTACAGAAATATGTTTCTCATTAAGTGTAACGAAGAAAAATTACTATGAATTTGTCGTGGTCTTCTGCCTCCTTTAAAATTACAAGCTACATACACATGCGCTATCCACGCCTGAGAAATAATGTACAAGCGGCTGCCCATGGATTGTGCGCCACATTTGCGTCAAAACTGTAATTTGTACCAAATTTCTAAATGTTAAGAAATTAAGGTATAAGCGTTGTCGAAGCCCGATGTCGACATGTCAACCACAATCGTATAGCTCACAACTAAGCACCTGCTCCCATGGAGCGCTCACTAAAGTACACCTTGCATGCGACAGAAAAGACATAAATAAACCACCATGTGCTAGGTACTAGCGACAATATATATAGGTTTAGCAGCCACATAACACATTCCCATAAAATCGACTATGAACCTTAAACGTATATTGATTTCCGTAGGTCTCCTTCCTTACTTATATGTGGGCTTCGCAAGATAGATGAACGCAAAATGGAAGGCTGCCAACGACCTCTAGTATTATCCTCGGCACAAATTGAAGACAAGTTGGAACTTAATGTCAATAATGACAGCCCCTTTTGTATATTCGCGTTTCTACGAGTTGTGGAGAGTAACAATATTTATTTGGTAAAACTTCTGCGGTTTGGTTCAACGACCTCAGATTGTTTTGCGCTGGCATGCCCTAGACTTGACCCAAGTAGTCTGCCACCCTCTCAGGTGTTCATGTGGCACGAACGTGGGATCTGTTTAATTGCTGCCAGGCGTCTGCTCTCATCTGCTTCATGAATCTCCGATGATTTTCAAGCTGCGTTCTAGTCGTAGACCTTCGTAGACTGGTAGATTCTATCATCAGATTGTGGCGGACAGTGGTGGGAATTGAGTGGAAAGCATTATGACTACTTAAGAAGTTAACAGCGCCCATACCGCGCACTTCATATTCAGAAGGAAAGAGATATGGTTATTTGTCGATTTCATAAACTGTAGATTGTAATATATAAGATTCAAGTTGTTCGATGCTAAGTTCGATTCCGAGCAATGTTCCCGTGGCGGAAGCATTCGTGCCGCTAATTATCAATGGGGGGTGAACCAAACAAACGACCCCTAAATACGCGTGGATGAAGTTGAGCAAAACGCTCAGGTTCGTTCCTCAGATAAGAAAAGGAAGCTTATAATCCTTAAGTACCCAATCACTAGCACTCCTAGCAATAATGAGATTAACTCTAGGTGCAAATATTCATCTTCCAGCAATTTCCCATACCCACGCCCTTGTCTTTCTGCTGGCCCAACTCGCATGATCTCCCCAGTAGCGGTAACCCTATCTCCGAATGCCAACCATCTGCGGACAGATACCACCGCTCCATCTCCTTCCAACTCCCTTGTCCCGGCCCTTCTTCACCCACACGTGAATTAGCAACTTCACGTTCTTCGTGCAGTCGACGTGATCCGAATGGTATGGAGAGTGGTATGGCGGTCGACTTTCAGGTTCGTGTTCTGCCTTGAGTCCTTTCACTTTCGCTTTCCTCCTTAATTGCTGTCCTTATCTTATCCTGTTCTCGCTATCCGTACCTCACTCTTCCTTCCCCATTACGTATTACAACTAGTACTTACGCTACCTTATACAGGACCCAATGTAACAGTACACCCTCGAAGCACCGCTTTCCTCTTCGGCAGCGCATATCACACCCTCTCCTGCCATTCTGGCACTTCCCTAACCCTCCCTTTTCCACCTCCGCAGCAGGCACAAGGGACAATAATCACGTGCGAGTGTCTCTTTGAGATATTCAAGGACAATGCGAAGGTGCATATGCAAGTTGTGAAGGCGCATTTTGATGCGGTGCTCGAGCGGGAGGTTGAGCCGAAGAGGGTGAAGAATGGTGTGTGAGAGAGAGGTTAGGGAGACCACCGGTTCTTTTCGTATGCTGTTTATCTCATTACGAAGATACCAAGGGGCTAATTTTGGTTTAGATCTGATGTTGGTTAGTGTTGAAGTTTGGTTGAAGTGTTGAATGTATTCATACTCTTCTCGCTATAAATAAGCCACTCACAGCAGGAGACTGCCTTCTCCAAGGAATAGGGGACATCTACATCTTTGTGCTCCAATTTTCCGTTGCCTCGAGTCTGGTGCTATTGTTATCGCTACTTCATCGAGCTGGAACTGGCAGCCTTTCATATCTAATGAGGCCTTCACTAGTCAACTTTAGCGCTACTTTTCCTTACAAGTAGGAAAATTGCAAAGCACCTCTAATCAAAGTGTCACTACTCGTTAACACCGCACAAAATTAGCTATTTACAATTACATAAATCGGAGAATCTAGGTATTAACTAGACAATGGCATACATCTGGTGAGTTGCATAATAACAATCTCTGTCATTTTCTTTATATTCATCATGCTCCCAATCTTTCGTTGAAGATCGTCATCTCGGTGTCGACAGTTTCAGGTTGTCTTTTAAACTTCATCCAAGTAGTAATCCTGCCATTACCAACAGAGAATGAAGCTGATTCACCCGAGGTTGAATTGGTATTGCGATTGCTATAATGGATCGTTCGCACAGATATAAGTAGGCGACTTGCAAATATGCTTGGGAGAACGAATGCAAACGAAGTGCCTAGTTCATTTAGAGTGAGCTGACGTTCAATGCAAGTACATGAGTAAATTATAATGTTTGATAAGAGAAATAATGAAGTTCGTACCCGATTGTTCCACCACAACACAGCATTTCCAACGTAGATCCAAAATATGCTACATAGTAGGCTAAATAATTACTCCACAATATGGACTTGAAATCTTACACGATGAAATAAAGTACCGATTGTCTTGTGAGATTTCGCATTAGACGTCCGCCCCCGGAAGACTGGCGATAATTCCATGCCACGCGAAGGGCTAGTAGGAGAAGAATTGTTTCGGTAATAATAATGGTGATCCAGTAGTATACTACCCAATGAGTTCCATCTTCTGGGTCCCCATCCGCACAGATAGTGACTCCAGGAAATGGTTCATTTGTCCCTAAAGAACTATCGCAACCTAGGACACTAAACAATCAGAACTTGGTGAGCGTACCAACTAGTTTAGCGTTTGGAATTCCGAAGAAACATCCCATTGTAACTGCCTCACCCAAAGTCAAAAATGCCTAAAGTTGAAGATGCATGCCCTTTGAATTGTACATATAATAGTCCGTAGGTTAATCCACTTACGAAAAGTGCCAACATCCCTTTGGCATTCCCGTACATCGCCCACAGTCTCAGCTGCAGTATAACTACATGTATTTAGATTTCAGTCCCGACAAGATTTCACACAGTAAATTCACCATGGGTTGTAATGGTTTGTAGACTTGCACCTGTATCCTGCCAATGGAAGAATCTCAGACCTGTGAAGTAAAACGAAATATAAGACATCATGTAGGTTAATGTAGTCAGGTACGCACAACTGTACATTAAACACTGATCATGATGGATGCTCCAAAAGATAGGTGGTTCTTACGTCTTTCCTGGGCCTTTAGTTCTCTTTCAAACTAAAATGAATTAGTGATACGTACTATAAGGGAAGGATGTGGTAGCATGAACACTACGCCACAATCAGAGTGATGTTTCTGTGAAATAACGAAAACTGTACCAACCGACGGCATTCGACCTGACGATTTTCCTTCGTAAGTGCAACTAACTGTAAAGGCATGAATAACTTACACATTGAAAATTAAGCTGTAGTATCGGTTCTGACGAAAGAGATGGTGAGTGTGGATCTTGCCTGCTCAGCTACAGAAAACAGCTGTACCCATAGAAAGAGACATTTCCCAAAGGACCAACGGTGGTTCTTTTGAAAACTAAGGCTAATCGTCCTGAATACTTTCAATGAAACTGCGTACCCAAAATAAATTTATCTGTTGCTGTCGTCAGAGGTCGTAATATAATTCCTGATACTTCCACTCACTTCAGAATCGAGCTGTAGAACTAGCGCAGTTGAGTTTCAGCACAGCACCGAAGTTGAAAGGAGAGTTGGGACATACAGTATTCATATGTAATGAGTACAGCGGAGCACACTACAGCCGAATATGATAAGTCATTGATACATTAAGTACTGAAATGTAGAATAAATGCGTACAATATGCGTTTCGCTCCCAGCCGACTTGAACATGGGGCTCAAAACTGGGTGGCATTGTTGCTTCTGAAGAAGTTCCGAATTCTCTTTATATATATATATACGTAAGAACGCCTACAAATGTTGTGACACGTTCATGGGCGCTACGTTCACATCGTAAGAGCTTGGGCATTTCGGGTGATAAGGCCATGATAACATTCACATGGCTATAGTTAGAAGCCAATCCACAACGAACTTAAAATTACATGTCGTCTAGAAGACCAAGACGATGATTGTATCAGTATATTGGGCCCGTCGGCATTTCCGTGACAGTCGAATTCACTATCACCACAGATAACCGTTTTATAGTATGGTTGGTTCTCACCGTGACATGAATCCGAAGCGAGCAACGTGAACTAAGTATACGGTCGACGTGCTTGGTACTTGCTTGGTACGGAGTACAACATGGTGTGTACTAGGATGAGGCTGATGAGCTAACCCGACAGTTGTCCTGTCCATCATTTACTACTAAGTATTTTCAGAAGTATAGCTGGGTGCAATGCGGCCTCAGAAATCCCAGCCGCCAAAGATAGCGAGCTGGACGTTACAGACAAGATCATAATCTACATAATGTATAGTAATATGTACACTCGTAAAGGCTGAAAGTTGCAGTTTAGTACGTAAAGAGTTGGCGTACCGTTTACCTTGAGGCTTGTCCTCAGTCCACCGCATTTCCCGTGTCGACGCCAGCCCCTCCCTCCAAATAACCAACCACCCACCCACAGAATCACATTCCATCGAGTACGTTCTCACAGCCGCATGGGAGTCAGCAACTTCAGCGTCTTAGTGCCGTCAACGAGGGGATGGAGGCTGGGATAGCCGCTGATTTACAGGTTCTTTTCATTCATTTCACTTCTCGCGAGTCGCTACGTGTTTCCCCAATGTTTCGGGGCCCACCGTTGTCCTTAACTTTCTTCCTCTCGGTTTCTGTGCCTTACTTCCCTTACCCATCGACAATCCTACTACAGCCAGTGCTTGCATTATCTTACACCACTAGAACACAATGCAACGCTGTGGTAGTAGCTACACCCCGGGTGTCGAATGTACAAGTTCCGCGTTCTTCAACAGCGCCCTATCCTGCACGCACCTCCCTCTCCCATCTCCCCACCGCCCCCGAGCAGACCCATGCTAGTGTTCCATTTAGCAGAAGATGTAACGACCACGCACGAGCGTCAGGGGTGATTCTAGCCACTCTTCGAGTTATTCGAGGACAAATTAAAGATGCATATGCGCGTTAAGAAGGCGTGTTTAGATATGGTGCTTGAACAGGCGGTTGAGCGGAAGAGGGGAGGGGAGAGTGAGGCGTTGACGTTGTTGGACATTTGATTATCGTTTCCTCTGGTATGTTTTTCTTTTGCATTAGGGGGGTGAATCTGATTGTTGGGGGGTAGGTTGGGTCCTAGTGAAGGATGAGGTGTTGAATGTGACCATAGCTGCTCGTAATACAGTGGTTCGTCCATCGCATCCTGGCTCTCTACTTGACGTTAATCCACGTACGAATGGCAGCCACGCTCACGTTCTGTATATAATTTCTCTCTCAACATTCCGAGGTCACCTAAAAGCTGCGCTATGAAGTTCTTCCGAACGCAGTGATGAAGACTCGAGAGTTGCTCGAGAGGTACCCTACTTGTGAGAAGATGAAGGACATTAGGACTAGTAGATATCTCAAAATGGCGATCAATGGTACGTTCTTCTTTCCCTTTTCTTTCTTCGCCACTTGTTCATATGGTTTTGTTTTGCAGAAATGTTGACACTGTTGCCACCTGTGTTCGTATTCCCTTGGGGACGCCTGCTTACACCACGCTAACGAGCCGCGACCACGCAGTTCGTCCAATGCTCGTAAAGCGCGTACCGTTCACTACGTGACCTTACCCCGACACAAATGAGAAGCTGTATGCATTCCCGCTAGAGTATTGTACGTTCTTTATTGGTCCTACTACACTGTACACACACTTATAACTTGTATTTCAGAGGGTGCTGTGCAGCGTCATGATGGTATACCTTACTCAACCAAAGGCCTCTCGCACGAGGATCAGATGGAGGGGAGATAGATTATGTCGAAGGCACTGTATATTCTCATCTCATCTCAAGCAGGAATAATGCATATACTTCCTCATGCTTCCACTTCTAAATGATACCTGCAGATGCTTCGAAGGGGTAGCTAACTGTAGCTGCTCTCTCTAGGCGAAATATAGCCACCCCCCCCTTTAACTGTACGTTCGCTTGCTGCTGGTCCCGTGCCGCCTAAACTTTTGTTGCCTTCTGTGGACAACAGTTACATCAAGTTCACCGACGACGACCCTCTTTGAGGTTGCGGAGATTCACGGAATAGGATGGTATTTCTTACCAGCTTTGCTTAGTCTCTATTCCAGTCTCAAATCTTCATCTTCGGCTACAGCTGTGCACCCTACACTAGATGCGCACAGATACGTCTGACTAAAGCTCCCCACGAAACCTCGGCAGATGAACAACCAGAGGCATTTCAACTCGCCTTGCTTCGTTTTTCCAGCCGGTGGTCGCACCAAGCTGGTAGATATTGGAGAGATAGCGGCAGGACTCATCAGCTCAAGTATTATGCCGGAGGAGGGGTGGGGTGACGGTGTAATGCTGCGCGTAGCGGGATTGTTGTGTAGAAGCTGCACCTCATTAAGGCTGAAGCGGTGAGGGCTCGTGGCTAGGCCCTAGGGAGCTCAGGTTGACTAGTTTTCGCCTTTGGTTCAGGCTTGTTTGGCCTTGAACGTTGCCAGTCGGTCTTCTCTATCATGCACATGTAAAGCGTTCTTTGGGTGCCCTATCCGTGGCACTATTGGCTATATTTTATGCCATGTTCATAATACACATGCAAGACCTTACCTCCACTTCACTCACATTCTATCAGCTACGCGCTTACAGCGACACATCCCCATAGGATCCCAATAAATATACCTGTCATTTCTAATGTGGCGCTATAATGTTCCGCAATGTAATCACCACCCTCCAACAGCACGAACGCATATTACTTGCCTTGCTCCTTTCACTTCATGACCAGAACCTTTCCCGCCGCTGTTAATTATGTCTTCTTTGAAGTTCAACAGAAGCGACGAAACCACCCTCAGTGGAATACCTTCTTATGAAACTTCAACAATGATGCATGATGGGCTGTCACAGGCACTTAAACTGCCCCGCCTTTCTAGACCAATGGTCTCATTGAACCCACGGAAGATGAAAACAAGAGTCGTTAAGCGTGGTGAGGGAAAGCGGAGAACAGATCAGGGTGTGTAGATCCTACATACTACCGGCTCATCAGTTCAAATCTCCTCCCACGATTTCACGTGGTCCATATCTCTTTTGGATATCACACCGTAGAACGATTTAGTATCTGTTTATAATCGACTCCCTGACGCTTCTTTCTACTTCCTCTCTGCTTCCTCTATGTCGCGCTGCATGCAGTACTTATTGCTACCTTAGGCAAAGTACAACCTTCGGTCAATTGTGGGCAGTGGGCACACTTAACCTTGAAGCTTGAGGATTGGTAATGGCGATCTAGATCAGGCCTGAGTCCGCGTCTGGCACTTAAAAGTTACAAGCGCCAAGCCGTTTTCGCTTACACCATGCCTTGTCTACACTGTCTACATAAGACCTCACAAAACTTCTTGCCTGGTGGCCTCGCTCGACTGGGGTTGTGTAGTGCAAATTATGGCTGCAGTTAGCATCGGCTCTGGCTTGACATTTCAACCGGCGGCAGCTCAGACGCTGTATGCTTAATCTTCATATGGAGTGAGAATTGATATTAACACTCATTAACATTAGTGGGGTTTACTGTGCTCTTCTTCTGTGTCACGCTGTTATCTGTAGTTTGAACCCTATCATTATTGCAAGACTGCAGATATCGTACATTGTCATCAACATCTTGTAAGGTCGTTATTTTCGCCGTTAACAAGCTTACTAACATGCTACTTCAGGTTATGTCTAGTAATTATTATTGGTGTACCTGCAGTGACTCCAAAGGAATTTATAAACAGCGCTGGCTATGTATTTGGGAATTTCACAAATATCTCAGGGTGGACCACGGTTATGCATTTATCCTAAGTTTTCTCAGTCCTCTATGGGCAATAGGTGAGTATTCCGTCCTTGGTTATAAACAAGATGTTCAATGGAATTATGCAGGGGCCTTCGATTCTACTATTCACATCAGCGAAGAGGCCTCCAATGCAAGTATCGCTATTCCTTATGCCATTATCTTTGCCGCCACGTCTGGTATTATACTTGGCTGGGGTAAGAAAGATACATATTTATGAATAGCAACTGTTGACTGTATTACATTCAGGCCTAAACGCAACCCTTGTGTTTGCATGGGAAATAGTCTTGGAGAAATCTTGGGCAGTCCTATAGAACAGCCTATGGCAACGGTACGCTATGTCCTAGGAGTCCTTGTAAATGATACCAAAAGCATGACATTATATCTCTAACTAGGTTCTTTTTAACTCGTTTGGGAAAAACGGAACGTTAGCGATTTGGGCTTTCATTGTAGTAATTCAGTAGGTCTTAACACGCCATGTGGTTCTAATTCTCCTCTGATGGTTGTATGTAGGTTTACTATGACAACTAGCCTGGTAAGACCAAGTTCGATAATATGCAGAGAATCTTAGACATTTGATCTACGTTTCTAGTTGACGAGTTGCTCACGCCAGGTTTTTGCCTTCTCGCGTGACGGAGCATTACCATTCTCACAATGGCTGTATCCTATCCACCCCAAAACGCACGCACCTGTTAACTGTGTATGGTTTACAACCGTTTTATCTGGACTTTTGAGGCTTCTAGCATTTGCCGGGCCTGCTGCAATTGGAGCTATTTTCTCTATCGCCGTGGCTAGCCAATATATTGTTTACTCAGTACCGATATCCGCTCGCTATCTTGGAGGCAAGGATCTTCGGCCTGGACCTTTTAGGTTAGGAATACTGGTAATAATTTTCGCTTTTTACTATCTAACCCAATCTCACATATTCTCTAGAGCAAGCCAGTTGCAGCCATAGCAGTGACATGAATGGTTTTCATTATAATCGTGTTCTTCTTCCTAGCTGCACCTAATCCTGAAGCGAGTGACATGAACTGTACAGTCGTTGTGCTTGGTAGTGTACAATTATGTTATATTCAGATGAGCTAACATCTTCTATTTAGGAGGGACTATTGTCCTGTCGATTATCTACTATTACTTTCCGAAGTACGGCGGAATGCATTGGTTTAAAGGACCCATTGCAAACATCGACGTCTCCAAGAGCACAGTCGCAAATGATAGCGAGCAAGACGTTACAGACAAGACTTAAGAAACACATCAGGATAAGCTACATGATGTAAACTAATACACTCGTATTGCTGTTTAGAACTAAAAGAACTGGCGTCCATGCGTCCATGATAAATTACAACCTGGAGAAATACAGTGTTCCTACCACGGGTCCATTCCCTTGAGAATATGTGTATACACCTTTTAATTAACTGTCCAAGCATCAGTTTCCATCGAGTATATATCATCCATTCATTCGGCATCGCTCATGATCTGTTGTCCAGTGACTACAATCCCAAGCTCCAAGTCCTTATTGTTAGGTAGTAGCCACTCCGGCGTTTCTACCGCAGTCTCTTCAGAAGTAGTTGTATCAGATCTACGAGCCATAGTTGTACTTGTTACTGCGTTTTGACGTTTTAGATTTACATTCGCATCCAACCTTGTCGGCACAGCCAGTCCATAAGAGCACGTGATACTGTCAAGCGGGCGCAGCGGCACAAGTCCTTTGTCCTTCATGAACACCTCGATGGAAGAAATGACCAGTATCAAGTAGTCATCCCACCACATGTTATCGTGCCTCTTGTACCTATTATCCTTCTTCGCAAATTCCTCCTCCAATTCACATTTCAACGACCGGAGGACTTTCCCAGAATCGAGGAAGACACCCATCCTGTTGCCAGCCTCGACCGGGAATGCGGTCAGCTGGCCAAGCATAGCGCGGTAAAGGCTCAAAACGCCGTCCACAATAGCGCGCATCTCGTCCTCGCTGAGAACATCGAACTCTTCCCACACGCCGAGCATATCTTTCACGGTTGCCTTCAGTACATGGGTGTCCAAGACATCTTCAAGGTGAGTTTTGTCCTGAACAGAGCTGGCGTGGTAGAAGGCAAGGAGGAAGATCATTGTAGTTTGGTGGTAGAACAAAGAGCCGACACGGTCAACCAGCTGGTTTTCCCAATCGAGTGTTACGTTCGATGGGTCCACGCCGGCGTCGACTGCCTGGATGAGATAGAGGATGGGGAAGGCGATCTCGTTGTGTAAAGCAACGTTTTCCTACCAACGTACGTCAGCGCGGGCGCCAGGGAAGTTGGTAAACTTACTTTGGGAAGGGCAATCCTGGGCCTGACACTTCCTCCTATATCCCGCCAACCGTGAGCCACCAGAGCTTTCATGAACAAATCTTCGTTCCCTATCTCCCGCCCCGTCTTCAGCCCGTAGTCCTTTCGGAATTTCATGACGTTAACCGATATCCCAGCTAACCGCGCTCGCTGCATCATAGTCAACATGTTCGCGTCCTCTTGCGACATCAGCTGACCACCGAGATACAAAGGGACCGCGACCTCGCACGCCCGTATCCTACGAGTCTTCTGCTCATCCGTAAGAGACTTCGAGGTGCAGGTCGTAAGTAAGAACTGCACCCTCTTGAACACATTCCGGTCTTGACCAAGCGACTGACACAGCGCGTGGACCAAGGTATTATCCCTATCCAGGAGGTCATCGAACGGATCCCGGTGCTGTGGCTGAGAGAGACGGCCAAGAAGCCCCGGTAGAACCTCGAAGAAGGATTCAAGCTCCTTGCTGTCTTCGATGTAGGTCGAAAATAGCCAACTTAACGCCTGCTTTTGACGCCTAATGAGCCGCTTTTCGTTTCCTGGGACCTCGAGTGACCAAGCTTCACCTTCCCTTGCCTCTGACTGTGTTTTCATAAACCGCCAGATAGGCCTGCGCCTCCAGGGTATCCATAGCATCACTCCCTGCATGAAGCTCCAAATGGCGTGGGATATGGGAGTGTGGAAGGGACTATCGTAGTGGAAGAGAGGAAGGAGCGTGGCTATGAGGTACAGGGCGACCAAGAACGAGAGTATTGCAATGTGAACATAGTAAATGATAACGTTGTAGTCCGCGAAGAAGGCAACTGCACCGCCGTAGAAGAGAAAGAGCGATACGTGAAGAAAAGTTGGGATAAATCCAACTATAGTCTCCACGTGAAATCGCTGGATACCAGCGAATAGGTACATTCGCATCCTGGCTCTACGTTTGGCGGAGGCACAGTGAATCTTCTTCAGGTATGATCGTGTCCATTGCTGTACGAAGATCGCCGCGAGTGCGGCGGATAGGCTGAATCCGAGGCTAAGGAACCAGAACACATTGCAGACAACAATCGACGTTGGAGGACTGAATGGCAAGTCGATAGGAAGGACAGGCTGAGGGCCAGTGTATCCCCCGACCCATTAACTGCGATGGCATGTTGCACCAAAAGAAGTTGCGATAGAAGGGCGACTGTGCCGTCTCCCGAGTCCGGCTGGAGCTTTTGGTAGGCCTCAACGAGAAATGCAGTGAGCGCTGCGGAGAAAAGACCAGCCTGTGTGGTACTAGTCAGTACTCGCATGTTCCCATCATATCGCGTGCGGTAGAATCTGATAACTCACGAATAGAAGTATCGAATCCATGTCCCCCTTCCAACTATTGGTCATTGACGTATCAACCCTCTTGGCTTCATCATTGTACATCGACCATATGGCACGCTCTGCGCTCTCGTAGTTCCTTGGTTGCTCTTTTGGACTTGGTGCCGCCATAGTACGGGCCTACGGCAGGAGAGGGGATGCCTGTCAAGCTGAGACACTCCATATCTAAAAAGCTGTTAAGAGATATTCTTGGGCGGTAAAAGACAGATGCTGTAGTCTACACGCGGCAGCTGGGTGCATATGGAGTAACAGCTGGCATTGGAGAGCGGCGAGAATACGCCGTAATTCTACCACGCAGAGATTTAAGACCGAGTTCAAGTTGAACGCTGAACGTTTGAACGTTGAGGCCTTGGGGTATCATTGACAGTATTTGCGAGAAATTGACAACATGTGTAAGGTTGACTGAAAAGTAGACGGCTAGCCTTTAATATGAAGATGATGATGATAAGCGGAGGCTGCAAGCTGAGAAAGAACGTTCAAGCTTGCAGGAGGTTAGTGTTGCCGCGAGGTGAGGCTTTGAGGTGCCGGTGAGGTCTTACCAAGGTGTCGGCTAATTCACCTCGAGGCAGCTTGAGGTGATATCGATTTACCACTGAGACGATGCACTGTGTGCATCTGTTTGGTTGGGTTCAGCAAATATTTAAATCTCCGAACAAAATAACTTATTCGCATCACTCGGAGACTTGCGAACTAAGAAAAGTAAGTATGCACATGTAATCTTGCAACGTTGCATCGGTACATACTTATCATAAATCCGCAATCTCCAACACAAGCTATATATATAAATCATAAAATAAGTAAATGGGTATTTACTACGTCGACAATGTCATACATTCATTAAGTAGCTGCATAATAACATTCTCTGTCAAAATTCTCTTTATTCAGCTCAAGCTCCCAATCTTTCATTAAAGGTCGTCAACTCGACGGCGTTGGCAGTTTCATGTTGTCCTCTAAAGAACTGAATAGTAGCCTCGCCGCCACCAGTAGAGCGTAAAGTTGCTTCATCCGTTGAAGTAGGATTTTTATAGTGGATTGTTCGCACAGAAATAAGTAGGCGACTGGCAAATATGCTTGGAAGAACAAAGCCAAAAGAAGTGCCTAATTCATTTAGAGTGAGCTGATGTTGCAAGTACATGAGTAATTTATAATATTTGATAAGGAAAATATTGAAATTCATACCCGATTAATATACCACAACACAAAATTTCCGGCGTAAACCCAAAATATGCTAGAGAGTGGGTTAAATGGACGCTCCACAATATGAACTTGGAAGCTTACACGATGAAATAAAGTACCGATTCTCTTGTGAGTTGTTGCATCAATCGCCCCCCTCCCGCAGACTGGCGATGATCCCATGCCATACGGAGGGCTAGTAGAAGGAAAATTGTTTCGATAATAATAACGACGACCCAGTAGTATACTACCCAGTGAGTTCCATCTTGTGGGTCTCCATCCGCGCAGATATTGACTCCAGGGAATGGCTCATTTGTCCCTAAGTGATTCAATAGTATCACAACCCATTACACTTAGTAAAAAATTAGAACTTGGTGCGCGTACCAATTAGTTTTTCGTTAGGAATTCCGAAGAAACATCCCATTGTAACTGCTTCACCCAATGTCAAAAATACCTAAAATCGAAGAAGCATACTCTTAAATTGTACTTACAAAACTTAAAATCCTGAAAGTAATCCACTTACGAAAAGCGCTAAAATTCTTTTGGAATTCCCATACATCGCCCACAGTCTCAACTGCAGTATAACTACATGCAATTAGATTGTAAATGTTAGTAATATTGGACATGAGTTCACCATGAGTTGTTATGGTCTGTAGACTTGCGCCTGTATTTTGCCAATGAAAGAAGGTTAGACCTGTGAAGTCGCAGCGATATGTGAGATACCAAATGGGTTAATTTAGCCAGGTACGCACATCTACAAATTAGACATTGAACATGTTTCATGCTCCATATGATAGGTGGATCTTACGTCTTTCCTAGGCTGTTAGTATCTTTCTAAAAAGACATAGTGATACGTACTTCAAGAGAAGGATGTGGAAGCATGTAAACTACACCAATATTAGGGAGATATTTCTGTGAAAAGACCAGAACTGTACCAACCAACGGCATTGGCTCTGAATTTAAATTTCTTAGCAAGTGCAACTAACTGTAGAAACATGAATACATACATATTGAAAATTACGCTGTAGTATCGATTCTGACATGACTCAAGGTGAGCGTAGGTTCTTGCTTGCTCAGCTATAGTAAAATGCTATACCCATAGAAAAAGACATTTCCCAATGGACCAGCGGTGGTTCTTTGCAAAATAACGCTAAGCGTCCCGAATACTTTCAATGAAAACGGCGTACCCAAAATAAATTGACCTGTGGCTGTCGTCAGAGGTCTTAATAGAATTTGTAAATACTTCACTCACTTCAGAATCAAGCTGCAGAACTAGCACAATTGAGTTTCAAAACACCACCGAAGATAAAAGGAGAGACCGGACATACAATATTCATATGTAATGAGAGCTGCAGTGCACACTATTATGTAAGCCGAATATGATGAGTTATTAGAGCTCAGAAAAACTGGGAATAATGCGTACAATATGCTTTTCGCTCCCAGCCGGCTTGAACTAGAGGCTCAAAACTGGGCATGGCTACGTCTGAGGAAGATATCCGAATCCTGTTAATATATACGTAAAAGCGCACATACAAATGTTGCGAGCAATTCATGAGCGCTACGTTTACGTCGTAAGGGCTTATAATTTTGGAGATTTAAAACTCTAACGCAATCAAATGTTCACATGGCTATAATTAGAAGCCAATCCACAACGAAGTTAAAATTACATGTCGTCTAGAAGCTGATGACCATGGCGGTGATTGTATCAGGATACTGGAGTAGCCTTACTTACCGCAGCATTTAGAAACACAGAATAAATTTCTAAACACCTTAAGCGAGATGAAAATGAGATTTGCTGTTCTAATCGGTCCTAGTTGACAGCTGAATATGACCCCCTTCCAGATTTTGAGTCTGGAGGCCTCCCCCTCCTCTCCAGTTCTAAACACACTTCACAAACCTTTTTTCAGTCTCCGATGTCAATCGCCCCTTCAAGGAGATCTTATCGCCACTCATACTCATCTACCATAGCTTGTTAGCTCATCCATCTGTTGTGTATTCATGGGGACATTGAAATATTGGTACTATGGGTCTTGCTTCCTGTAGACATATAGCCCTCGACATGATGTGTATATATAGTAATAGTATAGCTACCCGGATAGGGAGAAATGATGAATATCCAACTGAACATGATAAAGTAATAACAATGTCCCTGTTCCATCCGAATTTTGCAGGCTTTGAACTTCAACATTGTTATCATCTTCCAGCAGTTGCCAATGATATAACATGTCTATATACATCTCCAAGTACTTCATGTTATTGAGACTTAGGGTGATATAGTTGCGATAAGATTAGTAAAAGGACAGGAGTGCAATTTAAAAATCTGTAACATAAATTTATGATGTGTATGTACAAGTGTCCTACGGTTTAGATACTCAGACCTACTTTTGCCGAGCGCCACTCAGTTAAGGTTTAGAAAAGTAGTCTGTGTTTATAAACACTGCAGTAGGGCACCCAGTTATGTAGCACTTAAGATTCTGTTAATAGTAATTTAATTAGTAGTCTGTCTACTGTTGAACTCTGAAGGTGAAGCACCTATCACAGTGTGATGAAAGATTTATATGTCTATCATGACTGCTATTACTGTATCAATACGACCAAGTGTTCGCCACTTTTCAGCGTGACAGCCATGAACACTCGGACCCTCTGTTCAAAGGGCCATGCTGGGTGTGACAAAAATTATAAGTGTTCATGGGGATCTACGCGAGCGAAGCGAGCGGCCGAAAATTCAACCTTAACCTCAATTTTTTCGCCGTATCTCTGTTCAAAATGCTCTGTGACGCGTGACAAACAGGACATCTGTTCCTGTTCATGACCCTGTGTGACGCGTCACCGAACACTTGGTCGTATTGATACAGTAGAAGAATATGGTAGTCACCAAGTTTTGTTCATTTATATTCCCTTGCAACTTAATACTTGAAGGAGTGAAACCTGCCAATATTTCCAGAACTGCTTTTATTTTATTCAAATCTATTCAAACGTGAATAGATTCCTACGGAAAGGCATCTACTCAAAATATAGCGAATCAAGGGTGTAGCGCGGCTACAGAAATTTGTCTTCCCGTAGTAACCATATTTTACAGGATCTTGGATTATTACGGTAAAGGTCGTTCCGAAAAGTGCCCTATTTTAAGAATTTCTGTCTGTCCAGGTTTTGCGAAAATTTGTCCGTTTTCGGAATGACATACCAATCTTTCGTCAAAGTTTGTCCGGAAAATGCGGAATGACCTTCCAGAGGTCAAATTTTGTCCGAAATTTCGGAACGACCTCTAGAAACGGTATTTTTTTTCGGACAGTCCAGTTCTTGATGGTTTTGAGGTTTCTGGGCTTTTGGAAAGCTTAGACCATTCAGTTATGGTGAATTCAAGTGTTTAAAAATACTAAACTACTTATCTAACTATTTTCACTTTGTAAACACTTCATTGCCAATTTTAATCGCATTAAATCCGAAGTCCAACCGTTCATAAAGCCCAGAGCATGGAGTCCATGTTGTTTTGCAATACTTTAAATCTGGTTTTTGGGACAGATTTGGGAAGATGTAATAGCACAAAGTTAATAGTGCTTCACACGAAGTCAAATGTGTAAAGTGAAGAATATCGAGACCTGACCTAGCAGCAGTTTAAGTTGTATTTTTGCGGGATCATATCACAACCAATGAGAGGATGCTAAAAATACATTTTCCGTGAATTGTACTATTTTTTATGGCCTAGTGCCAAATTTTTGGGTCAAAAAACAAAAAAAAATCGGAAATTGAAACATTGGCTCGTGGAATCTTAATTAATACATCGTAACTACGCTATTCCGACGGTTTTCGGAGTTTAAAACTTATTTGTCATTGCTGAAAAACTCACTTAAGTTCACTCAAAAAATTGGCGGGTTTTGCCTGTCGTGGACTGTATAGTTCCCAAAATTTTGTCCGCTTCGCAAAACGACCTTCACCGTAACAACCCAGGACCCCTATCTCACCCGCGGCAAATACAAGGGAGTCCCAAGTAAATATTCCTAATCTGGTATCGTGCTTCTTGCTGATAGTAGCCGATCAAGCTGATAGTACTTACGAAAGAATGATCATTGAAGTGAGTTCAAACGTACTGTACCGATCAAATCAATTCGGCACCCCTCTTGGTGCCAGTGCACTTCTGTGATATAGAAGCTGCTACCTCATGGTGACCACTACAACCGCCAAACAACCCCAGCGCCCAGTTTCAACATTCTGTCTTCCAGTTAAAGGGCGATTTAGCTATCAACTGCGAACTGAGACAATTCTACCATGAGCACAGGATCATATAACCACGGAGTAGTATATACACCCTCGACGATCCCTTCCTCGACCATAAAGCCTATTCAGCTGGAAGATCTAGGAATAGGTATGAACACCTAACTTTAATGTTAGACACACAAGGATGACCATGTCACAGAATTCATACGTGTGCAATGGGTCGACCTTACCAATACAGTCAGGATGCGAGTGCTATCGCTTGCATACTTCAGAAAGCTGATTGCAGGCTCCAGACCAGGAGTTGGTGTTACGAAGGCCACTCTTGGAGTCGTCTATTTGAGTATTGCTCCTGGATTTACTTCCATTGGGGAATATCTCTATGCCCTAGACCTCGACACAATCAGACTGTGCCCATACGCAGTAGGTCATGCAAGTATTATGGGGTGGTTCCAGGAGAAATCACCTTCTACACTTCCCAATGGATCATTGTCAGTGACTGTAGACTTATGTCCCAGAACTATGCTTCACCGTATCGTAGAGTGAGTATACTTTATCATGAATGCATTGGCTATTCTAATGTCAAACATTAACTAGGGAAGCAAGAGTAACAGAAAGAATAGAATTTCTTGTCGGATTTGAAAGCGAGTTCATTCTGCTTCATGCTGGAACCGGCGACGACATCAAGGCTGTCAGCGATCATGCCTGGGCAGCTGCAAGAGCTTTTGACTCAGGTTCAGTTTCAGAGAAGGTCGTTGATGAAATCGCGAAAGCAGTTCAGCGATCAGGAATCGAAGTTCAATTGTACCATGCCGAAGCAGCACCTGGTCAGGTGTGTGTTTCTCATAAAGTGTGACGAAGAAAGATTACTTATTATTCTATAGTATGAACTTGTTACTGGGCCTCTACCTCCTTTACAAGCTACAGATGCGCTAATTCACACCCGAGAAATAATTTACAACGTAGCAGCTGCTCATGGATTGCGTGCCACATTTGCGCCAAAACTGTATATGATGAGTACGGGTAGTGCTGCCCATGCTCATATATCAGTTCACTCGACCATAAACTCTTTGAAGGGAAAGGAGATGACACAATATGAGACGTCATTTTTAGCAGGTGTATTAAACCATCTCCCGTCTCTGGAAGCGCTTACCATGCCTATACCTGCTTCTTATCATCGACTCGCAGATGGTGCATGGGCCGGAGGTACATATATCTGTTGGGGAACTGAGAATCGTGAAGCCCCAGTGCGCCTTACGAATTCAAACTCGCCTAACAGCCGTCGCTTCGAAATGCGATTCATAGATGGAACCGCAAATCCATATATTGCATTGAGTGGGATACTATCTGCTGGAGTAGATGGTATACGTTCAAAATCTCCATTAACCATAGCAGATTGTCCGGGTCCTTTAAGTGCAGCTCAATTGACCGAAGATCAACGGAGGTCGAAAGGCATAACCGAACGTATGGCTTTAACCTGGGACGAATCTCGCCAGTATCTTTCGGATGATTCCATGCTGAAAAAAGCTTTTGGATCATCCGTACTAGAAAGCTACCTAGCTGTAAACAAGGTCTGCCATTTGGTTTGGTTTTATGTCCTAAGCTTATTTCTCTTTCGCAGACTTTAGCGGAAGCACTTGGTCAAGACCCGGAGGAGGAAGCGCGCCTGAAACGTTTGTCGCTGTTTTATTAGAAATGATGTTGAGTAAGCTATCCAATTATAAATTTAATCTGATTCCGGCTGCCTCCACTGTAAGTAGCACGTGTCCATGTTATTGTCAACGTCGAAGCCAGTGGATGTCAGCGTGTCACCCAAGAATCTTATCATTTAAACTTAGGGCTCACAAGCGCTTAAGCGCCTGTTCCCACGGAGCACCCACCAACGCACACCCTGCATGCGGCAGTAAGATCCTAAATAAAACCATTGCATATGGGCACTGGCGACAACATAAGTTTAGTAACGATAACACATTCTACACATTCCCATACAGCAGCTGTGAACAGCTGTGAACTTGATAAGACTGAGGGAAATTGATATCCCTTTAAGGCCGAACCTTAAGGGATATCGGTTCCCATCAGCCTCCTTCCTTATATGTGAACTTCGCAAGATAGATGAAAGCAATACGGAAGCTACTAAGTAATGAGCTCTGGTATGGTCCTGAGCCACAAGGTTTTGCAACATAATCTGAATGTTCAACACAACAGCACGCTTTGTAAATATACTTTTTTATAAGTTAAGTACGATGGTTTCCATTAATATCGGCAACGAGGTCGTGCCTGTGGGGTGTAATGCGACGTGATTGCGTAGAAATGCGGGGCTCCGCCGGCATATCAAGCGTTAATTATATGTATGGGAAGCAACTCCAGATGGAAATATGTCGATCGTTAAGTACTGGAGCTCGGAGCTTCTCTGATAGACTGTGCTCGCTAACCCCTTCAAGTCCTTGCCATTCCCCTTCAAATAGCATGCTTCAGGAGAAAACCTCTAAGACTTCTGAAGTTATTCCGGTTGACCAGGACGAGTTGTTGCTGGCTAGCCTTGGCTACAAGCAAGGTACTGTAGCAACGGCCTTCACATGAATTCATGATCCTAACCAACAGACCTATTGCGAGGTAGAATTTAAGCGTAACTTCAGTCCTCTTGAAGTATTTGGGGTAGGATTCAGCATCATTGGTTTGGTGCCATCAATTACGTAGGAGGCTTCGTATCGTATACTTTGTAAGCCTTATTTAAAACCCCAATACAGATCGGTGCTTGTCTACTCTATACCGTATGGCGGGCCCTCCGCTATGATATGGGGTGTAAGTACTACTTTAATGTAAGCCGGATAAGAGAGATTTACAGGAACAAGTGGACAACATGCAGTATCTTCCTCGCTGTCATCACTTTAGCATTGGCGGAACTTGGCTCTATGGCCCCTACTTCAGGAGGGCTCTATTACTGGACATTTATGTTTTCATCTCACAAGTGGCGCTGTCTTCTCTCATGGATCGTAGGCTGTATGTAACGTCTTCACATATTGGTCAGGTCTAACACTTAACAGATTCTAATACCGTCGGAAACATTGCGGGCGTCGCTTCGCTCGACTGGGGTTGTGCAGTGCAAATTATGGCTGCAGTTAGCATCGGCTCTGGTTTGACATTTCAACCGACACCAGCTCAGACATTGTATGCTCAATCTTCATGATCAAGAATGCAAATTAATATTTACGTTCTTTAACATTAGTGGAGTTTACTGTGCTCTTCTTCTGTGCCATGCCATTATATGTAGTCTAAACCCTATCGTTATTGCAAGATTACAGATACCGTACATTATCATCAACATCTTGTAAGTCATTCTTTTTCAAATTTAAAAATTTTACTAACAAACTTCAGGCTGTGTCTAGCAGTTATCATCGGTGTACCTGCGGCGACACCTAAAGAATTTATTAACAGCGCTGGATATGTATTTGGGAATTTCACAAATATCTCAGGGTGGACCAACGGCTATGCATTTATTCTAAGCTTTCTCAGTCCTCTATGGACTATAGGTAAGTATTACATCTTCGTTAAAAATAAAAATGTCGATGTTAGTGCAGGGGGTTTCGATTCTACTATTCATATCAGTGAAGAGGCCTCTAATGCGAGTATTGCTATTCCTTACGCCATCATTTTTGCCACAATGTCCGGTATTATACTTGGCTGGGGTAAGGAAGGTAATTTTTGATATATCTTAACTGAAGTTGACTTCATTAAATTCAGGCCTGAACGTAACTCTTGCGTTTTGCATGGGAAATAATCTTGGAGACATCTTGGAAAGTCCTATAGAACAGCCTATGGCAACGGTACGCCCTAGGAGTCCTTCTAAACGACACAACATAACATTTACCTCGAATCAGATTCTTTTCAACTCGTTTGGGCAAAAGGGAACATTAGCGATTTGGGCTTTTATTGTAGTGATTCAGTAGGTCTTAACATAACATAATGTGGCGCTAATCCTTTTCTAATGGTTATATGTAGGTTTACTATGACAACTAGCCTGGTAAGAAGACCAAGTTCGATAATTTGCATAAGATTTCAGATATTTGACCTATCACACGATCCTAGTTGACGAGTTGCTCACGCCAGGTTTTTGCCTTCTCGCGCGATGGAGCATTACCATTCTCAAAATGGTTGTATCGTATCCACCCCAAAACACACGCACCTGTTAACTGCGTATGGTCTGCTACATTTTTATCTGGACTTTTTGGACTTCTAGCGTTTGCTGGACCTGCTGCGATTGGGGCCATTTTCTCTATTGCTGTGACTAGCCAATATATTGTTTACTCAATACCGATATCCGCTCGCTACCTTGGAGGCAAGGATCTTCGGCCTGGACCTTTTAGGTTAGGAATACTGGTAACGCTTTCGCGAATCTTTTCTACCCATGACTATCTAATACACTTTTACAGAGCAAGCCAGTTGCAGCTGTAGCGGTAACCTGGATGGTCTTCATTATAATCGTGTTCTTCTTCCCAGCCACGCCTAATCCTGAAGCGAGTAACATGAACTATACAGTGGTTGTGCTTGGTATGCAGCACACAATTATGTGTATTAAGAAGATCTAACCCTATTTCTATTTAGGGGGGACAGTTGTCTTGTCCATCATTTACTACTACTTTCCGAAGTATGGCGGGGTGCATTGGTTCAAAGGACCCATTGCAAACATTGAGGTCCCAGAAAACCGAGCCGCCAACGATAGCGAGCGAGATGTTACAGACAAGAGTTAAGAGACAGATCAGCATAAGCTACATAATGTAATACACTCGTAAAATTTACGGTTTAGTGCTGAAAGATTTGGCGCCATGTCTCCATGTCCATTCCCTTGAGAATATGTATATACTGTCCAAGCATCTGTTTCCATCGAGTATGGTGTCTTCACCTATATCGTCTATTCGTTCGGAATCGTTCATGATCTGTTGTCCAATGACAACAATCCAGCTCGAAGTACTTATTGTTAGCTAATAGGATTCCAACATCGGCACAGCCAATCCATAAAAGCCCGTGATACTGTCAGCCGGGCGCAATGGAAGATTATGGCAAAAGTCCTCTTGACCTTCACGAACAACTCGATGGAAGAAATGACCAGCATCAAGTAGTCATCCTACCACATGTTATCGTGCCTCTTGTACCTATCGCCCTTCGCAAATTCTTCCTCCACTTCGCATTTCAACGACCGGAGGACCTTCCACGACTGGGGACAGGGTTAGCTGGCTAAGCATAGCGAGGTAAAGGTTCATAACACCTTCCCTAATAACGCGCATCTCGTCTTCACTGAGAACATCGAACTCTTCCCACATGCCGAGTATATCCCCCACGGTTGCTTTTAGTACATGAGCATCAAGGTGAGTTTTGTCTTGAACAGAGCTGGCGTGGTAGAAAGCAGGGAAGAAGGTTATCCGAACATGGTGGTGGAACAAGGAGCCGGAACGGCCAACGAGTTGGTTTTCCCAATCGAGAATTACGCTCGATGGGTTCACGCCGACGTCGACTACCTGGGCGAGATAGAGGATAGGGAAGGCGATCTCGTTGTGTGAGGCAACGTTTCCCTACGGACATATATGCCAGCGCGGGGGCCAGGGAAGGGGTTGGTAAACTTACTTCGGGAAGGACAATTCTAGGCCTGACATTTTAGAAAGTAATTGCAGCGCCATAGGAAAATAATGATACTTGAAGAAAGTTGGAATAAATCCAGCTAGTCTCCACGTGAAATCGCTGGATACCGGCAGCTAGGTACAGTCGCATCCGAGCTCTATGCTTGGCGGAGGCGCAGTGAACATTTCCCAGGTATGTGCGATCGCGCCCATTGCAGTAACATCAGGCATCGGAGATGTCGTAATTCTACCACGCACTGCGCAGGGAATTAAGACCGAGTTCAAGTTGATGCCTAACGTTGAGGCCTTGGAGAATCGTTGACAATATTTGCAATAAATTAGAGATGACGTATAGCCTTTAGTATGAAGATGATGATAAACAGAGGCTGTAAAAGACTCTAGTTGGAGAAGAGCTGAGAACATTTTATGCTTGCAGCGATATTTGAAATTGAATCTTCGAATGAAATAACTACTTATAAGTAAGTACTGGATGACTTCCCGTAAGGATCTGACGCAGTCTGACGACGCCAGATTTTCAAACTCCGGTTTATACCTCGCTGATGCCAGACCGTAAGGTAGCTGTCCATCGGCTTCAGATGGATTCAGAAGAGCAATAGACTGTGATAGAGTAGGCGAGACCAGGAGGGAGAGGAAGGGAAGCGGACAAAATGGAGATATCGGTTGAGATGAGCCATGTGGAAATGTAACATAGGTGAGTAAACATACCTTTTGGGGACATCTGGAGGCGTTTCGAAAGCTTTCGCAAGTCTGGCAGAGGGGGGGGGGGGCTCGCCAGATGTCCATGTCTGGCGCAGTCTGACGGTACTCAAGAATTTGAAATTCTGCTCGGCACCTCGGCACGTCAACATCTGGCGGCGTCAGACTGCGCCAGATCCTTACGGGAAGTCGTCCACTTACAATCATGTGATGTGCGAACTACGATAAGTACGAAGTCCCCAAGTCTCCACGCTTGTAACGTTGCAATGTTGCATTGGTACATACTTACTGCCTACAGTTTAACGCCTATACTTAGTTAACAGCTCAACATGGTAAGAATCTTATCATAAATCCACAATCTCTACATCGCGGCTTACCCATGCCACTAAGATACCTTAAGGCACTTAGTCAGCGGACAGATGCGGATTTGGTTAGCGAATCTGACGGTTTTGTTTTGTAACACTGGCCGATATATAAGAACTAGCCACATGTTTACAGCGCACAGTGCGAAGCATCACCACCGTTCATGTCGGCGCCGATCTCTAATCACGGCGCACTTCCTGAAAGGAGGCGGACAAACTTCCCAGGTGCGAAATACGTTCTTCCATCTGACGAAATCGAAGGGCGTAGGTATGTAAATATGCTTGGCCGAGGGTACAGTGAATACTCAAGCTGTGTATAGGTTGACAAAGCAACACGGAACCATAAAACGTTTGCTTGATAATAAACTAGTTTTGCCTCCAATATCGCTATCTTCCGGGGATAAAGTACTTGATTCTGGGACAGGGACAAGTATGTTCTTTATTTATTCTGTACAGATGTCATGCTAAAGTGGCTAACTAGCTGTATGGCTTTCGGATCTCGCAACTACCGTCCCAGACACAGTTGAACTGCACGGAATCGATATCGAATCATATCTTTTCCCACCTCCGGAAGATCACCCAACTAACTTCAAATTATCAGTTGCAAATGTCACAAATCTACCAAGCGAATGGTCAGATACCTTCACGCTGATAAATCAGCGCCTTCTTGTTGGTGCCCTCAAGCGCACTGAATGGCCTGTCGCATTGAGCGAGTTATATCGCGTAACGAAGCCCGACGGATGGGTACAGCTGCTAGAAGCAATACACTGGGAAGGGGGACAAGCTACAAACCACATGGCTGATTTAGTTCGAAAGCTTTGCGAATCAAGAGGCATCGACGTTGATGTTCCGTTAAGCCTCGAGGACTTGGTCAGAGATGCGGGCTTTAGGAATGTACATGCAACCGAGTATAAGATGGTTCTGGGAAAGAGCGCTGGAGGAATAGGTACACAACATCGTGAGTTCATGATGGACCTTTGGAATGGGCTCAAGGACATTTTATTGCTCACTGGTCTGGTTGGTTCGGAAGAGGACCTTTCAGCCCTCTTGAATAAAGCCGAGAAAGAGATGGAAGAAACATATGGGGCATTCCTTCCATTTTTCGTCCTTTATGGTCAGAAGTAGTGATGATTTGTTAAAGCTGGTTAATTGCATATAAATAAAGAGCAAAAGTTCAACATATTGTATAAATGAAAGACCGGCAACAAATTTAAGCACTTAATAATTACGGCTGTGTCACCATATTCTCACGTGAAATCAGGGAAGAAGAACACGACGTAAATTTTGAGCAGAACACGTACTTATAGTCACATTTGGTCTTTTTCTTTACCACCATCATCTACACCAATAGGTAAATACTTCATATGCTTCATGAATCTTGGTTTTCACCTCATATGCCCTTTTACAAGAGAATGGCAAGACTAACCAAAGGGAAGTTCAAAGCTAAGCGTAATATTCAAAGTCTTCCTCCATCAGACGTTACCGCATCCTTGCCAACAGAGGTTCTCCTTCATATCTTCAAGCTCGTGTCTCTGCGTTTTGTCAAGCTCAAATCTTCATGCGCTGCTTCTTCATCTGCAGATGATACTAGTGTGGCACGGAAACATATAAAATGGCTGGAGGAATTTGACGAGGAAAAGGATATGTGCAACCCGAAACTGTTCCCGTATAATCTTTCAAACGTCTGCCGGCGGTGGTACGATGTAATGCAAGCCTATCCCGAATGGTGGTCCCGAATTCGTATTTTAGGGGACCATAGTGCCCCGGCGCGTATTCTGTCCGACGTTCGTCATCTCATGGAACTCACTCAGCACGTTCAACCCTTGCAATTATTCATCGCGAACGGCAACAACGAAGTGGACGTGAACCCCGAAGTCGAACGGGATCTGATTGGCAGTGTTGCGGAAATTATTAGGCCTCACATGGCGCGATTTCAGAGTGTCGTTATTCAAGCTAGCCATGGAAGCTCGCTTCCTCTCATCTCAAGCGGCGTTTTTCTGAGCCGAATCCTTTACTTAAGGAGCTAAAATTGGAATGCACTTCGTATCCAGTCATCCAATCTTTACCGAAGGTTGATGGACGCATAGTTGGATACAACACTCTGCCGTCGTCGGTGAAGCCTTCAGCCACGAAGTCATTTGAGTCCATCAGTCTAGCGTTAGGTGGACCGACCTTTCTAGATGCCTGCACCGTTCCTGATTTTTGGAGGAGACTATTCTCAAGAAGCTCGTATGTTTCACTGAAAGTTTCGCATATGAAAACCGATGATAGCTACGACGCATATTTGTTTCTTAATGCTCTATGCAGTAGAGCAAAAATTGACAAGCTCATACTGGAAGATGTTGATCTACTTCGCAACGAGCTTTCGGAGGAACTAGTTCAGGATGAACTTTTGGGTCTCCGGAATTTGCCTTCCTTTCTTACCTTAACATCTATGGATCCTACCTCTCTTCTTCCATTTTTTCCCAATAAATTCCTAAGCTGTTTACGTGTGGATAACTGTCCTACCACTGGGGTTGTATATCCAAAAGCAATACTTCTGTACATGGATAACATAGCAGAAGATCAAGAAATTTCCGATACAGTTATTTGTGCCGATCCCTCGGAATTGTATATAACAAATTGCCCGGGCCTGGATGACTTCACTCTTGGCGCTCTAAGTCACACAAATGGCGGTGGTGTTTGTCACGGTCTTCGTCAGCTTCACATTGAGAAGGGTAGAACGGGGATAACACCAAGGGGGTTGAAACGATTTATTAAAGGCCGGCGGAGGATTTCGGACAACTATTATGCAAAGAAAGGAGTAACTGGTGTTCCTAGCTTTATGGACGACGATGACTGGGAGTTTCCGGATTCCGGTAACGAACCCACGCCTCTGCAATCATTCAACATTTCAAATGCTGGGTGCGAGTTATCCAATGAAGACATGAAATTCTTCACTGATTCTATATGTGAATTCCATTGGAAACCGTAATATCAGGACTTCGATACGCAAGCTTACTCTTACTCTCGTCGTTAGTCTCAATAATTTATTAACAGTAACATTGACTTGGCTAGTTTCATACATACAGTATACTGCTACTAGTTTGACTGATAAGCCCGAAAGCATATGTAGCCAGCGAGATAATTACATAAACGCTCCATGCTTCAAAATTCAACGAACGACGAACTTTACACCAAACTTCATGTTTCAACGCAGCTTCAACACACTTTTTCACCGACTGTTGCTCAACTCTTTAATCTTGCCACCGTCAAGCTCATCGAATTTACCAAAAGGTGCTCCTGTGCTTTACCTAATTCTAAATCTCGACGCTTACTACTTGTCTCTTTCCAGAAGGAATATCATCCTTCTTACATATACCCAAAAGTCAACAGGCCTTTATAGGAGTTCAATCATTAGATGTGACAGCATGTTTACCAATGGAAGTCCTCCTGGATATCTTCAAGCTTGTTTCTCTGCAGTATCTTAGCCATACCTCCCCGTGCTCTATACCAGATCTTGATGGTTTGGGGAAGTTGGTAGGCTGTTTCCATACAATCTTAGCGTCATTGGGATGATTAGACTTCATGTCTCCCGAATCGAGAGTATCGTCATTCAAGCAGCACATGAAAGCTCTCATTCTTCTCGTCTATAGCGGTGCCTTTTCTCGGCCATGTCCTTTATTAAAGGAGCTAAAACTGGAATGTTCATCATACCCTGTTATCCAGTCTTGTACTTCACCGATTAAAAACCTGCCACCAAGCGATTTTGCATCAAGATAGCCTTAGGTGGACCAACGTTTATCGATTCCTGTTTTGTACCAGAATTTTGGACCAGCCTAGTTTCGGAGAAGCAGGTATATTTCGCTGCAAATTTCGCATCTGGAAATCGATGCTAGTTTAGACACAATCGATTTCCAGAAAGTTATATGCTGTGGCGCCAGGGGAAGCCGTACCCTCACGCTGGAGAACGTTGAACTCTTCCCCAGTGAAAAGCACCTCGATATGACGACGTCCAGCGTGAACCATCAGTTTATACTTTTAAATTAATGCATGACTTTACATCGATAGTTGCAATGTATGTCGATAAACGCCTGCAATCGTTATGTCTAGAATTAGGGGAATTCAAATTAGAAGATACGCGATACGATACAGGTGATTTGTAATGCGTCCTAGCAACAACAATCGGCGATCATTTCGGAGTTCATAAGTTTGAGATTGCATTTGCTCACTACTTACCCGCAGACTTTCATCGTGTCCGCTGAAAAATTAAATATAGTAGATAGAAATAATGGTTAGCTGAATAGAAACTCAATTCTAAAATTTGTAGCAATATCTGCGAGTAAAAAAAAAGAAAATGCGAAGAGTGTGAATGTTTTAATACTCCGTTTGAATTTTCAATGACTTTTTCGGCAGGGTTGTAGCGACTGATCCGTATCGACGCTACAAAGATAAACAGATTCGATAAAATGAGACGAGCACGTGCACGCAGATCAACTTTTGAAATTCATTTTAGCGCTGCTTCAACCGTAACGTATCGTTCAACTCCTTCCTCAACTCCAAGCCCGAGGAATTAGAACTGTAGGTACTTATTTCCTCACTCGAAGGATGGATAATTGAATACTTACTAGTTTTCGCAGTCAAATGCCAGCATCCATTGTACTGAGCGCACGTACTCCGGATTTGACTACGTTCTTGCCAACAGAAGTACTCCTCCACATCTTCAAGTTCGTTTCGCAACAGTACCTCAATCCAACTTCAATATGCACTCTTTCATCCTCTTATGAGATACCTGGTTCGATTACGACTGAAAAGGGGAAATACGCTCGCTGGATTTCGGAATACAAGGATATCCGGGATCCCACGTTGTTCCCATATGGTCTTGCGAACGTCTGCCAGCGGTGGTACAATGCTATGCAGGTATATCCAGAATGGTGGAGCCGTATTCGTGTTTTTATGGACGCTGGCACACCTGCATTTATTCTCTCCGACTTTCGTCGCAAGATCGAGCTCACGCAGAGAGTTCAACCCTTGCAAATTTTGATTACCAACCAAAACGAGGGAGAACAACTAGAATCTGACGTTGAACATGGTCTTATTAACGATATTATGAACATAATACAGCCTCATATAACCCGAGTCGAGAAGATATTTATTCAAGCTAAGCATGGGAGCTCTCTTCCTCTTGTCTCCAGCGGCGTCTTTTCCAGGATTGGACCATTATTTAAAGAGCTGAAATTGGAATGTGCTTCGTATAAAGCCACACAATCGTCACCTACTACGCCACCGAGTCTTCCGAGTTCAGATATGGTGGAACCCGTATCTGCTCCGTTAAATCTGACTTTACATGGTCCAACGTTCCTAGACGCCTGTTCAGTTCCCGAATTCTGGACGAACCAATTCTCGTCAGACCGAAACACCTCATCTCACATCTCACATCTCAAAACGGGTCCGAGCTTTACCGCGTACGAATTTCTCAATGCCATATGCCACGCTCAAAAGATCCAATACCTCACCCTCGAAGACGTTGAGTTTCATCCAAGCAATTGGATTCGAGATCCTGACAAGGACGAACTGTACGATCCAGGGCTGGATAGATCCATGGAGGAGATAACTTTCATATCAATGGATACGACGACGATTATTCCGTTCATTGAGGAATTACTCCTGGAGCGATTGCGCCTGGACAACTGCAGATTAAACGGGCTCCGATATCCAATTTCGTACAAGCTATATTTAAAAAACATCGCTGAGGATCAAAATATTGCTGATGCAATTATTAGCAGCAACCCACATGAAGCTTTCATATCAAACTGCCCAGGCTTCAACGACTCGATGCTCGCCGCGCTCTGTGATCAGCAAAAGAGCAGTGAAGGAGTCATTTGTTACAGCCTCCATGCGCTCACGATTAAAGGAACGACGAAGATTACAAAACGCGGCTTGAAGAAGTTTATAAGAGGCAGAAGAAAGATCGGTTACCACTTTACTAACTATCTTTCACTTGCCGAGATCGAGACTCGTATACAGAACAATCAGCCTAGTGCCATGCAGAGTTTGACTATTATTGGAGGCGGATACAAGTTCTCGGCGAAAGACATTGATTTCTTTTGTAGAGAATATGTACAATTTCAGTGGGTACCGTGATAGTCGTAATATCCTTATCTCTACATACGTGATCTTAGCGCTACTTCACGGCGGGAGTTTATAACTTTAACCTAGTTTACTTGCAAACTTATTCGTGCGAAACTGACTCTCTTGTGTGAAAGTGTAACGGTGGCCTGAGGTCGTGTAGATATTCATAGAACTGCGGGAGGAAAGAACAAGATCTTCAACGTGCTTTAGCTTAACAATAAGCTTCTCCGATTTTTCGATGGCCAGGTTTACTAGGTCCACCTATCCAAATCCGTCACACTTAGAGAAATAAAAGGATCCTCCGTGTATAATATTAATAATTACCCTACCAACCAAACCTAAAACTACAAAATATATCCAACGAACGAACGAACGACATACTCAAAAAGAAAGAAAATAACCAATCCTTATTCCATCCATATCCTACCAAAACCTAGTATCACCCCCAACACCCCTCGCAACCCTAAGCACAACAACATTAGCCGTCAAACTCGAAAACCCATTCCCCACAAAGACCTCAGCCCGTTCTCCAAGATACATATCAAGTGCCTGACTAACATGTTTCTCCTCCCATCCCACATCCAAATCCCGACTTGAAAAGATACCGTCCCAGGACCATTTGACTCCTTTCCACTCTTTATACGAGGGTGAAGAGGGAGATTGCGAAAGGAGAGCATCAGCAACCAAAGCGGCTCTAACATCCTCCAACCACCCCACATCGGCATTAGTCATAACATACACCCTCCTCATCTCTCTCTTCTTCCCACCCAGCCCCAACACCCTCTTCCACAGAGGCACCTCCTTCCCCTCCTCCTCGCGCTTCTTAACCCAATCGACAACGCCCCCCCTAACAACCCTCACAACATCCTCAACAGAAGGCCAACAATGCCTCTGATACCCCACCTTATACTCCTCCGACTCTTTGGGATATTGAGTGGTATTGAAGTTGTCAGGGAGAGAAGGAAGCGTATTGAACCCCGTATACGTCGAACTCCACGTCGAAAGGTGATTACAATGTCCTTCAAAATCGCCTCGGCGTAGGTGAAGAGCCATAATAGGCAACGGCGTCGAATCAGGTGTAAGCCCATACTCATTTACCGCACTCTCCCTCCTCTTGGCTTCGCTCCCGCGTTCCCTACTGGGACGCGGGAGCGTCTCAGATTCCCTTTCTAGAAACTGTTTTGTGTAGGCTTGTTCGCTGGTGATAGAGAGGGGCTGAATAAAATCGAACGGGAACCGACTTTCACCCCTTGGCAATGCCCATCCCAAATCGACGAAATACGCCAGATTCTTAAGAAACATCCGATGAATGAGAGGGGACCATTTGAACTGCGTCAGGACGGGTGATACGGCGAGTGTTGGATAGATATCGTGGACCCGTGAGGAACCCATAATCCTATCGCCCAATCAGCACTTTATCGAGAAAGGAAAGGGAGGGGGGAGAACGAACCAGATATCAAACAACTGCGCACTTCCACCTAGAATCTCAACACACCTTCCCATACCCTTCAACTGATCCACCCACGCGCGGACGGTTTCGGCGGCGGTGACTTCGCCCGGTAACGTCTTCCTCACCACGTCCGCATCGATGTACTCGATCTCCCCGCGCAGAGGGTGTGGAATTGCGTTTTGGAGATGGAGCGTGGGAGGCGGGAGGTGTCTATTGTCGTAGTGGTGGTGGAGGTGGTGGAGTTAGTCTGAGAGGAGGAGGAAGGAGGGGGGGAAGGAGAGAATGGGTACCCGACGATGGGTCCGCCTACCATCGTCGAGAGCGGGATGCGCGATGGACGGAGTTTGCCATTCCAGTCTGAGTAGGGGGGCCCGTTGATGTCCCATGTGTAGTTGTCGTATACGAATCTGGGGAGGTGTTAGTGTGTATTGGAGAGAAGATGATGGTAAAGAGACAAGTGGGAATGACAGTGACACCGCAGAAAACGGGCTAAAGGCGCCGTAAATGGCAGAATAAAGATAGACACGGAATGATGCTTCTAATACAACCGACGCGACCCGTAATGCAAATCAGGCTCGCGTAGATGGAAGTTGTAGGTGTCCGTTGGACACGTCGAGGATGTGGAGAGGTATGGAGAACGAGCAGGAGGGGCAGAGCGAGGTGCGGACGACCTAGATAGAGAGAGCAACCCCCCTATCCAACAACCCACTCGCACCCTCGCCGATACACGTCAACCGAGAACCCAAGTCCCAACCCGAACAAAAAAACGAAACGAAAAGAAGAAACAAAACTCACCCCCTCCCACTCTCCCAAGACAAATGGACATTCAACAGCATCTCTTGCATGGCATTGCCCCACCCAGCATACCGCTGATGATTAGCAAGGTACAAATACTTCTGCTCCCTCACGCCGCCCCCTTCGCCCCTCTCCAAATTGGCCAGAGCATCCTCGCGATAGACCATCTCGGACACACTTTCCTCCCACTCAGTGTAACGCTCAAATAGCGCGGGCTTGACGTGCTCCTGGCCATTATACTCGTAGGTGGGGAAATCGTCTGGGGGGGTTATCGAGTGTCAGAGGGAAAGGTGGGTATCCTTCGATTGTGGCTCTGGAGCGTCGCGGGCGTAGGGTGAAGAGGATGACGAGGGAGATGAGGATAGCGAGGAAGAGGCGGGTGTAGCGCTTTGGAAGGCCTGGGCGGGGAGTTTGTGGCCTTTGTAGGAGGAGGTTGGGGAGGGCGGCAGAGCGAGTGTGCCTGTTAGTGGCAGGATTGGATTTTTTGATTTTGGCATTGCGAGTGGGCAATGAGAAAATTGGGGACTCTTAGTGGGACTAAAAAGCTGTAGTGACCCCTATGTTGGTTAGGACGGGTAACTGAGTCCTGGACAGATTGGAGAATGGAAGAGAATGATAACAGTTGGATGGGCGAAAGAGTGGAAGTGCCAGCGAGCAGCACGGGCTGGAAAGAAAGAGGGGAAAGAATTAAGGTAGGCCAGTTGCCTAGCTTGTACGTAGGGACGATGACACGCACCCGCAGCCCCCACTCTAATTAATTACAACGTGGAGCTCTTCATCTCATCACATTCTTGAGTCACAACCCTCCCTCGTCCTCTTTACATTCTATAAAATACCATTACTTTCTCCCTTTTATCCTACAACATAAATATATTGTAAAAAACCAGAAATACGAATAAACCCTGACGCCAGATAGCCTTTCCTCCCAATGTTCCCACGTTGCGCGCATTCCTTCGTCCGGTTTGTCGCGCACTCAAGTGGCGTGCTCGCTTCGACTCCATCGCCTATCCTGCAGGGTGCACTTGGAGAACGGTGGGGCTAGATGACAGCGGGACTCGGATGGGCGGATATCCCGCTCATCGGGAGGCCAATTTAGGTTCATACCGACTACCGTCTGTATGAAGACATCCGTTACAAAACTACGTTTGCCGCACTGCGCTTACATAGATTGGAGATACCACGCGGATAACTCCTCTTACTTCATGTTGGGGTCGTCAACTTCGTCCAAGTACATATTCCCGTCAATGCATTTTTCAATTCAACGATCGGTCTCCTCGCCTATAAGTATCACTGGTCGTCAAGTCCTGCAGTGGCCGGATTGAATTGACTAAAGTCTAACAGCGCCGCAGGCGGATGTAACCCTCAAGTATCCCGCTTCCCTCCCCGCCAATTTAAGTTCATTTCAAATTCTACATAGTAAACGGAGCCGCGCGGTACAGTGCCTGCAAACGACGAAGGGGCCATAAGTATAAACACACGGAAGTTTCGTTCAACTAACTTGCATTCTCTTTGGCTGTCAACGAAGTTTGGACAAACTGGTACAACGATGTGACCGGCCTGAGGACGGACTCTACTATTACTAACTCGGTGTCATTCAAGTGACTTGAATGACACAAATTGCGTGCTTCCCCCTTCGAAAATGCAGCTCTCCGTGCGTGGTATGGTCATTGTAGGGTATACTTATATGTTCTATAGCTGCCACATCAAATCGCATTTAAATCGTATAAAACACTTTCAACTAATTTCACGAAGACACCATGATTACACTCTAACCAACATGTTTCTACTTTTTCATATACGCACACGCCTGAACCGCCTCTTCGAACGGGAAGACTTTATCAACGATCGGAAGCGTAACTTCCGGGCCAATGACGCTTATCAACCTAATCATATCCCGAAACCTAACAAGCGCTCAACATGACCCCCAACTCTTAACTAGATGAAAGACTCACTGCGCAAAAGACCCAGCAGTCCGCTTGTCTTTTGACACAGCACCCAGAAGTGAAATGTTTCCACCAATCCGAAGGGAATTGATGGGCCGTAGAACCGCACACTTCAACTATATCATCTACTCCTTTCGCGTTCGTCTATTGTGCATCTTCCTTAAGTACATGAAAGGAAAAAAAAAAAAGAAATAACATACCAGTTTATTGATTTCTTCGTCCCAGGACTCCCATTTCCGAGTTTTACCGTAGTAAGTTAGGTGCATTGCTAATTTCTCGTCACTGGATGAAGTGGAAATGGCAAATTGGAGTGCGAAGATAGACACGCCGCCTATTCCTTGTACAAAGACAAAGTCGCCTGCTTTGAGTGGGGTATGTGCGGAGAGGAGGGTGTTGTATGCTGTTACTCCTGCGCATATGAGCAGCTATTCAGTCAGGTGAGACTTAAGAAACGGTTATTTCTCCTTGTTCGTAAAGGATTTTGATAAGCTTTACTTATTGCGGATTTAAGCGCTTAAAGTCTGTTAGCGCCTGTTAGCGCGCCATCGCACGCTCTCGTCTGATTCTTTTCCATAAGTACATAAGAACTGAGTAATGGTCATTAAAACGGAGACGTTCAACACAAATTTTAAGGTCAATCCTGTTTTCTAAATGTAGACAAAAAAAAACATGCAGGTACAAATAGTACTTACAACTAATAACTGTATGTACTGTACCTAGTATAATATTATGTATCATAGTATGTGTCGGAAAATATTACACCATCATCACCGGGAGTGACTATCGATTAGGATGGTCCATTTAAATGATCAGCATTCTCTCCCCAAGCTTCTAACGCAGACTTGGCTTCCGATGTCAAGAGATCAAAAGCTTGCTGAATATGTTTCTCTTCGGTTCGCTCAGTACCGACAGCTAACCTAATGCAGAAGACCCCGTTTATTGTCGTCTGTGTCAAGGCAATATCTGGGCGAGTCGAAATACGACTATAATAGATCCTATTCAGGTCATTCAAAGCATCTGTCGAAAAAACACTGTTCGGGGACTTTGGCGCAAGCCTGAAGACGCTTAGTGCGAAGGACGGTTTGGTAACCAATTCCAAGTATTCAGACTTGGAAACGAGCTCTGCAAACATATCGTTCATTTCGATACACTAGTAAAACAGTAATTCTTTGTGATTAGTACGTCCGTTGAAAGGAGAAATACGAATATACCTTGCGAATATATTTACGGAAACCTTCTGCACCGAAACTTCTCAAGACGAACCAGAATTTAAGTGAGCTGAAGTGTTGTCCCAAGCCAAGATGCCAGTTACGGTAGTCGATCACCGTTCCTGATTTTCACCAGCTCAGAACCATAAGGTACCTAATACGAAGAAACATAAGTCATACCTGCGTCCCCGTGTTTAGTTCTCAAGAAAGGAGGTGTAACATCGAGAGCCTCAGTCAGAAGTTTCCGATCACGAACCCAAAGTGTTGATGAGTCAAAGTTAACCAATCCCCACTGCATTTCCGTCAGGTACGACAAATGGAACGATGTCATTGTTACTTACTTTGTGAAAGTTGGTGCAAATGGATGTGGCGCGTTCATTGACATATTTGAGCTGTAACTTTTCACGGTATTCGGGACATGACCACGCCACACCTGCCCAGGCAGCATCGATATGGAGCCAGATATCAGGATACGACTTTACTGTTTCAAACCAGCGATGAGTACCAAAGCAGTAGCTAGACCTGGAAGTAAGTAACTACTTACAGACATCGTTGATCTCGAGGAGGTTGTCACTAGCTCCAGAGGATGTAGTCCCGACAGTGGCAACTATTATTGTTGTCCATCAGCGGTGCTTTTCCACTAATTGAATAAATGATACACACTTAAAATAAAAGGTATCTTGCCGTTACTGATATCCTCCACCAACGCTTTTCGGAGTGTGTCACCACGAAGCGAAAACTGGTCCTCGGGTGTGACATCAAGACAGCGAACTTGTAGTCCTAATATAAGACCAGATTTAAGACCAAGGGAGTGGGTTTGAGTGGTGGTGTATATGATTAAGTTTTCCAGTTTTACATCAGGATGATCGCGCTGGTGCGCAGAACGTGCAGCAACAATGGCGACCAAGGCAGAATCTGAAGCTGTAGTCTGAGTTGGATGAGTAGATGAACTTGTGAATGATTGATTGGAGGACAGCACACCTGTAGACAGCCGCCGCCAACACCAGATGTGTTGTAAAAGTCTGGTGATAAGGCGAAGAGTTTGGCGGCCCAGTCCATAATTATGATCTCTAGCTCTGTACATGCAGGACTCGCAGACCACTATAAAGGTAAGTAAGTAAGAATATGAATATATGAAAGGATACAGTACGTTGAAACCAGGGTTGGCGGCACTCGAGGCATACAGATCGCCTAATATTCCCTCGAATGTGCATGCAGCAGGAAAGTAAGCGAAGAAGGAAGGATGCTGCCAATGAGTAAGGCCTACGGTGGAGGTGAGTTGATAAATTTGAGATGCGGAACAATAATCAAACCTGGCATAATATATTTCTGATAATCATCGGCAATAAGCTGGAAGTCTTCCCCTTTTTCTGGCGGAGTAACTGGGGATGGATTGAGTAGCTGAGCGCGAGAAATATTTTTTTGGCTTACGGGGAATAAGCTGCCCGAGGTATCCTGGCTCTACTTGAGAAGTAACAGGCTTGTCTTGAAGGGTGTAATAATAGTCGCAGATGCGGTCAATGGCCTGGTAGCCAGCTTTCCTGAATCTAGTGGAGAGGAAGGTGAGCGAGGTTAGTAAAGTAAGGGGATGAGGGGAAAGGCTGACTGTTCAATATCCATTGCAGTGGCCGGGATGGGGTAGAGATATCTGGCGGCGACATATAGCTTTATATATTGTTTTCCTATACATCTGAAGCGATTTGTGCCAGCAGATGATCAGCCGACAGTGAACTAAAACGACAATGCAACTACCCAACAATTACCCAGCGTGATGGAATGCTAGTACACATGCAATTGTAGAGTACAAACTCAGTATTTTCTCAGTATATTGTACGGTTACTTTCGACTAAAAATGTTCACGGACTTTCAATCAAGCTTGCCAGCTAAGTAACGCTCGGTCGTGGCTCGGTCGTTGTTCTCGTCAAGTGTTCGTGGTTGCAGGGACCGAAGAATAGACGTTCTGGCCCTAACTCCAAGTACATGATTTGTTTCTGCACTAAACAAAAGTACTTAACTTAGAATTGCAATGGTACTCTTGACAACCTTTGAATTCATCCTATCTTCCTCTATCGAGCACCAGGGCTATTTGGAAATATATTGAAGGCTTAATTTATGCCTAGTAACTGCAGCCTGACGATAGCGTAAGTACCTACAAAGGACATGAATTTTATAGCCTTAACGTTGTGACAGCGGCTCGGTCCGCTAGGTGGCTGACCTGAATCATTCATCTGTCGGCCTCTACTCAGTATCATTACATACTAAGTATATCGTGAGACGGCGATCTAAACCCCTCGGAAAGTTTATTTAGTTTTGTTTCAGGTATCTTTGTGAACAGGATGTTGTTGAATTTATCCGCCGGAACGTAAATGTGCGGCCTATGCGGTACTTCAAGGTTCAACGACCGCTTCCACCGTGTCATCAGTGAATGTCGCGCCAGTATAATTGGATAATTGAAAGAAACCCCTTTTCAGCCATATTTACATTTCTATCACAATGTGATCACCGTGCTCTCCCACGATCCATATAAAAGTCGATTTCAAGCAGAAACATTAATCACAACCTTTCCGAGATGTTTCTGAGACTCCAGATAGGCGAAGGCTTGAGCTGCCTGCTCAAATGAGAACACTCTATCAATGACTGGACGCGTAGCTTCCGGGTTGGCAATCATCAAGTGGTTCATATCCCGGAACCTGATAAATAAGATAGATCAGTTCTTCCACCCAATGTTCAAATAAGATACGAAGACTTGCTGTGCAACAGAACCAATATAAATCCCACGCACAACGATGGCTTTGGTGACAACTTTAGAAATAATAAAATTGACACTACTTCCCTCGTCTGTCGACAGGGCGCCGAGAAGCAGAATAGACCCTCCAACGCGGATGGCGTTAATAGACCTAGACAATGTTCCGCTCCCTCCAACTTCGACGATATAATCTACACCCCTGCCTTTCGTCTATGTGTTTTCAGCATATGCTAAAGGAATATACGTGAACACCACTAACAATTCTCTTGACCTCCTCATCCCAATTTGGCGTCTTCTTGTAGTTGATAACGTGCTTTGCACCAAGTTTAGTTGCCAGTTCCAACTTATCATCACTTGATGAAGTAGTGATAACAATTGCACCAGAGGCAATTGCGAATTGGAGCGAAAAGATGGAGACGCCTCCTGTTCCTTGGACAAGGACGTAGTCTCCTGCTTTGATTGGGCTATTTGGCGCGAGAAGAGCGTTGTATGCTGTTACTGCTGCACAACTGTACACCATCAGACGAAAGGACCAATCGTGGAACCCGGCCTATGAACATACGGAAGTGTAGAAGCTTCTTCATAGGATAAGTGCTCTGGGATATGGACGAGGGACTGATAATTCCAGTTCAGAATACTATATATATAAAGATATGTGAAGAGGCACGTACGTGAGCAGGAAATGCCCTATACTCCGTCAAAACTCCCTTTGACTGCCCTCCCAAAGACGTCTTTATAATCTCTGGATTGGTGTCCCCGAAAACGTGGTCCGTAGAAAAGTTGGCTGAAACCCTGTCACCTATTTTCCAGTCCTTTACGTCCTCGCCTAATGCGATGATCTCTCCAGCCATATCGGAGCATGGGACAAATCCTTTCTCAGAGGAGCTAGTGATAGTTAGTCTTCTGATAAGTGTCGAACGGTGAAACGTACACGGCAGGATATGTCTTGTTCGCAATCATCAAGTCTCGGTAATTTAACGACACGGCGTGGACTTTGACAAGGACTTCAGCTGCGCGTAGGTTTTCGATTTTTGTATCCTTTAGGACTAGGTTATTGTAAGAACCGAGCTGTAGCGGGAGGGTTAACTGGAGGCATCCTAATATGCAAGCGGTTGGTCAAACCCGGGTATACTGGTATTCACGAGTGACAGAAGGATAGGACATGGTCGCTGCTATAGACGAAGGAGTAAAATGAGGATGAAGTTATTAAGTTCCTCAGCACTTATGTGACTCACCACCATCCTTCAATTTATCCACTTACTTGACACATATTCTTGAATAGAGTACAGCATTCGGCGGTGCAATTGTCCGTCTTCGTATTTTAATATTCGTCATCTCACCATGATGGACATATGGAACTGATACGGCTTCTCAAAACCTTCCGTCGGAAAGGTCGTATACTTGTTGGCTTTATCCGTTAGTACTATCTGCCTCTATGAGCTAGGCTCCACCCATTGTCTGAAGGAATATCGTTTCAACAGTGGACTCAAACCCGCCTTTCATATTTGTCCTCCTGGTATTATTCAACAGGGCACACTGGCTAAACACAAGTACTTCAGCACCATACGGTTATTAATATCAACACGCATAACGGAATTGTTGGTCTGACAAATCCTTGCAATGACAAAGCCACTCCGACTCGACTCTCGACTCATTAGTCAGAGTACTGCGGTAGTTATGCACGCCACCAAATGCATACCTAGAAACGAACCAGTGACTCCGCTATGTCACTTTTTCAAAGAAGTCTTTCGGGACATATAAGTCATATTCCCTTGAACCATATATCTCATACTCTACCTGTACCCAACATCCCACGAGTGCCTACACCCTATTCGCAGCCTGATTCCCCCCATAACCTGGTACCCAATACATACCATCAGTCCGTCATTGATCAAGACAACGATGAACGAACCGGGGAAGTGCTTCCTATCGGTCGTCGAGCAAGAATTCCTCCGCTACAGCATAAGCACTGGATCGCCAACATACCCATACGAAACTAAACTCGGAGACACCATCGGGGACAACAAATCCTTCCTCGTATAAATCACCATGTCGCTATACCCATCATACGTAGGACATCTCTCTAGCCCTGCGTTGGAAAGGACCTCCTTGCACAACTATTGAGCGACCTCGGGGATGTTGAGTAATGGAGTATATGTGAATATAAGTGAGTGCCGCTACCATATATGCGTGCGTAAACATCGAGTAGAAAGCCAGGAAGTGAGTGGCGAACCATATTACAAGCAGCTATGAGCACATTCAACACTTCATCCCAAACCAGCATCAGATCAAAACCTCAATCGGCTCCCTGGCATCCCCACAACGAGAAAACCCCATACCAGAAGAACTGGTAGTCTCCACTTTCCCTACTAACCACTTGCTCTCACCATCCATCACCCGCTCCGGCTCAACCACCCGCACAAGCACCGTATCAAAATACACCTTCCTAATGCGCATATGCACCTTTGCCTCGTCCTCGATTCAAAGAGAGACAAGAACCATCCTCCTATGCTCCCGTGCCCGTTCTGTGCTGTGGAGGTGGGAGGGGGAGGGAGGCGGTATGTAGCAGATGGGCAGGAGATGGTGTGGATTGTGATACCGGAAAGGAAAGAGGTGCCTGTTTCGAGGATGTAGCGCTGCATTATGTCCTGTATAAGGTATTGTAAGTACTGGTTGTAGTACGATTGTGATGGGGAAGGAAGAGTGTGGTACGGAATAGCGAGAGTGGGAAAAGATAAGAACAGCAATGAAGGAAAGAGGACAGTACGAAAGCTAGAAGGGGAGAAGTACGAAGGGAGAAAGTGAAAGTGAAAGGAAAGACAAAACACGAACCTGAAAGCCGAACGCCATCCCACTCCCCGTCCACTCACTGATCAGCTGGATTACGTTCTTTGCAGATTGTACGAAGAGCGTGAAGTTGCTAATTCACGTGTGGGCGAAGAAGGGTCGAGACAGGGAGCGGTGGAATTTGTCCACAGAAGGTTGGCATTCGGAGATAGGGTTGCTGCTACTGGGGGAGACCATCGAGGTAGGCCCCCAGGGAGATAAGGGCGGGGATATGGGAAGTTGCTGGAAGATGAATATTACACCTAGAGTTAATCCCATTGTTGTTAGGAGTGATTGTGTACTTAAGAAAAATGATGAGCTGCGTTTTCTTATATGTTCTCTGGTTATAAGGAACGAACCTGCGCCCATAAGTATTTCAATATTTATGGCCGAGTTGTCTCCTGGACGGTGAGCAGTTTAGTTCTAGCCCGAGCTTTCTACTGGTTCCTAAAGAAATTTTATCGAGATAAAATGCGTAGTATACAAACAGAACAAAGTTGAGGTTGTTGACAAGTTGAAGTTGAAGGTCGTCGTCGCTTGGTCTTGGCTTGATCGATTGCGCAACTTCAACAACGCGTACATACGGAGCGTTTATTTGGTTCACCCTCCGTAGATAAATAGCGGCATGAATGGCATCAGCTCCGCCTGGCAATCAACTGGCAATTGCGTTTTTTCTCTCCAAGAAATCGATAACCAGCCATTCTATCTCTTTCCCTCCGTAAAAGAAGTGCGCGGTATAGACGCTGTTAACTTTTTAAGTAGCCGCAATGCTCCCAACTTCCCACCACGGTCTTATAATAGAGGCTCGTAAGAGTCAACGACCGGGACGCAGCTCGAAAATCATCGGAAACTCATGAAGCAGACGAGAGAAAACGCCCAGCGGTACTTAAATGGATCTCACAACTTTCGTGCGACGTGGACGCTCGAGAAGGCCCTGGAAAACTATTTCCGTCAAACCTTGGCATGCGCAAAAACTATCTGAACTTGTCGTTGAACAATAATGTTACCATAGAAGATCTCCCCGCATTCTTTCGCCAGGCCCAGTATTTGCCACCAAAAACCCCAAGGTTAGAATCCAATAATAGAATATCCTGTGCGTTTCTGTCAGAGGCTATGCTATGTAAGTATGTCTCGACTCTCGTGTCGTCATGCTCGGTAACTATCCTGGTATAGATTGGCGCGCAGGGTCACATTGTATATATACTATATAGTCTCAACAATATGCCTTCCCCCGGCCATCATCATGTCAAATTACTTTAACAGAGCATCAAATTTCTCTTTAAATCAACCAAATTTCACCGAAATAACTGGTACGAAGTAGTAAATATGGGCATCAACACTTACTAACTACCGCTTATTCGTCAAGCGAATGTTATTCAAACCGGAGTATCAGGTGCGCTATGGTCACTGGCCAGTATACACCTAGTGGTACACCATGCTCATCATTTCCATCAGGTTTACAATGGCTTTCTCAGCATGTCGCCCGAGGCGCATCCCATGATTCGATGGACCAGTACGATGCCCCCAAATGTCATCCGGATACACGTACACAGCTCCTAGGTGATATAAATGAGTGGATTAAAATCGCCGATAAGGAGACGGGCATCATGTTCCTTCATGGACCAGCAGGAGCTGGGAAATCCTGCATTGCACGATCCGTTTGCCACGACGCATCTTCAGAGGATCTTTTAGGCGCTAGCTTCTTTTTCAGGAGAGGAACATCCGATCGAAACAATGCCGACAAGCTGTTTACCACCATAGCGTATCAGCTTGCCATGGTAAACAAGGATCTAGGCCAGTATATACTGGCGGAAGTGGAGCGTAATCCGCGGATCTTTCATATATCTCTGGAGGAGCAATTTCGAAGACTCGTATTCGACCCATGTTACAGCATACCGAAGGACAAACTCCTTATCAAGGCGATTGTTATTGACGGATTAGATGAGTGCGAAGATGAAATTATGCAGGTTGCTATTTTGAAGTTACTAGCTAAAGCTGTGCGATACGAAGGATTTCCCCTCGGCATCTTCATTACGAGTCGACCCGAACTTCAAATACGTGAGATGTTCGATACCAAAGAAGTTATTTTTGCAACCCAAGTCATCTCCTTGGATCGCATCCCTGGGGTCGCCCAGGACATTCGGACAGTTTTGGAGAGTGGATTTACACGGATCCTTAACGATCCTAGGTTTAGAAGGTGTTTCATATCAGTTCTACGACCTTGGCCATCTCCAGATGCTATCAAGAAAATTGTTCAGCGATCCTCTGGTCAATTTATATATTCTGCAACAGTTCTCAAGTACGTGTCAAGTCCAAATCACAATCCAGCTTCTCAGCTTGAAATTGTGCTTGGAATTCGGGATAGTCGTGACTCTACTTCCCCCTTCTCCGACCTTGATCTACTTTATCGAGAGATAATATCTAGGGTCCCCCATATGAAGAGAACCGTTAAAGTGCTAGGGTATATTATTGCCATGAAACAACTAGGTCGAAAGGATACTATAGCTGACCGATTATTTACAAGCAAGCCTCTCCTCAACTTCTCATCGGATATTATGAAGGCAGTACTCCATAATCAAAATAGGCTACTGCTTGTCATTGACCAGTTATTGGATCTCCCACACGGAGAATCTTATCTTGCTCTAAATCAATTGCATTCTCTCGTCTCACTTAATATTGGATCAAATTCTACTAGACGGCATCTAAAAATATCATTTTATCACAAATCATTTCAAGATTTTTTAAGCAATGAAAAGCGGTCTGATATGTTCCACATCAACATTCAGAAAACACACACAGACATTGCACAATCCTGTTTGAAATTTATGGGTCTCTCAAAATATGAAACAGATGGACATCATGGTGTGTCGAAAAGAATTTCATCTCGACACACCTAATTCCTAATAATAGTTGGTTGGCTTTATGCTTGCTTTCATTGGTATATACATTACGAAAAAGGCACAAGTCCTGGACCTGATCTGCATGTCTTCGATTTTGCTTTACGCAGATTTTTTTCTGGGTCTACACAACATTTAAATCCTTCAAATTTAAAGGCAGCTCTTGAAATCCTTCGCCCCGTTCCTCAAGGAATCCAATCAAGTATACAATCCAGTAGAAACCTTCGGAAGTATGGAACGCTGTCTGTCGAAGACCTGTATTATACCATATCAGTAGCATCGAACATGTTGTGGGTATGTTGGCATGCTTCAACTAGTAAGTTACCAGTTTTTTTTAATTCATTCACTATCTTAGGTCGAAGGTCTACAACTCGACTACTTCATGGCATCATTTGCTTTTCCAGTTTGGGTTCAATACTTTAAGTCATACAAGAATGACGCCTTGGTGAAACAACTCATCATAATGTCCAGTTTTAATACTTGGAGAGATACCGCGATGTCACCAAGATATATTATGTATATGCACCGACTAGTGCAAGATGCTGGACACATTACAAATCCTGATGCAGACCAAGCCGCAACATTGCTACTGCACGTCATTCAATTGAGTAGACGTTCTGGAAAAGACATCGAAAAATTTCTGTTTTACAGTGAATATTCTGGCCCCTTCCACTGCACGCAGGATGAATATGCAGGTACTTTTTGCAATATGCTCACCGCCTCTCGGAGGGTCTATGATATAGATCACCTTAACGTATTTCTGGAAGAATGGACAGAAGTATTGAAACGCTCAGTTCACGAAAGCAGGTTATTTAATATGGAACATCCACTACTACTTAAGAGTCTGAAATCTGAAGCTCTGACTTTCCACGATACTGACATACTCAACCAGAAACTTACGCATAAAATGAAATGCAATTTATTTTCTTGGTTTGAGGTACTGAATTACTCAACTCTATCATGTATACAAACAGCTAACTCTTGACTTTTTCATAGAAATTACAGTGCCCTCCTCATGACATCATGAATTTGTGGCAGAAGGCATTCGAGAGAGCGCGACATTCATCTCTGGAAGGACTTATAGGCTACTCTTACTTTTGTGACTTCTTCGAACATTGTAAAACATGCCAGCTACAGCTCAATAGTGCAGCTAGCAATTCGTAGTACGAATTGTGTAGTGGCTGGAAGATAAATAAGAAAGGCGGCTTGTCTGAGAGCAGCGCTGCTCGTGTTAACTTGATAATACTATCTTTAAATGCATTAAGTCCATTCACTTCCCTTCCCTTACCCACTTACCCCTCCACCCCCTGCCCCACCTCCTCAACACCCTTCGGAAACGAAGTCCACCCTTCCTCAACAAGCACCGAATCCACCCTCAAATACCGTCCTTCAATACTCCCGCTCCACTTCTTCCTTTCCTCGGACGTATCCTGCGACCCACGAACGAACGCACTCACATTCTTCGCTAGCGACCTCAACTTCTCAAATCCAGGATACACGCAGATAATCTCGAATGCACTGTCTCCGATGGATTCATGAAGAGTACATTGACCCGCGAGCGATTCGTCGATAGGCCGCGTGTTGCATTTGTCGTGTTGGGGCAAGAGGGGAATATACAGGGATATCTCATCGTACAGCTGGAACGCGTAGTCAAGCGTTGCCGATTGCGTTCAGGATGCGGAAGTAAGCGAGTGGGGATGCTTGAGGAGTCGTATGAAGACCTTCCACACAAGCTGCAAAAGCTTCCATTTCTCCAGTAGTCGTTCATGTACAAGCCTCATCCGACCACCCACCGTCCCATTGTCCCCCCACCCCCACCCACATCAAGCTCTCCCTGCGCACCCGTCACGTCCGCAAGAATTGTAATCAGAATCTGCAACATCATGCAATCCAGCATACAAAACTCAAACAGCTTAAACATCTTCAGCACATATCCCTCTCCACGTGCCTCAAAGGACGATCAAACAAGCCTTTCACATCGTCCCCCCGTGTTCCATATGCGGACGAACACACCGAGACAGTGATTCCTTGCGTCGGGTGCAAAATTGAGTCATAGTTCAGGTATCGTATGGAAAGGATGTCCTTGTACAATGGATCGGATTCCATGTGAGGGAGGGAAGTGTGCAGGCCTTCATTCCACCTATAGAAGTGGAGTAACCAGTCAAAGCTATCCATCTCCGCTTGTTGAAGATTCGACTTTCTTGTCCCCAGGTGTATGCGACAGAACACGGAGAGCATAAACAGCAACGCTCACGTCCAGATCCAACAAACATGGATAAATAACATACGTTGCATCCACGCCTAAAGGCAAACCACTGCAGCCCACGAATCGTATCATACGCACTGATATGCTGCCCATCCTTGGGCTCAGCCTCTGGATCAGATTCGTCCGCGCATGTCGCCAGTACAAATCAAGACCCTCCCACGAGGGGAGCTTCCACATTCTGTCCTCGCACCACCACCAAGAGAGGTGCTATTTCTTCGTGTTCGTCATTGTATCTTGAACATACACGAGAATGTACAGTGGGTTGGTGGCGGAGACGGGGTGCGGGGTTTCAAGGTCAGAGGAAGAGGAGGAGGATGCGGTTGAGCTGGAGGAGCTGGCTGGACGGAGGAGATGGGGGAGCCCAGCGTTTTAGCAAGTGCCAACCTACTCATACGTAAGTGAGCTCGGAAGTACCATCGGGCACAACAAATCCATTCTGGTATGAATCCCTATGACACTACGGCGCCCTAGCAAGACAACATTCAGAAATCATCTACACCACCGGTCTACAATAAATAATCCATCAAACGAATAGTATACACAGGTATCATCGAGGGGACACGTACACATACAGCAACAACCCCAACGTTCCTGTAAACGAAACCGTAAGGATTCTGATAAAGGGTAGAAAGGAAAGAGGGTACCATTGATAACAGCCTTCAAATAGCTCATCTCCTAATATGCAGAAGGTGGGTGTCACTGCTATATATGCGTGTGTAAGCATCGAGTAGAGAACCAAGGAGTAGGTGACGTACCGTATTACGAGAAGCAGTGACCACATTCAAAACCCCATCCCCCACCAGCACCGAATCTAACCCACAACAATCAGCCTTCACCTCCCTAGAGCAAAAGAATGACATACCAGAAGGAAGCAGTAAGCAAATGATGCAGCGATATCTCACATCCCCTTTCCCACCGAACCGCTCCCTCTCCGCATGCTTCACCCTATTCCTCTCGGGTGCCTGCTCAAGCACCGTATCTAAACATGCCTTCTTAACGCGCATATGCACCTTTGATTTGTCCTGGAACACCACGAAGAAAGGCTAGAACCACCCCTGACGCTCGCGCGTGGCCGCTACTTCTTGTGCTAAATGGAACACTGGCGTAGGCTTCGGAGGCGGTGGGAAGGTGGGAGATGGAGGCGCGTGCAGGATAGTAGGCTGCGCTGCCTAAGAAGATCGAAGAGCCTGTTTGGAGAGTGTAGCTGCTAGCACAGCGCTGTATTGTGTCCTGCGTAAGATAATGTATGCACTGGGTGTGTTAGGACTGTCGATGAGTAAGAGTAAGGCACAGAAAGCAAGAAGAAAAGATAAGAACAACGGTGGGGGAAGCACGAGGACGGTACGAAAGCGAGAAGGGAAAAGGTACATGTAGCACGAAAGCAAAAGTGAAAGAAAAGACAAAACACGAACCTGAGAAGCAGCCGCCATCCCACTCTCCATCCTCTCGTTGACCAGCTGGATCACATCCGTTATTGAAAGCTCGAAGTTGCTGATTCGCATGCAGGTAAGGAAGGGCTAGTAGAAGGGAGCGATGGAATATGTGGGTGGCCGGTTAGCCTAGGGTTAGCCATTTGGAGGGAGGGTGTGGGGGCAACACAGGAAATGGTGGACAAGTATCAATTGTAAACGAGGACAGACCAGGACCTACTTCTGGATATCACGCGTTAGCGCTTAAAGTTGTAGGGAATGAAAGACCAAAGAGAGACGCACGATCCCGGCACTGCCCTCTTCATAGAACACAAAACTGCCAGTGGAAGCGTTTGCCTGTACGCACTCAGCTCTGTCAACAGCATACAAATATTGGTTCATTACCACCAAAACTCCGTTTCTTACGCGTACAGACACAGTGAAGACGAACAGGGGATCCTTCCAAGTTCCCACCAACACTTCATTGATAAGCATTTAAACATGTATGGGCGAGCAAGTTATCTCCTGGATCACTGCCACTGACATTGTAAACGATTTTAGTTTTGATCCGAGCATTCTGCAGTGACCGATGAGTAGTAACTATTTGAGGGGGTCTGGAGAACAATATGTCGAGCTGCGAAAAGCCTTTGAACGACATAAGTTGGGGTGTAGGAGGACCTGTCAAGGTCGTCGCTCAACATGGGTTCTCCAGAATTTAGTGGATTGGTTCACCCGCAGTTGATAAATATTGACACCGATATCCGTCCACATGTGTAAAATGATGTGCGTTTCTGGGGGCTATATATCCCGATTTCATTTTCGACTCGTGCACATGCCCTCAAGCCGCGACCATTTCCCTCAATAGATTGGCGCTCGAAGCTATGTATTGTATATATAGTCATACAGTCCCTCGTGATATGACTTCCCCATCCCACACCGTCATCATGTCTTTTAACGGAGCATCAAACTTTTCTATGAACCAACCAAATTTCACTGAAATCACCAGTACGACGCAGCTTTAAACATGGCCATGAACACTTACTAACGACCAGTAGTTCGTGAAGCAAATGTTCAGACCGGCGTATCAGGTGCGCGACGACCACTACACACCTAGTAGCACGCAAAACTTACGATTTCCATCAGGATTGCAATGGCTTTCTCAGTTTATGGCCCGAGGTGCATCCCATGATTCGAAGGACCAGTACGATGCTCCAAAATGCCATCCTGACGCGCGCAAAACGCTCCTCGGCGACATTAATGCGTGGATTAAAATAACTGACAAGGAAACTGGTATCATGTTCCTGCATGGACCGCCAGGCGCTGGAAAATCCTGCATTGCACGATCCGTTTGCCACGACGCATCTTCAGAAGGTCTTTTAGGCGCTAGCTTCTTTTTCAGGAGAGGAATGTCCGATCGAAACAATGCCGACAAGCTGTTTACCACCATGGCATATCAGCTTGCCATGGTCAACAAGGATATCCGCCGGTATATATTGGAAGAAGTGGAGCGTAATCCACAGATTATTCATATGTCTCTGGAGGAGCAATTTCGAAGACTCATCTTCGACCCATGCTGCAGCATACCGAGGGATCGACTCTTTATCAAGGTGATTGTTATTGACGGATTGGACGAGTGCGAGGATGCAATTATGCAGGTTGCCATTCTGAAGTTACTAGCCAAGGCTGTGCGATATGAGGGATTTCCCCTTGGCATCTTCATTACCAGTCGACCCGAACTCCATATACGAGAGGTGTTCGATACCAAAGAAATTATTTTTGCAACCCAAATCATATCCTTGGATCGCAATCCTGGTGTCTCCCAGGATATTCGGACAGTTTTAGAGAGTGGATTTACTCGAATCCTCAATAATCCTAGGTTCAGAAAGTGTCTCGAATCAGTTCCACGACCTTGGCCATCCCCAGATGCCATCAATAAAATAGTTCAGCGGTCTTCTTGTCAATTTATATACTCTGCAACGGTTCTCAAGTTTGTGTCAAGTCCAGATCACAATCCTGCTTCTCAGCTTGAAATTGTGCTTGGAATTCGGGATGGTCGTGATTCTACTTCCCCCTTTGCCGACCTTGATCTACTTTATCGAGAGATAATATCTAGGGTTCCCCATCCGAAGAGAGCTATTAAAGTGCTCGGATATATTATTGCAATGAAACAACTAGGCCGCAAGAGATTTTTTGGCCCCAGTGGTATCAGCGAGACTCTCTTGAACTTCTCATCAGATGTTACAATGGCAGTACTTCATAATCAAAATAGGCTTCTGCTTGTCATTGATCAGTTATTGGATTTCCCACACGGAGAATCTTATCTTGCTCTGAACCAGTTGCATTCTCTCGTCTCAATCAATGTTGGTTCAAGTTCTACCAGACGGCATCTAGAAATAACATTTTATCATAAATCATTTCAAGACTTCTTAAGCAAGAAAAAGCGGTCTGATGAGTTCTATATCAGTGTCCCGAAAATGCACATTGACATTGCACAATCTTGTCTGAACCTTATGGGTCTCTCAAGCTATATAACAGATGAACATCATGGTATGTCGAAAAGACTTACAGCTTAATTTATCTAATTCCTGTAGTTGGTTGGCTTTATGCCTGCTCTCATTGGTATATACATTATAACAAAAGCACAAGTTCTCGACTTGATCTGCGTTCCTTCGATTTCGATTTTTTTCTGGGTCGACACAACATTTAGATGCTTTAAGTCTTAAAGCAGCTTTTGAAATGCTTAGCCTCCGCGGTACTCAAGCAATACGGTCGGGGGTGCGGGCCAATGGAAATCTTCAAAAGAATGGAATACTATCTACGGAATACCTCTATTACACTATATTAACAGTATGGAGTATTAAAGATGTACGTTGACATGTTTCAACTAGCAAACTGTTTTTAACATACATACTCGGTATCTTAGTGGAATGATCGGCAGGAAGACTTCATAACATCATTGGCCTTTCCTATTTGGATTCAATACTTTCAGTCGTACAGGAATGATGCATTGGTGAAACAACTACTCGTAATGTCCAGTTTTTGTATATGGGAATACAAAAAGGTACCATTAAGCTATATGCGCCGACTTTCCCAAGACGCCGACTACATTACAGGTCTTGATGCAGACCGAGCAGCAACAACGTTACTACATGCCTTTGAGGACTCCAGCAGATTTCACATGGGTATCGAACTTCCCGAGAAATTGAAGAAATTTCTATTTGACAGAGAATATTCTGGCCCCTTCCATTGCACGCAAGATGAATATATACGTACATATTGCTATATACTTACTGCTTTTCGAAGGTTATATCATATCGAATCCCCGAAATCGGAATATCTGGATGCATGGATATGCGGATTGCATTCTCACCATATATTCTACGATAAGGAACTTTCACTGGTCTTACTCGCGAGTCTGGAATCTGAAGCTCTGGCATTCTATGAAAGTGACATATTCAACCGGATACTTACGCATAATATGCAACGCAATTTATTATTTTGGTTTGAGGTACTCAATCACTCAATTCTGATATGTATACGGTACAGCTAACTCTGGCTGTTTCATAGCAAGTAAAATGTCCTCATGACATCATGGATTTATGGCAGAAGGCGTTTACGAAAGCGCGACGTTCAACTCTGGAAGGACTTATTGGCTACTCTTACTTTCAATGCGGGCCGTGGGATTGTGAAACATGCCGGTTACATTGTGCAGCTGGCAATTCATAGTGTAGTTGCTAGAAGATGAATATCACGCCTGGTGTCAATGACATTTTTTGTTAAGGGGTGGATGGGTCCTGATAGAAGGTAAGTATATGTCATTATTATATGTTTTCCGATGTCAATGGCAACGAACCGGAACGTTTACAGGAGTTATTTAATCCTTGGGGTAAAAATTCGACCTATTATCCAACCTTTGCATACAGGTATATAGAAGGCATTGTACCCCAAGTATAGATGATATAATTATTGAATTCGTAAGCACGCCGGGAGATTGCCAAGCATGTCTGACATGACTCTGCGCACCACCATATCCCATACCAACTCAACCCTACGACTCCACAATCTCACTCTCCACAAGTGTATCATCTGTATACTTCAGCCACATGCCCATTGAGTCGATTCACCTCCTCCCGCTTACTCACTTACCCCTTTACCCCCTCCCTCACTTCCTCAGCACCCTTCACAAACGAAGCCCACCCCTCCTTAACATGTACCGAATCCATCCTCAAATACCGCTCCTCAACGCCCCCCTTCCACTTCCTCCTCTCCTCGGAAGTATCCTGCGACCTACCAATGAACATACTCACACTCCCCGCTAGCGATCTCAACTTCTCAAACCCAGGATGTGCTCGGAGACTCTCGAATGTACTGTCTCCGATAGATTCATCAAAGGTACATAGACCAGCGAGCAATTGGTCGACATGCTGCGTATTGTATTTGTCGTAATGGTGTAGGAGAGGGACATACAAGGACATCTTATCGCATAGCCGGAAGGTGTAGACAAGCATTGTCAATTGCATCGAGGAAGTAGAACTGAGCGAGCGGGGGTGGTTAAGCAGTCGCCCGAGGACTTCCAAACAAGCTGCGAAATCTTCCATTTATCCCGCGGTCGTTCCTGCACAGGCTTCATCCACTCCCTACTAGAATCAATAACCACCCGCTGCCCCGATATCCCCCGCCCACACACCTCAACCTCCCCCCTCGCACCCCTCACATCCGCAAGAATCAGAATCAGAGTCTGCAGCATCATCTCATCCGGCACACAAAATTCAAACAGGTCAAACATCTTCAGCACATTCCCCTCCACGTGCCTCAAAGGACAGTCAAAGAACCCTTTCACATCATCCCCTGCGTTCCGTATGTGTCCTACATCTCGAGGTAGTGGTTCCTCACGTCCGGGTGCTTTGAGTTGATGTTCAAATGACGTATGGAAAGGAGGGACAGGATGTCTTTGTACAGCGGATCAGATTCCGCGTAAGGGAGGGAGGCGTGCGGGCCTTTATCGCGCCTGTGGAAGTGGAGCAGCTAGTTGACGCTATCCATCTCGGCGCTCGTTGACAATTCAACTTCATCGTCCCCAGGCGTGCAGGACAGAACACGGAGAGCATTAACAGCAACGCTCATGTCCGGATCTACACTCAGTGGTAACTTCTCACTAACCACTGCAACCCACGAACCGTTTCGTGCGCACTGATATACTGCCTATCCTTGGGCTCAGCCTCTGGACCGGATTCGTCCGCGCATGTCGCCAGTACAAATCAAACCCCTCCCACGCAAATTTTGTCCTCGTACCGCCACCAAGAGAGGTACCATTACATTATGTTCGTCATGGTATCTTGGATATCCACAAGGATGGGAAGTTGGCGGCAAAGACGGGGGTGCGGCTTTTCAAGGCCAGAAGAGGAGGAGGATGTCGTTGGGCTGGGGGGGCTGGATGGAAGAGATGGGGGAACATAGCGTTTTAGTTAGCGCCAACCTGCTTTATACGTAACTGAACTCGGGAAACCATCGGGCACAACAAATCCATCCTCGTATGAATCCCTATAACACTATACGGCACCCTAGCAAGATAATATTCGGAAATCCTCTACACCACCAGTCTACAATAACCCATCAGATGAATATACGCACGTATCATTGAGGGGAGACGTACACATAGCAACAATTCCACTGTTTCTGTAAACAAAAACCGTAAGTATTCAAATAAAGGGTACAACAGAAAGAGGGTACCTATTGATAACAGCCTTCAAATACCTCATCTCCATCTCTTCATACGCATACGTAGGTCGTTTCTCCGGCCTTACCTTGGAAAGGACCTCCTCGCAGAGCTTTTGAGCGACCTCGGTGTGTTGAGTGAGGAAGTATATGCAGATGGTTGGTGTCACTGCTATATATGCGTGTGTAAGCATCAAGTAGAGAACCAGGAAGTAGGTGACGTACCGTATCACGAGCAGTTATGAACACATTCAACACTTCAAAGCTTCATCCTTCACTAGTATTGAATCTACCCACCAACAATCAGCCTTCACCCCATAAAGCAAAAGAAAAACATACCGGAGAAACAGTAAGCAGATGATCCAACGACATCGCCTCCCCCCTCTTTCCAGCGAACCGCCCCCTCCCCGTATGCATCACTCTGTTCCACTCCGCTGCCTGCTCGAACACCGCATATAAACACGCCTTCGCTGTATCTTCAAATGCCTCGAAGAGATGTTAGAACCACCCCTGACAGTTGTGCGCGGCTGTTACTTCTTGAGCTAAATAGAACACTGACGTAGGTCTTCGGAGTCGGTGGGGAGGCGGGAGACGGAGGTGCTTGGAGGGTCGTGGATCGTGCGGCCTAAGAAGAACGCGGGGCCTTTTCGAGAGTGTAGCTACTAGCACAGCATTGCATTGTGTCCTGCGTAAAGATAATGTAAGCACTGGCTTTAGTACTTAGAATTGTCGATAGGTAAGGGTAAGGCGCAGGGGGCGGGGGGCGGGGGGTAGGGAAATAAGGGCAACAGTAGGGGAAGCAGGAGGACAGTACGAAAGCGAGAAGGGGAAAGGTACATGTACATAGCGAGAAAGTGAAAGTGAAAGAAAAGACAAAACACGAACCTGAAAGTCGAGCACCATCCTGCTCTCCATCCTCTGATCGATCAGCCGGATCGCGTCCGTTACGGACTGCACGAAGAGCGTGAAGTTGCTAATTCAAGTGTGGGTAAAGAAGGGCCGGGACAGGGGAGATGGAGCAGTGGAATCTATCCGCGGATGTTAACATTCAGAGATAGGGTTGTCGCTAGTAGAGAGGATCATACGAGGTATGCCACCAAGAAGATAAGGGCGGGGGTAGTCTGCTAGTGATTGGGTACTTGAGGAAGATGAGCTGCCTTTTCTTTATATGTTCCCTGGTTATAGGAAACGAACCTGCGCGTTTGACCGAGTTGTCTCCCGGACCATAAGCTGTTTTAGTTCTGGGCCCTGGCCTGAGCTTTCCAGCGCCGTGCTTAACACTGTGTCGAGATGAAATGTGTAGTACAGAAGTCTTTGAACAGAACAACTTAGAGGTTGTTGTAGGTCATTGCATGTCGTTGCTTGCAGTTTGGTCGCCGTTCAAACGTTCAGCGCTAATTAGCAATTGCGCAAATTGCGCAACGAACGTTTGTTTGGTTCACCCCATATCAATAAATAGCGGCATGAACGCATCCGCTCAATTGCGTTTGTTATGCGCTTGTCTCTCGGAAACAGTAACATTGCTCGGAATCGAAAATCTCGAACAATTTTTATCTTACAAGTTATAATCTATAGTCTATGATATCGAGTATCAGCAGCCATATCTCTTTCCTTCTGCAAAAGAAGTGCGCAGTATGGGTGCCGCTACCTTTTTAAGTATCCACAGTGAATGCTCCCAACTTCCCACCACAGTCTTACGAGTCTACGACGCGACTTGCAAACCATCACGGATTCATATAGCAGACGAGAGCAGACGCCTAGCAGTACTTAAATTGTCAATCTCACAACGTTCGTGCGGAAAACTACTACTTAGGTCAAGCCTAGGCATACCCAAAACAATCTGAAGTACTACGTTGAACCAAATCGCGAAGTCTTACCAAATCAATACTGTTCCTCTGTATGAACAACTATAGAAGATATCCCACATTCTTTCGTCCGTCCCATGCACGTCATGTCAGTATTCAATACTGACACCTAACAGCCCAGGGATAGATTCCATTAATAGATATCCTGTGCATTTCTACCAGAGGCTATGCTACATCGTATGTCTCGTGCCGTCATGCTGTAGCTCTCCTGCTATAGATTGGCGCGCGAAGCATATTATATATATACCAGTCCTCAACGATGCGCATTCCCCCGGCCATCGTCATGTCAAATTACTTTAATAAAGCATCGAACTTTTCTGTAAATCAACCAAGTTTCACCGAAATCACTGGTACGAAGCTGCTGTAAACATGGCTTTCAATACTCACTGACTAACGTCGATTCGTCAAACAGTTCAAAACGGAGTATCAGGTGCATGGTAGCAAGTATACACCTGGCAGCTAGCCATGCTTATCATTTCCATCAGGCTTGCAATGGCTTTCACAGCTTGTGGCTCAAGGTGCATCCCACGATTCGAAGGACCAGTATGATGCCCCAAAATGTCATCCGGATACACGTACACAGCTCCTAGGCGATATAAACGAGTGGATTAAGATCACTGATAAGGAGACGGGCATCATGTTCCTTCATGGACCAGCAGGAGCTGGAAAATCCTGCATTGCACGATCTGTTTGCCATGGTGCATCTTCAGAAGGTCTTTTAGGCGGTAGCTTCTTTTTCAGGAGAGGAACATCTGATAGAAACAATGCCGACAAGCTGTTTACCACCATAGCGTATCAACTTGCCATGGCGAACAAGGATCTCGGCCAGTATATACTGAAAGAAGTGGAGCGTAATCCGCAGATTGTTCATATGTCTCTGAAGGAGCAATTTCGAAGACTCATCTTCGAGCCATGCTGCAGCATACCTAAGGATCGACTCCTTATCAAGGCGATTGTTATTGACGGATTAGACGAGTGCGACGATGCAAGTATGCAGGTTTCTATTTTGAAGTTACTAGCCAAGGCTGTGCGATACGAAGGATTTCCCCTCGGCATTTTCATTACCAGTCGACCCGAACTCCATATACGAGAGGTTTTCGATACCAAAGAAATTATCTTTGCAACCCAAGTCGTCTCCTTGGATCGCATTCCTGGTGTCGCCCAGGACATTCGGACTGTTTTGGAAAGTGGATTTACATGGATCATCAACGATCCTAGATTTAGGAGGTGTCTCAAATCTGTTCCACGGCCTTGGCCGCCTCCAGATGTCATCAACAAAATTGTTCAGAGATCCTCTGGTCAATTTATATATTCTGCAACAGTTCTCAAATTCATATCAAGTCCAGATCACAATCCTGCTTCTCAGCTTGACATTGTGCTTGGAATTCGGGAAAGTCGTGACTCTACTTCCCCCCTTTCAGGCCTTGATCTACTGTACCGAGAGATAATATCTAGGGTTCCCCATCCGAAGAGAGCTATTAAAGTACTAGGGTATATTATTGCAATGAAACAACTGGGTCGCAAGAATAGTTCTGATTCAAAACATATCAGCGAGTCTATCCTCAACTTCTCATTGGATATTACGAAGGCAGTACTCCATAATCAAAATAGGCTGCTTCTTGTCATTGACCAGTTATTGGATTTCCAGCATGGAGAATCATACCTTGCGCTAAATCAATTGCATTCTCTTATCTCACTCAATATTGGATCAAATTCTACTAGACGACATCTAAATATAACATTTTATCATAAATCATTTCAAGACTTCTTAACCACAAAAAAGCGGTCTGGTATATTCTACGTTAGTGTCCGTACAATACATGCAGACATTGCGCAATCCTGTCTGAAGTTTATGAGCCTCTCAAAATATGAAACTGATGAACATCATGGTGTGTTGAAATCATTTACAGTTAAATCTATCTAATTCCTATAGTTGGTTGGCTTTATGCCTGCTTTCATTGGTATATACACCATGGGAAAGGTTTTTCTCGACACAACTTGTGTGACTTTGATTTTTCTTTATGCAGATTTTTCTCCGGATCTACACAACATTTAGATGCTTCAAATTTAAAAGCAGCTCTTGAAATGCTTGGCCTCCTTCATGGTACTCAAGCAATAAAATCAAGTGTACAAGCTAGTGGAAACCTTCGAAAGTATGGAACATTATCAAGTGAAGACCTGTATTACACTATATCAGCTACACGGAACCTGATGTTTGTATGTTGTCATGTTTCAACTAGCTTACTGTTTTTAATGCATTTGCTATCTTAGACTGGGAATGCATCGACAGACTACATAATATCATTTGCCTTTCCAGTTTGGGTTCAATATTTTCAATCATACAAGAATGATGCCTTGGTGAAACAACTGCTTATACTGTCCAGTTTTCGTAACTGGAATTTCGAGATACCTATAAGCTATATGCACCAACTAGTGCAAGATGCTGGATACATTACAAGTCCTGATGCAGACCAAGTCACAACATTGCTACTGCAAGTCATTAAATTGGGTAGATGGTATGGTGGAGACATCAGAAAATTTCTGTCTTATAGTAAATATTCTGGGCCCTTCCATTGCACGCGGGATGAATATGTAGGTACTGTTTGCCTTGCACTCACTGCCTTTCGAAGGCTTTGTGATATCGAACACCTTAAAATATTTCTGGAAGAATGGACGAACGTACTGGAGCAGACATTTTACGAAAGCAGATTATTCAATATGGAACATCCATTGCTACTTAAGAGTCTGAAATCTGAAGCTCTGGCTTTTCACAATATTGATGCGTTCAACCAGAAACTTACGCATAAAATGCAACACCATCTATTCTCCTGGTTTGAGGTACTCGATTGCTCAACTCTGTCATGCACTGTACAGTACAGCTAACTCTAACTGTTTCATAGAAATTACAATGCCCTCCTCATGGCATCATGGATTTGTGGCAAAAGGCGTTCGAGAAAGCGCGACGTTCAACTCTGGAAGGAACTACAGGCTACTATTACTTTTGCGATATTTCCAAATATTGTAAAACATGCCAGTTACAGCTCAATCATGTGGCTGGAAATTCGTAGGTAGTTTCTGGAAGATGAATATTATGCCTGGTGTCAATATCATTTTCTGTTATTATTAAGGGGCATGCATACTGAAAGAAGGTAAGTAAATATCATTATATATATTTTCTAGCGGAGAACGAACCTGAACATTTATAGGAATTAACTGATTCTTTGGGCTAATTTTCAACTATTACTTACTCCACCTTTGCATACGCCGATTTAGACGGCATTCTACCCAACTTGTATCACCAATATAATTATTGAACTGGTAAGCACTCCGGGAGATCGTCAAGCGAGTCTACCATGACACTCTGCATGTCGCCTTTCTCGAAATCCTCCCACCCTTGTATTTCTAATCAAGAAGGGCAACAGTGCTGCGTAAGTTAAACATATTAACTCGATAATACAATCTTAAAACACAGAAAGGAGAGAGGTATGAAGTGTATACATGAAATAATTAATTGAAGCACCACGAGCATGCAAAACATAACCAAATAATATAACATAATATTATCCCAATAAATATCCTACATTCACATCAACATCGAACACCACCTCATAAATTGAACCATACCAACTCAACCTTATGACTCCTGCCCCCCTCCCCATTCATTTCCATTGAGTCGATTCCCCCCCACTTACCTTAACTACCTCCCCCTCCGTCATCTCAGCACTCTTTGCAAATGAAGCCCACCCCTCCCACAACAAGCGCCGAATCCATCCTCAAATACCGTCCCTCAACACCCCCCCTTCTTCTCCAAAGTATCTTGCGACCCCCAACGGACACCCTCATATGCATACTCCCCGCTAGCAATTTCAAATTCTCGAATCCAGGATACGCACGGAGACTCTTGAACGCACTGTCTCTGGGTCGGTGGATCTGTAAAAGGTTCATAGCCCAGCAACAAGCAACGAGTTCGTCAAAGTGCCTCAGGGGGTGATCAGGGAACCTTTTCACATCGTCCCCTGCGTTCCGTATGTAGATAAACATCTCGAGGTAGTGTTTCCATGCATCTGGTTGCAGGATGGAGTCACTGTTGAGATGACTTATAGCAAGGAGGGACGGGGTGTCTTTGTACAGCGGATCAGATTCCGCGTGAGCGAGGGAGGGAGGTGTGCGAGCCTTCATTCCGCCTGTGGAAGTGGAGTAACCAGCCAACATTATCCACCTCCCCGCTTATTGGAGATTCGACTTTTTCATCCCCAGGCGTGTGGGACAGAACATGAAGAGCATAGACAGCGACGTTCACTACGTAACGTCTATGCCTAAAGGCAACCCACTGTGATCCACGAATCAAATGGTACGCACTTATATGCTACCCATCCTTGGACTGAGCCTCTGGACCAGACCCGTCCCGCTTATATCGTCAGTACAAATCAAAACCCTCCCACAAGGAGATCTTTCACATTCTGTCCTGGTGCCACCGCCAAGAGAAGTATCATGTTCGTCATTGATATCCACGAGGATGGCAAGTTGGCGACAGAGATGAGGGTGTGAGTTTTCAAGGTCAGAGGAAGAAGAGGAGGAAGAGGATGTGGTTGAGCTGTAAGAGCTGATGGAAGAGATGGCGGAACCCAGCGTTTTAGTTAGCGCCAACCTACTCCATACGTAACTGAACTCGGGGAGACCATTGGGCACAACAAATCTATCGTCGTATGAACCCCTATGACACTATACGGCACCCTAGCAAGATAATATTCGGAATCCTCTACACCACTCGCCTACAACAACCCATCAGATGTATATACGCATGTATCATTGAGGGAATACGTACACATATAGCAACAACCACAACAGTTCTGTGATCTTAAACAGTAAGAATTCGGATAAAGAGTAGAAAGGAAAGAGGGTGCCATTGATAGCGGCCTTCAAATACCTCATCTCCTTCATCTCTTCATACGTATACGTAAAGTCATTTCTCCGGCCTACCTCAGAAAGGACCTCCTTGAAAAGCTTTTGAGTGGCCTCGGTGTGTTGAGTGAGGAAGTATATGCAGAAGGTGGGTGTTATTGCTATCTATGTGTGTGTAAGCATTGAGTGGAGAACCAGGAAGGTGACGTACCGTATTATGAGCAGCATCGCATCTAAACCCCAATTAGCCCCCTGACATCGCTACAGAGAAAAAAACATACCAGAAGAACCGGTACTCTCCTCCTCGTCCACCTTCCATCCAAACCTATCCCTCTTATCATCCTTCTCCCTCCTCTACCCAAGTGTCGAATCCAAATACGCCTTCTTAACGTGCATATGTACCTTTGCTTTGTCCTTGAATATCTCGAAGATAGGCTAGAACCATCCTCAATGCTCATGCATGGTTGTTTCTTCTTGTGCTAAATGGAACACTGGTGTATGACTTCGGAGGCAGTGGGGAGGTAAGAGAGGGAAGTGCTTGGAGGGTAGTGGGTTGCACTGCCTAAGAAGATCGCAGAGCCTGTTTCGAGAGAGTGTGTAGCTGCTAGTATGGCGCTGCATTGTGTCCTGCATAAGATAATGTAAGCGCTGGGTGTAGTAGGATTGTCAATGGGTAAGGGTAAGGCACAGAAAGCGAGAAGAAAAGATAAGAACAACGGTGGGGGAAGCACGAGGGCGGTACGAAAGCGAACAGGGGAAAGGTACATGTAGCACGAAAGCAAAAGTGAAAGAAAAGACAAAACATGAACCTGAGAAGCAGCCGCCATCCCACTCTCCATCCTCTCGTTGACCAGCTGGATTACATCCGTCATTGAAAGCTCGAAGTTGCTGATTCGCATGCGGGTAAGGAAGGGCCAGTAGAAGGGAGAGATGGAATATGTGGGTGGCCAGTTAGCCTAGGGCTGGCCATTTGGAGGAGGGTGTGGGGGCAACACGGGAAGTGGTGGACAGTATCAATTGCAAATGAGGACAGACCAGGACCTACTTCTGGATATCACGCGTTAGTGCTTAAAGTTGTAGGGTGGGAATGAAAGACCAGGGCAGTGCCGGGATCGTGCGTCTCTCTTTCTTCATAAAACACAAAACTGGAAGCGTTTGCCTGTACGCACTCAGCTCTGTCGACAGCATACAAATATTGGTTCATTACCACCCAAACTCCGTTTCCTATGCGTGCTGACACAGTGAAGACGAACAAGGAATCCTTCCAAGTTTCCACCAACACTTCATTGATAAGCATTTAAACATCATGATGATGGGCGAGCAAGTTATCTCCTGGATCACTGCCACTGACATTTTAAACAATTTTAGTTTTGATCTGAGCATTCTGCAGTGACCGATGAGTAGTAACTATTGAGGGGGTCTGGAGAACAATATGTCGAGCTGCGAAAAGTCTTTGAATGACATAAGCCGGGGTGTAGGAGGACCTGTCAAGGTCGTCGCTCAACATGGGTTCTCCAGAATGTAGTGATGTTGATTAGTTCACCCGCTGTTGATAAATATCAGCACCGATGCATCCACAAGTGTAGCGCGTTAAAGGAATTAATTCAGAGATTCATCACCAACTGCTTAACACTCTCCGCTGGTCACATAGAATATGGTGCGCATTTCTGGAGGCTATCTATCCCGATTTAACTTTCGGCTTGTGCACAGCACATGACCTCAAGCTGTGACCATTTCCCGCAATAGATTGGCACTTGAAGCTATGTATTGTATATATAGTCATACAGCCCCCCATGATATGACCTCCCATCTGGGGCATCCCATGCCGTCATGATGTCTTTTAACGGGGCATCAAACTTTTCTATGAACCAACCAAATTTCATTGAAATCACCAGTACGATGCAGCTTTAAACATGGCCATGAACACTTACTAACGACCAGTAGTTCGTGAAGCAAATGTTCAGACCGGCGTATCAGGTGCGCGACGACCACTACACACCTAGTAGCACGCAAAACTTATGATTTCCATCAGGATTGCAATGGCTTTCTCAGTATATGGCCTGAGGTGCATCCCACGATTCGAAAGACCAGTACGATGCTCCAAAATGCCATCCTGACACGCGCAAAACGCTCCTCGGCGACATTAATGCATGGATAAAAATAACTGATAAGGAAACTGGCATTATGTTCCTGCATGGACTGCCAGGATCTGGAAAATCCTGCATTGCATGATCCGTTTGCCATGATGCGTCTTCAGAAGGACACTTAGGCGGTAGCTTCTTTGTCAGGAGAGGAATGTCCGATTGAAACAATGCCGACAACCTGTTTACCACTATAGCATATCAGCTTGCTATGGTGAACAAGGATCTCAGCCAGTATATATTGGAAGAAGTGGAGTGTAATCCACAGATTGTTCATATGTCCCTGGAGGAGCAATTTGAAGACTCATCTTCAAGCCATGCTGCAGCATACCGCGGGATCGACTTCTTATCAAGGTGATTGTTATTGATGGATTAGACGAGTGCAATGATACAATTATACAGGTTGCTATTCTGAAGTTATTAGCCAAGGCAGTGCGATATGAGGGATTTCCCCTCAGCATTTTTATTATCAGCTGACCAGAACTCCATATACGAGAGGTATTCGATACCAAAGAATTATTTTTGCAACCCAGGCCATCTCCTTGGATTGCATTCCTGGTGTCTCCTAGGATATTTGGACAGTTTTAGAGAGTGGATTTACTCGAATCCTCAATGATCCTAGGTTTAAAAAGTGTCTCGAATCAGTTCCACAACCTTGGCCGTCCCCAGATGCCATCAATAAAATTGTTCAGCGATCTTCTTGTCAATTTATATACTCAGCAACAGTTCTCAAATTCGTGTCAAGTCCAGATCACAATCCAGCTTCTCAGCTTGAAATTGTGCTTGGAATTCGGGAAGTCCTGACTCTACTTCCCCCCTTTCAGATCTTGATCTACTGTATCGAGAGATAATATCTAGGGTTCCCCATCCGAAGAGAGCTATTAAAGTACTAGGGTATATTATTGCAATGAAACAACTAGGCCACAAGGGATTTATTGACTCCAGAGGTATCAGCGAGACTCTCCTGAACTTCTCATCAGATATTACAAAGGCAGTACTTCATAATCAAAATAGGCTTCTGCTTGTCATTGATCAATTATTGGATTTCCCACGGAGAATCTTATCTTGCTCTGAATCAATTGCATTCTCTCATCTCAATCAATGTTGGTTCAAGTTCTACTAGATGGCATCTAGAAATAACATTTTATCATAAATCATTTCAAGACTTCTTAAGAACAAAAAAGCGGTCTGATCTATTCTATATCAATGTCTCAAAAATACACGCAGACATCACACAATCCTGTCTGAAGTTCATGAGTCTCTCAAACTATCAAACAGATGAACATCATGGTATGTCGAAAACATTTATAACTCAATATATCTAATTCCTATCTGAGTTGGTTGGCTTTATGCTTACTTTCATTGGTATATACACTATAGAAAAGGCAGGGATTGCATAAGTTATGCATGACCAGATCTGCATGCATTCGATTTTGCTTTACGCAGATTTCTTTTCTGGGTCTACACAACATTTAGATGCTTCAAGTTTAAAAGCAGCTTTCAAAACACTTGGCCTCCATGGTACTCAAGAAATACAGTCAGATGTGCAAGCTAGTGGAAATCTTTGGAAGTATGGAACACTATCAGTCAAAGACATGTATTACACTTTATTAACAGCATGGAATGTGATAGATGTATGTTAATATGTTTCAACTAGCATACTGTTTTTAACATATTGGCTATCTTAGTGGTATGGTAAGAAGCTACAACATGAATATTTCATGACATCATTGGCCTTTCCTGTTTGGGTTCAATACCTCCAATCATACAAGAATGATCTACTGGTGAAACAACTACTCGTAATGCTCAGTTTTCGTATATGCCAGTTGGGAGATTTTCATAAAGCTTTCCAGGTACTAGTCAGCTATATGCACCAACTTCTGCAAGGTGCTGGATACATGAGTCCTTATGCAGAGCAAGCAGCAACAATGCTACTAATTAAAGTCATTGAGTTTAGTGAATCTGCTAGCCACTGTGGTCTTGTTTCCATTGAAAATTTGGAAATTTTTCTAATCAACAGTAAATATTCTGGTCCCTTCCATTGCACGCAAGTTGAATATGTGGGTACATATTGTGATATGCTCACCACATCTCGAAGGTCATTTAATGGGAAACACCTGAATGAATTTCTGGATGCTTGGACAGGCAGGTTGCCATTTCAAGGCGCATTTTTTAATATTAAATGTCAAGATGTACTCAAGAGTCTGGAATCTGAAACTTTGGCTTTCCATGATATTGACATGTTCAACCAGAAACTTATGCATCAATCGCAAAATACTTTATTCTCTTGGTTTAAGGTACTCAATTACTCAATTATGACATGATACAGTACAACTAACTCTGATTGTTTCACAGACATTACATCCTCCTTGTGACATCATGGATTTATGGCAGAAGGCATTTGAGAAAGCAAAAAGGTCAACTCTGGAAGGACTTGTTGGTTACTCTTACTTCAATTGCGGCTCACATTTGTCATGAAAGTCGATAACATCTTGTAAGGCCTTAAGCCTTTACTTTCACTGTAGGTTCTTATCAGATCATTGTAAGGCGCAAGCCAGTGTATTGCAATAGTGCCAAAAGGGATTGTAAGGTGTCAACTGCCATATAAGGCACTGTGTTGTGCCCCATGCAATACAGTGCATTTTGAGGCTCTCATAATCTTAAGATTGTCTTTCAATTTCAGTATAATATTATTAAGTTATTCTGAGGCATTGCAGAATTATTGCTAGCTGTAATGTTATTCATTTTGATGTATGCACGTTAGTCCATTGATGAAGGTTAAGGTTTGCCTATCTCGGTTATCATTGGTTCTCATTGACTTACTCTTGTGTTGTCAGCAATACCCATCTTTTACTCTTGCTCAAACGATGGCTTGCCAGTCTGGGAAACGATCCAAAGCTACAGACATCATATGTCAATACTGTCATCACCATTTCAAGTCACAAGGAATACATAACCACCTAATGGTATGTGCATGGTCACACTGCTATGCAACCAATGTGGTTGCAAGGGAACATCAATTAGAAGATCTTGATATAAATGTGGATCATACAGTTCCACATACAGATGATGTAGATAATTCTGGTGAGAACAATACTATTTATTGTTGTATTTCATTTGCATTGTTGAAGATTATACCAATGAAGGCCTCAAACCAATGCCAATGGATGTCGATACTGAAATTAATCAAGATAATGAAACTGAGCTACCGATAGTTGACAGTTATTGTTTTTTTTCATTATATTGGCAACATACTACTTACAGATTAATTCAGAAGATTTGCAAGAATTTATTGAAATTGAATACCACCCCAGTAGTGGAAAGAGTGCGATTAGAGTTCCAATTGAAGAATATCAAGGGAGCGAGTCAAGCACAAGTTTTTCAGCTCATATGGCTGAATTATGGAGTGAATCAAAACCATGGCATCCATTCTGCACTGCACAAGATCTTACATTTGCAGAAAAATGTACAAGGCTTAACTTCAGTACAAATGTTAGTCAGGAGTGGCTTGACTTTATAAAGGAATCAGAGCCTGCCAATGGTGTTACATTCTCCTCAGCACCTGAGATGAATCGCTTAATTGAATTAGCAGCAGCTTCTTCAGTAGGGGTATAGGTATCCTTTATTTAAATGACACACCTTACTGACTACAAATTTCAGTTTGATGCAGTAAAATTTACTGTTCCATACAAAACCGAAGCATATCAATATGAGGTTCTTCGACAACCAGTATGGGATTGGGTTAAAGAAATTGTTTCCCATCCAGTCATATCTGGACGCTTCACCTGGTATGCAGAGTGATGATATCATGTAGTTGGGGACAAGAAAATCCATTTCTGGAATGAGCCTTGGACTGGGAATAAGTTCTGGAAACTACAGGTAAGTCAAAAAACTATATTTTAGAAATGTAACTTGAATATTATACAGAGTGAATTGCCAAAAGAAAGCGTCCCACTTTGCCTACTGCTTTGGAGTGACAAGGGAAAAGTATCAGAATTTGGAGGTCGTAAAAGCTACCCAGTTATTGCTAGAATTCTCAACCTTCCATCTGAAATTCAGAATTCGAATGAATTTGCAGGTGCTTGCATTATTGGATGGCTGCCAATTGTAAGTGTATATTTATTGTTTCATAATTATAATACACTAACTGTGGAATATGAAGGTTAATGATAATGTTGAACATGCTGGAAAACACTCCTGGGCTAACCATCATCGGTCCATTTGGCATGAAGCTATGTCACACATACTTGATTCACTGGTTGAGCCTGCCACTACTGGTGACTGGTATGAGTGTGGTAATGAGATTGAAAGGCAATTATTCCCATCTGTATTAATATATTCACTTGACTATGAAGAGCAGTATGAAATTACTTCATGCTACATATTTCTTGTGCTGATCATATCATCTGATAGAATTATTGCTGTTCTAAATCATGGTGTAAACAGAGAGGCAGCATGCCCTACCTGTGAGGAGAAAACATCCAACTTCTTAACTGCATTAGGTGGTGGAAGCCCATGTACAACAAGTGCATATATTGATCTTTGGAACAAGTCTTTAGAGTTAATGGAAGAAGAAAGAGAAAAACTATATAAACCACTTGGCCTTGTACATCTAAAGGTATAGTAACTCTCTTTTGTTATCATACATTTTAATCAAGTTCCTTAGAATTGCTTTTGGGTTTTTCCGCATACAGATATTTATAGTACAATGTCATATGATGTTCTCCATGCGAATGAGATAGGTGTTTGGAAGCGGCTATGGAACTATATCAAGCAGTACTTTAGTGGAGATCATGCAGCAGCAGCAAGAATTGAAAATTGGTGAGATCTTATCCGAAAGCAATGAACAAATATTGACTATTTGTAGTATTGAAAATTTGCCACCTTGGAGTGACTTACCATCATTTCAACACATCCTTACTATGGACTTTGCTGATGGAAGTAAATATGCTGACCTCCTTCGAGTAAGTAGATTTGCAATACCTCATTTGTACAGTTATTAATAATACAATAATAATCTCATAGATTATCTTACATGGTATTGCACCTGAAATAACTCAGGCAAATCAGCTCATAATTCAATGTATCCAATGTTTGGCAGTTATCAGCAATTATTCACACTTAAAAATGCATACTGAAGATACAATTGCTGAAGGACATGAAGAAATTTGAATTCTCAGCAAGTTGTTAAAGGTAGATAATAATTCTAAATTCCAGTATGACAGTATTTGATTTTAGTTTACATTAGAAAACTACTGAGAAGTATGGATGGTCATGGAATATACTGAAGATTCATGCTCTTTTTGCTCATTTGTTTGATGACATTGAGGGAAAAGGTGTAACCTCAATATATAACACCAAGTTGAATGAACGGGCTCATGGACCTTTGAAAGATGCAGCAAAACACTTTAATGACAGACAGGATAGCTTGGGAAGGCAGGTATGAGACCATTAAAAGATCAGAATTGAAAGCATCCATTCACAAATTTTACAGCTTATGAAACATGAACATTATCAATCCACCCTTTCAGCTATGAAGGAGAATATGAATAATCTGCTACAAAATAATGAATATCTAAAATCAAAGGTTCAGCATGTTTTGCTTTGTGGAAAGGGACCAGAGTTTAGCTACAATTCCCTTCCACTGAATATAGCAAGAAATCCAGCATTCTCCAAATTTTCAAACCAACTACATACATATTTAACTCAATTTTATCGAGAGAATGGTATAATTCAAGCACACAGTACAATAACACTTGGTAATAATGGAAAGGTAAGGTGTGCACAATATTTCTGCTGGACATCAACTTATAATGTCATTTAGATTAAACAATTCTTTGAAGTTGATATTGACTATGTTTCTGAAGAAGACTGGAAAGTGTCATGAAGTATATTGCATTGCAAAGAAATTTACCATGGCTCTCCCTGGCATGATTGTGTTATGTTAGTTATTGATGACAAAATTAGTTATGCACGACTGTTGCTTTTATTTGAAGTTACAGTCACAGATGATGGGAAGAAGCACTCAATGGCTTTTATTCAAGTGTTCAACTCAGTTGCAAGGCCTGTCTGGAAGGACCATGCTTTAGGTTTCCAAAGAGTAAAAGAAGTTGTTGGGATGAAGAACACTATCTTTGTTTCCCTTGAATCAGTTGTATGTGGTGTACTCATGGTGAATGCAGAAGTTAAGCATCACTATTATGTCAATGATTTAGTTGATAATGACATACTACTTCAACTATGTAGATACACCTAATTAGACTTCATTTCCAATACAATCTATCAATTCATTGTAACTTGTGTCATCCATTCTCATACCAGTACCCTGCTCATCATTCTGACTAGGGAATATCATGTTATTGTACTGCTGAAAAACTTCTTGAATACTTGGTTTATCGTAAAATTTGTATAACATTAATTTGTATGCCTTGAAGTCTTCAGCATATGTGATGCCTGATTCCCCTACTGGGACAAACTCTGGATCTCCAGATAGACCAAATCATGCCTATAGTACATGTATCAGCAGATATTATAGAATACATAAATGAATAACCTACCAATATAGCAACGAATGCAATAAATCCTGGAGTAACGCACGTTAATCCCCAGTGTTTGGCAATGGTGTTCGCATTATAGGCTTTCCCTTCCTTCCGAGCTCGGAGAGCACTGCGACCATGGAGTAGACATAGTCCTAGCTGAAATAAAATAAGATATCAGTCAATTTAAAGAAAAGGAAAATAATTACATATGTTAAGTAATACATCTGAAGTGAAGACATGTTTGTCTTTCGTGTTCCATTTCGGAAAGAAAACAGGTGGCAGCAAATTGTACTTTCATGCCTCCGAGTCAAAGCCGATGAGCATATCTCTATCTGGTCCATTGTTGACAAGTAGTGGTAGTACTTCTCGAACACATTCTGCTGCATTTGAATGCTGCTGTTGCATCCCATGATCAAACTAAATATCCTCATTAATATCGATCCACTTAAATAACATTAAAAAGTCTCTCACTTTCGCAATGAAGTGATCAGCCATTGAACCAACCATGGCATTGTGCAAACATTCGGGTACAACTGCCCGCAGGTCACGTCGAATTCCTTCCAACTGTACCTCGGGGCTACTATACCTCTCGGCTGAATTCCAATCAGTATCATCAAGGTCCGGATCCAGGTGAACAACAGCCAACTGCATTGCACCACACATCTATACTTCATACATACTTGTAAAGTGTCAACCAGATTTAGCTATTGAATCGTCATCGGGGTGTGTAGCCGTGCACTGAAGCTGACGACGAGTGCCAGATTTGGCAGCTTCGAGTATTGCTTTCTCTTTATTGACTTTCTTTAGTTCATTGTATAGCTTGGAGACTTTGAGCTGAGCACCCCAAAGCCCCTGTATAAGATGTAGTTAAGCAAAGTAATTGAACACATCTAGTAAAGGAGTACCTTTCGTAAATCTTTCTTACTTGCATCTGGACCGGGTATAACAATCTCCAGGTGCATAGGCAGACGTTCCTCTTCAACATCTTCATCATCGAGTATTCCATCCTCCCTATCCGAACCGCTCTCGGATGGAGAAGAAATAGTGTGGTTATGTTTATGAAGCATGAGAAACAACTGTGAATAGACAACGAGTGAATTAATCTGAGGTGTAACAATTGGAATACATACCTTTAAATAGGAAGTTATAACACTGCTTCAAGCCGGTCTTCTAAGTGATTGTGATTCCCTGATATCACATTGAAATAGGCTGGAATAAATCTAGAACATGTCAATTTGTGTATAAAGTCCTCGATGGAGGTGCGAACAGATGAGGACGTACTAGGCTACATGTTTCAACTTTCCACTATGGCCGGAATACAAACGGTCGATGAATTTAGACCGTACACTGACAGGTGTCAGACTATACAATGCACGTCGCATTTGATTTCAGGCCGGTAAAGTTTAAACCAGTTCAGTACAGGATGCGATAGCATTTGGAACATATGACCGCATCAGCATAGCTGAGACAACTAGACTCTGGCCTTGGAATGTAGGACAAAAGTCTAGAGAGACCCTTGATGCACGCATGAGGTCCATACACACACTAGCCATCCGCTTCGGCTGTCAAGAACATGCAAGTTCCGGCTCCTGCTGACTAACGACCTCATCCAAAAGGTATAAAGTGATGAGGATTCTTCGTGCTTTGGGGCCTCAGAACAACTTGTCGGTGACATGCTAGATGCGTGGTGACTGTGAGAGGTAGCCAGGTAGGTGATCCATTCTGAATGTCGTACTGTATTGCTGATGGACTTGTGGTTGAAACATTGATAGAGTACCGTAACATTTTGCTGGAATAGGGGGGTTAGAACGCTAGAGGATGTGGTGCTGTACATTGTTCTCGTTGTTGGTTGATATGACTAGGCAAGTGTCGTTGCCGCCAATCTGAGGCCTGCAGGTTTGTCTGTACTTTCGTTGCTACGTATTCAATGTAAATAGAAGTAAATAAACTATTAATATCATTTGAATTTGAATTCACGCCTATTATTAAGTATTAGCCTCTGGTAGTAATACTGTATTTGATTGAGCGGACTAGATTTAGAATATTAATGGGGTTACAAGTTAAGTGAGATCCATGTGTACTAGAGCCCAGTTCGTCGATTCCTGACAAGGCATTTTGAGACAACGTAGTCATAGGAATGATTGCATGGTAAGGAATTCTTACAATGCGCAAGCAGTGGCCCTATAAACTAGATATAGAACATCGTGAACCTATAGTGCATTATAGTATGTCATAGAGTGCCTTAAAGCTCGTTGTAGGACCACACGAGATTAGCTGCAAGGCATTGCAAGGCCCTCAGCCAAGCCTTATAAGAGCCTTAAGGTTTCGTCCTCGATTTAATGCCACTTAATATAATCGATGCCTTAAAGCATTAGAATGCGTTGAAATGCTTTGTGTGGCAAACTAAGTTTTCGTGACATTGTGAAACATGCTCATTACAGCTGTAGAGCAAGTAATTTAGCTGCATAGCAAAACGTGTTTCATTTGGTTTTCATTTTCACACATAGTCCACATGTAGTTCTACTTATTATTAAGTACGAGTACCTACATTCTTTTAATTCAAGTTTGCTTTCCCCGCTTTCGCTTTCTCTCGAAAACCCACTAGGATCCTGGAGGGATAGATGGACGTCTTCCCACTCGCATTTTCTTTGTCTGAAGATACTGCTAAGCAAGTATCTTCTTCCACACAGCTCACTCGTGCGGCTGGAAGTTCATAGTGTAGTTGCTAGAATTATACCTGGTGTTAATGCCGTTTTCTGTTCAGGAGGATGTACGGCCCCGAAAGAAAGCAAGTATACATCGTCATTATATGTTTTATGGTGGAGAAAGAACATGAACGTTTACTGGAATTCTTTGATTATTTTCGCCAATTTTCGACCTATTCAAGACCTTTTATTCAACCTTTGCATACACGTATTCAGAAGGTATTACAACTATGCATGTATAGATTATAATTAAACTACTCGTAAGCACTCCCGAATTTACCACCAAGCGAGTCTGAGATAACTATGTGCGCATCGCCCTTCTCGAAATCCACCCACCCATCCGTGTCCCTAATAAATGACAGCATGTCTGAGAGCAGTGTTGCATATGCTGATCATATTGACGTGATGATACTCGCCTTAAACAAAGAAAAGGAAGAGCTGGTGTAAAGTGCATACATGAATTACTTGGTTGACACGCTACAAACATGCAAGAACATAACAGAATAATAGTACAACACAAAATTATCCCAATAAATATCCTACAATAATATCACCACCGACCAAAATCTCATACTAACTCAACCCTGCGACTCCACAATCTCACTCTCCACAAGTGTATCATCCGTAGCCTCAACCGCATGCCCCCTCCCCGTTCATGTCCATTGAGTCCATTCACCACTGTCCCTGGCTTACCCACTTCCCCCTCCTCCCCCTCCCTCACTTCCTCAACACCCTTCGCAAACGAAGCCCACCCATCCCCAACAAGCATCGAATCCATCCTCAAATACCGCCCCTCAACACCCCCCTTCCACTTCTTCCTCTCCACGGACGTATCCTGCGACCCACCAACGAATACACTCACACTACCCGCTAGCGATCTCAACTTCTCAAACCCAGGATACGCACGGAGACTCTCGAATGCCGTGTCTCCAATCGATTCGTAAAGTGTACATAGACCAGCAAGCAATTCGTCAATATGCCGCGTGAAGTTGTATTTGTCGTGTTGGCACAGGAGGGGGATGTATAAGGACATTTCGTCGCATAGCTGGAAGGCGTAGTCTAGCATTGTCGATTGCATCGAGGAAGCGGAAGTAAGTGAGTGGGGATGCTTGAGCAGTCGCACGAGAACCTTCCACACAAGCTGCAAAAGCTTCCATTTCTCCCTCAATCGTTCATGTACAGGCTTCATCCGCTCTCCACTAGAATCAATAACAACCCGCTGCCCCGTTATCCCCGCACCCACATCAAGCTCCCCCTTCGTACCCCTCACATCCGCAAGAATCATAATCATAATCTGCAGCATCGTCTCATCCGGCACACTGAACTCAAAGAACTCAAACATCTTCAACACGTATCCCCCCTCCGAAAGATTATTAATATCCGTGTCTCCCTCCACATTCCTCAAAGGACGGTCAAAGAACCCCTTCACATCGTCCCCCGCATTTCGTATGCGGACGAACATCTCGAGGTAGTGGTTCCGCACGTCCGGGTGCAGAATCGAGTCACTGTTCAGATGTCGTATGGCAAGAAGGGACAGGATGTCCTTATGCAGCGGATCGGATTCCGCGTGAGGGTGGGAGGTATGCGGGCCTTTATTCCGCCTGTGGAAATGGAGCAACCAGTCAAGGCTATCCATCTCCCCGCTCGTTGACGATTCAACTTTCTCATCCCCAGGCGTGCGGGACAGAACACGGAGAGCATCAACAGCAACGCTCACGTCTAAATCCAACAAACACGGATGGATAGCATATGTCGCGTCGACACCCAATGGTAACTTCCGACTAACCCACTGCAGCCCGCGAATCGTATCATACGCACTGAGATGCTGCCCATCCTTAGATTCAGAATCGGGATCAGATTCGTCCCGCGTATATCGCCAGTAGAGGTCAAACCCCTCCCACGAGGGGATCTTCCACATTTTGTCCTCGTACCGCCACCAGGAGAGGTACCATTTCTTCATGTTCGTCATTGTGTCTTGAATATCGGTGAGAATGGTGAGCTGGCGGCGGAGCCGAGGGCGTGGGTTTTCAGGGTCAGAGGAGGAGGAGGAGGAAGAGGAAGAGGATGTGGTAGAGCTGGAGGAGCTGGATGGAGGGGATGGGGGAACCCATTGTTTTAGTAGACGCTCGAGGATGCGCACGCCTAAAGGGATTATGCGTGCGCTGAGGAGCCATGTGAGAGTTGATATGAGACGGAAGAACGCCCATGATTGTAGGGACTTGTAAGGACACTGCGGAACGCGTAGCTTCTTATTCAGTGGAATTAGGAACTGTAGTGTAGGCATGATAGTCGTCAACGCAATAAACACCAACGTTAACGCGAGAAAGGCTCCAGCTACGCCTGCTACCTCTGTTGACATTCCAGAGGAGGATTAGGAGGCCCACGAAGAAGAGTACGAGGGCAGTTTGTAAAAGTAACGGAAGGGCGTAAAGGATTTTTTGGACATGCCAGCTTTTTAGGCCCTCATGCAGCATTTGTCGCAATGCTAGAGCTTCCTTTGGTGCGAGATTCGATCCGCGCTCGTATTCGCGCAGCCATTGTATAACGAGGATGCCTATCATGGCTGTCGTTACGCTCAGAACGAGACTGAGGAACCAGACGATATTGACGCGAACTCGCCACTCTGCGGGATGGAACGCTGGAGGCGTGAAAGGCGCTTGTAATGTTGTGTTTGTTCCAGCAGATAGTTGAGCGGAGAGGTGCAGGAGGGCGAGGTAGGATAGATCTTGGGAGTTTGGTTGGAGCCATTGGTAGGATTCAACGGAGAAGGCGATGACTACTGCCGAGAAGAGACCAGACTGTAGGTGGTGAGTGTAAGGTTGAGGGGCATTAGAATGCGACGCACCAAGATGAGAAGATTCGTGATTTCTTCGGTCCATCCTCGACATAACGCCCTATCGTACCGTTTTACCAGCTCATGGCAATCCTTCCAAGGGTCCTTCTTCCACTCCAGAGGAAACTTGAGCTTTTCACCCGATCTCCACGTACTCTGCGCCTCCTAACCTACGAGCGTCAATACACGTATGAAGATGAAATCGAGTCACACACGTTTTCTGATTCACTATTTTCACGTTTGGGCGTTTTCACATTGATATCCGGAGAAAGTGGCCCAAATGCACCTGAGAACGATAGAGGATTGCCTAGTGAAGCTTCTCTGCTCCGTGTGCCGACTGAGGGGGGGGGAGAAGAAGTCATATCGATTGGACGCCTAACCTAGAAGCTCTAAGCTGTTTTGTACTTCCTCCTTAGTATTCTTGTCTAGCGGGGGGAATGGTGGTGTGGGATAAAGTGACCCAAACGCTGGAAAAGCTATTTAAGTTTTGGCGTCGTGGCAAGGCGTCTGCTTCAAAGTTCATGAATCTCCGGGGATTGGCAAGTCGCGTCGTAAGAGATCAGATGGGAGCATTGTGACCAACGGCGCCCATAACATATTTGGCGTCAATCTAAGAAGATAGATCTGTCGAGTTGTCCGAGATATCATATGTAATGGAAATTGCTGCAGTTAACAACGATGAAGAAAGGTTGAGCGTTGAAAGAGCTTCTTGCAACCGGCCTGCAGTTGCGCCTACGGACACATTCCTGGTGTTTATCAAGGGTGTGTGAACCAAACAATTGTCGGAACGGTTTTCCGAATCCCCGCTGACGATGAACAACGCTTGAACAACCCCTGAATAACCTAACATTTCTATCTTCGAAAACTTCTCTGCTGTGCTGTATATAGCGGCATCATGCCAAACCTCGTCATTTATCTTCGGTCAAAACTGAACTAAAACTACATATTGTACATGTAAAGCCTTTCGAAATTCGACATACATACATGATGAAAGCTGAAGCTGAAGCGCCGATGGTACGTTCATCTTATATTGACACTGTAAGCCTTCCTGAACCAACGAGACGCATAGGTGATATTTGGAAGCGAGTTATTCTTTCTCCCACTCTCTTTTACTAGGCACTGGCGTCCCCCAACCACCCAGCCCTGCCTCGACTCACAAATACTAGTCAAGCAAACCCCACAGATTCCACCGCTCCATCTCCCGCCCCTTCTTCATCCACGCACGAGAAACGCCATGCTATGCGAGCAGTCTTCGATGGATGTGATACAGCTGATTAACGAGAGGATGTAGACTGGGATGGTGGTTGATTTTCACATTCGTCCTTTCACCTATTCCTTTCTATCCTTCTCTTTCGAGCTACGCGTACATTTCTGGCTATTAATATTTATACCACCCTTCGTCTTTCCTCTTTACTCATACCTTCCCCGCATCGCTATCCGTACTCTTTCCCTTCCACAATCACTACAATCGGCACTTGTACCATCTCAAACAGGATCTAATGCAACGCTACACCTTCGAAACAGGCTCCTCGTTCCTCTTCGGCGGTACAATCAACACTCTCTCCCAACCCTCTCCGCTTCTTCAGTGACCTCCTCCTTCCTCCCACTCCCACTCCCTCTCCCTCCATCTTTTCTTCCCATCACTACCGAACAATCCTCTGCCATAGCATTCCACAACGCACAAGAAGTGACAGTCACGCGCGAGGGTGGATATGGTCTCTCTTTGAGGTGTTCGAGGACAAGGCGAAGGTGAATATGCGCGTCATGAAGGCTTATTTGGATTTTGTGTCGGATAGGGCGGTAGAATAAGAGGGTGAAGGATTCTGAGAGGGAGCGGTTGAGAGGAAAGGTGGAAGAGGATATGCTGTTGTACTGTTACTTCGGGTATGGTTTTCTATTCTTTTTCTTCGTGGATATATGCTGATTATGGGTTGGTTGGATCCGGTATTGGTCAAGGATAAAGTGTTGAATGTACTTATTGCAGTTCGCAATACGGTGCGTTACTCGCTCCCAATTTTCCACTCGATACTTCTACGCAGTATATATAGCATAAGTACTCATGTCCTGCATATACTCCCTTACTCGACACCCTGAGGTCTCCAGACAGCTGCGTGAAGAGGTTCTCTCCAATGCTGGTACGAAGAAATGCCCTACGTACAAAGAGATAAGAGAGATGGCTGTTATTAACGGCACGTTCCCTTTGCCCTTTCTTTCACCACTCTTTCTAATGGTTTTTATTCTATAGAAATACTGAGACTGTTGCCATCTGTGTTAGCATATCCCTTCAACTGTCGATTTGCTGGCACTTCTGAGGTTATTGTAGACCGTTTAATGTTCGTGAGGCGCGTGCTCAAACTTTAATGAGAAGCTTTATACATTCCTGCTGGAGCTTGGCACGATCCTCGTCAATGATCATGCTAGACGTACTAGTTATGGCTTACCGGAATCGTCTGCTAGGGTACCATCCAGCGCTATGTTGATGCACACTTGGAAGAATCTCTGGGGGGCCGATGGTAGATCCTTTCACTCAATGGGTGGGAACGGGGAGGACATCGTTAACTGAAATTATGTTTATAGAGACTGAGATTATCAAGTCATAGAGTTGAGTCGGTATGGGTTACTTTTCGATGGAGACACGGATGGGTAGATTTCGAGAAGGGTGATGCGTAGAGAGTCATGTCAGACTCGCTTGACGAACTCCCGGGATGCTTACGAGTTCAATATTTTTATCTTCTACGTATACTTTGGTACAATGCCTTCAACTATATATATGTGTGTAAAGGCTGAATAATAGGTCGAAATTTTTAATTTCTATAAATGTTTAGGTTCAGAGAACATATAAACGATGTAAACTTACTTTCTTCCACGACCGTACATCCCCTTAATAGAAAATAGAATTGAAACCAGGAATGATGTTCATCTTCTAGTAACTACACTATGAACTGCCAATTGCACGAGTAAGCTGTAATGAACACGTTTCGCAAGTTGGGCCGCAGTTGAAGTAAGAGTAACCAGTAAGTCCTTCCAGAGTTGAACTTCGAGCTTTCTCAAATGCCTTCTGCCATGAATCCATGATGTCATGAGGGCATTTTACTACCTATGAAACAGCCAGGGTTAGTTGTACCGTATACATATCAGAATTGAGTGACTGAGTACCTTAAACCAAGAGAACAAACAATGGTGAGAGAGATGAGTAAGTTGTTGGATGAACATATCATTATCGTGGAATTCCTGAGCTTCGGATTTCAGACTCTTGAGTAAGTCTGGATGTGCGGTACTGAATACTTTGTTTGTGTGAACCATCCGTTCTAATCTGCTCGTCCATGCATCCAGAAATTGAGTGAGATGTTTGGTATTACATAACCTTCGACAAGTAGTGAGCATATGGCAATATGTACCGACATATTCATCTTGTGTGCAATAGAAGGGGCCAGAATATTCACTGTGAAATAGGAATATTTCTACATGTCTGGAAACTCCGGTGATGTGACTAATGGCAAGTAGTACCATTTCTGCGGCTCGGTCTGCATCAGGACTTGTAATGTATCCAGCATCTTGCACAAGTCGGTGCACATAGATGAATGGTATCTTGTCATCTCCCCAAATATTAAAACAGGCCATTACAATCACTTGTTTCACCAATGCATCATTCTTGAATGACTGGAAGTATTGTAACCAAATGGGAAAAGCAAATGATGTCGTGAAATAGTCAATTTGCGCTGGTATACCATTGCGCTATGACAGTGAATGTGTTAAAAACAGTAAGCTAGCTGAAATGTGTCAACATACATGTATCATCCAACTTGCTGCTAATGTAGTGTAATACATTTCTTCGTCTGGGAGTGTTTCATACTTTAGAAGATTTCTGCCAGCCCATGGTACCTTTAAGAATATTGCTGGATTATTATGCAGGCCAAGCATTTCAACAGCTGCTTTCAAACTTGGAGCATATAAATGTTGTTTAGACCCAGAAAAAAATCTGCGTAAAGCAGGATCGAAGGCAAGTAGATCAGGTGGAGGAGAGCTTCTTCCATAGTGTATATACCAGTGAAAGCAGGCGTAAAGCCAACCAACTATAAGAATTAGATACATTGAATTTTAGATATTTTTGACATACCATGATCTTCATCCGTTTGATAGTTTGAGAGACCCATAAGTACCAGACAGGATTGTGCAATGTCAGAGTGAATTGTCCGGACATTGATGTAGAACATATCAGACCGCATTTTTGTGGTTAAAAAGTCTTGAAACGATTTGTGATAAAATGTTATTTCTAGATGCCGTCTAGTAGAATTCGATCCAATATTGAGTGAGACGAGAGAATGCAATTGATTTAGCGCAAGATATGATTCTCCATGTGGGAGATCCAATAAATGGTCAATGACAAGTAGCAGCCTATTTTGATTACGGAGTACTTCCCTCGTAATATCTGAGGAGAAGCTTAGGATATGCTTGCTCATAAGTTTTCCATGAGCTTTATTCTCGCGACCTAGTTGTTTCATTGCAATAATATACCCTAGCACTTTAACAGTTCTCATCGGATGGGGGACCCTCAACATTATCTCTCGATAAAGTAGGTCAAGATCTGCAAGGGGGGAAGTATTATCACGACTATCCCGAATTCCAAGCACAATTTCAAGCTGTGAAGCAGGATTGTGATCTGGACTTGATACAAACTTGAGAACCATCGCAGAGTATATAAATTGACAAGATGATCGTTGAACAAGTTTCTTGATGGCATCTGGAGGCGGCCAAGGTCGTGGAACGGATTTGAGACACCTTCTAAACCTAGGATCATTGAGGATTCGAGTAAATCCACTTTCCAAAACTGTCCGAATATCCTGGGATACACCCGGAATGCGATCCAAGGAGACAACTTGTGTGGCGAAAATAATTTCTTTGGTATCGAACACCTCCCGTATATGGAGTTCGGGTCGACTCGTAATGAAGATGCCAAGAGGAAATCCCTCGTATCGCACAGCCTTGGCTAGTAACTTCAAAATAGCAACCTGCATATTTTCATCTTCGCACTCGTCCAATCCGTCAATAACAATCGCCTTAATAAGGAGTCGATCTATCGGTATGGTGCAGCATGGGTCGAAGATGAGTCTTCGAAATTGCTCTTCCAGAGACATATGAACAATCTGCGGATTACGCTCCACTTCTGCCAGTATATGCTGTCCCAGATCCTTGTTCACCATCGAAAGCTGATATGCTATGGTGGTAAACAGCTTTTCAGCATTGTTTCTATCAGATGTTCCTCTTCGGAAGAAGAAGCTAGCTCCCAAATTTCCTTCTGAAGATGCGTCGTGGCAAACGGACCGCGCAATGCAGGATTTTCCAGATCCTGGCGGTCCATGAAGGAACATGATGCCAGTTTCCTTGTCGGTAATTTTAAGCCACTCGTTAATATCGCCGAGGAGCTGAGTGCGCGTGTCCGGATGGCATTTGGGGGCGTCGTACTGGTCCTTCGAATCATGAGATGCACCTCGGGCCATAAACTGAGAAAGCCATTGCAATCCTGATGGAAATGATAAGCGTGGCTGGTTGCTAGGTGTATACTTGCCACCACACACCTGATACTCCGTTTTGAATTGCTTCACAAATCGCAGGTAATTAGTAAGTATTGAGGGGCATGTTTAAAGCTACCTCGCACCAGTGAACTCATTGAAATTTGCCTGATTTATCGAAAAGTTCGATGCGCTGTTGAAATAATTTGACATGATGACAGTGTGGGGATGTTCTTTCGTGTATACGGCGGACGTCTATGTAACGTATATATATATGATATGGGTCCGGTGCCAATTACGAGGTGATCACAACATGCAGGGTAGGTTCTGGCAACAACGCACAGCTTATGTTTCATGTTTCCACGGTGATATTCTCGTTGACAAGTGCCCGCTTAAATGTGTTGGATGTAAATTTCGAAGTGAAATAGGGTAGGAATACACAGGCCCTAACTTTAAACTTCGGGTGGGCGGGACGAGCGGACGAGGGTTGAAATATTGAACAGGTGTGATGGAAGCCTTGTGCGCCGTGGCTAAATATCCAGAAAGCGAGTTGTTTTGTTTTAAAGTTTCGGTTATTAGAGTATTATAAATATAGCTGATTGCAACTTATGAGATTTTTCAAGAAAAACGTAGAAAAACGTCGTGAACTTGGCTGGAACTTGAAAGTGCACTGTTAGGCAACTGTTAGGCCCAAGTTGAACAGAGGCATTTGCGCTCTGTTTGCGCTGGTATTTATCTATCAACGGCAGGTGAACCAAACAAGGCTGTCTGACGGGTTCTGTCACGGCGACGCCCAAGCTGTTAGAACCTCATATCTATCCACAACTCTCTCTTAATGCACTTTATAGTTATCTCGACTTTTCTTCAAAAATCCTCTCAAACGGCTACTGCGGACGGATAAATTCCCGGGTCAAAGCTGAAATAGCTTATTATCAATTTATTATGGCAATATTGTGGTCTGGGACTTGACTCCCACGTAAATGTTTAAACGCCCAGGTTCGTTCTCATGCACCCCGCATATAAGAATGATCTGTACTTACTTTCTTTCAGAACTCCTCTTAACATACAATGGCGCTGACACCAGGTGTAATATTCCTCTTCCAACAATTTCCCATCCTCGCTCTTATCTTCTTGGCAACATACTTCCTTGCAGGATCTCCCCTAGTAACGCCATGGATACCCTGGTTTCTCCCCGCATGGCCCCTCGCCCTCCTAGCCACACTGCTCTCTTTCCCAGTTCGCGTGTTCATCTATGTCCAACTAAAGGAATATAGACATAAAAGAGAGGCAAAACGTATGGGTGCGCGTATGGCTCCTCGTCTACTGGGCGCAGAGATGGGGAACATGGGCCAGATGAGGTTGCTGATGAAATGTTGGCGGGAGGGGTACCCTGGTTCGTTTTTGCATTCCTTTCTCGAGTGATGGATGCTGATTGTACGTATAGGAGACGGAATATGGGAAATAATGAACCAATATGGATATGTTGTCGACACATATATTCTTTAGTTGATAATATTATTACTATTGAGCCGGAACATGTCAAGATTATTCTTTCTACGGACGCCAAGAATTATGTCAATAGTAAGTGTCTGTGTGCTGTTTCTGCTATAGTTCTTTCTGAATGAAGTTTGGCAGGTGAACGATTCCGATTTGCATTCCATGATGTGTTGGGGGATGGAATCTTCAATGCTGATGGTACGTCCTTACTCACACTATACGCGATTTGCGAGCTGACAAGATGTGTAGGTGACATTGGGAAATGAGCCTTCATTTCTGCCCCGCTAGCGTTCTCCTTCAATCACCAACACTCTTTCCAAATGTCCATCGCTAACCAATCCCACAGATTCCATCGTTCCATCTCCTTCCCCTTCTTCACCCACGCACGAATCAGCAACTTCTTGCTCTTTGAGCAGTCCGCGACAGATGTGATACGGCTGATTAACGAGAGGATGGAGACTGGGATGGCGGTTGATTTTCAGGTTCGTCGTTTCGTACCTTTCGCTTTCTAGCTATGTGTACATTCTTCCTCCTTCCCTGCATATCTTCTTCCTTCATTGATGACAATATCCTTTCCCTCCCCTCCCCGCTACTCGTTCCTTTCCCTCCCTTCCCGCTATGTCATTACCATACCAATATACGTTTCTTACAGGACCTAATGCAACGCTGCACCCTCGAAACGGGCACCGCATTCCTCTTCGGCAGCACAATCCACACACTCTCCGCTCCTTCAGTCACCTCATCCTCCCTCCCGCTCCCATACCCCCTCCCCCCATCCGACTTCCCCAGCACCCCAGAACAATCCTTCATCTCAGCATTCCACAATGCACAAGAAGTAACAGCCACGCGCGAGCGGCGCGGATAGCTGTGGCCTATCTTCGAGATATTAGAAGGTAAAGGTGCATATGCGTGCCGTGAATGCATATTTAGATATGGTGCTTGAGCGGGCAGTGGAGAGGAAGAGGGTGAAGGATGCTGAGAGGAAGCGGTTGGGTGGGAAGGTGGAGGAAGAGGAGACACCGTTGGATCATTTGCTTACCGTTACTTCTGGTATGGGTTTTTTTTCTTCGTGAGGATGCGAGGGAGCTGATTGGAGGTTAGACCCGGTACTGGTGAAGGATGAAGTGCTGAAAGTGCTTATTGCTGCTTGCGATACGGTGCGTCATTCAGTTCTTGTTCTGCACCCGATACCCATACATAGGGTAGATGGCATCAACACTCACATTCTGCATATACTTCCTCATTCAACATCCTGAGGCTGCCAAAAAGCTGCGCGAGGAGGTTCTCTCCAAAGTTTGTACGGAGAAAAGTCCTACATACGAAGAGATGAAGGAGATGAAGGATTTGAAGGCTGTTATTAACGGTACGCCTTTCCCTTTAACGACACTTTATCCAAATGCTTATGGCTTTTGTTTACAGAAACGTTGAGGCTGTTGCCGTCTGTGTTCGTACTTCCCTTGCGTCGTTCCGCTAGCACCCCTGATATTATTACAGACCGTTTAATGTTCGTCAAGCGCGTGCGTCCACTACATGGCCTTCCTCCGACCCCAATGAGAAACCGATAGACATCCCCGCTGGAGCTTCGTGCGCCCTCCGTTTATCATACTACATTCCCTTGTGATTTACATCATCTCCTTAGGGTGCCGTACAGCGTCATGATGATGCACACTAGGAAGGACCTTTGGGGGCCCGATGGTTCGTTCTTTCAGTTCAGATCCCTAAGTATAGGTTAGGTTGACATATGGTGCTAGCGGAAGAATTCAACATGGAAAGACTCCTCGACGATAGACTCAAAAAGTACCTTCTCCCCAACCTGTTTATTTTCCTTCCATTCAACGGCGGGCCGAAGATATGTATAGGACAACAGGTTCTCTTTCCTCCCTTTCCTTCTTTTCTCCCTCTAACTGCCATTATCTTCAAGTTGGCATACAACCGGATATCCTACCTCCTAGTCTGCATCCTGCAATCCTTCTCGTCATTCACCCCATGTCCCAATGCATTTCCACTGGATGCAAGGCCGTTGAAGGAGTGGGCAGGGAAGGAGGGTAGGAAGGAGAAGGAGAAGTTTAAGCCGCTTTTTGCGTTGACTATGTGTAGTATGGTGAGTTAGTTGTGTTCTGGGTAAGGGGGTTGTTGCTAACGGTATGTGTAGGGTGGGATGTGGGTTAAGGCCCAGGCTGCTACGGATGGTGTGGATGGTGCGCAGTGAGGAAATACGGGCGGATAGCAGAGTATGGGATAGAACATAGTGGCTATCTTTTTCATTGGAGGTACTGGTGAATTTTAGAGAGATATTAGTTAAAACTCACGCAGCTGCTAGTTGTACACGGCGGTATTGTACAGGGTATGTAGATTCTGGAATACAATTAATGTCTTTTACATGGAATATGCGAGGTTACACCTTTACATCCTTAAAGACCTCTTTGAATACATCGTATGTCCCTGGACCGTTTCTGGGTACGGAGTATACTGCAAACTCTACTTTCCGAAACCAGCCTTTAAACTCTGGATCCAGAAGTATAGATTTCATTTTGTTCACTACGAGGACAGGATGACAGCAGTATGCACCACACCCCATAGCACCTGCAAAGGGAACTATCAGTATCCAAGTGTACTGGCAAAAGATAGGGTGACATACCAAGAACAAGGTACTGTTGCCCATTATGTGCAGCCATTTGATACACCAGCCTTATCTTTCCCCTCAAGTCCTCCAAATCTGACGCATTTGCGAAAATTTCTCCATCTGGAGTGAGCTTAGGAAGGCGGGGCGCAGTAACTGTTATGACTGACGCAACGCGCTGTTCATGTTTGGGGAGATTGACGCATCCATGGTTGAGGTCGTGTTTGAAGATGACTACTCCCGGGGAGAATACACCTGGCTACTGAGCCTGGTCCTAAGTTTGGCCGGGGGTAGTATGACTGTTTAAGTGTTGGATAGAGGGTGGATGAGTAGCATAGCGCTTCTTCCTAGTAGAACTATCACTAAGGAGACACATAACATACTTGAACACGCACCTGAGTCGTAGACAAACTGACAATCCACCCTCCAGCAGGTGATTGACCCGCCAACAAACACGCTCACACTCCCCGCTAGCACTCTCAACTTCTCAAACCCAGGATGCGCACGGAGAACCTCGAACACACTATCTCTGGCCGATTCGTAAGGGGTACATAGACCAGCAACGAGTTTGTCGATATGCCGCGTGTTGTATTTGTCATGTTGGCGCAGGAGGAGTGTGTACAAGGACATTTCGTCGCATTACTGGAATGCACAGTCAAACTCAAATACCATAAAGGACATATCCCCTTCCGACAAATTGTTAATATCCGTGTCTCCTTCACGTGCCTCGAAGGACGGTTAAAGAACCCTTTCACATCATCCCCCGCGTTCCGTATGCGGATAAACATCTCGAGGTAGTGGTTCCGTGCATCTCGGTGCAGGATCGAGTTGCTGTTCAGATGTCTTATAGCAAGGAGGGAGAGGATGTCCCTGTGTAGTGGATCAGATTCCACCTGAGGGAGGTGTGTGGGCCATTATTCCGCCTGTGGGAATGGAGCGGCCAGTCGAAGCTATCCGTCTCCCTGCTTGTCGAGGATTCGACTTTTTCGTCCTCAGGCATGCGGAACAGAACACGGAGAGCATGAACAGCAACGTTCACTACGTAACGTCCACACCTAAAGGCAACCCACTGCGACCCGCGAACCGAATTGCACGCACTTATATGCTGCCCGTCCTTGGACTCAGCCTCTGGACCAGATCCGTCCCGGGTATATCGCCAGTAGAGGAGGATCTTCCACATTTTATCCTCGTACCGCAACTGAGAGAGGTACTATTTCTTCGTATTCGCCACTGTATCTTGGATATCCACGAGGACGTATGGTGAGTTGGCAGCAGAGATCGGGGTGCGGGTTTTTAAGGTCAGAGGAGGAAGACGAGGAGGATGTGGTAGAGCTGGAGGAGCTGATGGAGGAGATTGGGGAACCCAGCGTTATAGTAAGTGCTAACCTACTCCATACGTAACTAAACTCAGAAACACTGTCGGGAACAACTAATCCTTCCTCATCTAAATCGATATGATGCTACACGGCACCATAGCAAGATAATATTCGGAATTCCTCTACACCACCAATCCGTCAGACGAATATACCCAGATATCTGAAGGAACACGTACCCATATACCAACAATGTCAACGTTTCTATAAACGAAAACCGTAACTAGTCAGATAAAGGATACAACAGAAAGAGGGTACCCATTGATAACAGCCTTCAAATACCTCATCTCCTCCATCCCTTCATACGTATACGTAGGTCATTTCTTCGGCCCTGCCTTGGAAGGACCTCGCAGAAGTTTTGATCGACTTCGGTGTGTTGAGTGAGGAAGTATATGCAGAGGATGAGATTTACTGCTCTATATGCGTGTGTAAGCATCGAGTAGAGAACCAAGAAGTAGGTGAGGTACCGAATTACGAGCAGCAATGAGCACATTTAACACCTCAGGCCTCATTCTTCGCTAGTAACGAACAACAATCAGCCTTCACACTCCTAAAGCAAAAGAAAAACATACCAAGAAACAGTAAACAAGCGATCCATCGATGTCTCTCCGCATGCTTCACTCTATTCTTCACTGCTGCCTGCTCAAGCACCGTATCTAAACACGTCTTCTTAACGCACATATACACCTTTGCATTATCCTTGAATACCTCGAAGAGAGGCTGGAACCACCCCTGGCGCTCGTGCATGATTGTTACTTCTTGTGCTAAATGGAACGCTGGCGTAGGCTTCGGAGGCGCTGGAGAGGTGGGAGAGGGAGGTGCGTGCAGGGATTGCGCTGCTGAAGAACGCGGACCCTGTTTCTAGAGTATAGCTGCTAGCACAGCGCTGCATTGAGTCCTGTGTAGGATAATGTAAGCACTGGATGTAGTAGGATTGTCGATGAGTAAGGGTAAGGCACGGAAAGCGAGAAGAAAATATAAGGACAACAGTGGGGAAGTACGAGAACGATACGAAAGCGAGAAGGGGAAAGGTACATGTAGCGAGAAAGTGAAAGTGAAAGAAAAGACAAGATACGAACCTGAAATGAGATTCTCCATCCTCTCGTTGACCAGCTGGATCACATCCGTCATTGAAAGCTTGAAGTTGGTGATTCGCATGCGGGTGAAGAAGGGCTGGGAGAACGGAGCGATGGAATCTGTGGGTCGTCGGTTAGCCTAGGGCTGGCCATTTGGAGGGAGGGTGTAGGGGCAACACAGGAAATGGTGGACAGTACTTGTAAACAAGAACAGACGCGTTGGGGGCGCGATGGAGTAGCGGTACCATCGCAGGAGCAGACTCTGATCACGACAGGGATGCTTCTAGTTCGAGCTTGAACGCGTGAGTTCGAACCCCCTCGGCACATAAAGGCCTTATCACCGCTAGGGGGGGTTTTAGTGGGTAGTGTGCCAATGAGCACGAGTCCCACACTACCCATCGTGGTGTGCATAAATGCATTTCCCCCCCTATGGTGGGTCATCTCGTCTAACCTTGTTAGCCAAGAGATGTTCCCAGCACCGAAATCAGTGCAGCCATCCACCAAAAAAAAAAAAAAAAAAGAACAGACGCGTTAACCGGCAAGCGCTTAAAGTTATAGGGTGGGAAAGAGAGACGCATGATCCTGCGATCCTGGCACTGTCCCTTCCCTAAAGGCCTAACACATCATAGAACACAAAACTGGAAGCGTTTGCTTGTACGCGCTCAGCTCAGAGACCTCCGCGACCCAATTATAACATGATGTGTATGTCGACAGCATACACATATTGGTTCATTACCACCCAAACTCCGTTTCCTACGCGTACTGACACAGTAAAGACGAACAAGGAATCCTTCCAAGTTCCCACCAACACCTCATCGATAAGCATTTAAGCATATACGGGTGAGCAAGTTATCTCCTGGATCACTGCCACTGACATTTTAAACAATTTTAGTTTTGATCCGAGCATTCTGCGGTGACCACTGAGTAGCAACTATTTGAGGGGGGTTTGGAGAACAATATGTCGAGCTGCAGTGCACGTGGAAAAGTCTTTGAACGACATAGTGTTGGGGTGTTGGAGGACCTGTCAAGGTCATCGCTCGACATGGATTCTTCAGAATTTAGTGATGTTGATTGGTTCGCCTGCTGTTGATAAATATCAGCACTAGCGCATCCACAAGTGTAGCGCATTAAAGGAATTAATTCAGAGATTCATCACCAACTGCTTAGCACCCTCCGCTGGTCGTGTGTGGTGTGGTGTGCGTTTCTGGGGGCTGTCCATCCCGGTTCAACTCTTGGCTTGTGCACAGCATATGTCCTCAAGCTGTGACTATTTCTCGCAGTAGATTGGCGCTCGAAGCAATATTGTATATATAGTCATACAGTCCCCCATGATATGACCTCCCGTCCGGGCCATCCCACGCCGTCATCATGTCAAATTACTTTGGGGGAGCATCAAACTTTTCCATGAACCAACCGAATTTCACTGAAATCACCGGTGTGAAGCAGCTTTAAACATGGCCATGAACACTTACTAACCACCAGTAGTTCGTGAAGCAAATGTTCAGACTGGCGTATCAGGTGCACGACAACCATTATACATCTAGTAGCACGCAAAACTTACGATTTCCATCAGGATTGCAATGGCTTTCTCAGTATATGGCCCGAGGTGCATCCCATGATTTGAAGGACCAGTACGACACCCCAAAATGCCATCCTAACACCTGCAAAACTCTCCTCAGCGATATTAATGCGTGGATTAAAATAACTGACAAGGAAGCTGGTATCATGTTCCTGTACGGACTGCCAGGATCTGGAAAATCCTGCATTGCATGATCTGTTTGCCATGATGCATCTTCAGAATGACACTTGGGCACTAGCTTCTTTTTCAGAAGAGGAACATCTGATCGAAACAATGCTGACAAGCTTTTTACCACCATAGCATATCAGCTTTCGATGGTGAACAAGGATCTCCACAAGTATATATTGGAAGAAGTGGAGCGTAATCCACAGATTGTTCATGTCTCTGGAGGAGCAATTTCGAAGACTCATCTTCGAGCCATGCTGCACCATACCGAGGGATTGACTCCTTATCGAGGAGATTGTTATTGATGGATTAGACGAGTGCGATGATGCAAGTATACAGGTTGCTATTCTGAAGTTATTGGCCAAGGCTGTGTGATACGAAGGATTTCCCCTCGGCATCTTCATTATGAGTTGACCCAAACTCCATATATGGGAGGTGTTCGATACCAAAGAAATTATTTTTGCAACCCAAGTCATCTCCTTAGATCGCATTCCTGGTGTATCCCAGGATATTTGGACAGTTTTGGAAAGTGGATTTACACGGATCCTCAACGATCCAAGATTTAGAAGGTGTCTCACATCAGTTCCACAACCTTGGCCATCTCCAGATGCTATCAAAAAAATTGTTCAGCGATCTTCATCTCAATTTATATATTCAGCAACAGTTCTCAAGTTCATGTCATGTCTAGATCACAATCCCATTTCTCAGCTTGAAATTGTGCTTGGAATTTGGGAAAGTAATGATTCTACCTCCCCCTTTGCTGACCTTGATCTGCTTTATCGAGAAATAATATCTAGGGTGTCCCATCCAAAGAGAGCTATTAAAGTGCTAGGGTATATTGTTGCGATGAAACAACTAGGCTGCAAGGGAGGAATCTCAACAAGTATCAGCGAGCCTCTGCTGAACATCTCAGTGGATGTTATGAAGGCAGTACTGCATAATCAAAATAGGCTCCTGTTTGTCATTGACCAGTTATTGGATCTCCCATGTGGAGAATCATATCTTGCACTAAATCAATTGCATTCTCTTGTCTCACTCAATGTTGGATCAAATTCTACTAGGCGGCATCTAGAGATAACATTTTATCATAAATCATTTCAAGACTTTTTAAGCAGAAAAAAGCAGTCTGATATGTTCCATGTCGATGTCCAGAAAATACACAGTGACATCACACAATCCTGTCTGAAATTTATGGGTCTCTCAAGCTATAAGACAGACCAACAACATGGTATACTGAAATGATTTACAGTTTAATTTATCTAATTCTGATAGTTGGTTGGCTTTATGCTTGCTTTCATTGGTATATACACTATAGAAAAGGCACAGGTTCTAGATGTCTTCTGTCTGACTTCGATTTTGCTTTACACAGATTCTTTTCTGGGTCTACACAACATTTAGACACTTCAAATTTAAAAGCAGCCTTTGAAACACTTGGTCTCCATGGTACTCAAGCAATACAGTCAGATGTGCAAGCTAATAGAAATTTTTGGAAGTATGGAACACTATCAACTGAAGACCTGTATTACACTACATTAGCAATATGGAATATATTTGGTGTATGTTAACGTGTTTCAACTAGCATACTGTTTTTAACATATTTCTATCTTAGCGGAAGATGTTTGGACAGCAACTCCAAGAGGACTATTTCATGGCATCATTCACCTTTCCTGTTTGGGTTCAATATTTTCAGTCATACAAGAATGACACATTGGTGAAACAACTACTCATGATGTCCAGTTTTTGTATATGGGGAGACCACAAGATACCAGTAAGCTATATGCACCAACTAGTGCAAGATGCTGGGTGCATTACAAGTCCTGATGCAGACCAAGCTGCAACAATCCTACTCGAAGTCATTAAATTTAGCAATTTTTACAACCACATCACACTTCCCAACCATTTGGAAACTTTTCTATTTTACAGCAAATATTCTGGCCCCTTCTATTGCATGCAAGATGAATATACACATACATATTGCCATATATTCACTACTTGTCAAAGGTTATGTGATATCAAATGCCTTACTAGATTTCTGGAAGAATGGACATGGGGATTGTTTTCTTTACATGATTCATTCAATTTGGAACATCCAGACTTACTCAAGGGTCTGAAGTCTGAAGCTCTGGTTTTCCATGGTAATGATGTGTTCAACCAAAAACTTACACATAAGTCAGGAATCTTTTTAAACTTATGGTTTATGGTAAGAACTCAATTACTCAATTCCAACACATGTATACAGTACAGTTAATTCTGACTGTTGCACAGAGAGCAAAATGTCCTCATGACATCATGGAGTTATGGCAGAAGGCATTCGATAAAGCACAACATTGTAAGGGTAAAGAGTATTTTGATACCTAAAACAATGTCATATCCGTGACAATCCCTGTACCATTGGAGTCAACTCTGGGTTTACTCTGCTTTTAGTATGTTTCCTCTGGACTATGTATACTTGTTATATATCAAACTCTTCCTTACTGATGTTTGCTTGTAACTGTTTACTTGTTCCTTCCCTTTAATATTACTACCTCATTCTCCAGCCGCGGCCATTTCTCCTATGACTATAATCTAGAGGCATACTACTAGTTTACCATGGTCTACATTTCATGGAGTTTACTTACCCCTAGGATGCCACATACCCATGGGCATTACTCCGTACGCATTTGGACAAAGTAGTTTACTATATAAACTACTCCTGTAATGTAGATAGACTTCAGTTTCAAATCAACTATGTTTACACCCTTCTCCCACTTGGGCCTTGAGCCAACTCCGCTATTTTGCCACTAACTCCGCTTTGTTCTAAATACAGAACTGGAAGTCCAAGGGGTGCAACACACAAGTTGAAGCCAATGTTCCACTACTCCTGTACTTGTTCATCATCTCCACACACCCTACTAACATTATACAAGTTACTCCGCTATTAGACTATCTACTCTGAGGTTCTTGTCCCTAGTGGAATAGAATGGGACATGACAAACAAAGAAACAAAATATGAGTTGCTGAATGTCTGTTTGACTGAGAGGTCCTAAGGTGATCAAAGGGGGGGTGATTAGTGATGAGATAATAACGATGGGAACACAATAAACAAGAAAAACTTTGAGTTGAAGTTTAAATGTGGAGATTTGATGAATTTTCAAAAATGAAACAGTAGAACATGAGTCGAGAGCACTAGCAATAACCTGAGGACAATAACCAGGACTTAAGACCAAACTCTGAGAGGGGAAAAATTGACTGAGTTGGGAAGGAGTAGATACAAGGTTTTTATAGAAAGTGAACACAAGGACTTTACTTAATGAGGAAAGGTTGATAAAATGGAGATTAATTGAACAGAGATCGAAGATTTGAGTAGGATAAAAGGTATGGTATGAAACAGTAAGAGTACTGATGAATTGAAGAGAAAAATTGAAGAGTAAAACTTATGGAGAGATTAGTTAGTGTGAACTGCAGTGTTTAGTGGCTCTTGGTAATGTGCAGTACTGATGATCTTGAGTTCTTGATGCATAATAGCAGCATTCAGAGAGAGTTGGAGGCATTAGCATCAGAGGAAAGAGCAGGAGGGGACAGGTGCAAGGGGGAGAGCAAACATGGATAGTGCACTGCTGTGCATATAGCTAGCTTTGATATCATAATCTTCACAATATTGATCATGTGATCTGTGCAACACAGCTTGTAAAATGGTGAGTTTTGTAGTGCAGGCTAGGGTTGGGGAAGAAACCTCTGGCAGTGTAAGAAACTGGTTAATAACCTAGGGATTTTTGGCCCAATTGGTTAGAAATGTAAATAACTAAGTAAATAACTAGGTCACATTTGTGTCACATCCCGTTCTATTCCACTAGGGACAAGAACCTCAGAGTAGATAGTTTAATAGTGGAGTAACTTGTACAATGTTAGTAGGGTGTGTGGAGATGATGAACAAGTACAGGAGTAGTGGAACATTGGCTTCAACTTGTGTGTTGCACCCCTTGGACTTCCAGTTCTGTATTTAGAACAAAGCGGAGTTAGTGGCAAAATAGTGGAGTTGGCTCAAGGCCCAAGTGAGAGAAGGGTGTAAACATAGTTGATTTGAAACTGAAGTCTATCTACATTACAGGAGTAGTTTATATAGTAAACTACTTTGTCCAAATGTGTATGGAGTAATGCCCATGGGTATGTGGCATTCTAGGGGTAAGTAAACTCCATGAAATGTAGACCATGGTAAACTAGTAGTATGCCTCTAGATTATAGTCATAGGAGAAATGGCCGCGGCTGGAGAATGAGGTAGTAATATTAAAGGGAAGGAACAAGTAAACAGTTACAAGTAAACATTAGTAAGGAAGAGTTCGATATATAACAAGTATATATAGTCCAGAGGAAATGTACTAAAAGCAGAGTAAACTCGGAGTTGACTCCAATGGTACAGGGATTGTCATGGATATGACAATTTGTCACATGTACAAAAAAAAGTCATGCCCAAGTGCCAAGGGTATAGGTCTCATCCTCCTCTGTATTCCCATCTGCACCCACCACTCGTGGAGTCTCAAGCTCCCTGTCCTCATCCCACTCCATTGGACTGTCAGCCAACACATCAAGAAGCTCTTTTGCATCCATATCCAACTCTTCTGCTTCGTCAACAATGTCCATGTCCTCATCTTTTTCTGTTACCTCTGTGCACTTGCCTGACAACCAGGATTCTCCACTGTCAATGTCTGACTCATCATCTGAAACATCATGCATTGGGTCACCAAGTTGTTCTTCATCATCAATCTCTCGCAGTACTCACTTTATATTGAAAAATTTCACTGTTGGATGTGGGTTGTTTCTAGAGTGGACTTGCAGATATGATCAGACCCATTTCTGCATAATCTCTTGACTGAAGTCTTACCTTTGACTTCATGTGTTTGTAGCTGTGAATCTGTGTCATTGCCATAACAGTATTTACCTGCATTCTTGATCTCAATGCAGTGTTTATCATTGTCACAACTGACATTGTATGTTCATCAGCCATGGAATGAGGGACTGCAGATAATAGTTTAATGGTGATGGCCTGTGTACCCAGTGAGTTTCTCATCTCTTCTATATTTGAGGCTTATGAAATCACATACAGCTATGATATCAGCATTGTCCTCTCCTTCAAGTGAGCACCACCACATCAATGGATCCTGACCTTTTCCAAGAGGGGTCTTGAATGGATACACATTCTGTGCATAGGCTGTGAACTGGGCTTGATAGGCTCTTGAGAATGCATTTCCATTTCCACTCCATTTTGTAAATGCTGGTACCATCCCATGTTCAATCTCCTTGACAGCAAGTGTGAACAGATACTTCCCAATCTCTATAAATGTTTTTGGACTGCAGATCCCATCTGGAACATTTGGCTTGTCTATCCCAGGGAGTACTATATTGAAGCTGAGTGTGTTTGGCCCTCTTTTGAAAATTGAAGATTTGATATATGCTTATGGTACCTATTGGTTCAAATTCTTCTGGTGTATGAAGATGCAATCACATACCAGGGTTCAAGTAGAAAGCTGCAAGGTGTGCATTACTAGGTCTGTTGATAAAGAACTGTTTCCAGTGCTTGTTCATGATCCCTCTAATCTCCTCACAGACATCATTTGGAAGATTAAGTGTCTCAAGCTGCTCTTTCAACTGACCAACTACTGCAATCCAATATAAGAAGACATCACTGGGATTTGCTGAGGTTGCCTCAAGACATTCAATTGTGTGTGCAATGCCTTCACTGACACTTATGAACTGCATGAGTTCTAGCTGGAAATGGAATGTCTGAGGGTCATTGGTCATATAGTACTGCATGTACTCCTACATATTTAAATTAGATTTGTATGTAATTCTGTAATGTCAAACAACATACTGGAATCTTTATGGCACCCTTGGTGCATAGTTCTTGAATAGCAGGAAGACAATGCTGAACAGATAATGCAAACCAGATTAGTGTTGTGAAGTGTGTTCTGCCAATGCTTTCAAGACCTGGGCCTAATTTATCACATTCTCAGATATCTTTCAGCTTTGCCTTCACTGCATTTGAATGCTTGAAGAACTTTATTGTCACCCAAATACATTTTACTACAGCCTTAAAATGGTCATGTCAAACATTGTTTTTACATGTGAGATTTAGGTGATGATCCAGATCAGTGTCATATCCTGTATCGCCTACCTCCAGACTCCTATGCCTTTACTCCGCCTTCACCTTTGTTTACTCTGGACTTTGATTACGTTCTTAGTATTACTTATTGCTTACTGTACATAGATTACTTTCATTTCCTTTCTTCCACCCTACTGAGCTATCCCCTCAGTAATGTAGTATACATCTCATAGTGAGTCACTTATCATTCTTAAGTGCACCACTATCTGTTTTACTTTACACTGCCATATGCACTCACTTCTCCAATGTGTTTTATTATGTTTAATTAGTTATATTCTTCATTCTATGTATGCCTACCCTGACCATACTTCTCCACTGGCCTTGGCCAGCAGTCTTTACTTACTCAGAGTCTCTAGTATTTAAGTAGTACTCGATTTGTACTTAGCCTTTAGTTTCGTATTGAACTACGTCCTCACCCTTTCATCTGACTTGAGTTACACCTCTCATCTTCTGTCTCTTGTCTTCTCCAAAGGGCTTGCCCTTACTCTGAAATCCAGGACCAGGAATCCCAGGGGTGCAGCACATAAGCTGAAGCTGAAGTCCTACCCTGAGTTCTTGTTCTCCACTTTTGTCTCATACTCACCCCTCGCTTCTCCGCAGTCACCCTCTCATACTCTGCCACCAAGTCAGGCTAGGGGCATGGTCATGACAATCAGGGAGGTTAAGCATTGTTATGATCTTTCTGCATAGTAGCTCCCTTGCCACACAAGTATTACCTGTATTGTCAGAGGAAATGCTGCAAAGCACACACATCCAATAGGGTTGATTACCTAGAGAGTAAGAATAACACTGTTAGTACTGTAGTATGAATTTGTAAATCCATTGACCTGTATGTGAATCTTGAGTACACTCATGCCCTGCTTGGAGATATACACATTCATCTGCAGTTGTAACATGTACAGTGTAAAATGAGTTGCCTGATCTCAGAGATCCTCCATCAAAAGAACAGCTCAGATTTGTCTCGTTCTGTAGCTCTTTCAACTGCAACTGTTGAACCTTCTCTTGCTCAGACATGATGTAATTGTTGCATAATGTGGTTTTGGAGGCAGGTGTGTAGCTGGGACATAGAACTCTAAAGATATGCTTCCATTCGTCATATGAAACCACATTTAGGGGCATCCCAGTTGTGCATACAAGATCAATTATTAAAAGGTCCAGGTGATCTTTTGTAACTTGGCTACCAAAGAATGCATCTATCATTGGCTTATTTGAAATGGCAAGCTGGCTACTAGATGACACAGATGAAGTACATTGAAGTGTTGCTTCAACTCAAGCACTGGGACTTGAATCAGTGCTGTGTGCTGATGCCATCTGCTGCAATTCAATGGTTAGCTTTAAACACTCTTTTGCATGCATAAACACTCTCAGGCTGCTATGAGGACAATGTGTCTTTGTGCAGCCCTTTCCAACACAGCAGTAAACAGCATTTCCTCTGCTGTCAGTTTGGTTTCCAACCCACACTGTTAGACTATCCAGACTATCAATAGTTGGATGTCCCCCCTTTTTCTTTGACTGAAGTGATGCTTTCTTTTTTGATGGTGCATCGACCTCTTCTGCTTCACTACTATCAGTATGTATGCACTCCTTTACAAATATATATTAACACACAACCCTGGGTGGGAATTAATGTACATACTCATTTGTTACTTGATGTCTGGAGTCAAGAAGCAGTGACTTGAAAAAAAGGTGCAAGTGTGGATACAGGCTGCTTGGTAGTTGAAGATTTTGATGACTTAGAAGGTATCTTAACTGTAAGCTTGGACTTTGACCTCAGCTTTGGCTTATTAGATGATGCTAGCAGTTTTGACAGTGATCTTAGTTCAGAAGCATCATCTGTAGAATCATCAGAGTGTATGGGTAGAAGGGGTGGGGTCAGTGGTGGAAGCTCATGAAATAATGAAGCTGTAATGAGACTTATTGATGGCAATGCCTGTTCAGAAAAACTGATCTAGACATAATTGAATGAATGAATACTACTGTATGAACAATATAATTGTGTACCTTTGAGCTGTAGTCATTTACAATGTAGCCAAGCATTTGTATCTGAGCAATATCTCACTCTAGTTTCCCCTGCCCAATGAGACAATGTTTTAATGGTCTAAACCAGGAAAGTAAGGCATTGATACTGAGAAACCCACATTGCCACCAATCATGAGTAGTATCCTGTGGCAAGCATGGAATATGTGCATCAGAGAGTAATTCACCAACACCATCACAATGCTTTGAGGTAAACCACTCAAGAGCTTGGTGAACAGTGTCCTTCTTTGGAGGATTAAGTACTGGGTCACAGTATCCCAATACCAAGTCTTTCTTGTCCACCAAACCCACAACTCAGTGGTTTCCATGAACAAAAAAGATGCCTGCAAAGATATCAGTTGCAGGAACTTGGTGACCAAAGCGAGCAAGAGATGATTCCCCATTTGGATCATACTGGTTTCCATGCATCATTTCTGATTCAAATGCTACAAGGATCACAGTGGACATGATTGTGTCAATTATAATGATACTCTTCTCCTCTGAAATAGAGCTAATCTCCCGCTTCAAGTAATCCAGCATCAGGTCTATCTCCTTCAATGAGAACCACTCTTGAGACAAAAAGGGTGTGAGTGCCTTCATCTTGACATGAGTTGTACAACAAGGTATCTTCCCAGTCCAAGGCAAAGCACTAAGCTGTGTCAGTGCTTGATTGACTTGCTTGTGATAAGGAAGAAGTGCATCCCAACAGATCCAATCCACTGCTTTTGTCCATGCAAGGAAAGCTGGTGAAACATTAATGTGCATTGTTGTCCAAAAAACAGCAGCCCAAAAAGGTAAACAGGCTTTCTCCCCAGGCAGCACAATGGACATAAACCCATCAAGCCACACCTGTTTTGCATTGCTCAACAACTCAACAACCAAAGGCTTCAGTGGAACCACAATCTTGGTGAGAAGTGTGATGTCATCTGTTGGTAGAATCATGCTAAAATAAGAATGTCCAGCAGGAATGATGTATGTCTTATCATTGATGCATACAGGTGGAAGAAGACCAGTAAGCAGATCTAGTACCAAAGAATTTTTGTTGGGCAGCAGGACATATTCATATACTTTTGGAAGGCATAGCTGGGCACATACATGAGCCTTCACATTAAGAGGCAAATCTTCAAATTGGTGCCCATTGGCACACCAGGAAGGGTCATCTGGTAATAAAGTCAGAATAGACAGATTTTCCATTTGAAGTGATTTGGAAGCAATTGCCAACTAAGGAGTATTTAGCTTAGTAACTATATCATATGTCTCCTGAGTCCTCTGGTGTTATGATTTTCAGTTGGGGGGGCTGACAAACAACTGCACAGTTGTGATGTTCCAATCATAGGCCTCTGAGGTTTCTTACATTTCTAACATGATAATTTTTAGGAAATGTAAGAAACTAGTAATTTACAGTAAATAACCTAGTTTCTTACATGCTGGTTAATAACATACCCATTTCTTCCCCAACCCTAGTGCAGGCAAAATGCCTGCTCTACAATATGAGTCAGTGTGGTGGTTGCTGTGAACTACAAGCTTTGGTGTATTCCTATGAATACATGAAGGTCAGTACACTCAGATAGAATAGAAATGTACCTGTTTATTGATAATCTTGAGTTGTACCTGGGTGAAAGAATAAGGGATGAGTGTACCATTTGAATGAGTTTCTTGAAGCATAAGTCTGCCAATGAAGATGTCACATGTGTCACAGGTTACTGCTGATTAGAATAGCAACTTGCAAGTGTATTCAGTACTTACATAATATATCTAGTGTAGTGTAGGTTAGGGTTATGTCTAACCGGTTTTGTTCTCCTGGATCATTGATTAATCTCTACCTTCATAGACTCATCCAACAATCCAGTTTCACACTCTGATTGTTGTTGTGTTTAGTAAGTGCTACAGCTGTCTGTCACCACCCCTGCATACCACCCTCCAACAAGCTATGGAAGGATTCATTGGTTACCCTTTAGTGACCCATATTGGTTTTTATGCCTGTTATGATGGATCAACCATGCAGCTGGTAGCTGATAGTGTAGATTTTGATGGATGAATATTAAGCCTGGTGTCAGTGCCACTTTCTGTTTAGGGGGATGTGTCCTGATAGAAGGCAAGTATATGTCATTAATATATGTTTTCTAGTGGAGAACAAACCTGAATGTCCACAGGAATTATTTAATCTTTGCATATAATACATATTTAAAAGGCATTGTAATCAAGTATATAAGATAAAATTATTGGACTCATAAGCACTCTAGAAGATCTCCAGGAGAGTCTGTCATAAGTTATAACTCCCTGTGTATCACCCTTCTCGAAATCCACTCACCCAGAAAGGCAGTATATACATAAACATATAAATCAATAAGGTCGACTAGTGGCATGGCCTGCTACCTGGCATCAGATATTCTCTCTAATAGATATAATACTTACATGTACTTAGCTGTGCTGAAAGTGCATAAGCAGATATATTAGTGAAAGTTGACTGAAAGGAACATCTTGTTTAAACTAATTTCCATGAAAATGGTCACATAAAATTATTATTAATGATTCCAGTTAAATTCTAGTCATCCTTAGAATGGTACCTGCAAGTGCTTATAGATAACTTCACTATCATTACTGTCCAAGCCTAGCAACAAAATAGCTTTAATTTTATTCCATGAAAATTTCATGGAATAAAATTAAAGTGAACATGTGGGATGGCAGAGTTCACATAGAATTAGTGATGTAAAATTTACAATGCAAAAGGATAACTTGTCAAACTTCACAAGATCATATGCACATGCATCACAACACAATTCATGAGGGCAACTATTGTATATAAGTTACTTACAGTGGACTGGAACCAGTATCCATAGAGTAGCTTTATCACCAGTAAAGTAAAAATTTATAATTGAAATATAAAACTTGAAAGTGATAATGCAACATAAAAAATGCAAAGGAATTCTTATCTTCGATGATGCACACGGTGGGAGAGGCTCTGAACATTTGGGATATGGGAATGACCAATATTTCAAACTCATTTAAACTCTGGTTGATGGGAGGTGTTCGCTCTGCAAAATTTGATTTTTCATCACCCTACATACACCTCAGACAGGACCAGTATATTGCACTCCTCCACGAGATCAGGTGGACTTCAGGTAGACTTCTGGACTCCAGGTGGACTCTACTGGACTCTACTGGACTACAGGTGAACTCTAGTAAACTTCAGGTGGACTTCAGTTAGAGCCAACTACCTGGACTCTACCTGAACTCTACCTGGACTCTGAGCTTACTAGCTACCTGTCTCTTACATGGACTCTACCTGGACTCTACCTGGACTCTACATGTACTAAGTAGCTTAGACATTACCTGGAGTTCACCTGGACTCTAGCTGGACTCTACCTGGACTCTACATGTACTAAGTAGCTTAGACATTACCTGGAGTTCACCTGGACTCTACCTGGACTCTACCTGGACTCTACCAGTACTAAGTAGCTTAGATATTACCAGGGGTTCACCTGGACTCCAGCTGGACTCTACCTGAACTCTATCTGGACTCTATCTGAACTCTACCTGTACTAAGTAGCTTAGATATTACCTGGAGTTCACCTGGACTCTACCTGGACACTCTACCAGTACTAAGTAGCTTAGGCATTACCAGGGGTTCACCTGGACTCCAGCTGGACTCTACCTGAACTCTACCTGTACTAAGTAGCTTAGATATTACCTGGAGTTCACCTGGACTCTACCTGGACTCTACCTGAACACTACCTGGACTCTACCAGTACTAAGTAGCTTAGAAATTACCAGGGGTTCACCTGGACTCTAGCTGGACTCTAGCTGGACTCTACCTGTACTAAGTAGCTTAGACATTACCTGAAGTTCACCTGGACTCTACCTGGACTCTACCTGGACTCTACCTAGACTCTACCAGTACTAAGTAGCTTAGGCATTACCAGGGGTTCACCTGGACTCTAGCTGGACTCTAATTGTACTAAGTAGCTTACATATTACCTGGAGTTCACCTGGACTCTACCTGGACTCTACCTGAACTCTATTTGTACTAAGTAACTTAGACATTACCTGGAGTTCACCTGGACTCTACCTGGACTCTACCTGAACTCTACCTGGACTTCACCAATACTAAGTAGCTTAGACATTACCAGGGGTTCACCTGGACTCTACCTGAACTCTACCTGTACTAGGTAGCTTGGACATTACCTGGACTCTACATGAATTCTACCTGTACTAATTAGCCAAGACACTACCTGGACACTACCTGAATACTACCTAGACTTTGTTTGTACTAGCAGCTGTGACACTGTATGTTGAGTGTAACACTATATATTGAGTGTAATTATGCATGGAGTGTGATATTATGTATTGAGTCTAACACTATGTGTTGAGTGTGTGTTGAGTGTGATACTGAGCATTGAGTGTGATACTATGCATCCAGTGTGACACTATGTATCTAGTGTGACACTCCTCTGAATGCATAGTGTCACACTCAATGCACAGTTTGACACTCAACACACACTCAACACATAGTATTAGACTCAATACATAATATCACACTCAACACATAGTATCACACTCAATACATAGTCACAATCAATATATAGTGTTACACTCAGCACACAGTGTCACAGGTAGAGTACAGATAGAGTCCAGGTGAACTCCAGGTAATGTCTAAGCTACTTAGTACAGGTAGAGTCCAGGTAGAATCCAGGTGAAGTCCAGGTGAAGTCCAGGTAATATATAAACTATTTAGTACAGGTAGAGTCCAGGTAGAGTCCAGGTGAAGTCCAGGTGAAGTCCAGGTAATATATAAACTATTTAGTACAGGTAGAGTCCAGGTAGAGTCCAGGTGAACTCCAGGTAATATGTAAGCTACTTAGTACAATTAGAGTCCAGCTAGAGTCCAGGTGAACCCCTGGTAATGCCTAAGCTACTTAGTACTGGTAGAGTCTAGGTAGAGTCCAGGTAGAGTCCAGGTAGAGTCCAGGTGAACTTCAGGTAATGTCTAAGCTACTTAGTACAGGTAGAGTCCAGCTAGAGTCCAGCTAGAGTCCAGGTGAACCCCTGGTAATTTCTAAGCTACTTAGTACTGGTAGAGTCCAGGTAGTGTTCAGGTAGAGTCCAGGTAGAGTCCAGGTGAACTCCAGGTAATATCTAAGTTACTTAGTACAGGTAGAGTCCAGGTGAACCCCTGGTAATGTCTAAGTTACTTAGTACAGGTATAGTCCAGGTAGAGTCCAGGTAGAGTCCAGGTGAACTCCAGGTAATGTCTAAGCTACTTAGTACATGTAGAGTCCAGGTAGAGTCCAGGTAGAGTCCAGGTGAACTCCAGGTAATATCTAAGTTACTTAGTACAGGTAGGGTCCAGGTGAACCCCTGGTAATGTCTAAGCTACTTAGTACTGGTAGAGTCCAGGTAGACTTCAGGTAGAGTCCAGCTAGAGTCCAGATGAACTCCAGGTAATATCTAAGCTACTTAGTACAGGTAGAGTTCAGGTAGAGTCCAGGTGAACCCCTGGTAATGTCTAAGCTACTTAGTATTGGTGAAGTCCAGGTAGAGTTCAGGTAGAGTCCAGGTAGAGTCCAGGTAGAGTCCAGGTGAACTCCAGGTAATGTCTAAGTTACTTAGTACAAATAGAGTTCAGGTAGAGTCCAGGTAGAGTCCAGGTGAACTCCAGGTAATGTCTAAGTTACTTAGTACAAATAGAGTTCAGGTAGAGTCCAGCTGGAGTCCAGGTGAACCCCTGGTAATGTCTAAGTTACTTAGTACAGGTATAGTCCAGGTAGAGTCCAGCTGGAGTCCAGGTGAACCCCTGGTAATGTCTAATCTACTTAAAACTGGTAGAGTCCAGGTAGAGTCCAGCTGCAGTTCAGGTGAACTCCAGGTAATGTCTAAGTTACTTAGTACAAATAGAGTTCAGGTAGAGTCCAGCTGGAGTCCAGGTGAACCCCTGGTAATGTCTAAGTTACTTAGTACAGGTATGGTCCAGGTAGAGTCCAGCTGGAGTCCAGGTGAACCCCTGGTAATGTCTAATCTACTTAAAACTGGTAGAGTCCAGGTAGAGTCCAGCTGGAGTTCAGGTGAACTCCAGGTAATGTCTAAGTTACTTAGTAAAGGTAGAGTCCAGGCACTCAATAGTCCAGTATTCTACCTGAAGTCCAGTGGCTTAAATCAGTGATTTCCAGGTGATTTCCAGTAGTCCACCTGAAGTCCAGGTCTGTACCTGGACTGTCCTGTACTGCACCTGAACTCAACCTGAACTGTACACAGAATAGCAGTATTCATAGTTCAGGTGGAGTCCAGTGATGTTCAGGTAGAGTCCAGGTAGAGTCCAGGTAGAGTCCTGGACTTCAGGTGGACTTCACTGGACTTCAGGTGGACTCCACCTAATTTCGTGGAGGAGTGCAATGAACTCGACAGGACCAAATCAGATCAGGGTAAATATGGTACAACCCGATGTAGTTAACAATTAGAATATGTACAAAAATATGTCATTTGACTGATTCATGTTCATATTTAGAAAATAATTATAAATCAGGCGTGTATCAAATCCATGAGCACTATTGAGAATATAACAATAAGACATATGTAGAATATCGTACAAAAATCGGTTACCATACCGATGCATGAACAAATCCTGAATCGGGGCATACATTTGTCCCTAGATCCTATCCAAATACTGATCCTAAGTGTGTCTCGTGTCCCTATCTTATCACATATTCTGAATTTGCCCTTGAAACAGATCTCGAATTGGATCTTTTATCATATCCTCATTCCAATTTAGAATGTAAACAAAAATATGTCACTTGCCCTGATTCATGTACAGATTGTAAATATGACAATTAGAAATATTGATTACCCCCTCACAGGGCCACTCACGGGCCACTCATATCCACTCGCAGGGCCACTCACAGCCGCTCACTACCCACTATATCCCTGCCCTATTCCCCACTCAATGATATGTACTGTAGATGCTCATTTAAGTATTTGCATAGAAATATTACATTCACTGAAATTGTTGAAATGGAACAGGCTCATACATGATGAACATGGGAAGCCACAAAGTGGCAAACTCGGAGTGGATGATAGCTTCCACAACTTAGCATTGCAGCCCCCCGTGAGGATGGCGTCGATTTCATGTTGGGCAGCTTCAGATTCAGGAGCCTTGAACCAAAGATCGCACCAGTCATGTGTGCTGGTGGATGTTGCTCTGTTTCCGATGACGTCAAGCATGTATTCAGCATTTTTTTAATAGTAATAAAAACCTAGTTTATTGAGTCAGTTGTAGAAGACCATATATCACAACTACATGGTGTGTTCTGCTTGGCCAAGGGAAAGGCTATCTAGTTGGTGCATGTGGATTGCTGTTTCTACAGACTCAGGATGTGAAGCCAGAAGTGAGGACATCTGGTCGCAAAGGAATCGGACAGTGGGGGTCCTCGTCTATACTACATATGAGATGTGAAAATGAGAAATACATTACGTTCGTGGGGGCAATCTTGAGGGCAGCTACTGTCTAGCAAGCATATGGCAATAGGTAAATCATGTCAAGATTCACGCATATGGTGGGTCCGACTCAGGGAGGGGGCCTAGTGTGAGATCAAAGTGTGCAGTGATACGAACGAAGGTAAAGAGAGCGGCAATGCATTTAGGCGATACTAGGAGTCTGCCTGGTGTGAGGCAGTTCCGCACTGCCCTGTGTGCAGAGCATTGGATTAGAAAGTGGTCAGTGATTTTGGGACAGAGGTGGCAGCGATGACAAATAGGAGAGGGGAACTTCCCAATACGATAGAGGTGGCAATGCAAGTGGTTATGTTCATGATGAGGTAACCAAGCAGTGTTAAGAGTTTGCAGGGAAATGTGAAAAACATTCAGGAAGCGTTTGAGGGGGAGGATGCGGTTGATTCAATGATAGTGGTATTCAGCATTATCCCAAGCATCAGTACCACCTCCAGTTGTAACTTACAAGTACTCACGAGTCATATCAGGCATACAAGTCGAAGCACTATCGCCAAGGTCACCAAAATACATTGTCTTGCTACCCATCTTCAAGAGAAGAAGCCTGGTCAAGTCCAGAAGTAGATTTGTCCAAGAACCGAAAGGTTTTTAGCCTAAAAACCTTCATTAGCACCAGAACCTAAATGACAAAACAAAAATGTACCTTGGCAGCAAGTTCGACAGCAATAGCTGTACGTTCACGATGTTCAATACCAAGTGATCCAACAGCCATATCAGCATACCGCCTGATTCGAAGGCTTGTAGCCCAACCTGTGCAACGTATCTCTCAGCCCAGATCCCAGCCATCTACTGTGCAGAATCCAACATATGGCGAGTATACCCTTAGACCCAAACCGTTATTGTCGTTGGTTGAACGTCAAAACCCACGACTCACCATATCTCAACGAGGAACCCACACTCGCATGCCTCGCAAACGGACTCTTCTGTGGTGCAGAAGCCAACTCAGTATGAGTGCCGAGTTTGAATTCAATAGCAGAGGAATAGGGGGGGGGGAATATCCCATATTGTTGGACTGGAGTTCGGTGGATGCCATAGACTAATGGAGGCAATCCGGGTAAGGAGCGGGCAGCTTTCTGTAGATTAGCCAGTGCTTGCAAAGGAGATGTTGGTGGCGAAGGAGAGTGGGGTGTATGAACTTTATGGAGCGCCATTCAAGGCTGGGTGAAAAGGATGCGTGAGGGTGTTATTTTGTGTGATGAAAACCTGTTGTATCATTGTTGGTGAGCTGACAAAGTTGAAGAATATGTTGAGAACGTATGAGTAGGCTGCGAGACCAAGGCACCCTCTCCTAAACATCAGCTCGGTCCCTTCCATTGCCCCTAAATCCAGCTATCGTCATTGTCATTATCTGGCGAATCCCAGACTCATAGTAGCTTGAGTGTTGCGGTCATCACCCACTTTGTAGTGTTTGTCGGTCGTGGAGGTGGCTGGCATCATGTATGAAGGTGTTGGGAGAAGTTTGTACGAGTGGGGGGCATTGGCTGGGTTGGGGGAGGGGGAAAGGTGGGGGCAAAACAGGACTTGCAGGCAACGTTGATATCGCAGATGATTGGGAGGAGAGGAAGTGGAAGGGGTATCATGCATCATCAGCACACATGGAAGTCGGGGGGGAGGGGGGGTGAATGAAGGGGATGAACACACAATGAGTCTTCTCTCCAAAATCCAGCTATTCGTCGTCCATGTCGTCGAATCATTGAATCCTCATTGTTGAATCTTCATCATAGTTGAAGAATGGTGAATGGGGCCATTTGCATGGGTGGGAGGTGTTGGGTTGGGGGGAGGGGGAAGGGGCGAGGGTGGAGGCAAAACAGGGATGTGCGGGCAACATCAGTATCACAGATGATCTAGAGGAGAGGAAGTGGAAATGGTATCACGTGTCGTCAGCATGCATGGAGATTGGGGAGGGGGGGTGAATGAAGGGTAGATGCATGTACGACGAGTCTTTGCCCCCAAATCCAGCTATTCTTCGTCCACTTTGTCGAATCCTCATCCTGGTGGTAGAATTCTGGTTCTCGTCATTCATTCTATTTGCACAGACAGTGGTGAGTGTGACTAGAGGTGGGAACACATGTTCTGGTGTTGGTATTAAGCTTTCCAAAGTTCAATACTCAACCCCCCCTCTTCCCGCATTTTGTAACCAACCACTACTTACCAGTTTCAGGTTATCGAATATTGCTAAGGTGAGATACATGTTAGAACTATACTGACAAGTTAATTCAAGAATTTTGGTAGGAATATGCTGAAAATTGTCAAACCTACCTTCATTGCATATGATCGTCAGGCTACATTCTACGAGGTATGTTCATCTTGTCTTCGTTACCTTTCTCCCACCAATGCTAGACCCACATTTACAGGTAGGTGATCGGGTGATGGTGTGCTGGGGAGGACGTTGGAGGGCTGCAGAGTTGGTAGGCATCGAACACATGGTGCATTGGAGAGGACATTGGAGGGATGCAGAATCGGTATGTGTCGAACATCGCAGGAAGACAAAGCAAAAGAACGCAAAGAGTAATGGTCGCAAAACTGTAATGAAAGAGGTAAGCTGCCGGTATTTTGCAAGCTGCTGAACACTTACTTTTGCTCGTAATAAAAAGTAAGTTTCTATGTTCGTACAGGCAAGACGTCCAGGAGTTGTCACGCTGTAAACTGGTACAACATTCGGCACCCTGTGTAAGCTTTCCTTGAATTTCTTTACCTAATGCATGCTTATATCTTTAGTGTACGAAAAAAGAGAAATTAAAATGTGTAAATAGTTGACCATTAGATTGTAGCTGAACAATGTTAAAGCCTTGATTGAGGCTAGTAGGTATATTTTGTAGGGTGAATACTGTGTAGGAATGAATGAGTCTTTTGCTTGCTTTGGCTTAATTTGATATAAAAAAAAGAACTGTAACGTGTAAATAGTTATCCAGTTGTCCATAAGTATGTAGTTGGGTTTTTGATGAGGTAGGAAATACTGTGTAAGATGAATACTGTAGGATTTAAGGGGAATAAGTCCTTCACTCACTTTGGTTTAATTTGATAAACTTACAAACTAATACAAGTGACACTACCACCCTGCTTTTCTATGTGAATGTCCATCAAACAACGAGTCATTCGAAACCAGCAGTTCTCGAAATAGACATACCAATGGAAATTAAGGTTCCAAGGACTTTAAGCAGACAGCCCTAACTATGGATAGTATCAACATCATTCCTGATGATGTAAGATTTCATAGGCAGTTTTGGGTGTCAGCCCAGGGGCTTGGATGATGAGTAGTTGGTGAAGTAAGGTGAATAAAGGGAAGGGGAGATAAAGGAATTAAACGAATAAAGGATAAATTAAAAGGGATGGATGGGTGGTATTTAGCAGCACGTACTGAAGAATCTGACATGGTGTACTATTTCCCCAGCTGTTGCATGCAGGAAAAGTTGGAAAGAATGAGGAGACAAAGGAAGAGGGAACGTGCTGTAGTTCGAAGTATATCCATTAGTATGTAGTTTGTGGAACCAATGGAGCAAGAGCAAGTCATTCGAAGAGCACTTGAATCTCGAAATCTACCTACCTCCTTCGATATCATTCGCTGACAGTTGTATCTTATCCGAGTTATCCTGTTTAGCTTTATGCGAAGATTGACTTTTGTTCATCGATATGATACAAATATATGACATTTAGTAGAAGCACATACCAATGATCCTGACAGGGTATACCATTTATCGTAGTCAGTTGCATACAAAGCCCCTATTGTATACCTATTGTAGTTGCCAGCGACATGAGAATACAATGGAATACAATAGTAATCGTCTGTGTGCCTAAAAAGAATAATACATTGAGTTCGGCAAGTGTTCAGCAGTATGTACTTATAACTGTGATTCACTTTGTTGGAGCCGCTAGATTGTGATGTCTAACCTGTCAGTACAGAAAGCAAAGCAAGTTCTTCAAAGGGCGGTTGTTCGCAGCTCAACTCTTAGACTCTTCCCAAACTACATACTGGCGCAACTTTGTAAAGATAATCAATTAAATGTACACCTGACAGGCCGAAGGAACCTGGGAGTACCGATTAAAGACAATTTCATCGCAGCCCTTATTGCGTTTCGGAACGGTCAAAAGTTGCACAAAACTCTAAGAAACGACCAGCCATAGACGAACCTGAAGAGTCGCCAAAAAGAAAAAAGAATAGGCAAGTTGTTATGACTTCTATACTATCTAGTTACATGGACTGACATCATGGCAGACTAAACGAACGTGCTAGCGATATTGATTCTCAGTATCAACTCCTCCCCTATGAGAACATGAATTGTGACTCACCAGGAACTCCACACTTAGTAGACAAGGGATCGGATGCACCTATGGATATGGTTAGACATATATCCAATCTTGGAGCATCCAAACATATCACTGTGAAGGTGACGCGTATTCAGTATGTTACTGTATGAGTGTACAAATCTGTGAAGGACTGGAGACATGTACATGAAGTAGTTTGTGCTGTCGATGATAAAGGTACTCTCCACCTTTCTACAATTCAAAAGCAACTTGAAACGTCAGCTACAATTCTTGTAAGTGAAATTGTATTTACTCACTGTCAATTACTGAAACTCTGTAGCCCATAGACTCTAAAAGATATCATCCATATTATCAGTATAATCTGGGAAGACTTACCACTGATGAATTAGAGGACCTTATGGACTCTGAAGGATATCTATGAGCGATTTTTTGCACGGACAATCGTATAATACAATGTGAAAAGTAATAAACATGTGTATACTTAGAATATTACATGGCTAGCAAAATTGTATAGTATACAAGCCCAAGAATTTCATCCGAAGTATATACACAGATCCTTAGTTGGTATATCATGTTTCTTTCTATCTTTGTATGCCCCCTTATATGGCATCACTGTGGTTACATCCCCGTTAACCATGTATACCTGGTATGTATTTCTGAACTCATGGAAGTTAGCTGGGTTAAAGACAATCACGCGTTGAGGCATTCTAGTCAGGTGACCTGGCTTCACGAACTCTGGCGGTATTTCATGAATGACCTCCTCACCAATTACCCGCACGCAGAAACGTTTTTTGTCTCTCACTAACCCTTCAAAGTGACATTCCGCATTTTCCAGGTGTCCGTTTTCGAAACCAGAGTTTGCATCAGTTGGTTGCATACCCAAAATTATCACTTTTAATAATTTCCCTTTGAAGACGGTGCCATCAGCATCAATCATATGCTTTATCCAATGTTCTGCATATAATGCAATAAATCAATATTTCATGCAAGAGTAATGATACTATGCCTACACACCATCAAATGCAGTTGGTTGTCGAGCAGAGCCTTCACTGACAACAGCCGTTTGCATTGAGGCAGGGAGAGTTGCAGAGGGTTGCAGGGGGAACAACGATATTGTATTCTCTGGAGCTACACATATTTTAGTTATGAGTGATATAATTTGGTGAGAAACGAACTGCAGTGAGCGAAAGCAAATAATTCAGCGGATGCGCCAGAGGACACTGAAGCAACCTGGGGGGTCCTTGAGCTTGGATCCCAAGCGGGTGTTTGAGACCCAATCCCAGAATCATGTTCCCAGCGGGGTGTCGAACAAATGCCCAATGCAGGCTCGGTGTCCTTTCCGGTAGTTTGAGCAGTAAAAAAATCATTCATGGACTTGTCACTATACCTGTAATATTGTTAGTTATTTAAAGAGAGCAATATTATACCGTACAAATACTCTGGAATATACAGGTCCTTCATAGGAAACTCCAGAAGATCCCTCGAAAACATTAGGTGTTCCGGGACCTCAAGTTGCGCAACATTGCTTGCGCTAACGTTCTTCAGGATCCCACGAGTTCCTTTGAGTGGACCACACCTTACCCAGGCATATTTCCCATACTGGTACCAATAAGGATCCACTCGCATCTGGTAGGCCTCAGAACCATAGGAGGCAGCACTATTTATGGGTGAATCACTTTTTCCATCTGGCCACCGAAAAGTAGTACTTCGTTGCACTTCACTACAGTGGTCTAGGTCTGACGAGCGAATTTGCAGGTGACTAGCCTATTTAACTTGTTAGAATGAAACAAATCCACGTTAGTAAAAATACTGACCTCACCTAATGGAAAGGCAAAAAAGGTAATGGTCTCATCACCAATCTTTCCATTACATTCAACGGTTGTTACCATCCCAACTCTTCCTTTGTGCTCCCCAGATTTAACCCTAACACCATCGCCAACCTTAAAGAACTTCTGAAGAAGTTCCAGGGATTGTGAAAACATCTGCGTCGGAAACTCAACAAGATTCAGCGACACATTTTCTCCTTCAATATCTTCCACAAATGCTAGATAATCTTTTCCTCCTTCCAGCGTAATCTTTACTTGATCACCTATCTTTATATTTGATGATAGTGAGGCACGTTGGGAGAGTTCCATGACATCCGCAGGAATCTACCTACATTTCTCGAAGGATTGTAATTCATTTATTGTTGGCATAGCGTCGACCTGGTAGTAGTCATCAGTATCGAGTTTCCTACACACGATAAATCCATCCAAGGTATACTGTGAATTTTGAAATATGTATCCTTTGATAACCTTCTTCCCCACATCTTCATATTGAACTAAAAGTTCGCCTGGGCTTATCTCTCGGGCACGATCGACGTTGAATGACTCGCAATGTGGCAGAGGCATAATCTTCGACTTTGATGATCCTGCGACTTGCTTTTTCGAGGCCTTTTCGTAGAGGATTCTAGGAAAGTGGACGACGTCAATTCGAAATGAGCAGTCACAAACATTAGTTACAAATGCTAGGTCATAGTGGTAATGCCCTTTGAGCCTCACCCAAGAATACTGGGTAGGAATGTAAGTTGACGCTAGTTTTGTGTAGGAATTCCAGCATGTAGTAGGCGTCTGACGAATCTTATTGCAGAAAGCTTGGCTATAGATAGCCGCACACTTTTTAACGTCCTCTAGGCTGTGTCCTTCGACATAAACATGGCCTGGTATCATGGCTGACGTGAACGCGCTTTGAATATGCTTAGGACCAGCTTGGGTTGTGAGCATGTGCACTATTGTTTCCTCAGATCCTTCCTACAGAAGGCTAGTAAGAGCTTGTTTCGTGGGTTTTTTATACAGCTTACTACTGACCTGAACCAGAATGTCGAACATCGGCCAATCTTGAGGTGTTATACCGCTACGAGCGATACTGTGCTTATGGTTCGCAAGCATGGGATCGCCATCACATTCCAAATGGTTACCTACGCGCCTAGGCTTTTCGACATATTTGTTGGTCAAATGGTCAATGAAGCCATGATCAGCTTGAATGGCCTGTGTTAATGACAAATGGGTACTAGGAATATTGCTATCTTCATCGTCCATGAAATCGTCAATGAAATTGTCTATAGGAGAGGTATAGTTAGTATAACAGTTACTTCTTAAGACCCTTACATACCGTCTGAATCAATAACATCTTCGTCTTCCGAGCCAGTCGCTACTTCAGCTTCCAAATCTAAAAAGGACTGTGAGATGTTAATATAGTTCGCGTTCACGTTCATAAGTGTTAATAGCGTAGGGTCTCACTGCCAATCTTGCTCTTTTCGTTTTCCTAGGCTGTACAGACAGCGCTCAGTATTGTTAAATTAATAAATACATATGTCTTTACCTTCAAATTGCTTTTTGATGGTCCAGGCTGCGAGAGCGGTGTTTCATCATCTACGTCGTTAAACCATTGAATCTCTGACGCATCCTTCAGCGAGCCGTCCTGATTCAGAGCACAGTTATCTTGGGACATCGTTTAAATCTGTATAGGTAGGTATTGTAAGGTATTGTATTGTATTGCTACTATGTACTATGTAACTACAATATCTACATGACGGGGTGGAAAGAAACTTTAACGACGCGACTATGGTTCCTTTTATCATAGGTCCCAACTTAAGGGTAGGCATCAATGGTCATGTGAAATTTCTGCCCTCCCCACTCAGTCCCCACTCCCTCTTTGAGGGGGCAATGCTAGAGAACCCAGAGTTCATATTACTATACGCTACATAAACTGTGTATATACGTAGTCCATTATGATGTATGTAAGTGTGTGTCTATGAAAATCAAGAGCTGGATGTGTTGAGAGCTGGTGGTGTAAGCATTGTTATCACGGAAGAGCTGTGTTGAGAGCTGGTTGTGTTGAGAGCTGGTTGTGTGAGCGCCATTATGGAAGAATGGAGCACTTCAACCCATCCTCCAATCGTGTTGGTTAACAATAATGCTTGCAGTTCTTGAAAAAACAGTACAGCGACTATTATTACAATTACCTGTGTATAGGTAAGTGATTTCGATTTCGAAATCACAACGACATCCTTTTCAGAAGGATCTTTAGATGTAACAGTGTTCTTGTGGGATATGAGATGGATGGGATATATAAGATCGAGATATGTACTTATGACAGGTGTTGAATCCCATAGTTTAATGGGATAAGGTGACTTGCGATCATTGTTTTCTGAGGAGCCTGTGGCTACAATACACCTTGAACCAATAGAGACAGCCTTGAATTATGTTAAAGGATGTTAACCAATGCTATAGCTCTGAAAGAAGGAGAATTACCTCAACAACCTGGGTCAGAGCGTTGCTTTCGTGTGGCAAACATGACTGCATACTCCCAAAATGTGAAAATACACGAGGAGATCTGTCATCGCTACCAACAATCACGAGAGAACCATCCAGTGCACAAGCAAGTTGCATGGGAAAATTGCGGGAAATTGGGTGTTCGTAGGTTTTGAGTGGTTTAGAAGGCGGGAGCGAGTATGTGTCAACGCCATTGAATAGATTCGAAACATGGATCTCCTTCTTGCTAGAGACGATAGCATGGCCACTTGTCCCATATAAGTAAACATCGTGAATAATTAGAAAGTGAAACATACATGCAAGACCTCAAACGACGATTCCACTGAAGAGTCCACAGATCAACTTGGTAATTAATCCTTATGAGAGTGAGATCAGCTATTGTTGCAAACAGGGAGCAACACTCACAGCTCGTGCGTTTCAAGCACTGAAAAGAGAATCTGTTTTCCATCGTCATGGAAGGAGATGCTACAGATGATGTGGTTATGAGATGGCGTCCTTGCATACTCTTCGAGGTCGCCTATAATTTTCATAAGTGTCAAGAAACAAAGGTATTCAAAATGTCGTACCTCCAGAGTTGACTGACCACACCACCAAACAGCTGGTTCCAATACTAGCAAGACATTGACCACTCTTGTCAAATGTAATCTCCTCCATGCGATGTTCATGTGCCTCCGTAACACTTTTGCAGACAAACTAAAGAAAAAATGAACAAATGAAAAAAAGAAACTAAGGGAGAGTTACCTTGGTGGTTTCATAGTGAAATACCATGATGGAGCCATCTGCAAATCCTACAGCAAACCTCGAACACATGCCTTCAAGTTCTAGCATCCAAACTGCGGCTGATACAGGACCATGGAATACTAGGCTAACGGTCTGGAGAATTACTCCGCTAGATGTATCCCAAATGACAAATGTACCGTCTTCAGCTAGTAGTACATCATTAAGTCTATATTTATTTAAAACATAAGGAGACAATCCTACCTCCGCTTAACAACTTCGATGAATCTGGACACATTTTGAGGACGTTGATGGGCTTTTCATGGTAAAGAAGGGTATGGATTGTGGTGAACTATACATTTTGTTAGTTCCGAGACATGAAAGTTACGATTACACATACCTTTGGTAAATCAGCTTGAATCGACATGGCTATGAATACTTCCCACCAGAGTGAGGGAAGATATTCTTATAGAAAGGGCGGTTGCATACTTGTGGAGGTACTTGATTGTTTGATAGACAAAAATTTGTCGAATTGTAGACTGTACAATAGATAGACAATTAGTTCGTTAGATATGCATATGCTAATAAAATAATCGACTCATCTGAAGTGACATTTTGTTATCTTCATTTCTTCATCGTTGACAACAAGGATACATACCTGTAAGTGAACTCTTGTTTTTTTCGTTTCCATTCTTCGCGATGGCCATGAATAATAATGATTTGTGCCAAGGGGCACTTGGTTTCATTATTCTAATCTCCAACATATCTACCGGCATATAGTCCCCATCTGAACAGCCCCACTCGGTCCCCACTCAGTTAATCCATTGAGCCTAGTCCATACCCTTGTTCCACCTCGTATCCATTTTTTCTTTTATTTGTTTCTTTCTTTCAGTCCAACTAAGTCCTACTTTATGCATATCTACTATAGCTACATGAATATTAATTACTATCTATGTATTGTATCTACGGGAACATGGGAGTAAGAAAGAGAGAGAGGGAAAGCGTCCACATGATGCGGCACTTGCTTTGCAGTATGACCCAACTGAAGGGCAGGTTGCCGTGGGTTGCTGTGACCAGCCCTAAATGCTGGCACTATCTCTGCATCTACAACGACCTGCCCTCCAGCTGGGCCCTATCACAAAGCAACTCTCGAACCATGGGAATATTTTTTCTCTCTCTCTTTCATACCACCATGTTCCCTGTAGCTACAGTAGTTTACTAGTATTCAGAGTAGATAGCGTAGTATTATAAGTAGATAGAATAAAATGTATGCCAATACAATGTTTTCAGCATGAATGAGCACCATTAGTATTGTAAGGAACAGTTCCCCACTCACTCCCCACTCGAGTATCGTCCCTGACCTGATAGTACTAACCTCCATTAGTATTACCCCCGCTCGCTCACCCTCTATTATTGTGTATCCTGGATATGGTATTCTTATAATGTAAGTATGTCGTTGTGTCTCACTGGCGTACTGGTATACTAACAGAATAATTAGGTCCTATTGTATTCCCTGGATACGGTATTATATGGGTATGCTAATCTGTTTTACTGGCATAATAGTATATACTAATACAATAACCAGGTGTTATTTAATGTGACATCGGCAGGCCATGCTGCTCATTCAAACATGTCGAATGATGAAGCCCCTCCCGTGGGCAGCCTTCCCGATCCTATTCAAACAAGGTGCAGGAGTAGGACAAGAGCAGCTGAGCAGGTATGTCAGGTCATAAATGACCGTTGTATGAATTCTTACATTTGCTCTTCAGATTACTGCTGCAGGTCCTCCCGTAGATGCTGGCCATCCATACCGTCCCATTCCACCAAGGCTGCAGGGCAAGATGAGACTCGCCGGTGAGCAAGTACATCCAGTCATACACTCCCATTATACGTATTCTTACACCCAGTTCTTTAGATTACTGGTGCAGGCCCTCCCATAGATCCCAGCCATCCGTATCAGCCTGTTTCACCAAGGCTACATGGCAGGACACAATCGGTCGTCAAGCAGGTACATCTAAGTCATATGCTATAAATTAAATGAACTCTTACTCCTGCCTTTTAGACTAATATTACATGCCAGCATTATACTCGCTTTCGAGTGGAACAAGAACCATCGCCGCCCAATGAACTAGCACCAGGACAGGTGGAGGTTGCGCAAGGTGCACTCCGTAATCCACAGGCATGTATACCATCCTTACTGTCTTGATATTGATCACTGAATACAATTATAGGGCCCCGGACTTGGCGCATCTGGACCACCTTCACGCCAACCACTATCCCCTGCACCTAGCTTGATAACATCAAGCACGCCGACACATGCATCGCTTCTGCCATCTCTGCTTCCAGGAACTTCAGCTGCATTTTTCGGCGGCAATCCTGCTCAGCCATCTGAAGTGGGTGCGCTGGTATGTACCATTTAATCTTTTCAACATGCCCTTACTCAATATAACTGTAGGGCCCCATACTCGCTGCATCTGGTCCACCCCCTCAACACTCGATGCCCTCTGTGCCTATGTCAACGGCATTGGTCTTGCATCCATCTCTGCTGCCTGAAATGTCAGCTCGCCTCCAATCGTCTCTGGGGAGCATTGCTCATCCACCCCCAGCATTACCCCCACCTATTCCAGCAGTGGTGGCACATCCATCTCTGCTGCCTGTCGTGTCGGCTCGCCCCCAGTCCTCTCTGGGGAGCATTGTTCATCCACCCCCAGCATTACCCCCACCTATTCCACCAGTGGTGGTGCATCCACCTCTGCTGCCTGGAGCGGCAGTGCATGGTAGCATTATTGCTCCACCTTCACCTCCTTCCATTCCAGGAGCCTTTTGTGAGAGTCCTCCACTGGACCGTATTATCTCAATGCAGGTCAATAATGTCAACTGTTCGTCATCCAGCTCTCAACAGCCTGTCATACCCAATGAACTAGTTACGCCTCAACAAGATTCCTCTTCCAGCATGGTGGTAGATCACCTGCAGATTAACCAGCCTTCCATCATATAGCAACAGGCCAATCCGACTCCTATCCCCCATCAGCAGGAAACGATGGAGGTCGATGCTCATCATCAGAATGGTCAGCCTCCCATCCCATCGCAGCTAGCTGGTGCTCCTCCCCACCAGCTGGACAGCCCACCTCAGCAACCAGCCGATCCTGCCCTCAACCACATTCAGCAGGATGGCCTACCTCCTGCCCTTCAGCAGCCAGCCGACCCTGCTCCCAATCATGCTCAGCAGGACGGCCCACCTACTACCTCGCAGGATGGCCCACTTCCCACCCCTCAACAGCCGGCTGGTCCTGCTCCCAACGTCCACCAGCAGAACGGCCCACCTCCTGCCCCACAGCAGCCAGCTGGTCCTGCTCTCAATGTCTATCTTTCTCCTGAACAGGTGAGGTCTTCTTATATAGTAGTGCACCTCATACTAATATTGTTAGTTAACAATAGTTACGCGATGTGTGATGACTTCAGTCGACATATCCATCTGAGAGATTATTTCAGAAATATGCTCCACTGAAAGTCCCCAAGGCAAAGGCAAAGGCAAAGGTCAAGCATCCTCTCCTTCAGAGGATGTGGATGACCCCATGGATAGTGGGGATGAAACTGAGAACAATGTCCAAGGCGATAACAGTATCCTAGTCCCTTCCTCAAGAAAGTGTAAGAAAAAGGAAGAAGATGATCAGATGTTTGACATATGTTCATGTCTCTATTCTTCGACACATAGGTTAACCTTTTCGTAGCAACATCTCCATGTCAGAAGTAACAAAGAATAAGGAGTGTGGTAGAGAGAGAATAGAGGATAATGAAGAGCAAAGAGGGTGATAGTGGAGCAAAGACTCAGACACAAACACAGACACAGACACAAGATGGGGAGGAAACTTGTTAACATCTACCAAAGTACAAGGGGTTTATATATACAAGAAAGCACAGCCATGTAACTAAGGTAACTGACAGCTGTCAATCTGTCAATCACATATCTGTCAATCACATATCTGTCAATCACAGAACTGTCAAGTATGACAGGTGACAAGTGACAGCTGTCAAAGAAGCTGTGCAACCCTGAATATCTAACACTCCACATCTACCTGAACGAGACAAAAAGGCTGTGGTACACTCACACTCTGGAATTTGTCTGTCCATCTGCAGAAGAACTCAAACAGTTCAGGGACCGCAAGCTAACTCTAAACGCAGCATCACCAAAATTGAATTGGATGGTGCCCTTCACTTCCGAGTGGAACAGGGAGATGATTCGGCTCCTTGCCTTGGATTACCAGATTGTGCTGAATGGTCAAGTCAATTTCCATGTTCCTAAGGGAGAAGAGACAATGGCGAAGCTGGCGAAGAAGATCAGTGAAAGACTATGACGGAGTGCTCTAAAGTACAGGCGGTTACAGCGAAGTATTGATCCCATAAAGAAGTCTGAGTTAGCTATCGCTGAAGCTGAAGAGAAAGCAAGGAATTGTAGGTTTACTCATCAGGAAGGGGTACGTGTATAGTTTAACTTCATATTACTTTCACATACTGAATGCACTTTCAGATGTGGAAACGCAGAGGGAAAGTTGTTTCGGCTCACCTGACCAATAACACTGAAAACTATCAGTTTTGGAGGGGTGTCGAACACGTCCACAATGCATTGGGAGCTATGGGGATGAGCTCAGACAAAACCAAAATTGAAGGTACAAGTACCCAAAACAAAGTTGTTCGTTGAAAGAAGAAAGCCTGGCTTAACAATAGTATTTCTTTGTTGTTCCGGGATGTGGAGGCATATGGCACTGGACTAAGAAAGGGAGGTGGAAATGTTCATTGCATCAGGGAGTACAATGGAGCTTCATCTAAGTCTCCTCCATCTGAGATGAATGAACCATCACCAGAGCAAATATGTGTTCAGAGACTTCCAATCAATTTCTATGATACAACTTGGTACAAATCCCTTAGTACAGGACAAAAAGCTGCCATTGAGGCCAGTCCTGTCGAAGATCTGCCCGATATGGTATGTTACTTTCATACTTAAGTGTTTCTAAGTCTGATGATCATTTGTTTGTTTCTACAGTCTGTGCTGAAGAAGTAATGGCTGATCCAAAGTTGATATGGTAGGACTTCAATAGGACTTCATATATACCTATAGGGACAGCTTTATAGCCTACATTCGCTGTATATATGTAGTGGTTATGACTGTATTGACTGTAGATATCGTCATGGTTATATAACATGGACACTGTCTTCATATAATGGACTGTATTGACTGTAGATATCGTCGTAGAATAACATGGACATTGTCTTCATATAATGGACTTAGGCAAATGCATGGGTACGCCATACCCACATGGGTCACGGGTAAGGGTACCAGTGGGTATGGGTATGGGTCAGGTCTTCGAGACCCGTAACCCGCAGGTACCCGTAGACAGTTTATTGAATAAAAATGACTGAAAGGAAGATTTTACAAGCACTATAATAATAATGAATAAGTACATAGCATATATTTACCTAGATAGTGTTTGTGCTTAGAGAAAAACCTCGGTTTTTCATTTTGTTCAGCTCGCGGGGTTGACCTTAAATGATATACCTAATGCAATTCATTCAAACTAACATTACTACTCCAATTCTTTTTGCATCTCTTCGATATTTCTGGTACAGATAGTGCGTTGCTGCACGTTTCTAACGACCCTACATACACAATTTATGGCCGACTCGTTCTGGTTCTATAAATAATATTGTCTACCTCTTCCCCAGTACACAGAAATTAGGATTCCCCTCTATATCACACTCGCTCCCTTTGTATTTCAACAGAAATATCGCAATATTATGTACTGGTTACATGCAATATAGTACCTGTTCCATATAACTGTGTATTGGACCTGAGACAATGTTTATTTAATATTCTTCTATGTTATGTAGAATTTCCTATATTTTGAAGATGGTACAACACAACAAGCAGTGTTCATGCTAGTCTCTCATACTTTCATGCAATTATATCCATGTTGTCTATGTACGAAATGAGCTATTATAAACTATATTGGCACATCTTGTTCAAGTACTATGAAATAGATATTCTATATCTTTTATATACTAGAGATAGTACAATACAAGCAGCAATTTTGACTCACTTCTCTTGCATACTCGTGTACTAATACCTGTGTTGTATAACTACAAAATGAGCTATTATATACAATGTTCGCATATCTGCTTCAAATACTACGAAATAAGCATTCCAAATTTCCTATTTTTGGAGATAGTACAATAAAAGCAGCCATTTTCATGCAATGTTCACATATGCTTGCATACTAATACTAGTACCATTTAAGTATAAAATAAGCCATTACAAAAAATTATTGCACATTTGCCTCAAGTGATACAAATTAATTCATCATATGTTTATTCTAATTCTAAAATAAGTACTTAAAACCTGTGGGTTGTGATACCCATGGGAACCCGTACCCGTGGGAATGGGTACGGGTTGACGTGGGTACGGGTATGGGTCGAGCTTGAGACACCCATGGGTTACCCATGACGTTGCCTAAATAGACTCGAGGTCATTTTCACTGCCTCAAACAATTCTTAGTACATCCATATATAAAGTCAATGGCTGCCCAGTTCTTTTCATAATCTAGTAGTACAGGAAATTTTTGATTCATCTATGTATTAACATTAGACAAGTACTGAAACTAAAGAGTACAGAAACCCTTACCAAGTCAATAACGAGGTCGATCTTCTCCTTTGGCTGTTTCTTGAATGGCTGACCCCTGATCAAGTGCTCAGAAACACAATCCTTCACGAACTGCTGTTGTGGTGTTAAAGCCATTTTGGGTGAGCATAAATAATTATTACCTGCACATTTTTATACTGATTTTTGTCCCAGCCCAAAATTGAATGTAGTGAATACCTACCCCTCCCTGGTCGACCCAATTCACCTCGTGGCTTAGAGACCAACTTTCCATCGTGAAGTGACTGATCTCGAAGTGGTTGTTGTCGATGGGATTGGACTTCAAGTGGCCACTCTTTGTGTAGGGTAAGGGTGTGCTGAGGTTCAGGTAATGTATCTAGTGTAAAGGTTTGACGCAAGCTCAGATGTAAAGGCATGGAATTCATTGCTGTGACGTCGTTCTTCATGTTCTGACTTATATATTAACATTATAGGTATTCCTTTATCCGGACTTGTGTCCTACCTTGTTCTGCTTATTGTGAGCAATGGTGGTCTTGTTTTATAAGCACCTTCATTGGTCCGATTCAATCGGTTAAACCAGAAGTTGTCATGTCAGTATGTCCTTTATTCTATATATATCAAGTATCATGTCTCACTGACTTTAAAAGCTGTATCACTGCTGCATCTCCAGTATTATATCAAGTTTCAGGTACATTCCCAGCCATTGCTTCTACCTATATACTAATCGCTCTTCGAAGAGGAATATGCCCTGTCCAAAGAAGGAGAAGAAACTAGCAATCTGCTATTGCAAGAAATGCAACAGGGTCACGATGACCAAATTGGACCTTATTGCACATGTGAGCGAAAATAACACTGAAGACGATCTTCAAGGCATTGAAGATCAAGTGTTTTCGCTTACTCTTGCTGAAGCTGGCCCATGTTCTCCCCAGGACATACCTCCACCTTTGATTCCCCAACCTTCTCCCTACAAGATAGATGCACAACTGACGTTCCAGCGCTTACTGGAGTGTGACAATAGTCTAACGCTTTTTCACGACAGTATTCGTGCAGTCTTTCAAGAATGGCTTGAAAACAGAACACGGAATCCAGCTATGCAGGACAAAGCCGCCAGATTTCCCGTTAGGAGTCAGGCTCATGCTTATCTCTTGAGCCAAGAGTCCTGGCTGCTAGATCTTATAGCTTGAGTTTGTCTTGTCCCGACCTCTGGAGATGGTGCAAACGAATTGTTCAAAAGTTCAGTGCATACGGATGCAGACTCGCTACTAGCAGATATTCAAAAGTGCATAGAACGCTGGAGTAATTTGGCCTTTCCCTATGGGAAATCCTATGACACTGGTAAGTAGCTTAGTACTGGGGATAGTGTGATAAATAACTCATTCAACAGATGTTCACTTTGACCACCCCCTATGCCTCAGCCATCCAGCTCTGGCAGTTTGCCTTTTCCTTATGGTCGCTGTTAGTGTTTTTGCGAATGCTGCATGCCCTACTTGCAACTTCATCCTCTGAATGGCCAAGCTTCTGCTGAGTGCCGCTACCTCGACTGATCAGACACTGCTCCTGGGATCAATACCGGACAACCTGTGGACAGTGAGGAAAATGTTCAATTTGGAACCCAAAACAACAACCTATGCCACCTGCCCATCTTGTGCTTCAATTTATCCCCCGGGTGTAAAGGATGCCTACCTGCTTCGCTGTACATTCAAACGCTTTGCTAATGCAAAGCCATGTGGAGTGCGCTTAACGAAACACACTGTTCGGAACGGTGTGACTATTGTGGTTCCGGCATGGCCATATATTATGCAAGACTTCATGGCCTTCATGGGCGCACTGTACACGCGCCCCGGTGTCGAGGAATTGATTAGGTGGACCAGACAAGCCTTGACCCATGATGGCTTTTGAGATATTAATCAGGCAGCAGCAATTTTCCAGTTCACTGATGCAGATGGGAAAGTTTTTGTTGACTCTAATGAGGAACTACGTACACTCTGGAGCATCAGCTATGATGCCTTCAATCCATATCACAACAAAGCCGCAGGAAAGTCAGTGTCAGTGGGGTCATTGGCGCTTGTATGTCTTAGCTTACCCGCAAGCATGTGTTATCGACCAGAGAATATATATCTCACCAGGTTGATACTGGGACCTCGCCAACCATCTTTAGATGGCCTGAATCCATATCTTGCTCCACTTATAGATGTTTTCCACCAGAGCTATCATAAGGGTACTTGGTATAGTCGCACACATCAACATCCTAATGGGATTTGTGGTCAGGAGGCCATTGTTTCCGCAGTATGTGATTTACCGGGTTCTCGCAAGCTGACAGGATGTGCATCCCATTCTGCGACGATCTTTTGTTCATTGTGCCATCTCAGGAAGCAGGATATCAACAATATTAACTGCTTGTCAGTTGGCTGGATGCCAGTTACCTATGAAGAACATCTTAAAGCTGCGATGGCCTGGCAAGATGCCGCTAGTAAATCCCAAAGAGATCAGCTCTTCAAAAAGAACAGGATTCGTTGGTCTGAGCTTCTTTGGCTTGAATATTGGGACCCAACGAAGTACACAGTTGTTGATGGGATGCACAACTTTTATCTAGGTCTCGTAAAACATCATTTTCGCGTCATCATAGGTATGAATTGGGATGAAAACCTGGAACTTAATGAGAAGCTGGAGGTGGAGGAGCCTACAGCAAAGGCTATTCAGAAAGGGCTACAGGTGATGTCATCCCAGCCAACATCATCTAGCCTGCGTAGATTGTCTATACTGGTATTGCGATCACTCTGCCAGCATTTTGGTGTCTTAGGCAGGCTCAAACATATGGGTTGGCAAGTTAAGAAGCAGAATTATGTTAATGTGCTTGTAAGTCATTCCTTTCGAAACGATTCACCATCATTGATTAGTTGAAAGCTTGACAGCTCAAGGTCTGGAGGGGGTGATGAAGCCCACCCAGCAGCACATGGAGTCATCAGCAAGCTGGCTGGTATTGAGATTGATATCAATGAGTTGGCCACTGTTGATGCACACTCTAGCATCCCTCTTCTTGATCACAATGACTTGAAACATATCCAAGAAGACATTTTACACACCATCTGTCCAAGTTGGCAGGCAGGTCCACCAGCGAACTTTGGTTCACCTTCTCATGGTAAATTGAAAGCCAATCAATGGCAAACGTGTATCGACTTCAACTTGACTATTTCATTGGTGAAGATGTGGGACAGCGAAACTAACGAATCATTAATGGGTGGAAAGAAACAAATGGCACTGGAAAGCACACCGCTTCTTGCTACCGCTATCAGATATGCTACCTCTCACCGAGTAAAACATGGTCATTATGACCTGGAATACAAGAAGTTTATGTTAGTGTATCTTCACTCAATTTGAGAGCTGAGGCCTGACGTCGATCTCCATCCTATACATCATAATGCAGTTCACCTGGCAGAACAATTACGCTTGTTTGGGCCTATTCATGGCTGGTGGATGTTTCCGTTTGAACGGGTAATTGGTAACCTGCAGAAGAAGAACATTAACTTCAAATTTGGTTTGTCCTGATCATCAATCATGTAGAATCCATACTAAAGGCCCTTCTAGGAGAGCTGGAAGCATCTATGCTGAGAGCTTTCTGTGCTGCATCAGAACTTCGGGTATTCTTACAGTGCCCGGGGTGTCCTGAAATTCTCAAACAGAGCAGCAAAATCATTGAAGACTGCTTTCCCAATATTCAATCGGGGACTCTAATAAGTGATATGCAATTCTTGGTGGACGACGTATGTCAACCCATAGGTGGAAAGCGGATCAAGCTTGATGCTGATGTTGCTGAAGCAGCGGGTTTGGGAGGTAATTCTATAGTGACCCAGTACAATCATTACACAGTCAGCAGACATCAATTATCATTGAAACATAACACAGCAAGGAATAGTATCATATTCTACAGGGACCCAGACTCTTTGCAACTAATTCCAGCAGTGATTCGAACTATATTTGTTGTAGCCTGTCAACTGCAGGTTCATTTTGCAGTTCACCCCTACAGTGGGTGAGCAGATGTAGCAAGTGCATTTGACAACTTCAAAGAGTTTGGTGTAGGTCTTTGGAAGGATTTACTGGACGATCATGTTCACATAATTTCTAACAAAACCCAAATTTACCCTGCTATTAAACGCAAGTGGAGCGATGGAGTTCTGGCCTTGAAGCCGTTTATTCAAGTACGTGTACGTTAGCTTAAAGATGACTTATCCTAACTTGCAAAAATTTGTTATAGGACTTTTAGTACATTCTTTAGAAACTTTATTCGCAGATCCTATTGGTAAGGTAATAAATACTATTGTTTGCTGTATATAAAACAAGCTGTGAGTGCCCTAGTCAAGCTGTTTAATATAAATCTTCAATAGTTAGACTTATGAACTCTCCCCCTGGTTGGCGTTTCCATATGTCGGGAGAGCAACTAACTGATTCAAGGTCAGGACAGTATGTACGAAGTATTGCGATGAAGGTTTGCATACCCTCTTTGCTGTCTGTGAACTGTGTACTACTCCCATAAGGAGGGTGTATGGTTAGTTTCCATAGCTTTGAAGCACTCTCGAGCAACTTTGTGTAGTAATCCTGATCGCAACTTGTTAGAAAAAAGGCAGTAATAAGGTAAGACAACGCACATAATACAATAGCTCTGAATACTGATGGTTGATCTCCAGATTTTGGCATTTGCATATGGCATTCACGTCTGGAATAGAGCATTGGCATGGTATGTCTGCTTTTATATGTTTGTCGAGTGAGTAGGGAAGTACGATATTGATGCTGGCGTCGGTGCTGAGCCGGTGAGAATGTTGAAGAGGGGAGGTGATGTTCGCCATTGACTTGCAGAATTCATGGGTATATGGGTTTGGAAAGCCATCTGTTAATCAAAGCTGAACTGCCTTCAGTTGGGATGAGATATTGGTCAGCTTGAAGTCCTCAGTGCATGTTATGTCAGTAACATTCTTCGGTATCCTGATGGACCCTTTACTGACTGACCGACTCTCACACCATGTACTGCATATCCATAATCGTTGTAGCTGGGACAATGGAGACGTAGAGCGGGACCCAAATGTGAATGGTTTGTCACATGTAATCAGGAGCGTCCTAAGGTTTGACATAGACCCACAAAGTAGGACTGGCTCAATATCCTTTCCACTACTCCCTCTGATACTCAAGAAATTTAGAGATGGCCCACTTAAAAGTATCGACAGCAAGTTGATCATGCTTTTGTTACCGAAGATGTGGGTCGATATACGGAGGTTCTGGAGCCTAGCAGTGATATTATCTCTAATCCTTTTGTAAGGGATCTGCGGCAGACATGGCAATGGCGATACAGTTATGCTGGTGACTTGAGGAGCACCTGTGCTGTCGAACCCAATGCACGTACAAGAAGGGGGGAGACTCGCCAGGATGACAGCAATAGACCCAATAATGCACGGCTCTGCAAGGAAAGTATCATCATCCTTGTTTTTGCAATGATGAGTGATAGCGAGTTCCTGCACTCCTAAAGCCTTGCTCAGGAATGTACTAAGCCCTTCATAGTACTCCCTGATACAACCTAAGCTGACAAGTACTCTGTAGCGTCTAGAGCGTGTCGATATATGTTCTAGGAGATGAATCGCAGCCAGATGGACATCCCCTGTTAAGGCTATTATGGCATGTCCAATGCAATCAGTTTGTAATACCTGTTGCATTCTAAGAAAGACCTCCAACGCTGCATAGCACAGGTAACGATTGGCGTGGAGTAACTGCAAGATGTCACCCTCATCAACCTGAGTAATTATCAGGTCTACTAGTTCCACTGGAAGCTTTAGGATTGGGAAGGAGTCCTGCTAAGCCTTCATGCATTGGTTTTTGATGGTCGCCTATGTTCAATTTCAATTCTATTCAGTAACATTATTTCGTAAGTACCATTTAGTTAAACATACCAGTTTACACTGCTTTCTAATTCCTTTGTATTCTGGCAAAGGATCATCAATTTCTTGGGAACCATGTTTGCATGCGGTGCTAGTTGCTCTGAGGCTCTTAGCAAAAGCCCGTGTAAATACACGTGCAACCGACGTCAATTCCTACATATTAAACACTTAGAACATAATTACAGTCAAGAAATTTGTTAATACTCACCAAGTTGCAGCCCAGAGAGAAGACATTTCTGAGATTGGCCATTGCTGTAAAAGTTGATAGTGAAGTTAAACTGAAGATGATATATGTAACGATTATACTGACCTTAAATGAGTCTTGTTTTATAGAGCCTGAGTACATGTTTTGAATGGGCATAAAGTCCACAATAACCTGAATCCCGTCAGTAATTTACAACAAGCTGAAATCTCCTACTCAGTCGATATTTCTTCATGTATGTTCAATTCGGAGGTATGTTGGTCTGGTTATTCTTTGTTGGATTTTGAAAATGATGCGGAAAATGGTGACGTTCGGAGATGGAATGGAATGCCTGTCAAATGCTCCACCTGCAATTGTGTTATACCTGATCGCACCAGTGTGCGTAGTAGGATAGTAGCAATGGAACAAAAGTCTTTGTACAACAAGATGTTAGGCAAGTTCCTTTCTTTTATCTGTATGACGCTTCCAACTCCACTAGACTAACAAAATTATGAATACTATGGTGCGGGTAAGCTTTCGCCAAGCAGGGAATGAGTGGGGATAAGAGGAAACTAATCAGTGAAACAATAACACAGAGAATACATCAACACTGTACTCGTTTCTGACACCAGCTCTATTAGATCACCTTCCAACATGAAGCCAGCTACTCTTACTGCACATACTTTGGTATCTTTGGGTTAATTATTGCTAATTGCATTTTTTCAGTTCGACTTAAAATATACACTCAACCAATATTCAAGAGCGATCAATGACTTAAAGATAAACCAGGATGGCTCTAAACTTGCAAGCGGTGGTGAGCGGCAAGCCCTCTGAATTATTTATATGCATGTTTAAAATATACTATTAGGTGATGATGGACTTATGGTAGTATGGGAGTTAACAACAGGCGAAAAACTTTGGGAAGCGTCCGTCATTGGTGAAGTTACAACCGTTTGCTAGGCACATTTCACAGAAACAGGTTCCACAATACTATATTTCGGAACAGGTAGCGGTGTAATCCGAGGATATCAGGAAAGTAAAACTGGAGATGGTTATGAGCATGTGTTGGCGATATCTGCACATGATGGCCCTTTGGAAGACCTGAAGTTTGATCTGTTTCATAGTCGCCTCACTTCGCTTGGGGCAGGCTCTCTCAAAGTGTGGAACTTGGTTTTCCCAGGTATGTTATTTGTCCCCTAGGTTTCATATTGCGCTCACTGAATCTCTTGGGTCAAGCTTCTCTGTACATAGAGTCTACCCCTCACCCCCACACAGCTAGGAGTGTCATGTTTACGCAGAATGGGGTGGAATTAATTCTCTGCTATTTGGAATCTCGTGAGATGTAAGCCCCACCATCATGCTTTTATCCTTGAAGTTTTTACATGTGGTTGTAGCTTTTGCTATCAGCTGAGTCCTTGGAAAATGCGATGGTTTCATGAAATCCATACCAGAATGTCAGTCTCTCTCTTGCCTTATAGTTAACTGCTCTGCCTGATATGTTGTTACAGTGGACATGCCATCATTGGCACAGATAATCATACTCTACTAGTCTCTAATCTTCAAGATGGCATTGACATATATGCCATTCCGCCTGTACAGCCACTTAGGTTGTTAAAGCATGCTATCTGCTCAAATGTGTCTCTTGTCGTCTCATCTGCCCTGGAAGGTGAACTGGTAGTTGTTGGTAGTGATGATGGTTCAGTACATGTATATGATCAACGCTTGGGAACCTTGGTTGCACTATTGCCCCATGGCTACGGTAAGTAATTAATGTTATACACATGAGAACGAAGAAATCTAAATACTTTGCTAGTTGAAACGCTAGTACAAATAACTGAGGTTTGCAAAGTTTCTAAATACTAGCGATGTTAATGCTAACTATATAATAGGTATTCAGTTCTGAAAAGCAGTGTGTCATTGCGACTGGAATGTCAGATAATGGCAATATCAAAATTAAGGTATGGACTTCAAGTACCAGCACTGACTTGAGTACGGACACATCGGGCACTAGCACAGTTTGTTCTCCTGAACCAATACTAGATTTCAAAAGAACTCCACTGAAAATGCTTCCAATCAGTTATGGCCTTGGCGGTATCCTGATCATTTGTATGCTTTGTCTTTATGTTTCGGGGTATGTAGATGTAGTAGTATTTTTTACAATTATCGTAGTTGGATTTATGTCATTATTCTTTTTAACTTCCTTCCTTAGTTACAGCACTGTATAGTGTATTAGTGCGCTAACATATGTATTGTTTCCTTCTTGACTGATTAGCGCTTGCTGATTCCGATATCTATTGTCTTGCCATGCTACATCAACACCTTTCAGTAGAGATATTGTTTTTGTATGAGTTGTATGTACGTGTTTCCTTCCCTGTAACTAACTTTTTATTGTTTCATAGGTATAAGTATATGATGTATTGGCATGGAGAAGACTCAAAATGCCTCCATCCAGAAACTATCGTGTTTTGCATCGTTTCTCTCCATCGATGCTTTGTATGCAGTTCTCACCAGAATGTTTGCTTACCCCACCGCCGTGCTCCCTCAGGACTTGCTACCCACTAGATGAGGATGGCGAATCTGAGACCAGCTCTGTGGTGGTACTGATTCCAAAACCGAAAGGTGAAGCAGGAAAAATATACATACTAGTTGACCATGTACAGTGTAGCCCGGAGCAACTTAGTGATATGGAGGTAATACATTGCTTTTAAATCTTTTAAATTGCGAATTCTTACTTAGTGGGCACGGTTTTCAGACCCACATCTTGGTAATTGTGAAGGAGGTGTTGGACTTCAGTTGCACATATGCGACTCAGGAACAAAGCAAGCTCACTACTGTTTGCAAGAAAGTATGTATTTAATGTTTGTCACATTAACTGTATCTAGTTTATTGACATATTTTAAAGGCCGCTAACCAGTATCCCGATCTGCTCAAATATGATAATAACTGGATTACACTCGATATCATCAAGATTATACTGCGGAATCACAGGAAAGGTTGCCGAAAGTCAACTACAACTACAAAGGAAGTTGGTGCTGGCTTGAAGAAAGCTAGGGCTGTTCGTTTTGCAGGATCTCGAGTGGGATAATTAGCGAGGAGTAGTGTTGGAATACCAGAGACATCTATATTCAAATGTCTCAATGATCCCCGCTTGCGCCACTATATGTTTCACGTATATTCTCCATTTTATTTTATGCCACTATGCTATCCCTTTTATGTACTATATATTTTGTATTTAAATCTGTACACTATGTTGTTTACTGTGTGCGATTACCCCCACAATATACGCCGTCACACGATTTTATTAGAGCCTTTGACAAGTAGGGTAGGAATGGAGTGGGGAACCAGGCGGGAATGGAGTGGGTAGTGAGTGGTAGTGAGTGGTCATGAGTGGTCCGGTGAGCGGATGTGAGTGGCCCGTGAGTGGCTGTGAGTGGCCCTGTGAGTGGGTAATCAATATTTCTAATTGTCATATTTACAATCTGTACATGAATCGGGGTGAGCGACATATTTTTGTTTACATTCTAAATCGGAATGAGGATATGATAAAAGATCCAATTCGGGATCTGTTTCAAGGGCAAATTCAGAATATGTGATAAGATAGGGACACAAGACACACTTAGAATCAGTATTTGGATAGGATCTAGGGGCAAATGTGTGCCCCGATTCAGGATTTGTTCATACATCGGTATGGTAACCAATTTTTGTACGATATTCTACATATGTCTTATTGTTATATTCTCAATAATGCTCACGGATTTGATACGCGCCCGATTCATAATCATTTTCTAAATATGAACATGAATCGGTCAAATGACATATTTTTGTACATATTCTAATTGTTAACTACATCGGGTTGTACCATATTTACCCTGATCCGATTTGGTCCTGTCTGAGGTGATAACCCTACTACCTTAAAAGGTAGCGGGAATTATCTCGATAATACAATCTTCAAACAAAGAAAAGAGAGATATGGTGTGAAGTGCATACATGGATTACTTGATTGACATACTACAAACATGCAAGGGCATAACCGAATAATAGTACAACATAAAATTATTCCAATAAATATCCTACAATCACATCACCACCAAACACCACCTCATAAAATAACCCATACCAACTCAACCCTACGACTCCACAATATCACTCTCCACAAGCGTATCATCCGTAGCCTCAACCGCATGCCCCCCTCTCCGTTCATGCCCATTGAGTGCATCCACCTCCACCCGCTTACCCGCCTCCGTCACTTCCTCAACACCCTTCGCAAATGAAGCCCACCCCTCCTCAACAAGCACTGAATCCATCCTCAAATACCGCCCCTCAACACCCCCCTTCCACTTCTTCCTCTCCACGGACGTATCCTGCGACCCACCAACAAACACACTCACACTCCCCGCTAGCGATCTCAACTTCTCAAACCCAGGATACGCACGGAGACTCTCGAACGCCATGTCTCCAATCGATTCGTAAAGGGTACATAAACCAGCAAGCAATTCGTCAATATGCCGCGTGAAGTTGTATATGTCGTGTTGGCGCAGGAGGGGGATATATAAGGACATCTCGTCACATAGCTGGAAGGCGTAGTCTAGCACTGTTGATTGCATCGAGGAAGCGGAAGTAAGTGAGCGGGGATGCTTGAGCAGTCGCACGAGAACCTTCCACACAAGCTGCAAAAGCTTCCATTTCTCCCTCAATCGTTCATGTACAGGCTTCATCCGCTCTCCACTAGAATCAATAACAACCCGCTGCCCCGTTATCCCCGCACCCACATCAAGCTCCCCCTTCGTACCCCTCACATCCGCAAGAATCATAATCATAATCTGCAGCATCGTCTCATCCGGCACACTGAACTCAAAGAACTCAAACATCTTCAACACGTATCCCCCCTCCGAAAGATTATTAATATCCGTGTCTCCCTCCACATTCCTCAAAGGACGGTCAAAGAACCCCTTCACATCGTCCCCCGCATTTCGTATGCGGACGAACATCTCGAGGTAGTGGTTCCGCACGTCCGGGTGCAGAATCGAGTCACTGTTCAGATGTCGTATGGCAAGAAGGGACAGGATGTCCTTATGCAGCGGATCGGATTCCGCGTGAGGGTGGGAGGTATGCGGGCCTTTATTCCGCCTGTGGAAATGGAGTAACCAGTCAAGGCTATCCATCTCCCCGCTCGTTGACGATTCAACTTTCTCATCCCCAGGCGTGCGGGACAGAACACGGAGAGCATCAACAGCAACGCTCACGTCCAAATCCAACAAACACGGATGGATGGCATATGTCGCGTCCACGCCCAATGGTAACTTCCGACTAACCTACTGCAGCCCTCGAATCGTATCATACGCACTGAGATGCTGCCCATCCTTAGATTCAGAATCGGGATCAGATTCGTCCCGCGTATATCGCCAGTAGTGGTCAAACCCCTCCCACGAGGGGATCTTCCACATTTTGTCCTCGTACCGCCACCAGGAGAGGTACCATTTCTTCATGTTCGTCATTGTGTCTTGAATATCGGTGAGAATGGTGAGCTGGCGGCGGAGCCGAGGGCGTGGGTTTTCAGGGTCAGAGGATGATGATGAGGAAGATGTGGTTGAGCTGGAGGAGCTGGATGGAGGAGATGGGGGAACCCAGCGTTTTAGTAGACGCTCGAGGATGCGCACACCTAGAGGGATTATGCATGCGCTGAGGAGCCATGTGAGAGTTGATATGAGGCGGAAGAACGCCCATGATTGTAGGGACTTGTAAGGACACTGCGGAACGCGCAGTTTCTTATTCAGTGGAATCAGGAACTGCAGTGTAGGCATAATAGTCGTCAACGCAATAAACACCAACGTTAACGCGAGAAAGGCTCCAGCTACGCCTGCTACCTCTCTGTTGACGTTCCACAGGATGATTAGGAGGCCCACGAAGAAGAGTACAAGGGCAGTATGTAAAAGTAATGGAAGGGCATAGAGGATTTTTTGGACATGCCAGCTTTTTAGTCCTTCATGCAACATCTGCCGCAACGCCAGAGCTTCCTTTGGCGCGAGATTCGATCCGCGCTCGTACTCGCGCAACCGCTGTATAACGAGGATTGCTATCATAGCCGCTGTTACGCTCAGAACGAGACTGAGGAACCAAATGATGTTGACGTGAACTTGCCACTCTGTAGGATGGAACGTTGGAGGCACGAAGGGGGCTTGTAATGTTGTGTTTGTGCCGGCTGATAATTGGGTGGAGAGGTGCAGGAGGGCGAGGTAGGATAAGTCTTGGGAGTTTGCTTGGAGCCATTGATAGGACTCGACGGCGAAGGCGGTGACTACCGCCGAGAAAAGACCAGAATGTAGGTAGTGAGTGTAAGGTTGGGGGAAATTAGGATGTGACGCACCAAGATGAGAAGATTCGTGATTTCTTCGGTCCATCCTCGACATAACGCCCTATCGTACCGTTTCACCAGCTCGTGACAATCCTTCCACGGGTCTTTCTTCCGCTCGAGAGGAAAATTGAGCTTTTCACCCGACTTCCACGTACTCTGCGTGTCCTAACCAACGAGCATCAATACACGTACGAAGATGAAATCGAGTCTCACACATTTTCTGATTCGCTATTTTCACGTTTAGGTGTCTTCACATTGATATCCGGAGAAAGTGGCCCAAATGCACCGGAGAACGATAGAGGATTGCCTAGCGATGCTTCTCTGCTCTGTGTGCCGGCTAAGGGGGGGGAGAAGAAGTCATATAGATTGGACGCCTAACCTAGAAGCTCTAAGCTGTTTTGTACTTCCTCCTTAGTATTCTTGTCTGGCGGGGGGAAGGGTGGTGTGGGATAAAGTGACCCAAACGCTGGAAAAGCTATTTAAGTTTTGGCGTCGTGGCAAGGCGTCTGCTTCAAAGTTCATGAATCTCCGGGGATTGGCAAGTCGCGTCGTAAGAGATCAGATGGGAGCATTGTGACCAACAGCGCCCATAAAGTATTTGGCGTCAATCTAAGAAGATAGATCGGGCGAGTTGTCCGAGATATCATAAGTAGTGGAAATTGCTGCAGTTAACAACGATGAAGAAAGGTTGAGCGTTGAAAGAGCTTCTTGCAACTGGGCTGCAGTTGCGCCTACGGACGCATTCCTGGTGTTTATCAAGGGTGTGTGAATCAAACAAATTGTCGGAACGGTTTTCCGAATCCCCGCTGACGATGAACAACGCTTGAACAACCCCTGAATAACCTAACATTGCTATCTTCGAAAACTTCGCTGCTGTGCTGTACATAGCGGCATCATGCCAAACTTCATCGTTTATCTTCGGTCAAAACCGAACTAAAACTACATGTTGTACATGTAAAGCTTTTCGAAATTCGACATACATACATGATGAAAGCTGAAGCTGAAGCGCCGATGGTACGTTCATCTTATATTGACACTGTAAGCCTTCCTGAACTAACGAGACGCATAGGTGATATTTGGAAGCAAGTTATTCCTTCTCCCACTCTCTTCTACTAGGCACTGGCGTCCCCCAACCACTCAACCCTGCCTCGACTCACAAATACTAATCAAGCAAACCCCACAGATTCCACCGCTCCATCTCCCGCCCCTTCTTCATCCACGCACGAGAAACGCCACGCTATGCGAGTAGTCTTCGATGGACGTGATACAGCTGATTAACGAGAGGATGTAGACTGGGATGGTGGTTGATTTTCATGTTCGTCCTTTCACCTTTTCCTTTCTATCCTTCTCTTTCTAGCTACGCGTACATTCCTGGCTATTAATATTCATACCACCCTTCGTCTTTCCTCTTTACTCATACCTTCCCCGTATCGCTATCCGTACTCTTTCCCTTCCACAATCACTACAACCGGCACTTATACCATCTCAAACAGGATCTAATGCAACGCCACACCTTCGAAACAGGCTCCTCGTTCCTCTTCGGCGGTACAACCCACACACTCTCCCAACCCTCTCCGCTTCTTCAGCGACCTCCTCCTTCCTCCCACTCCCATTCCCTCTCCCTCCATCTTCCCTTCCCATCACCACCGAACAATCCTCTGCCATAGCATTCCACAACGCACAAGAAGTGACAGTCACGCACGAGGGTGGTGGATATGGTCTCTCTTTGAGGTGTTGAGGACAAGGCGAAGGTGAATATGCGCGTCATGAAGGCTTATTTGGATTTTGTGTTGGATAGGGCGGTAGAATAAGAGGGTGAAGGATTCTGAGAGGGAGCGGTTGGGAAGAAAGGTGGAAGAGAATACGTTGTTGTACTGTTACTTCGGGTATGGTTTTCTATTCTTTTTCTTTGGTGGATATATGCTGATTATAGGTTGGTTGGATCCGGTATTGGTGAAGGATAAAGTGTTGAATGTACTTATTGCAGTTCGTAATACGGTGCGTTACTCACTCCCATTTTTCCACTCGATACTTCTACGCAGTATAGATGTGAGTACTCGTGTTCTGCATATACTCCCTTACTCGACACCCTGAGGTCTCCAGACAGCTGCGTGAAGAGGTTCTCTCCAATGCTGGTACGAAGAAATGCCCTACGTACGAAGAGATAAGAGAGGTGGCTGTTATTAACGGTACGTTCCCTTTGCCTTTCTTCCACCACTGTTTCTAATGGTTTTTATTCTATAGAAATACTGAGACTGTTGCCATCTGTGTTAGCATATCCCTTCAACTGTCATTCCGCTAGCACTCCTGAGGTTATTGTAGACCGTTTAATGTTCGTGGGGCGCGTGCTCCTCAAACTTCGATGAGGAACCTTATACATTCCTGCTGGGGCTTGGCACAATCCTCGTCAGTGATCATGCTAGACGTACTAGTTATGGCTTACTGGTATCGTCTGCTAGGGTACCATCCAGCATTATGTTGATGCACACTTGGAAGAATCTCTGGGGGGCCGATGGTAGATCCTTTCACTCAATGGGCGGGAACGGGGAGGGCATCGTTAGTTGAAATTATGTTTATAGAGACTGAGATTATCAAGTCGTAGAGTTGAGTCGGTATGGGTTATTTTTTGATGGAGACACGGATGGGTGGATTTCGAGAAGGGTGATGCGTAGAGAGTCATGTCAGAGTCGCTTGACGAACTCCCGGGATGCTTACGAGTTCAATAATTTTATCTTCTACGTATACTTTGGTACAATGCCTTCAACTATGTATATATGTGTAAAGGTTGAATAATAGGTCGAAATTTGCAACTTCTATAAATGTTTAGGTTCAAAGAACATATAAACGATGTAAACTTACTTTCTTCCAGGACCGTACATCCCCTTAACAGAAAATAGAATTGAAACCAGGAATCATGTTCATCTTCCAGCAACTACACTATGAACTGCCAGTTGCACGAGTAAGCTGTAACGGGCACACTTCACAAGCTGTGCTGCAGTTGAAGTAAGAGTAACCAGTAAGTTCTTCCAGAGTTGAACTTCGCGCTTTCTCAAAAGCCTTCTGCCATAAATCCATGATGTCATGAGGACATTTTACTACCTATGAAACAGCCAGAGTTAGCTGTACCGTATACATATCAGAATTGAGTGATTGAGTACCTTAAACCAAGAGAACAAACAACGGTGAGAGAGATGAGTAAGTTGTTGGATGAACATATCATTATCGTGGAATTCCTGAGCTTCAGATTTCAGACTCTTGAGTAGGTCTGGATGTGCGGTACTGAATACTTTGTTTATGTGAATCATCCGTTCTAATCTGCTCGTCCATGCTTCCAGAAATTCAGTCAGGTGTTTGATATTACATAACCTTCGGCAAGTAGTGAGCATATGGCAATATGTACCGACATATTCATCTTGTGTGCAATAGAAGGGGCCAGAATATTCACTGTGAAATAGGAATGTTTCTACACATCTGGAAAGTCCGGTTATGTGACTAATGGCAAGTAGTGCCATTTCTGCGGCTCGGTCTGCATCAGGACCTGTAATGTATCCAGCATCTTGCACAAGTCGGTGCATATAGTTGAATGGTATCTTGTCATCTCCCCAAATATTAAAACAGGCCATTACGATCATTTTTTTCACCAGTGCATCATTCTTGAATGACTGGAAGTATTGTAACCAAGTGGGAAAGGCAAATGATGTCATGAAATAGTCAATTTGCGCTGGTACACCACCGCGCTACGACAGTGAATGTGTCAAAAACGGTAAGCTGGCTGAAATATGTCAACATACATGTATCATCCAACATGCTGCTAATGTAGCGTAATACATTTCTTCGTCTGGGAGTGTTTCATACTTTAGAAGATTTCCACCGGCCCATGGCACCTTTAAGAATATTGCTGGATTATTATGCAGGCCAAGCATTTCAACAGCTGCTTTCAAACTTGGAGCATATAAATGTTGTTTAGACCCAGAAAAAAATCTGCGTAAAGCAGGATCGAAGGCAAGTAGGTCAGGTGGAGGAGAGCTTCTTCCATAGTGTATATACCAGTGAAAGCAGGCGTAAAGCCAACCAACTATAAGAATTAGATACATTGAATTTTAGATATTTTTGACATACCATGATCTTCATCCGTTTGATAGTTTGGGAGGCCCATAAGTACCAGACAGGATTGTGCAATGTCAGAGTGAAATTTCCGGACATTGATGTAGAACATATCAGACCGCTTTCTTGTGGTTAAAAAGTCTTGAAATGATTTATGATAAAATGTTATTTCTAGATGCCGTCTAGTAGAATTCGATCCAATATTGAGTGAGACGAGAGAATGCAATTGATTTAGTGCAAGGTATGATTCTCCATGTGGGAGATCCAATAACTGGTCAATGACAAGTAGCAGCCTATTTTGATTACGGAGTACTTCCCTCGTAATATCTGAGGAGAAGCTTAGGACATGCTTGCTCATAAGTTTTCCATCAGCTCTATTCTCGCGACCTAGTTGTTTTATGGCAATAATATACCCTAACACTTTAACAGTTCTCATCGGATAGGGGACTCTCAACATTATCTCTCGATAAAGTAGGTCAAGATCTGCAAGGGGGGAGGTATTATCGCGACTATCCCGAATTCCAAGCACAATTTCAAGCTGTGAAGCAGGATTGTGATCTGGACTTGATACAAACTTGAGAACCGTTGCAGAGTATATAAATTGACAAGATGAACGCTGAACAAGTTTTTTGATGGCATCTGGAGATGGCCAAGGTCGCGGAACGGATTTGAGACACCTTCGAAACCTAGGATCATTGAGGATCCGAGTAAATCCACTTTCCAAAACTGTCCGAATATCCTGGGATACACCCGGAATGCGATCCAAGGAGACAACTTGTGTGGCGAAAATAATTTCTTTGGTATCGAACACCTCTCGTATATGGAGTTCGGGTCGACTGGTAATGAAGATGCCAAGGGGAAATCCCTCGTATCGCACAGCTTTTGCTAGTAACTTCAAAATAGCAACCTGCATATTTTCATCTTCACACTCGTCTAATCCGTCAATAACAATCGCCTTGATAAGGAGTCGATCTATCGGTATGGTGCAGCATGGCTCGAAGATGAGTCTTCGAAATTGATCCTCCAGAGACATATGAACAATCTGTGGATTACGCTCCACTTCTGCCAGTATATGCTGTCCCAGATCCTTGTTCACCATCGAAAGCTGATATGCTATGGTGGTAAACAGCTTTTCAGCATTGTTTCTATCAGATGTTCCTCTTCGGAAGAAGAAGCTAGCTCCCAAATTTCCTTCTGAAGATGCGTCGTGGCAAACGGACCGCGCAATGCAGGATTTTCCAGATCCTGGCGGTCCATGAAGGAACATGATGCCAGTTTCCTTGTCGGTAATTTTAATCCACTCGTTAATATCGCCGAGGAGCTGTGTCCGCGTGTCCGGATGGCATTTTGGGGCGTCGTATTGGTCCTTCGAATCATGGGATGCACCTCGGGCCATAAACTGAGAAAGCCATTGCAATCCTGATGGAAATGATAAGCGTGGCTGGTTGCTAGGTATATATTTGCCACCACGCACCTGATACTCCGTTTTGAATTGCTTCACAAATCGCAGGTAATTAGTAAGTATTGAGGGGCATGTTTAAAGTCACCTCGCACCAGTGAACTCATTGAAATTTGCCTGATTTATCGAAAAGTTCGATGCGCTGCTGAAATAATTTGACATGATGACAGTGTGGGGATGTTCTTTCGTGTACACGGCGGACGTCTATGTAACGTCTATATATATGATATGGATCCGGTACCAATTACGAGGCGATCACGGCATGCAGGGTAGCTTCTGGCAACAACTTGAATGCACAGCTTATGTTTCATGTTTCCACGGTGATATTCTCGTCGAGAAGTGTCTGTTTAAATGCATTGGATGCAAATTTCGAATGGAAATAGGGTAGGAATACACGGGCCCTAACTTTAAACTTCGGGTGGGCGGGACAAGCGGACGAGGATTGAAATATTGAACAGTCGTGATGGAAGCCTTGTGTGCCGTGGCTATAAATCCAGAAAGCGAGTTGTTTTGGTTCGAAGTTTCAGTTATTAGAGTATTATAAATATAGCCGATTGTAACTTGGGAGATTTTTCAAGAAAAACGTCGTGAACTTGGCTGGAACTTGAAAGTGCACTGTTGGGCAACTGTTAGGCCCAAGTTAAACAGAAGCATTTGCGCTTGCCTGTTTACGCTCTGTTTGCGCTGGTGTTTATCTAACAACGGCAGGTGAACCAAACAAGGCTGTCTGACGGGTTCTGCGCGCTTCACGGCGACGCCCAAGCTATTAGAACCTCAAATCTATCCACAACTCTCTCTTAATGCACCTTATAATTATCTCGACTTTTCTTCAAAATTCCTTTCAAACGGATACTGCGGACGGATAAATTCCCGGGTCAAAGCTGAAATAGTATATTATCAATTTATTATAGCAATATTGTGGTTCGGGACTTAACTCCCCCGTAAATGTTTAAACGCTCAGGTTCGTTCTCAAGCAACCTCACATATAAGAATGATCTATACTTTCTTTCTTTCTTTCAGAACATAACTCCTCTTAACATAAAATGGCGCTGACCCCAGATGTAATACTCATCTTCCAGCAACTTCCCATCCCCACTCTTATCTTCTTGGCAACATACTTCCTTGCAAGATCTCCCCCAGTAACGCCATGGATACCCTGCTTTCTCCCTGCATGGCTCCTCGCTCCCCTAGCTACACTGCTCTCTTTCTCAGTTTGTGTGTTCATCTATATCCAACTAAAGGAATATAGACATAAAAGGGAGGCAGAATGTATGGGTGCGCGTATGGCTCCTTGTCTACAGGGAACGAAGATGGGGAACATGGATCAGATGAGGTTGCTGATGAAATGTTGGCGGGAGGAGTACCCTGGTTCGTTTTTGCATTCCTTTCTTGAGTGAAGGATGCTGATTGTATGTATAGGAGACAGAATATGGGAAATAATGAACCAGTATGGATATGCTGTCGACACACATATTCTTTAGTTGATAATATTGTTACCATTGAGCCGGAATATGTCAAGATTATTCTTTCTATGGATGCCAAGAGTTATGTCAATGGTAAGTGTCTGTGTGCTGTTTCTGCTATAGTTCTTTCTGAATGAAGTTTGGCAGGTGAACGATTCCGATTTGCATTCCATGATGTGTTGGGGGATGGAATCTTCAATGCTGATGGTACGTCCTTACTCACACTATACGTGATTTGCGAGCTGACAAGATGCGCAGGTGACATTTGGAAGTGAGCCTTCATTTCTGCTCCGCTAGCGTTCTCCTTCAATCACCAACACTCTTTCCAAATGTCCATCGATAACCAATCCCACAGATTCCATCGTTCCATCTCCTTCCCCTTCTTCACCCATGCATGAATCAGCAACTTCATGCTCTTTGAGCAGTCTGCGACAGATGTGATATGGCTGATTAACGAGAGGATGGAGACTGGAATGGCAGTTAATTTTCAGGTTCGTCGTTTCGTACCTTTCGCTTTCTAGCTATGTATACATTCTTCCTCCTTCCCTGCATATCTTCCTTCTTCCTTCATTGATGACAATATCCTTTCCCTCCCCTTCCCGCTACTCATTCCTTTCCCTCCCTTTCACATTGTCCCCTGCATTCCATATGCAGGCAGACATCTCAAGGTAGTAGTTCTGTGCATCTCGGTGCAGGATGAAGTCACTGTTCAGATGATTTATAGCAAGGAGGGAGAGGATGTCCCTGTGTAGTGGATCAGATTCCACATGAGGGAGGCATGCAGGCCATTATTCCACCTGTGGAAGTGGAGTGGCCAGTCGAAGCTATCCATCTCCCCACTTGTCGAGGATTCGACTTTTTCATCCCCAGGCATGCGGAACAGAACACAGAGAGCATAAACAGCAACATTCACTATGTAACATCCACACCTAAAGGCAACCCACTGCAACTCACGAATTGAATTGCACACACTTATATGTTGCCCATCCTTGGACTCAGCCTCTGGACCAGATCCATCCCAGGTATCTCACCAGCAGAGGAGGTGTCATGACCATGCCCCTTTGCCTGACTTGGCAGTGGAGTACGAGAGTGTGACTGTGGAGAAGCAAGGGGTGAGTATGAGATGAAAGCGGAGAACGAGAACTCAGGGGGTAGGACTTCAGCTTCAGCTTATGTGCTGTGCCCCTGGGATTCCTGGTCCTGGATTTTGGAGTAAGGGCAAGCCCTTCGGAGAAGACAAGAGACAGAAGACAAGAGGTGTAACTCAAGTCAGATGAAAGGGCAAGGACATAGTTCAATATGAAACTGAAGACTAAAGTACAAATCAAGTACTACTTAAATACTAGAGACTCGGAGTAAGTAAAGGCCACTGGCTAAGGCCAGCGGAGAAGTATGGTCAGGGTAGGTGTATGTAGAATGAAGACTAAAACTAATTAAACATAATAAAACATGTTGGAGAAGTGAGCACGTATGGCAGTGTAAAGTGAAACTGATAGTAGCACACTTAAGAATGATAAGTGACTCACTATAAGATGTATACTACATTACTGAGGGGATAACTCAGTAGAACAGAAGAAAGGAAACGAAAGTAATCTATGTACAGTAATCAATAAGTAATATTAAGAGCATAAGCAAAGTTCAGAGTAAGCAAAAGAAAAGGCGGAGTAAGGGACTAGGAGTTCAGAGGTAGGCGATATGGGATATGACAGGAGGATCTTCCACATTTTATCCTCGTACCACAACTGAGAGAGGTACTATTTCTTTGTATTCGCCACTGTATCTTGGATATCCATGAGGACATATGGTAAGTTGGCAGCAGAGATGGGGGTATGGGTTTTTAAGGTCAGAAGAGGAAGGGGAGGAGGATGTGGTAGAGCTGGAGGAGCTGATGGAGGAGATTGGGGAACCCAGTGTTATAGTAAGTGCCAACCTACTCCATACATAACTAAACTCAGAAACACCATCAGGAACAACTAATCCTTCCTCATCTAAATCGATATGATGCTACATGGCACCATAGCATGATAATATTTGGAATTCCTCCACATCACTAATCCATCAGACAAATATACCCAGGTATCTGAAGGAATATGTACCCATATAGCAACAATGTCAATGTTTCTATAAACAAAAACTGTAAGTAATCAGATAAAGGGTACAGCAGATAGGGGTACCCATTGATAACAGCCTTCAAATACCTCATCTCCTCCATCCCTTCATACATATATGTAGGTCATTTCTTTGGCCCTGCCTTGGAAGGACCTCCTCACAGAAGTTTTGATCAACTTCAGTGTGTTAAGTGAGGAAGTATATGCAGAAGATGAGAGTTACTACTCTATATGCATGTGTAAGCATCGAGTAGAGAACCTGTCATATCCTGTATCACCTACCTCTGGACTCCTAGTCCCTTACTCCACCTTTTCCTTTGCTTACTCCAAACTTTGCTTATGCTCTTAATATTACTTATTGATTACTGTACATAGATTACTCTTGTTTCCTTCCTTCCATTCTACTGAGCTATCCCCTCAGTAATGTAGTATACATCTCATAGTGAGTCACTTATCATTCTTAAGTGTGCCACTATCTGTTTCACTTTACACTGCCATACGTGCTCACTTCTCTGATGTGTTTTATTATGTTTAATTAGTTTTAGTCTTCATTCTATGTATGCCTACCCTGACCATACTTCTCTGCTGGCCTTGGCCAGCGGCCTTTACTTACTCTGAGTCTCCAGTATTTAAGTAGTACTTGATTTGTACTTAGACTTCAGTTTTGTATTGAACTATGTTCTCACCCTTTCATTTGACTTGAGTTACACCTCTTGTCTTCCATCTCTTGTCTTCTCTGAAGGGCTTGCCCTTACTCCGAAATCTAGGACCAGGAATCCCAGGGGTGCAGCACATAAGCTGAAGCCAAAATCCTACCCCCTGAGTTCTCATTCTCCACTTTCGTACTATACTCACCCTTCGCTTCTCCATAGTCACCCCCTCATACTCCACCACCAAGTCAGGCTAGGGGCACAGTCATGATAGAACCAAGAAGTAGGTGAGGTACTGTATTACAAGCAGCAATGAGCACATTTAACACCTCATTCTTTGCTAGTAATGAGCAACAATCAGCCTTCACACTCCTAAAGCAAAATAAAAACATACTGAGAAACAGTAAGCAAGCGATCCAATGATGTCTCTCTGCATGCTTCACTCTATTCCTCTGCTGCCTGCTCAAGCACCGTATCTAAACATGTCTTCTTAATGCACATATGCACCTTTGCATTATCCTTGAATACCTCTAAGAGAGGCTAGAACCACCCCTGATACTCATGAGTGGTTGTTACTTCTTGTGCTAAATGGAACACTGGCATGGACTTTGAAGTGGTGGGGAGGTAGGAGAGGGAAGTGCTTGAAGGGCAGTGGGCTGCACTGCCTAAGAAGACTGCAGAGCCCATTTCAAGAGAGTGTGTAGCTGCTAGCACAATGCTGCATTGTGTCCTGTGTAAGATAATGTAAGCACTGGATATAGTAGGATTGTCGATGGGTAAGTGTAAGGCATGGAAAGCAAGAAGAAAATATAAGACCAACAGTGGGGAAGCACAAGAATGATACGAAAGCGAGAAGGGGAAAGGTACATGTAGTGAGAAAGTGAAAGTGAAAGAAAAGACAAGATACAAACCTGAAAATCAGCCACCATCCTATTCTCCATCCTCTCATTGATCAGCTGGATCACATTTGTCATTGAAAGCTTGAAGTTGGTGATTTGCATGCAAGTGAAGAAGGACTGGGAGAATGGAGTGATGGAATCTGTGGGTCATTGGTTAGCCTAGGGCTGGCCATTTGGAGGAAGGTGTGGGGGTAACATGGGAAATGGTGGACAGTACTTGTAAATGAGGGCAGATCTACAGCTGAGGACAGTCAAAGTCAACAATTTGTGTAGCACTCCAATGAGATTTTTTTGTGAAAAACTACCTTCAGATTTAGATTCAGAAACCTCAAAAATGCCCAAAAAAGCACTTTACAAGTATTTCTCATGACTTTTTTATGTGGCCAAATTTTTTGGACAAAAAATCGAATTGTGTGTACCCCTTTGAGAGCATGGGAACATGATTATGATACAAGTCCCTATGTGCTAATGCAATACTAATGACTCAATTGCCATCATTGCCTCCTTTGATACACTCTGATGTTGCTTTTGCTGTCATACTGCCCATTCAGCAGCCTTACCTTTCAATCCCATCTGATAAGCACTCATAAAGCACCATGTTTGATTGATGAAATGACAGATAACATCAACAGGGCAAGCATCAAGATAATGAATTGCAGTGTCTTTAGCTGCCTGAAATGACTTTTTCTCAGCTTCATGGTAACAATATTTACACCAACCCCAATATTAGAACTTTTGATAAGTCATTATTCTTTTATAACTCAGTTTCTTACCATTTCAATAGGGTTTAGCTCACAGTGGAACTTTGGTAAGAAGATGCACTTGTGTCCTGCATCTGTTATCAAAGTTTCAATCATAGAAGGCTGGTTTTTGAAGTCATCTTGATGGCTAAGAAGGTGTGCCATACAGCATTTTTGACTTTCAAATGGACACACAGGTGAGCATTTTGCACACAGTCCACTAACATCAAACCCTCTTTCCTCCAGAACACATTTTAACCCCTTTGGAGCACCATTTGGCATCTTTATAGCTTGTGGCTTACCATGAAATTCAGCTGCTTCATTTGTCAAGGGAATTATAGTATCTTTTTGTACACACTGCTTTCCCCCATCTGATTTATTCATGTCAAATGCTTTTAATGCATCAGGGGAAGGGCAGCATGTGCTGATGACTGATCAAAGATAAAAAGTGCCTGCTTTCCTGGATGTGCAAGTTCAAATACTGTGATAGCATACTTTATCTGCTCAATTAGTTGTTTGGTGTCCCACCATGGATCACCATCCACCCCAGGAAATATAATTTTTCTTGCATCATGTGTAATGTTTCTGCTCTCATTGAAGACAACAAGATGGCCATTCTCTGGGTTTAAAAAATCAGACACATGAATGAGCTGACCACATCCTTTCTTTCAAATTGGCTGCCCTCCCACTGGTTTTATCCTACATAATACATTTACAATCAGTAAGTATATTTTACATGTGATAGACTATTTTACCAAGCATGACTGGGCTGATCATTGGCATGAAAACAGCTTTCATCATGAAATAATGGAATAATCTCTTGCTCTCCTGGTGCAAGCAAAGGTGCCACCCTTGTTAGTTCAGGCCCTTCAAAATGTGCCATGTGTGATTCATATTTTGCCATCAAAGGTAAGAACTCATTGTCTTGATAATTCACCACATCAGGCCACTCATGGCCATCCATGTAAACTCCTTTCCTAATTATAGAGTACTGCCATCCAAGTCTAATGAGCCAATGGCACCCAGTTTGAATACTTATTAGCTTAGCTGGTGTTATCCCCATTTCAGGAAAGATGATCTCATTTACATGTGAAATGAGTGCTTTCAGTGTCACCTTCCCATTTGAAAGGTTATTTAAAAACTGTGTGACCCATGATTGAATAGACTCATTATGCAGCCATAAGCAAGACATGCAGTAGCTGCCACGAAGCTCCTTCAGCAACTCCTCAAATATTTGATAGTGTTGTGCAAGATCTCTAACATGCCTAGAAAACCAAGTCCCTTTCCCTTCATGCCACTGTTCAGCAATTGATTTGCTAGCCTGTATTCTTGAGAAGCCTTTAATGCATAAAGTGGCAAAGTTTGCAAGTATCATAAGCTGGTTTAATTGTGAGTGAGTGAGTTTGCTGCTATTCTTTTTCACTTCAGCTTTTATCTTGTCTTGCAAAATATCCCAGGGCTGAGGTCTATCATTTGGATTATATATATTCTTCTCGAGTTCATCCTTCCATACCTCACCATTGAAATCATCAAGCACTGGGACAGCAGCAATATCAGCTTCAATTTGCACAATAAATTCCCTATTAGCATCAACAATTCATTCAAACTTGAGGTGCTGATGAGAATTGACATCTGATGCAGTGGGGGAATCACCAATGACATGGGTGAGATTATTATCTGATACAAAAGGTGATACTGGTGGCTGTTCATTGGATAAATCTGGGCTTTGTGAAGCTCATCATGCAAGAGGCTTTATATTCCCCCTGGAGGGAGGTGCCTCATCAGAGCTGCTATTTAATGATATGACCTCATGGTCATCAATAGCAGAATTGCTCGATTGTGGAGCAAGAGGTTTCAGGAATGAATCAAGCCTGGTTTGTCCTGCAAATGTCTTTTTGTAACAGTGTTGTGTATGAGCTGACTTGCTCATAATGTCTGGACCTTTAATATATTTTTTAGGGTGCTCTAATGCTTGTAAGAATTATTTTTATTGTGAAAATTGTGTGCTCACCTTTTCTTTGTGCTTCCTTCAGCTTTAACAAATATGGCAATCAGTCACCATTACCATTGTTGTCAAGTCTCTGTGCCATATCAATCAGAGCATCTGTAAGGATCTCATCATTCAATGGATCCTTATCAAGTGCATTCTCATCATCAGAGTCTGTCACTGTGGTGTCCTCCTTCCTCCAATCCACTCGTGTGCTGTCCAAAATCACTGGCAGCTCCTCATCTGCAATATCTGCATGCATTTGATTCATCAAATGCACACTCATATCACTTGACACATCTGAAGGAGATAGAGATGCCTGACTGCTATTCCTCAAACCAAGTAAATTGGTTCTTTGTTTCTTTGGTGAATGACCTTGAGGTTTACTCATGCTGGTAATGGGATCAGTAGCAGTCTTGGAACTCAGTAGTTAGTATACCCAACTTCTCAGTGAGTGATAGCAAATATATCTCATTGTCCTCAATAGCAAACATAGCTTACAGTCATCATTGCATGTGTTTGTCAGCATTGATGAACCACAAAAGTCAACTTTTATTTTATTTTTTACTCAACACCCACTGTACAAGCAGACTTAATACTTTTTAAATAGTAAATTCATAACAAACAGAAGCCTTTGACAATTTTTCTGAGTATTATGCTAATTATTTGCATGTGGTCAAATTTTTTGGGTATAAAAAAATCAAAACCTAATTTTAGAAAGAACTGCTTGTAGGAATCTAGGAATCTCATGAAACTGGTATGGATTGAAAGCTCTTTGATATATCTTTCAATCCTGAAGAAGTCTGAGGTAAAAAAAAATCATCTATTTTTTTTTTGCTGATTTTGACTGTCCTCAACTGTAGTATAACCAGAATATCTGAGTTGTTTTCAGACAGGGGGGGCTATTGCACAGTAGATAAGCATTTGATATCAGTATAGTTCAATTAACTTACATCTTCAAGCATTGAAATGAATGTCTGTTAACGCTCTGTAAACTTTTCTCACTATTTTAGATTCTGGCACAACAATGACAACACACATCCACAGTGTCACTGTCTTATTATGTAATAATTGTTCATCTGAAACTTTTTGATCTATTTAATTGCAAAAGCACCTTTAAAAACCATGCAGGAGCACTGTAGAGTGTGTAAATGAGTATAATTTTACAGAAAAAATCCAAAATGGGACTGAAAATAGATGGATCCAAAAATGTTGGATGCCCTGTCTCAGACTGCCAACCTACCATCCCCCACATACCAAATCTGACATGTGACCACCCCTTGATTTTACAAGCTGCATTTGCCTAGATCACATGACCCGATATCATGAAGATAACAATATCAAATCTAGCTGTACACACAGCAGTGCACTATCTGTGTTTGCTCTCCCCCTTGCACCTGTCCCCTCCCACACTTTCCTCTGATGCTAACACCTCCAACCCTCTCTGAATACCACTATTACGCATCAAGAACTCAAGATTGTTGGTACTGTGCACTACCAAGAGCCACTGAACACCACAGTTGTCACAACCATGCCCCTAGCCTGACTTGGTAGCAGAGTAAGAGAGGGTGACTATGGAGAAGTAAAGGGTGAGTATAAGATGAAAGTGGAGAATGATAACTCAGGGGGTAGGACTTTGGCTTCAGCTTATGTGCTGCACCCCTGGGATTCCCAGTCCTGGATTTTGGAGTAAGGGCAAGCCCTTCAGAGAAGACAAGAGACAAGAAGACAAGAGGTGTAACTCAAGTCAGACTAGAAGGTGAGAATGTAGTTTAATACAAAACTAAAGACTAAGTACAAATTGAGTGCTACTTAAATACTAGAGACTCGGAGTAAGTAAAGGCCAGCAGAGAAGTATAGTCAGGATAGGCATATGTAGAATGAAGACTATAACTAACTAAACATAATAAAACATGTCAGAGAAGTCAATGTGTATGGCAGTGTAAAGTGAAACAGATAGTGGCACACTTAAGAATGATAAGTGACTCACTATGAAATGTATACTACATTACTGAGGGGATAGCTCAGTAGAACAGAAGAAAGGAAACAGAAGTAATCTATGTACAGTAAGCAATAAGTAATATTAAGAGCATAATCAAAGTCTGGAGTAACAAAGGGAAATAGCAGAGTAAGAGATGAGAGGTCCAGAGGTAGACAACATGGGATATAACAACAGTTCACACTAACTAATCTCTCCATAAGTTTTCTTCTTCAATTTTTCTCTTCAATTCATTGGTACTCTTACTGTTTCAAGTCATGGCTGTCTTAGTGGTTGATTGCTACCACTAAGCTGTTGTTGTGCAAGATCATTAAAATAATAAATTTGAGATCAATCAATTACATGAAGTAGAAATCAATCCTTTTGTAGTTAGAAATCAATTCTTTTTTATTTGAAATCAATCCTTGTGTAGTTAGAAATCAGTCCTAGTTCAATCCAAAATCATCAGCAATCATTGGAGTGAAAATCAATAAGAGTCAAAAAGAAATCAATAAGAAATCAATCAAAAATCAATCAAAAATCAATCAAAAATCAATGGATAACTCAAAATTGTTAGGTACCCAATTGCAGAATATACTATATACTAAGGTGGTTAACTATATATGTATACTTACTTTATCTACTACACCATGAGTCCTTTTCTAACAAGTAAACTTTTCTCTATATTACACATACCTGGAGAGCAAAATCAATCCTTTTGGGCTTTGTAGAATTATTGGTACAAGTTTGAAATCATTGGGGAAATCAATGGAAAATCATTGCTGAAATCAATCCTTATGGACTTTGTAGAATTATTGGTACAAGTTTGAAATCAATGATAGTTCAATGGGAAATCAATGGGAAATCAATACTAAAATTATTTTATTTTATTCTATTCTATAGCATTCACAGAGGTGTACTAGTTTCAAAAATGCTAGAATGATGAAATCACATGATCACATGTTCTAAGCTGTAGTATTATTACTAATATAACACTTTTACATAATATGTACATTTATGTATAAAGAATGTCATGACTGTGCCCCTAGCCTGACTTGATAGTGGAGTAAGAGGGTGTCATATCCCGTATCGCCTACCTCTGGACCCCTATGCTCTTACTCCGCCTTTCCCTTTGTTTACTCTGGACTTTGATTACGTTCTTAGTATTACTTATTGCTTACTGTACATAGATTACTTTCATTTCCCTTCTTCCGTTCTACTGAGCTATCCCCTCAGTAATGTAGTATACATCTTGTAGTGAGTCACTTATCATTCTTAAGTGCACCACTATCAGTTTTACTTTACACCGCCATATGCACTCACTTCTCTGACACGTTTTATTATGTTTAATTAGTTATAGTCTTCATTCTACGTACACCTACCCTGACCATACTTCTCTGCTGGCCTTGGCCAGCAGCCTTTACTTACTCCGAGTCTCTAGTATTTAAGTAGTACTTGATTTGTACTTAGTCTTCAGTTTCATATTGAACTACATCCTCACCCTTCAGTCTGACTTGAGTTACATCTCTCGTCCCCTCGTCTCTTGTCTTCTCCGAAGGGCTTGCCCTTACTCTGAAATCCAGGACCAGGAATCCCAGGGGTGCAGCACATAAGCTGAAGCCAAAGTCCTATCCCCCTGAGTTATTGTTCTCCGCCTTTGTCTATTACTCACCCCTCAAAGTCCTATCCCCCTGAGTTATCGTTCTCTGCCTTTGTCTATTACTCACCCCTTATTTCTCTGCAGTCACTCTCTTGTACTCCGCCACCAAGTCAGGCTAGGGGCACGGTCATGACAGTATACGAAACTACCACCTTGGATTCCTCTCATAATGCCTTTCTTTCTCTCATGGCTACCTGCACGCAGACTCAGACTGCACATGCTAGGAGCCATGAACAGCAGCAAAATGATGTGCACTGTAGCAATTGTCTAGCTGCTCAGCAAGCCCATGAACATAACACAGCTAACACGCCTCATTGTGTTGACTCTGCTCTGCCTCTTTCTCGGTGGAATGCCCCAGCCTCAGCTAGTGCTCTTGTTTCTGGAGGAATTACCTCCACTCATCGTGCAGCTCGTGAACTTCAGCCAGTTCATAGCAATCAATTGCACGCACCTCAACCAATCCCGTTGAGTATTCCTTTCGACCCCACTCTCATCCCCAACGCATCCATCGAACCAGTGGATATTCAGATTTCTCTGGAAGGTGCAGCTGCACACCAGCAGCAAGCATCCACAGCCACTTCACCATCTGCCCAACAGCCTGTAGCCTCAGGCAGTGGAGGACCTCCTCCACCTCCACCTCCTTCTGGTGGTAATTCTGCCAGAGTTGGAAACAATGACCCTCCAGATGATAATGGAGATGATGGTGACCAACCCAGAGATGATGGTGACGATGGTGATGGATCTGGAGATGACGGCAACAAGCCAGGAGATGATGATAATGAGCCAGGGGATGATGATGAGCAGGCAGGTGCTGGTGGCAATGGTCCTGGCGGACCAAATCGCCCCGGAGGTCCTCCCTCTGACCCCTCTGAGCCTCCTTCTAGGCCTCCGTCAAGGGATGACTATCGCAACCCTCGTCGCCCAACTGCAAGACCCCATTACAATTTCACCTGGAATGAAATCCTGGAAATGGTGGCCTCTGTGGCGGGTTATTTTGCCCCACCACCACCACCTCCACCACCTCCTCCTCCCATTCAGGAGAAGAAGGTTAACCAGCCGGACAACTTTGATGGCTCCAACACGCTTAAGCTGGAGCCCTTCATTATGCAAGTCTGCTTGGTTTTCCAGAACAACCCTCAGCTGTACCCAGATGATGCCTCTAAAGTCAACTATGCGTTGACTTTCCTCTGTGGCTCTGCCAGCAATCTGTTTGCCACCCATCTCGATGATGATGCATATGAGCCATGGATGGACTCATGGGGCTATTTCATTCAGCTACTCCGGACTCATTTCGGTCATACCAACCCTGTTGGTGAAGCTGAAATCCACTTCTAACTCCATACTTACAGAGAGTATTTTATTATCTGTAACGTTTCCTACTGGTGAATGCATGGATATTTCATTCTATGTAACTCCGCTCGATTCTTCCTGCTCCATGGTATTAGGATTTAACTGGCTCTCCCAACACAATCTGTTGATTGACTGGACTGAGAGACATATACTTGGCTTCCAAACCCTGGTTCTAGGAGAATCTTCTCCGTCTTTGTCGACACCTGCACTAAGGGCATCTGCCTCCTTGCAAAACCCTCCATCACCAGCTTCGTTTTCTGTTCCTCCATTGGACAATAGTCCACCTCCTAGTATCTCGCTCATTAATGCTGCAGCTTTTCTCCAGACTAGTAAGCTCGCAGGCTTGCAGATGTTTAGGATACAAGTCGGTGCCGTAGTTTCAGCTTCTGCCGCTGCCATGGCTGCAGAAGCTGTGGACCTTTCTAGTATTCCTCCGGAATACCACGAGTTCGCTGATGTCTTCAGCAAAACACAAGCAGACACTCTTGCTCCACATTGCCCTTACAATCTCTGGATCAACTTGGAGGAAGGTACATCTCCTCCAGTCAGTACTGTGTATTCACTGTTGCAGTCCGAGTTGGCCTCTCTACGAGAGTTCATTGACGAACATCTCCGGATTGGCTTCATCCGTCCTTCTCATTCTCCACATGGAGCACCAGTGCTCTTTGTCCAGAAGAAAGATGGATCCCTTCAACTCTGTGTCGATTTCCGTGGGCTTAATGCAATCTCCAAAAAGGATCGATATCCCCTTCCCCTTATTTCCGACCTCCTTGACTCTCCTCGCAAGGCTAGAATTTACACCAAGATTGATCTCCGCCATGCTTACCACTTAGTCTGCATCGCTGATGGAGATGAGTGGAAGACCACTTTTCATACTTGCTATGGCTTGTTTGAATGGCTAGTAATGCCGTTTGGACTCACCAATGCACCTGTGGCTTTCCAACATTTCATGAACGACATTTTCAAGGACATGCTTGATGTGTGCATTACAGTCTACCTTGACGATATACTAATCTACTCTGATAGTCTCGAGGAGCACAAACAGCACGTTAAAGAAGTCCTCAAGCATTTATGCCAACATGGGCTCTATGCCCAGGTGGACAAGTGTGAATTCCACACTGAATCTGTTGAGTACTTAGGTTACGTCCTTTCTCCAGGTGGCCTCACTATGTCCCAGGATAAAGTCCAAACCATTAAGGATTGGCCTGAGCCTAAGAAAGTTAAAGACATTCAGTCTTTCCTTGGGTTTGCCAACTTCTACAGGTGCTTTATCCAGCACTACTCTGATATAGTAGTGCCACTCACTCGTCTTACCTGCAAGGGCTTGAAGTGGGACTTTTCTCCGGCTTGCCGTTCAGCGTTTGAGAAACTTAAGGACACCTTCACTACAGCCCTTGTACTCATTCATTGGGTCCCTGATGCCCAGATCATTGTAGAGACTGATGCCTCTGACTATGCCCTCAGAGCAATCCTCTCTATTGTCGCTGACAATGGCGATATTCACCCCATTGCATTCCATTCCCATACCTTCACTGCTCCTGAACTGAATTATGACACCCATGACAAGGAACTCCTGGCTATTTTTGAAGCTTTTTGTGTCTGGTGACACTACTTGGAAGGTTCTGGTACTCTGGTTGATGTGGTCACTGACCATAAAAACTTAGAGTATTTCTCCACCACCAAGATCCTCGCTCGCCGCCAGGCTCGTTGGTCAGAGTACCTGTCTCAGTTTAATCTGGTTATTCGTTTCTGCCCAGGGAAACTTGGTGTGAAACCTGATGCTTTAACTAGATGATGGGACGTCTACCCTAAAGGGGGGAATAACGACTATGCCAAAGTCAATCCACACAATTTTCGCCCTGTTTTTACCCAAGAACAGCTCATTGCCTCTATCCATGCCACCACACTCCTTCATCCTGTTCTCCATGCCAGCATCATTATGGATGTTGAGCAACTCCACCGTGACATCCTCACTGCCCAACCCCTAGACACTGTCGCATCCATCCACCTTCGCAATCCTACTAATCGTTGGTCTGTCGGTTCAGATGGCTTACTCCGCCTCGACAACTGGATTTATGTCCCAGACGACAATTCTCTCCACCTTCGCATTGTCCAGTACAAACATGACTATTTACTCGCCGGACATCCTGGTCAGAACAAGACTTTGGATAATATTCGACAGGAATATACTTGGCCTGGACTCCATACTTATGTCAAGGACTATTGTAAGTCTTGCACCATCTGCTTACAGTCTAAACCACAGCATCACTATCCCTATGGTACCTTGAAGCAACTCCCTATTCCAGAGCGCCCATGGAATTCTATATCTATGGACTTCATTGAAACACTTCCCATCTCTGGATTTGATAAGTACAATTCAATCCTAGTCATTGTTGACTGCCTTAGCAAGCAAGCTATATTCATCCCTTGCCATAACACCATTACCTCTGCCCAGCTCGCTAAGCTCTTTGTCATGCATGTATTCTCTAAGCACAGTGTTCCCAGCCACATTACCTCTGATCGTGGTTTGGAGTTCATCTCCCACTTCTTCCGGTCTCTTGGTAAGGTTCTCAACATCAACCTACACTTTACCTCCGGATACCATCCAGAAGGCGACGGACAAACTGAACACATTAACCAAGTCTTAGAACAGTACCTCTGCATCTACTGCAATTACCAGCAGGACAACTGGGCTGATCTCCTTCCCATCGCTGAGTTTGCATATAACAATACACCAAGCTCGACCACTAATATGACTCCTTTCTTTGCCAATAAGGGTTATCATCCACAGATTACAATTTATCCTGAACGTGATGTTACCTCCATTCATGCCAGGGACTATGCTGTGAATCTTCAGGAACTTCATGAAAATCTCAAGGCCAAAATAGCACTTGCTCAGAAGCGCTATCAGGTCGGAGCAGACAACCATCGCTTGCCTGCCCTGGAGTTCAAAGTTGGAACTAAAGCCTTTGTCCGTGCTAAGTTCTTTAACACCACTCGCCCTTCCAAGAAATTGGCTGAAAAGTATTATGGTCCTTTTGAGATCATTGCCGAAACTGGTACCCACTCCTGCACCCTTAGACTCCCTTCCAATTTCTGAGCTGTACACCCCGTATTCCATGTTTCTATACTCAAGCCCACAGTTGAAAACACTATCCCTGGTCGAGAGATAGCTCCACCTCCCCCTGTGGAAATCGACGGAGATATTGAGTTCGAGATCAGTGAGATCTGCAACTCCAAGCTAGATCGCTGGTTCAAGAAATGCCCTCTTTGCTATTTAGTCCAATGGACTGGTTATGAAGGAACTGATGAAGAACTCACTTGGTTGGCTACCACTGAAGTAGAACATGCTACAGAGCTCATAGAGGAATTTCACACTCGTTATCCCAATAAGCCTAATCCTTCTACTCCTGTTACATAGATTTTCTCCACTTACATTTTTGTTTCTCTGCTATAGTTTATTGTATATCTGTATCTGTCTTTTTGACCAAAGGTTGAAGATCAACACTTCTCCGGACACCGCTTGCATGATGACCACTACGTTTAATAAGCATAGCTGACTCGTCACTTTGCATACTTAATGAGGTGGGCTGAGAGTGGAAGTGCGGAGTTGCATTGGTTTTCTCCTAAGGTGTTTCTTTTTACTCTGTCTTACTATTTACTCTTACTTTTCGTTCTCCTCGCACCAAAAATCATTAAAGTCAACAAAAACAAGTATATACATTTTTTCTCCGCCTACTGTACACTACTCTTTGTCTTCTTTTTGTTCCTCCTCTTCATTACTCCTGGACTCATTAGTCTCCGCCGGAGTACCCTCCTCTGCCGCTTGCATGGTTGTCATCAACCTATTCAATGTTCCCATCAACTCTGTGTGCATGTTGACATTTCTCCCCAAGGCCTCCATCAGCAAGTCTGATAAGGGACTCCCGGAGTTGAGCTGCATCACCAACTTGTCGTGCTCATTCTCCGCCAGATACAGTTGGTCCCTCAGAATCTTGCACTCAGCGTCGAACATCTTCCCCTTGGTCCACCATTCATCTGCCTGCTTCTCCGAGATCTCTAACTTCAACCTTGCCACCGCCAGTTGCATCTGCAACTCCTCCACCAATTTCTCCTGCCCAGCACCACCGGTCTCCATCTTCTCCAGACCTCTTCTCTGCTCCTCTGTGTTCCCCAGGACTACAGTCCCCCACATTATTCCCTCATTTTCACATCTCCCCTTCTTCATCCGACATGCCTTGCACGCCTTGTGGTTCATCTTCTTTCCCCTAGGAGCAAGTCAGAACAACTCCAAAAAAGAAACGAACAACTTACTTGAGGTCCAGCAAACACTCCCTGTTCAGCTTACTGCAAACGTTGCAGGGGACCTTGGGTAAAATGTAGGCCTCTTTCTCTTTCTTCTCTGTGGCCGTCTTGGTCTTCTCCACACCTTTACCCTTCTTCTCTGCCGAGGTCTTCACTTCTTCCACCTTGACGTTGGACTTGTCGCCAGCCTGGCTCTCTGTGCCAGTACAACTTTTGCCTCCAGACTGGCTAGCCTTGCTGCTAGCGTTGTCTTCCACTGCCTCATCATCGGCCAGGGCCTTGCTCTTAATTCCCTTGCGTTGGGAAGTCCAGGTCATTGTTTTCTTCCTCAGTGGTTTTGGCGTCACCTCTGTCATGTCCTCCGGATTCGTGTCAGTGCGCCTCCTCTTGGAGCCACCCTCATTCTCCACCCGCTGGACGTTCTTCCCCACCTCTTCCTCCGGAGTTATGGTATGGCCTTCGGCCTCCAATTGCTGAACAGTGTGATCGCGATCAGCAAGTTGCTCCACATTCATATAGGTACCCACCTGTGAAACAGTGGTTACCTCCGGCTCCATTACAGGAGTTGGAGCCCCTACCCTTGTTGGTCCTACCTTGGCTACTACTTGCTCCACTATGTCCTTCACCACAGTTGAGTTGTCCACCGACATCACCAAGCTGTCGGCCTCCCTGTGGTAATGCAAAGATGTTACTACCAACTCTGGACTAAATGACATTACTCCCAACCTTGCCATAGTCATCTTGTACTCTGTGTGTACTGGCGGAGAAGTGCCTTGACCTGTCATTTCCTCCACTGGGTGACCAGTCAGTCTTGCCATGGTCTGTGCAACCCTAGTCTTGACCTCAGCCTGCTCACGTGTCTTTGCCCTTATCACTCCTAGTCTTCCTCCTTCGTCCACTTCCATTGCATCTTCCTTCTCTGCCTCACCCTCTGTCCCTTCCTTCTCAGCTCCCTGCTTCTCCACCTTCTTGCCCCTCAACTCCTTCTCGAGAGCTTCTAGCTCCGCTCATTTGTGTAGGAGTAACCTAAGTTTCTCCTCGCATGTTGGGTCTTCATTCGAGTGTACAGAGGAAGGCATGTTTAAAGCAATCACGTGCTAAGGAGTTATTGCAATGGGGTAAAAGATGGGTTTGATTTTCTCCACCACGGCTGATCTTTATATATCTGGACCTGATGTCAAAACACCGATCAAAATTTCAAAAGCCTATTGTTTCGATCACGTGCTCAGGCCTCAAGGGGGGAATACTGTCATATCCTGTATCGCCTACCTCCGGACCCCTATGCTCTTACTCCGCCTTTCCCTTTGTTTACTCCAGACTTTGATTATGTTCTTAGTATTACTTATTGCTTACTGTACATAGATTACTTTTGTTTCCCTTCTTCCATTCTACTGAGCTATCCCCTCAGTAATGTAGTATACATCTTGTAGTGAGTCACTTATCATTCTTAAGTGTGCCACTATCAGTTTTACTTTACACCGCCATACGCACTCACTTCTCCGACGCATTTTATTATGTTTAATTAGTTATAGTCTTCATTCTACGTACGCCTACCCTGACCATACTTCTCCGCTGGCCTTGGCCAGCAGCCTTTACTTACTCCAAGTCTCTAGTATTTAAGTAGTACTTGATTTGTACTTAGTCTTCAGTTTCATATTGAACTACATTCTCACCCTTCAGTCTGACTTGAGTTACATCTCTCGTCCCCTCGTCTCTTGTCTTCTCTGAAGGGCTTGCCCTTACTCTGAAATCCAGGACCAGGAATCCCAGGGGTGCAGCACATAAGCTGAAGCCAAAGTCCTATCCCTGAGTTCTCATTCTCTGCCTTTGTCTCATACTCACCCCTCACTTCTCCATAATCACCCCCTCTGTCACGACCGTGCCCCTAGCCTGACTTGGTGGCGGAGTACGAGAGAGTGACTGTGGAGAAATGAGGGGTGAGTAATAGACAAAGGCAGAGAATGATAACTCAGGGGGATAGGACTTTGAGGGGTGAGTAATAGACAAAGGTGGAGAACAATAACTCAGGGGGATAGGACTTTGGCTTCAGCTTATGTGCTGCACCCCTGGGATTCCTGGTTCTGGATTTTGGAGTAAGGGCAAGCCCTTTGGAGAAAACAAGAGACGAGAAGATGAGAGGTGTAACTCAAGTCAAATTGAGTGCTACTTAAATACTAGAGACTCAGAGTAAGTGAAGGCCAGCAGAGAAGTATGGTCAAGGTAGGCATATGTAGAATGAAGACTATAACTAATTAAACATAACAAAACACATTGGAGAAGTGAGTGCATATGGCAGTGTAAAGTGAAACTAATAGTGGTACACTTAAGAATGATAAGTGAATCACTATGAGATGTATACTACATTTACTGAGGGGATAGCTCAGTAGGATGGAAGAAAGTGATGTACTTAGCATGTGAGTTTAGATTACTTTAGTAATACTTAGAATAGTTGCCCAATTCCAGTATTTTTATATTCTAAGTTCTCGTGTTTTAAAGTTTAATAAGTTCAAGGGTGCATGAATATCAATTCTTTTCAAAGGTAAACTAAAAATAGAACGACTTGTATATTTTTAGAACACACTAGGACTTCGACAGTTTATCAAGTACAAGTTCAATCAAACACCAATTCAATTCTGTACACATTCTAAATACTAATTCAATTCAGTATGTCTGATTCTGTGTCTAATTTCATTCTGTTCTGTTCTAATTCACTGCCCTATCTGTGGGGGGAAGAATGCCCATGCAGTTCCTGGTGTTTCTTTCCCTCCTTGCTCATCTATATACAATTACTCAACACTTATTTTACAGTTCTCTATCTATGGTACTTTCCTACCCATATGGTAGCTTAGTTCTAGGTCCAGAGTGAGTCAGCACAGAGCACCGGCCCATCTGTGTGCAACCAATCATACAGCGCTACCACATTCCTTATCTATTGCACTATTGCGACAGTGCACACATGCTTCCATAAGCACCTTTCTAATTCAGAAACTGTGGCAGTGATGCATGATGTGTCTTCACTTTCTTTGTCAATGCGCCATCGCTACATTGCTCTCGTCCCTTTCTACACATACCATCATTATTGAGTATTTTGGTCACTGTGTCTGTACATTTCAAATTAAGTTCTAGGGTTCTGTAAGTCATGTGTGCTTTTATTCTAGTGTTTCCATAAGTTTCTTTGGTTCATCTATTTTAGTTGGGGAATAGCACATTCCAGGCTGTGTATTGTAATGTAAAATAGAAAATGAAAAGGTAGGTATTTGTTAAGGCTGTAAGCTTGAGACTGAGGCGGAGTATTGTGCTTTTTATATGTTTTTATTTTAATCCCTTGTTTAGTTTTTTAGGAGACAACCCGGGAACTCAGTTCCTCCTCTTGTGTTCCTACTCTAATGCACTCGGTCCGAAGTTCTTATTTTAATTAAGAACACGAATTTATAAAGGGTACATTTACAATATAGCCTGTGTATCAAAAGGAAACAGAAGTAATCTATGTACAGTAAGCAATAATTAATATTAAAAGTGTAATCAAAGTCTGGAGTAACAAAGGGAAGACACAGAGTAAGAGACTAGAGGTCCAGAGGTAGGCGATATGGGATGTGACAGTATTCCTCCCTTAAGGCTGAGCCTCAAGGCCTGAGCATGTGATCAAGACAATAGGCTTTTGAAATTTTGATCAGTGTTTGACATCAGGTCTGGATATATAAAGGTCAGCTGTGGAGGAAAAAATCAAACCCATTCTTTACCCTGTTATATCAACTCCTTAACATGTGATTGTTTTAAACAATGTCTTCCACTGTGCAATCGAACAAAAACCCTACTTGCAAGGAGAAACTTAGGTTACTCCTCCACAAACGAGTGGAGCTGGAAGCTCTTGGGAAGGAGTTGAGGGGTGTCAAGAAGGAGGGGATAGAGAGTAAGGCAGCAAAGGAGGCTGAGAAGGTTGGAACAGAGAAAGACACAATGAAGATGGATGAGGGAGGAGAGTTGGGGGCAATAAGGGCAAAGAAATGTGAGCAGGCTGCAGTCAAGACCAGAGTTGTGCAGACCATGGCAAGGCTAACCGGTCACCCAGCAGAGTAAATGACAGAGAGGGAGGTTGGTCTGACTTTGCATGCAGAGTACAAGGTGACAATGGCAAGGTTGGGCATCATGTCATTTAGTCAAGAGTCAGTGGAAGAGTCCTTACTTTACCACAGGGAGGTTGACAGCTTGGTGATGACAGTAGATGACTCAACTCTGGTGAAAGAAGTGGTGAAGCAAGTGGTAGCCAAGGTAGGGCCAACAAGGGTAGGGGCTCCAACTCCTGTAGTGGAACTGGAGGTAATTACTACTTCACAGGTGGGTACCTACATGAGTGTGGAGCAACTTGCTGATTGTGATCATGCTGTTCAGCAATTGGAGGCTGAAGGCCACACTATTACCCCAGAGGAAGAGGTGGAGAGGAGTGTCCAGCAAGTAGAGAATGAGGGTGGCTCCAAGAGGAAGTGCACCAACATGAATCTGGAGGACACAACCAAGGTGACTCTCAAACTGCCCCAAAAGAAACCTGCTACCCAGATTTCTCAGTGCAAGGGAGCAAAGAGCAAGGCCCTGGTTGATGACAAGGTGGTAGAAGACAACACTAGCAGCAAGGCTAGCCAGTCTGGAAGCAAGAGTCATACTGGAACAGAGAGCCAGGCTGGGGACAAGTCCAATGTTGAGGTGGAAGAAGCAAGGACTTTGGCAAAGAAGAAGGGTAAGGGGGTGGAGAAGACCAAGACAGCTGCAGAGAAGAAAGAAAAGGAGGCCTATGTTTTACCCAAGGTCCCCTGCAATGTATGCAGTAAGTTTAACAGGGAGTGCTTGTTGGATCTTGAGTAAGTTGTCCATTTTCTTTTCAGAGTTGTTCTGACTTGCTCCTAGGGGAAAGAAAATGAACCACAAGGCATGCAAGGTGTGTCAGACAAAGAAGGGAAGATGTGCCAATGATGGAATACTGTGGGGAACTGTAGTTCCAGGGAACAAAGAGGAGAGGAGAAAAGGTCTGGAGGAGATGAAGACCAGTAGTATGGGACAGGAGAAGCTGGTGGAAGAGTTGCAGATGCAACTGGCACCGGCAAGGTCAGAACTAGAGGCCACAGAGAAAGTAGCAGAGGAGAGATGGACCAAGCTCAAGATACTAAGGGACCAGTTATTTCAACTGGAGAGGGAGTGCGAATGGGTGGAGAATGAGCACAACAAGTTGGCATGGCAGCTCAACTCCAGGAGTCCATTAATGGACATGCTGATGGGGACATTGGGGAGGAATGTCACCATGCACACAGAGTTAATAGGGACATTGAATAGGTTGCTAACAGCCACACAGGCAGCAGAGGAGGGTACTTCGGTGGAGACTAATGAGTCTGGGAGTGATGAGGAACAAGAGGGAGATGAGGAGCAATCTACAGTAGATAGAGAAAAAATTGTAAATACTTGTTTTATGTGGCTTTTGATAATTTTTGGTGCAAGGAGAATGAAAAGTAAGAGTAAATGGCAAATGGAGTAAAGAGAAACACCTTAGGAGAAAACCAATACAACCCCATACTTCCACTCTCAGCCCACCTCATTAAGTATGCAAAGTGATGAATCAGCTATGCTTATTAAATGTAGTGGTCATCATGCAAGTGGTGTCCAGAGAAGCATCAATCTTCAACCTTTGGTCAAGAAGATGGATATGGATATACAATAAACTATAATGGAGAAACAGAGATTTAAGTGGAGAAAGTCTATGTAACAGGAGTAGAAGAATTGGGCTTATTGAGATAACAAGCATGAAATTCCTCTACAAGCTCTGTAGCATGTTTTACTTTGGTGGCAGCTAACCAAGTGAGTTCTTCATTGGGTTCCTGGAGGTCCACAGTGTAGTCCCTAGCATGAACAGAGGTAACATCACATTTGGGATAGACTGTAATCTGTGGATGATAACCCTTATTGGCATAGAAAGGAGTTGTATTAGTGGTCGAGCTCAGTGTATTGTTGTACACAAACTCAGCAATGGGAAGGAGATTGGCCCAGTTGTCCTGCTGGTAATTGCAGTAAATGTGAAGGTACTGCTCTAAGACTTGGTTGATGCATTCAGTTTGTCCATTGCCTTCAGGGTGATATCTTGTTAGGATTTCATCACTTATCTAATCTTTTATCTAATCACCATCTTATCTATGTCATGTGATTAGTCACATGACCTACAATGCGGACACCATGCATATCAACATACGTTACTCATCATAACTGTGGGCACAATTGCATAGTTTGGCCATATGTAGTACATGAGTTTCTAATGTAATTGCACAGTAGAACATGTGTTGTAGTGTAGGTTACTTACATGTGATCTCCTCATGGGTTCTTCTATAAATACAGTCTTTCTTAGTTAGTATTTGCTATTCTTGTGCTAGTTTATTCCAGATTAGCAATAAGACTCACTTCTTTCTCTTATTCGAGTGTTTAAGTTCAGCTTTGAGTATTTTGCTCATCTGTTGCTAACAAAAGCACAAGAATCACCTCATTCCTCGACCCCAAACTTCTATTCTCCTGCTGAACCCCAGCAAAACTTCTTTCTATACCTCATTCCCCATCTTGGACCTCTTGGACCAGATATACACCCCGTTCGATAGTCTTGCTCATTGTACTTGGAAGTACGAGAGGATAGTGTAATGTTGAGCCTGAAACTTCTGAATTACTGAGCATCTTAGGCCCTCTGCCTTGAGTTTGGCATGGTGCCAGTGACTGGGGAGGCTACCACATGTTGCCCCAGCTGGTACTATCTGCAAATAGGTGTGCATGAGACTTAGGACATCTCACTAGTCTCTGAGCATCATCAAGAGCTTCTGTTACTTGAATCTATCATGGTGGCACCCATCACCCACTCTCAAACCCTTCAATCACTCCATTCCCATTCTTATCACATCCCTTCCTCATCTGTACCAACCTATATTTCTCGATCTCACCCTACACCCTACACCCATCCTCAAACTCTGAGAGCTGTGTCGGTGGACTCCGACAACTCGGATTTTGATCCTAACACATATCTTTCTCTTCACCAAATCTCTAACTATGTTCCACCACTTCATCGCCCTACTCCTCCCATACATTCTATCAATTGTACCCTCACTATCATCACCAAACCAGGACATGACGATGTATTGAGATTCAGCACTCCCACTCAATACATATCCCTGTTTGAATGAGATTTCTATTCTCCGTTAGGATATGAAACCCTCCTAAATACCGTTCACAATGACAGTAAAGATCTTCCCACACCCACATACCCTGACTTCGACCTATAATGATTTCCGCCAAAGTCATTCTTGGCTTCATCACAGCCTTAGTGATGGTTTTTATGAAAGACGAGATCATAACCAGATGGCAGAATATGACTCCTGCCAACAAGCAAACTATTATGGATAGTGTCATGGCAATGACTCAGGGAGTCATTCAAGAGATCAGAAACAGAATAAAAGAAGATCGACCAGAACCAAAAGAAAAGGTCGATATTCCAGAAGATTATGAGGGAGACCCTCATACGGTTAATAATTGGATCAGATGCATGATATTGTATTTCCAAGAGAAAAACATCACGAACAATTGGAAAAAAATAACAATCGCTTTACCAAAAGTTAAAAAGGGAAAAGATAATTGAGCCCAATGATGGGCAGACACTTTCCTAGGAGATTTGATTGTGTTCAATGAAGAACGAGCATGATGGAAGTTATTACATGATGGAAAGGAACCCACTCTTCAGGACACCCAAAAGGTTAATATCACAGCAACTGAATCATCTCCGGCAATCATTCATGAAGCATTCGAACACACATGTCCATTTGCTAATTGGGACACTTTCATCAAAAGACTTCAGTTTTTCTTCATATCAATGGAAACCCAGAACAATGCAATCAAACAAATCAACAAGGTGGTACAAGGAGCATGACCTGTTGAAGATTACACTATTGATTTCATGCAATGGATGAACTTATCAGGGTTTGACAACATGGCTTTAGTAGACAAATACCGACATGGAATGCACCCATTATTAGCTAGGAGACTTATGGAAGTGGGTGGACTTAAAGTCACTGATAAACTTATTGACTGGGTAGACAATAAAGCGGAATATGAAAGGAACTGTCGAGAAGCTAATTTTGGATGCTTCACACAAAATCTGAAATCCCAAAACCAGAACTCTGCACAGCCTACAAACCCTCCTAATACTACCAGAACTCAACAAGGACAAACGACACAACAGACACTGAACAGATCAAACCTTACTGTCTTACAAGGAGGCAATCATATGGATCTTGACCAACTCAAAAAGGAAGGTTGTTGTTTTTATTGTAAAGAGAAAGGACACATGTCCAATACATGCCCTAAGAAACCTCGCAGACCCTATGTACAATGTAATGTAAATATGGACTCTTCTGTACCTGTAGCATCTACTAGCGGAATCATAGAATTACCCAACATAGCTAAATTATCCAAGGACCAACAAGCTCTCCTTATTGCTCAGTTGGGTTTTCCCCAAGGCCAGCAGTAAGTGCAAACTCGCCGGCCTCATTTTATGTACCAAGTAATGTAGCTGTACCTACTGTAGATCTGGAATTGAAATATGTATCACTACAAAAAGAAAAATCTAAGTGCACCTTCCCTAATCAGGAAGTAAAACCAGGAAACATGTATTGGGTCACATGGAGATTAAAAGACCAAACACCAGAACTTGCCCTTGCCACACTTAGTATTTGGACACATATCAAACGAAGACCTGAAGTGATTCCAAAAACGATCACAGAATTAAATAACCTTTCCGATCAAGACACAATCCCAGCATTAGAAGAATTAAGGAAACCCAAAAGATTTATCTGTGGAATGAATGGAAATCAGATGAATCTTGATTTAATGGTCACTACTTTAGACACTCAGTGAACCTATGGACTAAAGGCATTACTCGACAGTGGAAGCACAGGGACATGCATCAGCCGAAAATTTGTAGAAGACAACCAAATTACAACAAAGAAATTCCCATGACCAACCCCTGTCTATAATGCTGATGGAACTCTTAATAGTGATGGATCTATTACAGATTATGTCAAATTAAGAGTAAGATTAGGCAGACATGTGGAAATTCTACAACTCGCAGTCATCAATTTAGGAAAAGCATCCATGTTTATAGGATATGATTGGCTTTGAATTCACAATCCAGAAATAAATTGGAAAAATGAAACCATTAAATTCACATGCTGTCCAATAGAATGCACTCCATTAATTAATACGATGGATCCTGAAGAAGATGAATCTGATTTAGATGAACAAATAAATCTTGAATCAGATGATCATATTATTGCAGTAAACCTATTTGAACAATTGAACTGAGAGCATTTCAAACCACTGCTTCAAAAATTGCTGAAGCCCAAAACCAGCAAAAACCTAAGAAGCATTGGAAGGAAATGATTCCAATGTATTATCATAAGTTTGAAAAAGTATTTGCAAAAGAATCATTTGATAAACTTCCACCCCAGCGACCATGGGATCATGCTATAGAATTACTACCTGGAGCTACATCATTTGACTGTAAAATCTATCCACTAAACTTGGACAAACAGAAACAATTGGATGAATTTCTCAATGAAAACCTTAATTCAGGATACATCAGACCTTCGAAATCACCTTGGGCATCACCATTCTTTTTTATTAAAAAGAAAGATGGAACTTTAAGACCAATTCAGGATTATCAAAAACTAAACAAAATGATGGTTAAAAATAGATACCCATTACCATTAATTCAGGAATTAGTAGACACACTTAAAAAGGCATGATACTTTACTAAGTTGGATATCTGATGGGGTTACAATCAATATATAATTAGAAAACACGTGGGAGATTTGTTTAAGGGAAATACACTAAACTAAATAAGTATATAATAAAGTAGATTATGTAATCATCCCAATGGCCTGCAATTGAATGCGCGGCTTTGATTAGTCAGCATTTGAAAAGCGCACTCTGGGAATGCGCAGCTTTGATTAGTCAACATAAAAAGCGCTCGGAGTTAATCGGTGATAAGCGTTCACAAGCCATGCTTTAGCCGCATTGAAACATGCAGGCAGTATTTCAGCTCAGTTCTTTCTCTTCCTTCACTCCCACTTCGACACACCCCACCCTCATCATACAGTAAGTCATTTAGTGCGATAAATTCATTAAAAATCCTTATATTTCTATTTTTTAAACAGCTGGAACTGTTCTTATTATCATTCACCCTGTTTTGTCTGGAAACTTTGGTAATTCCAAAGTTTTTACATAGCTCCCTTTTACAGGATCTTCTCTAAATTGAGATTGAACCTTTTGGTTCTCTTGAATTATTTGTTTTTGTTGTCTGGACTTTTCTGACAGTAAAAATAAATTCAGTTTGTGTATAAAGAAAGTGTATATCTGCTGCAGCCGTCTTAGGCATTACAGTATTAAGAGAATTAGTAGACCAAGGTGAAGTACAGTGAAGTCCTACTTCCCTGGCCTCCCTTTACAGGTGTTTGCCAGTTGCTACACAGCTCTACTTAGTAGAGTTGGGACCGCTCTCTGTGCACAGTGTGTAGGGAGATTGGTGTAGTGTGTGTTACTACCCCTTCCTATTGGAAGTAGCTCCACTATCAACTACTGCTGTTCACACCGATTGTCAGAAGTAACAAAGAATAAAGAGGGTGATGGAGGATAATGAAGGGCAAAGAGGGTGATAGTGGAGCAAAGACTCAGACACAAACACAGACACAAACACAAGATGGGGAGGAAACTTATTAACAACTACCAAGTTACAGAGTGTTTATATACTGAGTAAGTCTACCAAAGTCCAACCAAAGTCCTGTAACTAAGGTAACTGACAGCTGTCAATCTGTCAATCACAAATCTGTCAATCAAGTATTTGTCAATCACAGATCTGTCAAGTATGACAGGTGACAAGTGACAGCTGTCAAGGAAGCTGTGCAACCCAGAATATCTAACACCGATTTCACTATTTCTCGATAATATTGGGATAGCCCAGCTGGATCAGAGTGAACTCTTTTCTGTTTACATAGCACTACATTAATTATGTATGTAAAACTGTGTATGTGTATTTGAACTTACTAACATATGTAAAAGGTCCACACCTCCAGCAACACCTGAACGTGCACGTGCTCATGTGCGTCAAGCTGAGCATGATGCACGTACATTGGACAGTCCTGAAAATAGGCGCATACCTGAGCCTCCTGTTTCACCTGCCATTCCTCAATACAGGCATCTTCCTGCAGATATTGCTGCAATGCATGCCAGACTTCTCCTTATTCCTAAGCCTATTGGCAGAGGGAGAGGTAGGGGTAGAGGCAGAGGCAGAGGCCAAAATAACATTCCTCCTGATCCTGTTGGACCCGTTGGTAGAGGCCAAGAAAGAGGTCAAGGTCGAGGGCAAGGAAGAGGAAGAGGAAGAGGTCAGAACAACAATAATCCTGAACCTACCCTCAGAGGTAGGGGAAGAGGGAGAGGAAGAGGAAGAGGAAGAGGAAGAGGAAGAGGAAGAGGAAGAGGAGAAGGTGTCATACAATGGGTTAATCCTGTTATAAATCCAAATGTGAATGATAATCCCGTAAGTTTAATTAATACATATATTCATCAATGATAGATTTAATATATATTTCAGGCTCCATTACAATTTCATCATTGGAATCCTCCAGGTGTTGATCCAGCAGCTCCTATACCTGCTGCACAATCTGATATTGTTCAGGTGCATATATCATTAATACTTTACATTTTAAAATTCTAACATTTATTGCTTTATAGAATATTCGATGGGCAGTCCCCATTCTTGCTGATCCAGTTCTATTGCCTATGTATGATCTTCCGAGCTCTTTACGCTCCCCCCCCCCTTACACGTGAATTTCACATGAAATTCATGTGAATTGGTGAAGTTCATGTGAAGTTCATGTGAAATTTAGGTGAACTTTTTCGCATTATTTTTGCTGAATTTCAGTGAGAACACTGCTAATAATTTCACCTGAATTTCATATGAATTTCACATGAACTTCACCAATTCATGTGAATTTCAGGTGAATAATTCACTTGATCTTCACATGAAAATTTTCACCAGATTTTCATGTCACTTAGTGAAGTTCACGTAAATTTCACCAGAAATTCACATGAAGCTTATACAATAGTAGTGAGCTTCAATTGTATTTCATAGTGTTGCTTACTAATAATAAAAATAAATGTATGTAGTAAATAATAACTCCAGTCAGAATTGAACCAACAGCCTCAGAGTCATGACTAATAGTTTTCCCACAATACAACAATTAACCACTACACCATGAACTCTTGTATAGAAAAAATATTTCCCACACTATATACCCCCTTCAACCCTCCGCTTTCTAATACTTTGTCACATGATTGAAATATCACATGACCAAAACACGTCGCACCGTTGTTGATTCTTGCTTCTTGCCACATCATCATCATTCACTCCCTTCTTCCCTCCCCCTCCCCCCTCCCTCTCCCTCCTCCCTCCTCCTTCTGTTCCACTCTTTGATCCCCCACCCTCACTCCTCCCCTATTTCACTCACTCCCTCCTCTTTCTCCATCAAGAACAAACACAGTAACAACAAGAGCGCGGGAAAGCGGGAGGCGCACAGCGAGCGCGAGGGGCGGGATGGCGGGGCGGGAGGGGCGGGATGACGAGCGCGTTAGGGCGCACAACGAGCACAGGGAGCGGAATAGCGAGCGGAGGGGCGGGATAGTGAGCGGAGGGGCGGGATAGCGAGCGGAGAGGCGGGGTAACGAGCGGGATGGGGCACACAGCGAGCGGAAGGGCGGGATAGCGAGCAGAGGGGCGGGAGGCGTGGGAAAGCAGGGGATGGGACATCGAGTGCAAGGGCAGGAAATTGGGGGACATTATGTAATACTATTGTTGCTTTGTAATATGTAAATTAGTCACATGATCAATAAATATATTCATTTTCTCCTTGTTTTTAAATGAATTTCACTCAATTTTTCATGTGAATTTCACTATATTTTCACTTTAATTTCACCTAAAATACATGAAAGTTCATGAACCTATGCTTTTTAGAAAATATTCAAAATCACATGAAGTTCATGTAATTTCAGGTGAATTTCATGTGACTTTTATGTCAAATAGGTGATATTCATGTGAATTTCATGTGAATATGTGAACTCTTGGTGAAATTCACATGAATTCATGGTGAAGGGGGGGGGGAGTGTAAAGTACTGGATCTTCCCATACCTCCCAGGCGAATTCGGATACCATTAGCCAGAAGGCCTTATAATCCTAATTGGCCAAAGTTTACCATTGGAAAAATGGAGATAATTTGTCCTGATTGTGGAGCTTTACATTGGGAAAAGGAACGATTAGCTAAATCATCAAAATTACACCCTAAGTTTGGCATGTGCTGCTTTTCAGGAAAAATTAAATTGCCACGATGGGAGCCTGCCCCTCCTGAACTACAGAATTATTTGCATGGAAATAATACCAACTCAAGAAACTTCCGTAAACTGATCAGACAATATAATAGTGCTTTAGCTATGACATCAATGGCAGCAGGTGATATTGATCAAAGTGTAATGGGTTGTGGTGGTCCATATACCTTCAGAATTCAGGGAAGAGTTTATCATTTTTCTGGATCTCTCTACCCTGAACAGGGTCAGAATAGAAGATATGCCCAGCTATATATCCATGATGGATCAGAAACTGAACAGGAAACTGCACAAAGGCGAATAGATGCTCATTCTGCAAATGGAGAATGTCTTCATCATGTTATGCTAGCATTACAGCGCATGTTAATGCGTGATCATCCTGGCATTCAATTATACCAGCAAGCCAGAGATCGTACTCAACATATGGGACCTAATGAAAACTGTTTGATTACTCTTATAGCTAATCCTCAAAATGATCAACATCGATATAATAATCCAACTGTTAATGAGATTGCTGCTATACTACCTGGAGATAGTGATCAACTGGAAAACTCAAGAAGCATTATTTTGCATCTACGTGGAGGAACACTAATGCAAATTAGTGAAGTTAATCCACTTTACTGGACACTGCATTACCCACTATTGCTGACAACTGGACAACTGCTTTGGCATCCAGAAATTAAATACACAAACAATCAGGAGGTGGATGATGTAGAGTTTATGGATGCTCTAAACCCTGAGCAGGAAAATAATATTCGTCCTGAAAAACAGAAACATGTTTCTCAAGCTGAATATTTTCACTATTATTTACACCCAAGAGTAGGGGAACAACTTCATTTATTCTTCTCAAGAAAATTATTTCATGAATTTATTGTTGATGTATGGGCATGCTGTGAGCAATGTTGCTTAAATTGGATCACATTTAATCAAAGGACAATCCGTGCAGAATCATACCAGACCTTAGTCAATGCTGTTACAGCTAATGAAAATGTTCAGGGTGGTGACATTGGCCAGAGAATTATTCTTCCCTCTTCCTTTACAGGTGGTGCAAGGTATATGATACAGAACTGTCAAGATGCATTGGCTATCAATTGTTATTATCATGGAGCTGATCTCTTTATCACTGTTACTATGAATCCAAGTCATCCAGATGTTAAAGATGCTTTGGAAGCAGCAGGCTCAGGACTAACACCCAATGACCGTCCTGATATTATAGTCTGTATATTCCGTCAAATGCAAGCTGATCTCATCCACCACATATATAAAGAAGGAATTCTGGGTCATGCAGTTGCATATGTCTATACTATTGAATTTCAAAAGCGTGAATTGCCACACATGCATATGATTGTCTTTCTGACCCCTGATGCAAAGTTACAAACTGCTGAGGATGTTGATAGTATGCTCAATGCTGAAATTCCTGATCCAGACACACATCCAGAACTTCATGATTTGGTTATGAAATTTATGATTCATGAACCATGTGGTCCCAATAATCCAAATGCCAGATGCATGAAAGATGGACGGTGTTCAAAAGGATTTCCAAAACCATTACAAGAACAAACTGTTATTAATGAGGATTCTTTTGCAAAGCTTAGAAGAAGGCCAGGAAGAAAATACAAGCTTCCAAATGGCACAGAAGTTGATAACCATTGGGTGGTTCCTCACAACTTATTTCTACTATGGTTTTATTATTGTCATATCAATATTGAATGCATTTCTTCTATTAAAGCAATCAAATATATCTACAAGTACATTTACAAGGGACATGATCGCACCACCATGAAATTTGGTACAGCTCAGGATGAGCCCAAATTATACTTGGATGCTCGCTATGTATCAGCTCCTGAAGCTGTCTGGCGTTTATACTTTTTTCGACTACATGATGAAGTTCCTAATGTCATTCGACTTGCAATACACCTTCCTAATCAACAGACTGTTACCTTTGATCAAACAGCTGCAGATTTACAGGAAGTTGTTCAACAAGCTTCAGAACGAGATACTACACTCACAGCATACTTTCAAGCCAATGTAGACCATCCTGAGGCATGCACTTTATTATATCAGGATATGCCAAACAAGTTTGTGTGGAATGCAACTCAACGTAAATGGACACCACGCCAGAAAGGTTTTGCTATTGGGCGCATATACTATATTCACCCTACTGCTGGAGAGAGATTTTATTTGCGTACACTGTTGACTACAGTGAAAGGAGCTACTTCTTTTGAAGATTTAAGAACTGTAGATGGTGTTCTTTGTCCAAATTTTCGAGCTGCATGTTTAGCAAGAGGTCTTCTGGAAGATGATAATGAGTGGTGAGAGTGTCTACATGATGCAGCTCATATAAAAACTGGCAGTCAACTGTGAGATTTATTTGTTGCTATTCTACGTGACTGTAGTCCATCTAAGCCATCTGAACTATGGACTGAGTTCTGTGACAATATCTGTGATGACCTCAGACACAGTATTCAAAATCGCTATCCAAACAGAGATCTCACTGATGAGAATATTCATGACTATGGACTCTATAAGATTGAAAAAATATTAAGACACTCAGGAAAATCACTTTCTGACTGGGAAGAAATGCCACTTCCACAGGATAATTGGGAGCACATGGAAGAAAATCGTCTTATTGGTGATTATTGGTACAATCGTGCTGAACAGACACATTTAGCAGAACAAAGAATACCAACTCTGAACATGGATCAACATGCAGCCTTTGACAGAATTGTAGAGGCAGTTCTCAACTGAACTGGAGAAATATTTTTTCTACATGGACCAGGAGGTACTGGAAAGACCTATGTGTATAACACACTATGCTATTTCCTCCGAGGAAGGGATAAAATAGTAATTGTAGTGGCATCATCAGGAATTGCAGCATTGCTTATTGTGGGAGGACGAACAGCACATTCAGTATTCAAGATACCTCTGGAAATTGATGAGACTTCTACATGCAGAATTCCACAACAGTCAGAGCTTGCAGAACTTATTATTGAAGCTGATATGGTAATTTGGGATGAGGCTCCCATGATGCACCGCCATATTCATGAGGCAGTTGATCGAACTTTCAAAGATTTGAGAAAGAATAACAACCCTTTTGGAGGATTGACTGTAGTTTTTGGAGGAGACTTTCAGCAAATTCTTCCAGTTATTGATAAAGGTTCCAGACCTCAAATTGTTGGTGCATGTCTTAGATGGTCACGACTATGGGACCACATTGAAGTTCTTCATTTACACCAAAATATGCGACTTGATGTTGCCAATGAAGAGGAGCAAATCTTTGCTCAATGGCAGCTGGATGTTGGTCATGGTCGAAATGGTCAAGTTGATGAGATTACTCTTCCAAACAGCTTCAAATGTCCAGATAATACAGTGAATTCATTGATCAATTTTATCTATCCAAATATTGATAGTCAAGAGCCAAAGCCAGATGAATACTTCTCAGATTGCACTATTCTCTCAAGTCATAATGAAGATGTTGATGCCCTTAACAAAAAATTACTGGAGCAATTTCCTGGGGAAACTCAGACCTTTTACTGTGCTGATAAAATTGATGATAATAATCCAGAAGCTCATGGAGGTGAACTTCTTTATCCAGTTGAATATTTAAATGCAATCAATTGCTCTGGACTACCACTGGCACATTTAGAGCTGAAATTGGGATGTCCTGTAATGACACTTCAGAATCTTAATCCTTCTCAAGGAGTTTGCAATGGAAGTAGAGGAATTATCACACACATGACATCAAGAGTAATAGAAATAAGGTTACTGACTGGAGATAAAAAGGGGACAACTGTGTTTGTTCCACGTATGAAGTTGTCTCCAACTGAATCACAGGTGCCATTCAAGTTTACACGACATCAGTTTCCACTTCAATTATGCTTTGCAATGACAATCAACAAATCTCAGGGACAATCTGTCAATTATGTTGGACTGGATTTTAGAACTTCAGTTTTTACTCATGGGCAATTTTATGTTGCAGTTTCTAGGGTAACATCAGTAAGAAATATCAAAGTAATTTGGAATGAAAATAGTGATAGAGCAGTTACTTCAAATATAGTGTATCCAGAAGTATTATTACGAACCTAAATATATTTATAATGTATACATATATTTATAATGTATACATATATTTATAATGTATACATATATTTATAATGTATACATATATTTATAATGTATACATATATTTATAATGTATACATATATTTATAATGTATACATATATTTATAATGTATACATATATTTATAATGTATACATATATTTATAATGTATACATATATTTATAATGTATACATATATTTATAATGTATACATATATTTAATAACAGCACATAATTTGAAGTAGAATAAACTGGGATGAAGAAGCAGGGGGTCTGGGGGGTGCAGCCCCCTAGCAAGCCGTCGCCTGTGTGGAGTGGAGGGGGGGGCCGACAGGCCCCCGGCCTGTAGGGCCCCCGTAGCGAAGCACGGGTGTAAGGCTTGTAACATTTGAATCAAAGAAGGTGATGAACAGTATGCTGCATTTAGAACCAATTGAGGACTATTCGAACCATTAGTCATGTTTTTTGGTCTTACCAATTCACCGGCAACTTTTCAGACAATGATGAATGATATCTTCAGAACAGAAATTAATGAAGGCACCGTTATCATTTACATGGACGACATTTTGATATTTATGGAAACTTTAGAAGAACACAGAAAAATGGTAAAATGTGTCCTTAGAAAACTAGAAGAACACGAATTATATCTAAAACCAGAAAAGTGTTTCTTTGAAAAAGCAGAAGTAGAATATCTTGGTCTCATTATTTCCAAAAATTCTGTATGAATGGATTCAGGAAAAGTGAAGGCCATAGTAGATTGGCCAGTACCAAATAATAAAAGGGAACTTCAACAATTTCTGGGATTCATTAATTTTTACCGACGATTCATCCAAGGATTTGCAAAAGTAGCAAAACCCCTTCATGAATTAACAGGGAAAAATGAATGGAAATGGGAACTCAATCAAGCATTAGCATTTTCCAAATTAAAGGATAAAATCATATTGACACCCATTTTAGCAATGCCAAATGATAATGGAAAATACTGAGTAGAAGCCGATTCATCTGATTTTGCAAATGGAGCTATCTTATCCCAAGAACAAATTGATGGAAAATGGAAACCAATTGCATTTTTATCACATGCTTTAAGTCCAACAGAAAGAAATTATGAAGTCTATGATAAAGAGATGCTTGCGATCATGAGAGCACTTGATACATGGAGACAATATCTTCTAGGAGCCAAACAAATATTTGAAATCTGGACAGACCATAAGAATCTTCAATATTTCAGGAAACCACAGAAATTAAATTGTAGACAAGCAAGGTGGTCAACTGAGTTATCTGAATTCCATTATACATTACACCATAAACCTGGGAATCAAATGACTAAAGCAGATTTATTATCTCGAAGAGCTGGATACAAACAAGGAGAACATGATAATGAAGACATCATTCTTCTTAAACCAGAACATTTCAGACAAATATATGAAGTTCATGGTGAAGATGAGAAAATCATGGAACAAGTTCGAAAATCCAGAAAAAACAAAGATAAAGAAGTCATTAAGATGCTTAATCTTAAATCAAAGGATTGGTCTGAATCACCAGAAGGAATAATCACATGGAAGGATCAAATATACATTCTGAAAAATGCTAAACTTAGAGAACGGATTATTAAACTATGTCATGATTCAGCAATATCTGGACACCACGGAGAATATAAAACCCAGGAGTTAATAACAAGAAATTATTGGTGGCCATGAATTAGATCTGACATAATAAAATATGTCTCTGGATGCGAAGCATGTCAAAGGACAAATATTCACAGATCTAAACCAATCAGATTATTAAACTCAAATAGTATTCCTGAAGGACCATGGCATACTATATCAATTGACTTTATCGGACCACTTCCATATTCCCAAGAATTCGATTTTCTAATGATAGTGGTTGATTGATTTACAAAAATGGCAGCATTTATTCCATGCAACAAAGAAATTGATAGTCCAGGAGTTGCCGAACTATATTTAGAAAAAGTATTTAAAAACTTCGGAATGCCACAATGTATCATTAGTGATAGAGGATCACAATTTGCATCTCATTTCACAAAAGAATTCACAAAATGACTAGGAGTTAAAATGAACCTATTGACTGCATATAGGCCACAGACAAACAGACAAGTGGAACAAGTAAATCAAGAGATAGAACAATATCTTAGGATTTACATAAATTATGATCAAAATGACTGGGCAGATAAGATTGCAGTAACAGAATTCAATTATAATGACACAATACATAGATCAATGGGATATACACCGTTCTATTTAATGTACAGACATCATCCTTATGGAGGAATTAGACCGAATGGAACATCTCAAACCATAGGAGTCGATGAATTCATAACTACAATAATGAAAGCTAGAGAAAATGCTAAGGTGGCTCTTACATTATCCAATGAAGCAATGAAACATGGATATGACAGAAACTGAAATGAATCGCCTGAATACAAACCTGGTGACCTTGTTTATGTAGAAGGAATCAATATTAAATCAGACAGACTGGTTGCAAAATTAGATGACAAACAATATGAACTATTTAAAGTTTTAAAGAAAGTAGGACTAGCATCATATGAAATTCAATTACCGAAATCTTGGGATTGGAAACATCCAGTATTTAACACACAACTTCTTACCAAATATATTCCTGTGCAATACAAATCACAACAAAAACCGAAACCACCTCCAACTATTCTTGTTGATGATCAGGAACAATATGAAGTAGAAGCAATACTAGCATGGAAAATAAATCGAAAGAAGGCTTTATATAAAATCAAATGGAAAGGCTATTCTTATGATCATTGTACATGGGAACTGATCATGTCATTATCCAGATCTAAAAGTTTATTAAATAAATTCCATCAGGAAAATCTGGAATGCCCAAACGTATAAATATAAGAACTCCTAACTATCAAAAATTATTAAAAACATGCTTTCCAACAATATCACCCTCTTGATTTACATCATTGTTATCTTTGTCCTCTGCATGGCTGTTTTCATACTTGGCCATTATATTCCTCAAATTATTCTTCAAATTCACGAATGACCACAATGACAAGAAGAATCAATTGAAATGTCGTGAGGACACGACTCTTAAAGGGGGGGTAATGTTAGGATTTCGTCACTTATCTAATCTTTTATCTAATCACTATCTTATCTATGTCATGTGATTAGTCACATGACCTACAATGCGGACACCATGTGTATCAACATACATTACTCATCATAACTGTGGGCACAATTACACAGTTTGGTTATACATAGTACATGAGTTTCTAATGTAATTGCACAGTAGAACATGTGTTGTAGTGTAGGTTACTTATATGTGATCTCCTCATAGGTTCTTCTATAAATACAGTCTTTCTTAGTTAGTATTTGCTATTCTTGTGCTAGTTTATTCCAGATTAGCAATAAGACTCACTTCTTTCTCTTATTCGAGTGTTTAAGTTCAGCTTTGAGTATTTTGCTCATCTGTCGCTAACATATCTGGAGGTAAAGTGCAAGTTGATGTCGAGAACTTTACCCAGAGACCAGAAGAAGTGGGAGATGAACTCTGAACCATGATCAGAGGTAATGTGGCTGGGAACACCATGCTTAGAGAATATGTGCATGACAAAGAGCTTAGTGAGCTGGGCAGAGGTGATGGTGTTATGGCAAGGGATGAAGATAGCTTGCTTGCTAAGGCAGTCAACAATGACTAGGATTGAATTGTACTTATCAAACCCAGAAATTGGAAGTGTTTCAATGAAGTCTATAGAGATGGAGTGCCATGGGCACTCTGGGATAGGGAGTTGCTTCAAGGTACCATAGGGATGGTGACACTGTGGTTTAGACCATAAGCAGATGGTGCAAGACTTACAATAGTCCTTGACATAAGTACAAAGTCCAGGCCAAGTATATTCTTGTTGAATGTTATCCAAGGTCTTGTTCTGACCAGGGTGTCTGGCAAGTAGATGGTCATGTTTGTACTGGACAATACAAAGGCAGAGAGAATCATTGTCTGAGACATAAATCCAGTTGTTGAGGTGGAGTAAGCCATCTGAACTGACAGACCAATGATTAGTGGGATTGCAAAGGTGGATGGATGTGACAGTGTCTAAGAGTTGGGCAGTGAGGATGTCATGGTGGAGTTGCTCAACATCCATGATGATGCTGTGATAAGACTAACTTTTAGATAATGTTTATTTAGTTTTAACACCACCAACAAAGAACATAAAGTTCAAGTTAGATTTATATTAAGTTCAAGGGTGCAAGGTTTTCAAGTATAGTAAGATGAACAATGTATTTAGTAGTTATGTGATTGCTTTCAGTACTTTCAAATCTGATCTCAGACTTCAAAATTGTACTCAGAATTCCAATATCAGATTCAGAACATACTCTACTGCCAGAATGGAAGTACAGCCAGTGTGGTGCTTAAGGTACTCTAAAGGTATGTCTAACTACCTATATACTCAAATTACATGGCAGTGGTCTCATGCACAATAGGATAGATATAGTAAATAGTATGTCATAGTGTCTAAGAATTTTACAGATACTCCAGAGGTGTAGTTGGCCCTCCATATGAAGAAGCATGCAGACATGCTCTGTTTCTGAGATGCATCATGGAGCAGTGCATGGCTATTATTAGACATGCATCAGTACATGTGCTATTACATGTGCTATTCTTGGCCAAGTACACAGATATAATGGATACCAGTGTTTCTGGTACTGGCATGTCTGATGGCACTACCCAATGTGCTGCAGGTAGCATTCGGCATGTGTTCCAAAGTCCTGGGGGCATGTGGTTTCCCACATGGTGGCAGTTTTACACAGGAGAGATGCATGGACATTCCAGGTTATTCAAGAGACTGCATGATAGCTCTGAGTTGCAGTATCCAGTGGTACTAAGAATTATCTAGGCCAAAGTATTTCCCTGACATTGTGTGATTGTCTAACTTGGTACCATGAGCATTATTCTGGGTATGGAGAAGTATGAATACACTCCTGAGTATTATATTTTGGGCTTTTCTTTATAGTATAGATATCTAGTACTCATAATTTCTATAGGAATCGATAGTCCAAATATATTGCCATTGTGTCAAATCCCTTGGTTCATATCATGTAGATACTTTGACTGGCAGTGCAGGACTCAACCCCAGCCCTTGGACTCTTCCCTTGATAGTGTTATTCAATATAGAATACTCTAGTTGGCAGCTTGGGACTCACCCCAACTCTTGGACTCTTGGACTTGATTCTCTAATTGTATTACTGGTACTTAGACATCTATTATATTTCGAAAAATATCTCTTATATTTTACTAGGCCTATCAGCTGGCATGGAGAACAGGATGAAGGAGTGTGGTGGCACGGATAGAGGCAATGAGCTGTTCTTGGGTAAAAACAGGGTGAAAATTGTGTGGATTGACTTTGGCATAGTTGTTATTCCCCCCTTTAGGGTAGACATCCCATCATCTAGTTAAAGTGTCAGGTTTTGCACCAAGTTTCCCTGGGTGAAAATGAATAACCAGATTGAACTGAGAAAGATACTCTGACCAACAAGCCTGGTGGCAAGTGAGGATCTTGGTGGTGGAGAAATACTCTAAGTTTTTATGGTCAGTAACCACATCAACTGGAGTACCAGAACCTTCCAAGTATTGTTGCCAGACATGAAAAGCTTTGAAAATAGCCAGAAGTTTCTTGTTGTGGGTGTCATAGTTCAGTTCAGGGGAAGTGAAGGTACAGGAATGGAATGCAATAGGGTGAATATCACCATCGTCAGTGACAATAGAGAAGATAACTCTGAGAGCATAGTCAGAGGCATCAGTTTCTATGATGATCTGGGCATCAGGGACCAAATGAGTGAGTACAGGGGCTGTAGTGAAGGTGTCCTTCAGTTTCTTGAATGCTGAATGGCAAGCTGGAGTAAAGTCCCACTTTAAACCCTTGTGGGTAACACAAGTGAGTGGCACTACTATATTGGAGTAGTGCTGGATAAAGCACCTATAGAAGTTGGCGAACCCAAGGAAAGACTGAATGTCTTTAACCTTCTTAGGCTCAGGCCAATCCTTAATGGTTTGGACTTTATCCTGGGACATAGTGAGGCTGTTCAGAGAAAGGACATAACCTAGGTACTCAACAGATTCAGTGTGGAATTCACACTTGTCTGCCTGGGTATAGAGCCCATGTTGGCATAAATGCTTGAGAACTTCTTTAATGTGTCATTTGTGCTCCTCAAGACTATCAGAGTAAATTAGTAAATCATCAAGGTAGACTGTAACACACACATCAAGCATGTCCTTGAAGATGTCATTCATAAAACACTTCCAAGGGTCCTTCTTCTGTTCCAGAGGAAACTTGAGCTTTTCACCTAATCTCCATGTACTCTGCATATCCTAACCAATGAGTGTTAATACACATACAAGGATGAAATCAAGTCACACATGTTTTGAAAGTGGCCCAAATGCACAGGAGAATGATAGAGGATTGCCTAGTGATGCTTCTCTGCTCTGTGTGCCAGCTGAGAGAGAGGATGAAAAAGTCATTGATTGGACACCTAACCTAGAAGCTCTGAGCTGTTTTGTACTTCCTCTTCAATATTCCTGTCTGGCGGGAGGAATGGTGGTGTAAGATAAACTGATTCAAGTGCTGGAGAGCCATTTAAGTATTGGCATCATGGCAAGGGCCAAGATGTCTGCTTCATGAATCTCCAGGGATTGGCAAGTTGCATCGTAAGAGATCAGATGGGAGCATTGCGACCAACAGCACTCATTTGGTGCTCATAAACCATTTAGCGTCAATTGAAGAAGATGGATTGGGTGGGCTGTCGATATTCATAAGTAACGGAAATAACAACGTTAACAGGACATTGAAGAAAGTTTGAGCATTGAGAGGCATTGCAAAATTACAGTTGCCAGTGGGCACTGGGGACGTATTCCAGCCCATGTTTATCAAGGATATGTGAACCGAATAAATTGTCGGAATGGTTTCTCCACTAATGCCAAAATGACACTTCAACTTGGCTTCAACTAGCAGCACTACTTGCACCTTACTCTTCCTCATGTTCAGCCCTCTTACAACCATCACTTACACAATCTCACTCAGGATCTAATGCAATGCTAGGCTAGAGTTACATTCTTTCAAAAACATCCATTTGAATTTTGAGCAATTCTGAACAAAAAAAGTGATATTCGTGTATAGTAATATAAGTAGATGACAGATTTAAAATTTTGAAGCAGGAGAAGCCTGAGAAAGGAGAGATATTTGCCCAATACGAACCAGTGATCAATACGAACTACTGATGGGTGATAGTACCCTCGATGCAGGCCCAGCATTCCTCTCCGGCAGAACAAGCCGTACGCTCTCCGCTCCCCCAGTCACGACTCATATCGTCCTCCCTCACCAGCTCTCCCGAATAGTCATTCGCTTTGGGGATAAGGCGAAGGTGCATACGCCCATTGCGAATGCGCATTTGTATATGATGCTTGAGGGGTGTGCGGAGAGGAAGAAGGTGAAAGATACTGAGTGGGAGTGGTTGGGAGAGAAGGTGACGGACCAGATGAAAATTAAAAGTTGAAAACTGTATCTAATGCATGATGCATGGTACATCCCTCTAATTGACACTATAAGCATTCCTGGACTGACAACACGCACAGGTGATATTTGGAAGCGAGTCATACCTTCATTCTCTAAGCACTGACCAGTATACATTGGACTGTGCTCGCGTTTGGCTCGCATTGTCTCCCAACCACCCAGCCCGCTATCCACATGCTAACAGCGCTAACCATGCAAACCCAACAGATTCCACTGCTCCGTGCTTCTTCAGTGACCTCCTCCCTCCCCCTCCCGTGCCCTCTCCTCCCATCTTCCCTTCCCAGCACCCCCGAACAATCCTTCGCCGCAGCATTCCACAACGCACAAGAAGTAATAATCACGTGCGAGGGTGGATATGGTCTCTCTTTGAGGTGTTCGAGGACAAGGCAAAGGTGAATATGTGCGTCGTGAAGGTATAGTTGGATTCTGTGTTGTATAGGGCGGTTGAGAGGACGACGGTGAAGGATGCTGATAGGGAGCGGGTGGAAGGGAATGTGAAGGAGCAGACGTTGGATTATTTGCTTACTGTTACTTCAAGTATGGTTTCCTTTCTTTTTCTTTGAGGGATAACGACTGATTGTGGGGTGGTTAGATCCGGTATTGGTCAAGGATGAAGTGTTGAGTGTACTTATTGGGAAAGGTGCACGAATCGAGAAAGAAAACACGAAACACGAAACTGAAAATCAGTTGCCATCCCACTCTCCATCCTCTTGTGGACAGCTCGAAGACGCTGAAGTCGCTGATTCGCACGTGAGTGAGGTTCAGGAAGGGCTGGGAGAATGGGCTCGGTTAGCCATTTGGAGGGGCTGGGAAATGGTGGACTGCACAGATGCTGCTAAAGGAGGGCATTGGAGGGCATCACTGCAGTGTAGGTCGAGTTGCAAAGCGTACGCGTAAGTAGTAGAAAAGTCTTTGAACCAAATAAAGCCACTGAGAATCGAGACCAAGCTGAGGTTGTTGAATGCTGTCTACTTGTTTGGCTCATCGGCCGCTGATAAATATCGGCAGAGACGTATCTACAAGAAAAATCCTTGAGAAACCAGTCTCAACCAATTCTCAACAGTTTCTTTTCTACGACATCTAGCAACCGTCCACCTCTTGAAATTACATTGATTCCTACATCCAACTCATCTTAGCGCCAGATAATGCATTATACGAATCAATTTCAGATTGTGTTTACAACCGGTCAGGATCTCAGAAGATTCAACAGTAATTCAACAGTTCCATAGATCTCCCCTCATTCTTTCGGCCACCTAGATCAAGTTAATACCCTCCATGACAGTCTGAACTTTGTACCTAATTCATTTCAGAGGCCCGAATGGAATATGCTGTGCGTTTCTGTCGGAGGCTATCCATCCCACTTACCAGTCTCGTGCCTAACTCATGCCCAATTCGTGCCCTTATATGCAGTGATCAATTCACGCGTTGGTTTGGCACCCGAAGATATATGGTATATAAAGTCCTATAGTCCTCCACGATACGACCTCCCCACACCATCATCATGTCAACTTATTTCAACAGAGCTTCAAACTTTTCTATGAATCAACCAAATTTCACTGAAATCTCTGGTGCGAAGCAGCTTCTAACATGGCCATTACATTTACTAACTACCAGTGATTCGTGAAGGAAATATTATTCAAACCGGCGTATCAGGTGTGCAACGATCATTATACACCCAGCAGCACGCAAACTTACGATTCCCATCAGGACTGCAATGGCTTTCTCAGTATGTGGCCCGCGGTGCATCCCATGATTCGAAGGACCAGTACGACGCTCCAAAATGCCATCCTGGCACGCGCAAAACGCTCCTCGGCGATATTAATGCATGGATAAAAATAACCGATAAGGAAACTGGCATCATGTTCCTGCATGGACCGCCAGGCGCTGGAAAATCGTGCATCGCACGTTCCGTTTGCCACGACGCATCTTCTGAAGGTCTTTTAGGCGCTAGCTTCTTCTTCAGGAGAGGAACATCCGATTGAAACAATGCCGACAAGCTGTTTACCACCATAGCGTATCAGCTTGCAATGGTGAACAAGGATATCTGCCAGTATATATTGGCAGAAGTGGAGCGTAATCCACAGATTGTTCATATGTCTCTGGAGGAGCAATTTCGAAAACTCATCTTCGACCCATGCTGCAGGATACCTATGGATCTACTTCTTATCAAGGCAATTGTTATTGACGGATTAGACGAGTGCGACGATTCAATTATACAGGTTGCTATTCTGAAGTTACTGGCTAAGGCAGTGCGATACGAGGGATTTCCCCTCGGCATCTTCATCACGAGTCGACCAGAACTCCATATACGAGAGGTGTTCGATACCAAAGATATTATTTTTGCAACCCAAGTTATCTCCTTGGATCACATTCCTGGGGTCTCCCAGGATATTCGGACGGTTTTAGAGAGTGGATTTACTCGAATCCTCAATGATCCTAGGTTTAGAAAGTGTCTCAAATCTGTTCCGCGACCTTGGCCATCCCCAGATGCCATCAAAAAAATTATTCAGCGATCGTCTTGTCAATTTATATATTCTGCAACAGTTCTCAAGTTTGTATCAAGTCCAGATCACAATCCTGCCTCTCAGCTTGAAATTGTGCTTGGAATTCGTGATAGTCATGGTTCTACTTCCCCCTTTGCAGACCTTGATCTACTTTATCTAGAGATAATATCTAGGGTCCCTGATCCTGAGAGAGCTATTAAAGTGCTAGGGTATATTATTGCGATGAAACAACTGGGTCGCAAGAATAGTTCTGATTCAAAATATATCAGCGAGCCTCTCCTGAACTTCTCATCAGATATTACAAAGGCAGTACTCCATAATCAAAATAGGCTGCTTCTTGTCATTGACCAGTTATTGGACCTCCCACATGAAGAATCATACCTTGCGCTAAATCAATTACATTCTCTTATCTCACTCAATATTGGATTGAATTCTACTAGACGGCATCTAGAAATAACATTTTACCATAAATCATTTCAAGACTTTCTAAGCAAAAAAACTCGGTCTGGTATATTCCACATTAATGTCCATACAATACACACAGACATTGGGCAATCCTGTCTAAAGTTTATGAGCCTCTCAAACTATCAAACAGATGAACATCATGGCGTGTTGACAGCACTTACAACTAAATTTATTATCTAATTACTGTAGTTGGCTGGATTTATGCTTGCTTTCATTGGTATATACACTATAGAAGAGGCACAATTTCTGGACCTGATCTGCATGCCTTCGATTTTGCTTTACGCAGATTTTTTTCTGGGTCGACACAACATTTAGGCTCTTCAAGTTTAAAAGCAGCTATTGAAATGCTTGGCCTCCATGATACTCAAGCAATACAGTCAGATATGCAAGCCATTGGAAATCTTCGGAAGCATGGAACATTATCAAACAAGGACCTGTATTGCACTATATTAACAGCATGGAATATGATAAATGTATGTTAACATATTTCAACTAGCATACTGTTTTTAACATATTTGCCGTCTTACCGGAAGACTCGTATAGTTACGCAGAACTACTTCATGACATCACTCGCCTTTCCTATTTGGGTTCAATATTTTCAATCATACAAGAATGATGCATTGGTTAAACAACTACTCGTAATGTCCGGTTTTTCTATATGGAGAAACAGCGATATACCACTAAGCTATATGCACCGAGTGGTGCGGGATGCTGGATACATTACGGGTCCTGATGCAGACCGGGCCGCAACAATGCTAATCGAAGTCATTGAATTTAGCGAATTCCCCGGCGTCGACAAACTTTATGAATATTTTAAAAAATTCGTACTTAACAGCGAATATTCTAGTCCCTTCTATTGTACGCAAGATGAATATATGGGTACATATTGCGATATGCTCGCCACTTCTCGAAGGTTATTTAGTATCAAACACCTGACCAAATTTCTGGAAGTATGGACAAACTATATGTGGTTGGAACTCAAATATTGCGATATGGAATATCAATACATACTCAAGATTTTGGAATCTGAAGCTCTGGTTTTCCACGATAATGATATCTTCAACCAGAAACTTACGCATAAAATGCAGCGTCGTTTATTTTCCTGGTTTAAGGTATTTAATTATTCAATTCTGACATGTATACAGTACATCTAACTCGGACTGTTTCATAGGAATTACAATGCCCTCCTCATGACATCATGGATTTATGGCAGAAGGCATTTAAGAAAGCGCGAAGTTCAACTCTGGAAGGACTTACTGGTTACTCTTACTTCAGTTGCGAGTTTTGTGACATATGCAAGTTACATTGAGTCCGTCATGCAGCTGGCAGTTCACAGGTAGTTTCTGGAACATGAATATTATGGCCGCTCCTCGCCTCAATTCTATTTCTGTAAAGGGGGATGTATGGTCCTGAAATAGTAAGTATACGTCGTCATCATATGTCTTCTGGTGGAGAATGAACCCGAACGTTTACTGGAATTCTTTAATTTGTTAGCCGGTTTTCGACCTATTATTCTACCTTTGCATACCCGTATTTAGAAGGCATTGTATGCAAGTACGGATGATATAGTTATTGAACTCGTAAGCACTCCAAAAGATTGCCAAGCGAGTCTGACATGACTCTCTGCACAACGCCCATCTCGAAATCCACCCACCCATGTGTCCCTAACCAAAGACAGCATGTCTGAGGTGCCGTTGCGTATGTTCATCATATTAACTCGATAATACATTCTTAAAACAAAGAAAAGAGAGAGAAGGTTTTGTGAGGTGCGATTGACACGTCACGAACATGCAAGAACATAACTGAATAATAGTACAACATAAAATTATCCTAATACTAAATATCCCAACACCGAACATCACCTCATAAAATAACCCATACCAGCTCAGCCCTAAGGCACCACAATCTCACTCTCCACAAGCGTATCATCCGTAGCCTCAGCCATATGCCCCCCCTCCCCGCTCATGCCCATTGAGTTTATTCACCTCCCTCCGCTTACCCACTTTCCCCTCATCCCCCTCCCTCACTTCCTCAATACCATTCGCAAACGAAGCCCACCCCTCCCCAACAAGCACCGAATCCATCCTCAAATACCGCCCTTCAACACTCCCCTTCCACTTCTTCCTCTCCTTAGAGGTATCCTGTGACCCACCAACAAACACACACACACACTCCCCGCTAGCGATCTCAACTTCTCAAACCCAGGATACGCACAGACTCTCGAATGCCGTGTCTTTGATCGATTCGTAAAGGGTACATAGGCCAGCAAGCAATTCATCGATACGCCACGTGTTGTATTTGCCATGTTGGCACAGGAGGGGGATGTACAAGGACATTTCATCGCATAGCTGGAATGCGTAGTCCAGCATTGTCGATTGCATAGAAGAAGCAGAAATAAGCGAGCGGGGATGCTTGAGCAGTCGTACAAGGACTTTCCACACAAGCTGCAAAAGCTTCCATTTCTCCTTCAATCGATCATATACAGGCTTCATCCGCTCTCCACTAGAATCAATAACCACCGGCTGCCCCGTTATCCCCACACCCACATCCAGCTCCCCCCTCGCACCTCACGTCCGCAAGAATCATAATCATAATCTGCAACATCGTTTCATCCGGCACACTGAATTCAAACAGCTTAAACATCTTCAGCACATATCCCCCCTCCGACAAATTGTTGATATCTGTGTCACCTTCCACGCGCCTCAAAGGACGATCGAAGAACCCTTTCACATCGTCCCCTGCGTTCCGTATGCGGATGAACATCTCAAGGTAGTGGTTTCTCACATCGGGGTGCAGAATCGAGTCGCTGTTCAGGTGCCTTATAGCAAGGGGAGACAGGATGTCTTTGTGCAAAGGATCGGATTCCGCGTGAGGGAGGGAGGTATGCGGGCCTTTATTCCACCTGTGGAAATGGAGTAACCAGTCCAGGCTATCCATCTCACCACTTGTTGACGATTCAACCCTCTCATCCCCAGGCGTGCGGGATAGAGCACGGAGAGCATCCATGGCAACGCTCACGTCCAGATCCAACAAACACGGACGAATAACATACGTAGCATTCACGCCTAATGGTAACTTTCGACTAGCCCACTGCAGCCCGCGAATCGTATCATACGCACTGACATGCTGCCCGTCCTTAGACTCAGCCTCTGGATCGGATTTGTCCCGCGTATATCTCCAATACAGATCAAACCCCTCCCAAGAGGGATCTTCCACAATTTGTCCTCATACCACCACCAGGAGAGGTACCATTTCTTCATGTTCGTCATTATGTCTTGAATATTCACGAGAATGGTGACCTGGCGGCGAAGCCGGGGACGTGATTTTTCGGGGTCAGAACAGGAAGAGAAAGAGGGTGTGGTTGAGCTAGAAGAGCTGGATGGGGGAGAAGGGGGAACCCAGCGTTTTAATAAGCGCTCAAAAATGCGCGCGCCTAAAGGTAGTATGCGTGCGCTGAGGAGCCATGTGAGAGTTGATGAGACGGAAGAACCCTCATGGTCTCATGAGACTTGTAAGGACACCGCGGGACGCGCAGTAGATTCTCGCTCAGCGGAATCAGGAACTGATGATAGTTGTCAATGCAACCAATACCAACGTTAGCGCGAGAAAGGCTCTGGCTACGCCTGCGACTTCTGTTGACGTTCCAGAGGAGGATTAGGAGGCCCACGAAGAAGAGTACGAGGGCAGTTTGTAGAAGTAATGGAAGGGCGTAGAGGATTTTCTGAACATGCCAGCTTTTTAAGCCTTCATGCAACATCTGCCGCAATGCTAGAGCTTCCTTTGGCGCGGGATTCGATCCGCGCTCGTACTCGCGCAACCACTGTATGACGAGGATGCCGATTATAGCCATTATTACGCTCAGAACGAGACTGAGGGACCAGACGATCATTGTTGATGTGGACTTGCCACTCTGCAGGATGGATGGATGGATGGATGGATGGAAGGGTGGGGGCACGAAGGGGGCTTGCAAAGTTGTGTTTGTGCCAGCAGATAGTTGTGTCGAGAGGTGCGGGAGAGCGAGGTAAGAGAGATCTTGGGAATTTGGTTGGAGCCATTGGCAGGATTCGACAGCGAAGGTGGTGACTATGGCTGAGACCAGACTGTAGATGATGAGCATAAAGTTGAGGAACATTAGGATGTGACACCAAGATGAGCAGATTAGGGATTTCATTGGTCCTTCCCCGACATAACGCCTTATTGTGCCGTCTCACCAGCTCGTAACAGTCCTTCCAAGGGTCTTTCTTTCGCTCCAGAGGAAACTTGGGCTTATCGAACTTCCTCGCGCAGCTTTTGGCCCGACGTCCGGATGTTGAGTGAGGAAGTATTGCAGAATGTGAGTTTGCTGCGATCAACTCGCGTAAGCGTAAGCACGTTCAACACGTTGTCACTGGATCGAAACCACGATCAGCCTGCGGTTCTTATCCCCCACCAAGAGAAAAAACATACTCGAAGCAAACAGTTCAACGTCTCTCCCGCTCTCCACGTTCCCTTCTTACTATCCTGCACCATCTTCCCCCGTAATCCTCTCAAGTACTGTGTCCAAATATGTCCTTCACAATACATATAGGCGCCTTCGATTTGCCTTCGAATATCTCAGCGAGAGGCCAGAACTACCCCTTTCGCCCTCCGCCCGCACGTGGGCGATTACTTCTTTCCTGGTGTGGAGTAATGTGATGATAGATTGTTCAGGGAACGGAGAAAGGTGGTAAAGGGGGTATGGTTTCGGGAGATGCATGGAGGGTGGAGATATGAGAGGTACGTGGAGTTGGGATCGCAGACCCGAACAGGAAGGCGGTGCCAAAGCTGTAATAACATATGCGCTATTCGGCTTGGGAAGATACAATTCTTCCCAGACAATGTTCCCCGCAGCATCCAACATAACACACTCTAACTCTTCCCTTCCTCCATCTGCCCCTCGTGCAACATCTCATCTGGAGGAGAAGCCTTCGGCTGAGAGCTATGGATGGCAGACGGAACAGATTGTACACTGATGCAATTGTAAGTGTGGTACAGGACATCGTCGAGAGATTGAGTTGACGCTGGGAACAGATGTAGTTGATCACGTAATGCAGCGTGCAGCAAATGTACATAAAGACCACGGTATTGAAGCTGGCCGCTGATAATGCGGGGATCGAAAGAGGACTTGATAAGGGCACGACAAATGACAGAGGCCAGCAAGCCTACGAGCCTAAGCCAAAAGGTAGGCACTGCTCAGCCTCCCAGCCCTACGCATCATCCACCTTTAGCAGATACAGCTCTTCCTGCTCAAAGTACCCCGCCACGTCCTCCGTAACCCAATCTCTCCACCCCTCCTTATCCCTACGCTCCTCCTCGCTACCATATCCATGCTTTCGAATATCAGTACGTATAGCACTTGAGCTGAACTCTGCCTCCCTCTCGCCGATATCGATGAGCTTGATACTGCCATTGGCTAAGAATGGCCGAGCAAGCTTAAGTGGTTCTATTTCTTCATCTGAGGGGGCGTCGGTGGGAAGACCTTCGGCTGGGGATGACCTTACCCCTTCTGAGGGAGGTACAGAAGCCAACGAGGACGAGAGGGTGTGAAGCTCGGAGAAGGCCTCATTCTGCGCCTCGCACACAAAGAGCCTCAGCCTGTTCAAAGAACTTCCCTAAATCCTCTATCATATACTAGTAAGCGCCATAATGCCGCATGCAAACAGCCTCTCGAGAGTATCCATCCCGAAGAGGAACGTCAAACTGAAGTTGGCTGAAAATCCATCCACTCACCGCAAGCTAATCATCAAGGAACGCTTTCAGCACCCGCTGTTTCCCAGCGAGCGTAGATTCATTGATAATGGCAATCGCACTGTTGTACTCCCCCTGCTTCACATCCGCGCCCAAATGCGCATCATCTCCAGCTGCTGGAGGTACATTATGTCTCCAGGTGAGACGGACTTGTCTGCTTTTCGGATCGGACTGAGAGAAGAAGGATTGCGGCATCATAGTTCTCCTGTGCTGCGTCTGGTGTTGCAGATGAGAGGGATGGGTAGAGAGTGTTCGCGAGCGCTAGATGCGCATGGGTAGGAAGGTTGAAAGAGTCTAAGGCGCTTATTCTTAGGTTTTGCTCCGATCCTGGGGCTGCCTGGTGGAAGAAGATGAGGCTGGGAGAGGCCACCCCTCGTGCGTGGTATATATCAATTCAATACGTGGCGATGAACGTCCCTTCTGAAGTTTGTGTAGGAGTGTGAGGGCGGTTTGTTAGAACCTCATCGTAGTTGTTGCAACGATTGGACCGGATTGCGAAGACGCCGAAGATGAAAGATCTTTAAGTCGTAGAACTCGGAGTTGACATTAATGATTAGGAGCTGATGGACAGCTGTTCATTGTAGTGAAGATTCGAAAGAACCTAAACCATGTAAATTATAGACAGTAGATGCATGAATGGAAGGTCGATGTCGTGCTTACTCGCTGTCCCATCTATGACATTTCTTATCCTCGCCAGAGTTCAATACACAATACTGTTGATAACCTTCAAGTTGTCTCTCGGGAGAAGAGAAATCCTGGCAGTAAAATTTGTCAAAGTTTGAGGTCGATCAAATGTCGACTTGAAGCTCCGTACGTGAAGCGTTTGGTAACGGTGGTAACCTGTAAAGTAAACAAAGAACATGCAACAGTTGAAGACGCTCGCGGCCAACGGCTCTCGTGAACACATTCTATAGATGCCAAATTAACGCCAAATCACTCCTTCTCCGAGCCTTTTTCTAATTATACTACTTATCATCATTCTCTCCGTCCATCTTGCCATTCCTAGAGCCGAGAAAGTTACGCCAATGTGTGCAAACCTGTCAACAGGCATGGGCGCTGCAGCGGCACATCACTATTCCAACATTGTTCCGGAGGTTCTCACTGGGGTCCTGCGGTACGATGGCAAAGGAATACTAGTACATAACCGTATTTTAAAGAACGCCACACTCGTACTTACATTAAATATATTCTTTTGAAATTTGCAAGATCCAGTCATCTCATCCACGATAGTTCGTCACCGTTCATTTCGTAGTTCCAAAATCTTATATAATGGGAACGAGTTCAACGCTACCGACCAAATTTTATCCCATTGCACCATCCTGACTTAAGCCTAACTGTAACATCTGAACGTTTAACTCGCAACTTCTCGATAATGGAATCCGCTCAAAGCGATGTAAGCACATTCACACATTCTTGTTCTTGCGCATCTTTACCACATGTTTACTGCGTGGTTTTAGATTTCCAAGGGTGCAGGTTACGATGCTGAAGCAGCTGAGCCTGCAAGAACGAAGTCACCTACCGAGTCGAAACGTGACGTCAAACATGGCCAGAAAGAAGAAGAGAGCTGGGAAAAGCAATTCAGGCCAGACGCAAAGATATGGGAACTCTACCTGAAAGATGCAGAGGAGGAAGCAAAGGAAAGAGCTGAGCTGTGGAAGACAGGTTTGGACTCCCTTCTTATATTCGTAAGTACTTTACGTTAATTATTTTCAAGACAATCGAAAACCTAACTTTCTCTCAGGCAGGTCTCTTCGCTGGTATTGTGTCTGCCTTCGTCGTAGATGGGAGCAATGTATCGCAGCAAAGCAGTGTCGGTGGTGCATCTAATGTTTCCCCATCGGCAGTCTCTCTATGGGTCGAAGGACTATGGCTTACTAGTCTCCTTGTAACGCTTTCCTGCGCAGTGATGGGGGTCCTAGCCAAAGCATGGATTGCCAAGTTTATCCCAATCAGCAGTAAGCGAGGAGCGAAAGACGCTTATGATCGGTGCATTCTTGATAAGAGAGCAAAGCACTGGCATTTAGAAAAGATCATTATGTTCATCCCACTCCTCCTGCAAATCGCAGCCTTCTTATTCACGGTCGGAGTGGCTATCCGATCATTTGATGCTAATCCCCGGATTGGCAAACTGGTAATCGTCCTGGTTAGCATGGGAGTGGCCGGCTACTTGGCCATTACAATGATTCCCGTATATTATCCAACATCTCCTTTCCAAACACCACTCTCCGACCTATTTATTCTCATCAAGAATCTTCTCAATTGGAAGGTTAATTTAAATGAAGCACCTAATGGGTGGTCGGAGAATTCGATTGAAGGGGAACTAGCTGACATTTGGCTGAGAAAACTTATGAAGTCTTCGAAAGCTTCACATGTAGTCGAGGCAATTGCTGAACTGACAAACCAGTGGCCTAGCCTTGAGCCAAAGTGGCGCACTTATTTCAGCGAATCTGCCAGCCCAATTATTATCGCGCGTCGGCTTCAAGAATACACGAGAGATGGACTTCACCACAGAGCGGATAAAAACGAAGAACTCTGCTATCACCTTGAGTCTCTATTACACCTCGCACATCATTATGAAGAATCTTCAGATCACTACCCAACTGAATCACGCCTTTTCAAAGGACTTACCAATGCTCTAAGTCCTGCTGGACCTTTGCGTAATTGGAACGTTTTTCAAGAAGATGTTCGGCCATTGGCATTCAGCCTCCGCACTCATATAATGATTATATCAAGGAATTCCAAAAGTTCGTTGGTTACTGACATGGCCCCTTCGGAAGTCGAGGGTAAACCATGGGAAATCATGACTCGCAAAGTACAACCTCGTCACAGGCTTAATTTTCTCATCGCGTCATGCAGAGGGCTTGTTAAAGGTGAGAGACATACACGAACTGTCAGCTCGTTTGTGTTATCGCTCTCGCTAGCAAATGGTACCTTCAATCTTCGAGTTCGATATATAGTACTAATATGCTATCTATAGCTGCTCAGGCAGGAATGACAAACGAATGGAGCGGAGAAGTGATTGAACCGAAGATAGCAGAAGCGAAAACACTGGCAAAGCAGTATCTTGAAATACTATTTGATGAAATCGGTGTGCAGGTTTTTATTTTAATTGATTAGAATTAACTAAAAAATTTCGTGGTGTAGCCACAAAGTGGGAGGCTATGGTAGTTAATGACGACACTAACATCTCGAATACTGACACGAGTCAAGGTTGAAATTTTTAACGCCCGTAATAATCGTGGCTCATGAAATTTAACAGAATCTCCAGGGGAAATTAATCATCCGGAGTCAATAAATGTCATTTCCAGTATTACTTCACTTCTATCGCACAGTGACAACGCCCTTCGCATTCATGCAATCTGGGTAATCGGTACGTTCGCTGCATCTAACGTACTTACCCTCTTCTGACAAAACATTTTCGTTGTTTTAGGAAGCTTACCAGTTGATGTAACTCGGCGCTTGAACTTTAACAGACTCATTGAAATGATGCTGAGCGACCCTGATAAATACATCAGAAGTACTGTCCTGGATACTTTGAAGAGTACTTTTCACATTCTATTTTAACTATACGATAATGATGTATCTGTTACAGAAACTGACATAAACATCTCAGTAAAGGAGCAAATGGCTACCGCTCTTTTATCACATGACGACTACAACTTTCGCATTGAAGCTATCCAGATAATAGGTAAAATTTTATGTCTCGTGTCATTCCCAATACCAATTTATCTTTTTAGTACACTTGCCGAATGACGTAATCCAGCGCTTCATCCCCAAACTTACCAATACGATGTTAAGAGACACTCACAAAGATGTCCGGACCAATGTCCTTGACACTTTGGTAAACTTGAAAAGTACTCATAGTCTTGTGAATTCATAGTTGGTAAAACTTTACTGATGTTCCTTTGCAGATACGAAGCTAAATCACATCGTGGATAAGCATATAACAATAATATTTCTGAACGAATTGGGAAAAGAAAACGATGTATCTCTGCTGAAAGTCCTGGATTCGCTGCGAGACATTGTGGAACACTTTAACAGCTCTCGCCCGGTATCTAATTGCGCAACTGATAATTCGGAACCGCTAGAGACATTTGTTGCCAGTTTGATAAATCTGTTAACAATGTTGCCTTTGATAAACGAGAATGAGAAGGTTTGCAAAACCGGGAATGAATTACTACAAGGCCTGTTTAAATATGGTATATTCCTTACATATCAATAACTTCATTATATTTACGTTGTGCATGGGTTGTAGGACAACTGCAATCCAAAATAAAGTCGGCAATGGCAAACTCAGTGGAGACAGCTCTTGGAAAGCTATGGATCGAATGGACCAGACTTCTTAGAATTATAAACAATGCGCTACAATTTTTAGACGACGGTAGGTGACACCTATATTTCACTGAAGGTTATAAAGAATTGAAATGTTGCCAAGTTAAAATATTTATTCCGCAAGATCAAATGGCAGATTCTGTTGAAACTTGGATCAACATCATTATTATAGACCGTATATTTTATTCACGGCCTTCTTTTTTAAACTCTAGACCGAGAGTATCATACTACGCTGAGAGATGGCTGATGGATTTTCTTTTCGAAACCAAGGCTGAAAACAGTGAACAATCACCAAATGACGACCATTATTGTAAAGACTACAATGATTGTGTACAAACGTTGCAACGTCTGGTGGCCCCGAATGACAACGGTTTGTAATTATTGTTTTAATTTAATATTTTATATGACATGATGCCTATAGATAGGTGGAGAAATACAATTCAGGAGAAAATATCAACCCATCTGGAGCAGAAGCTGAAGTCTGAAGACTCCAGAACTCGAATTATTGCCATTAAATTATGCCAACAAACATCACGGATACCAGAACTTGTTGAAATGGGAATAACAGATCCCGACCCCGATGTTCAAGTAGAATCTGTGAAACAGCTGAAGGTTCTTATTCACGGCCAAAATGGTGAGCAGATATAAAATGATTGTGTTATGAGGGACTATCTAAATATTTTTCTGATAGCAGATAGTGATGTGCTGGAAAAGGCCAAATCAAAGATTTTGCCTGAGCTTGATCAGATTTTGGGAAAAAATGTAGTAAAATCAAGGTCACTTTTTGGTATCACTCGAACACTCCGCGAAATACGTGCACAACAAGCAGAATTTGATCTACAGATTTCATGGATCAGCTTTTTAGGATCATTGGCAGAGAAAAGTGAGTATTTATCGTACTTCTCTCTGCTTTAAATTGCCAACTATTTTCAGTTGAATTTCCTGAATGCATTACTAGGTTGATTGATAATGCAATCAATACCTCAAGTGATGAAATCCGTGCTGAGGCTGTGAATTCGTTGATGCCTCTTAACTTCAATGGTAAGTACTATAATTGCAAAGCGTCTGGATGGTACTTATAATCGGTTACTTACGTAATCTAACAAGCGGTAATGACTATCCTGCTAAAGGGACCTCAATGCTTTGATCTGCAAGCAAGTCAAGTAACTGATAAGCTCATAGCGCAGAAGATCCTCGAGTGGCTTCAAGACTCCGATCTGGACACACGTTTACTCTGTGTGCAAGCCTTGAAGAAAGTTTTTACTGATCTTAACTCAGGTTTGCAAGCTCTTCTAGGACGACATTACACTAATGCAAGTGTTTTTTGCAGACAAGCTTCGTGAAGTTATAAGTCCAATATTATCCCATATGACTGTACCGGCCGACAAAAACTGGCATATTCGTAGAGAGTGGGTCGGAATATTCGCTGTATTGGTTACAAAAGGTGCACGAAATGCTTTTATTACACTAGCTTTCATCATTAAAGGCTCCTCTTTAGGTATAAATGTTCGAAATTCAATAACAGTAATCGGAACATTGGCAAATACGAGCACTGAATCTAATGAACATGTCCGTCGTCAAGCAGTTTTATCGCTGTCCTCTCTAATTATGTCTAATGGTTGGTGGCTACCTGGGGTATAACATTGTGTGCGATATTCATGATTTTTATTTAGGCGAGCTCCCAGATATTGAAAATTCATTTCAAATAATCGTGAAGGCGGCAAAGGAGGACACAGATGAGCATATTCGCCTTCAAGCAGTACGATCCTTGAAGTCTATTATTAAAATTCTTAACGGTCAGTGACTCTAGTTTCGCACAGTACATCTCTGTCTTCAAGTAAATTTAACTATCGATTGACTGATCAATTCTTGAAAACCACAGAAAACATGCTTGGAGACTTTTCTAAAACGATGCTACCCCATAAGCTACTCGACTCCAACTGGGAAATTCGTATGGGGTGGGTTAGGTTATACACCTGTTTGGCTAGACGGAGTAGGTGCCAGGACATTTGTGCACTATTATTCATAGCTGATTACAATTCTGAAGAAGTTTATGGTTCAATACCGCTTTTAATCGACACTGCGAAGGAGGATGGCGATGAAGATGTTCGCATTAAAGCTGTGGAAAGTCTTATTTCTTTAATAGAAAATGATAGTGAGTACATCTTATAACATACAATGGTATCCTTACTATACCTGCAGAAGAACTTCAAATTCAAGAAATGGCAAAGGAAATTCTGTTGGGTACCACAGTAGCAGAAAATAACGAAGTTAAGGTGAACTTAGAATGGATCAGGTTATGTGTTGCACTGGGTCAACAAAGTATGTTCACTGTTACAGTGACGTGTGTTTGAGCTTTATACTAAAGGATGTTTGAAAGAGATTGTAAACTCAATAGAAAAGATCTTCAAACTTGCAATAGAAATCAACAGTACTCGAAGAACACGAGTTGAAGCAGTGAACTACTTAATTACCCTAATAAAATCTGACCGTGGGTGCTATCATTGTTTCTTATCATTACTCATTACTTTACTTATTTAGAAAGACTTCATGAATCCATAAAACATGATATGTTGTCTGATGTTACGGTGACAGCAGAATCTGACAGCGATGTTCGAATAGGATGGGTCATGTTACTATGTCTTCTAGCTCAGCGAGGTAAGTTTACTGATGAACTACGGCATTATCCTTCAGTTGATCTAAGATAATGGAAGGAGTTCAAAATACATTTACAACGATTATGAAGATGGCCAGTGAGGACCTCGATGAAGGCGTTCGCTTAGAGGCAGCAAAATCTTTAATCTCTCTAATTAAAGACGACGGTATGTAATCACCTGCGTGAATAACCTCCAGCACGTTGAGCTTTCACGTAGATAAAATTTCAGAGTCTGTGAGACAAGCACTATCCAATATAGATTTGCCACAAGACTCCGGGCAGGAAGCTCGCAAGGAATGGGTTAAACTATTCGCTGCCATGGCTCGACGAAGTACGTGTGGAGCAGTTTATTTTACGTGTTGAAGTATATAAACGATCAAGTAGGAATCCAAAATTCATTACCAAGAATCGTCAAAATGGCCAAAGAGGACAGCGATGAAGATGTACGCAGTGAAGCCGTGCAGTCTCTACTGGATTATTCAACCAGGAATGATGGTAAGTGACTCAGCGTTAGTAAGTCATCTTATCGTTACAAGTGTCTATTTTATAGAAACAATACAAGAGTTCTCCCAATTAGTATTTCCTACAGCCGCTACAGAAGTTCTGCGCGAAGAAGATGAGAATATTCGTAAGAAATGGGTGGAGCTGTTCACTGTCCTGGCACAATTACAAATAAGTAATACATTAATCATCATGATTGATGGCATGTCTTTGTTTCTGCCAATATCTAATGTTGTAATATAAACAGGTCTACAAAGTTCGTTGTCTATAATCATCACAATGGCAAAAGAAGACGCTGCAGAAAATATCCGTCTGGAGGCTTTGAGTTCGTTGAAGACCATATTAACTAGGGGTGCTGGTTAGTAACGCTTATCATACAGCATGGATCATAGTTTCCAAAAATTTCATTTCTCCGCATTTAGATCAAGAAAGCTTCATAAAGGCAATTTCTTCTGTGAACGTGGAGTTTTATTTAAACGATCTGAACGATCCTTCCAATCATGTGTGTTTGGAGTGGGTTGAGCTAATGGAGCTCCTTCTTCCAGTGGGTAGGGGTTATTTTACTTCACGTTGTTTTCCAGGACTGATTCAAACAACATTAAATTAAGCGGAGTTGAATATAATTACCAAGTTGTCGAATGTTTCAGCTGCCCACAAGAATGATGATGTTCAGAACAGCGCCGTGAAGTCAATTTTTAAACAGTATTTGCATAGTAAGCGAGTTCAGATTTTTTTACCGTGGTATATTACCACTCAATACTATATCACTAGGTCCTACTAATACCTCATATATATCAAATCTTTCGGAAAAGATAGTATCAGGATTAAAGGAACAGGACTTCCAGGTTCGTACCCGTGCCATTAAAGCAGTTCAGTTTGTCTCGAGATTGGACGTAACGGATAAAGGTGTTACCACATATCAATAAACATCCTTGGAATATATAACTAATTTTATTTTAAATGCAGTGGAGTTCCGGGACTCCATTATATACTTCGTAGTACCAGAAATTCTGAAAATATCCATGAACGAAGAAGGCGATATACAGAGAGAGGCAGAATCTACTCTTGAACTTATCAGGAAATTTGAAACCGGTTGCGTACTGCCTCTTCTATAAATTTTCTCATCTTACACCTAACTAGAAAAAATCTCATGCTACATTATCTCCACACTGCCCTTTCTTCTAACCTATGTCCGAAATAAGAAAGGAAAAGAGTTCATAGTAACAAGCTATGCTCAAAGTTGTAAATGGCACTTTTGTGCGATTCATCACCTTAATATCATAAACCGCTTCTCTAACAAACACCCTACTAGTAAATGCTCAAGATAGTAACATTGTGATCTCATCTGTGCAAAGTTTGACGTCGGAGATGAAGAATCGGCGACATGACTATGTACATGCCACAGCTTCCGAGGTACTCACGTACATTTACAAAGAGTATGGTACGGACAATATACTATGTATGCATTATTGGCGTGAAATGTTCTGACTTACGTACCGATAATTAGGGAAATCTCACCCCCAAATTATTGAAGATACCATTACGGATATAATTGAAATTGCGTTGGAGACAAAGGGTCAGCTAGAAGTTAGGAAACTGGCGTTGAACTTAATTGTTCTGATTTGGAATGTTGGCAGTGAGCTGAACGTGTCCTGTTTTCTATTCCAAGTTTCTAAGGGCCAGTTTTAGACAAAAAGGATCTGGAAGATATCATGCGGTACCAGCCCCAGTTTATGTTACTTCTTGAAAATAAAGACCTCAAAGATTCTGCTGTCCAATTGATATCTCTGATAGCAAAGGACCCAAACAGTGAGTATCCTTTGCTTGGAATCTCTTTTAGCACCGTGACAGCACATCAACTCTTTGCTCTAGTACGCAAGGCTATCCTAGTTCAGATAATTTCCTTGAGCACAACACAAGAGACCAAATCTTACAGGGGGTATATTACTCTTCTTTCGAGACTTATCCTCGATCGTACGTGGACAGAGATTTTTCGTACATATGGTGGTTTCTCTGACACGAGTCTAATTATAGAGCGTTTAACCAAAGAACCAACTGATTATGTGGTCATGCTGCTTGCATGTACGTTGGTGAAGCAACCGAGTCTGGTGCACCTGAGATTCCAAGTGGTTAGTGCGTTATGGCGCAATTATAGAAAGGAAAGGGGAGATATGAAAGGAAGTATTCCGTCCGAGCTCGTGGATTGGTTCACACATGCCCTGTTCGGACGTCATGCCACTAAAGCCGAGGTGGACACATGGTGCGAGATGAGTTCGAAGTGGCTTCCCAATGCGAAGGCCAGTAAAATAGCTACCTCGGGGGAAGGAAATAAAAAGTCCAAAGAGATAGGCGTGCAGGCTACACCGGTGGCAACTAGTGAAGACTCTATACCAGTGGATTCCACAAGGGAAAAGCAAGGTTCTGCGTCGTAGCTGTGCAACGAAACATTGGGATATTTTTTAGCTTAGTATATGCGAATGGTTTACTAGAGGAACATATGATTTATGTAGAGTAGAATGCACTATTGGCATCCATTGACAATACTAAGTGACAAGAACTTCGGTTTAGCCTTACTATTGCAACCGTGTGCAATCGTGTTCTATAAAGTATTACTAAGTCGGTTTGTTTCACAGAAATTACGATGTCTTCCTCATGACACCACACTCCCCGCTATGTAGTGATATCAACTTCTCAAACCCAGGATGCACACAGAGACCCTCGAATGCCGTGTCTCCGATGAGTACATAGACCAGTAACGAGTTCGTCGATATGCCGCATGTTGTATCTGTCGTGTGGTGCAGGAGATGGACGTACAAAACATTTTGTCGCATAACTGGAAGGCATAATGGGTTGGCGATGCATCAAGGAAGTAGAACTGAGCGAGCCAGGGTGTTTGAGCAAGACTTCCACACAAGCTGCGAAAGCTTCCATTTCACCTTCACTCGTTCCTGTACGGGCTTCATCCGCTTCCCACTAGAATCGATAACCACCCACTGCCCCGGTATACCCTCCTACACACACCTCAACCTCCCCCTCGAACTCCTCACACCCGCGAAAATCATAAGAACAGTCTGCAACATCGTCTTATCTGGCACACTAAGCTCAAACCGTCGTCCCCTGCATTTCATATGTTGACGAACACCTCGAGATAGTGGTTCCTCACGCCCGGTGAGACGCCTGACGGGCGTACACTACCTATAGCAGTCAATTTTAGCTTTTCTATTATGTATACGAGTACTCACCAAACGGTAACAAACATGGGTTAGATCATAGGATTGGAGTCGAGACCCGAGCTGCCAGTTATAGTACTACTAAAAAGTACACTCACCAAGGGTATTATTAACATAAAGCCTAAGGTAGTACTGCATACAGAGGCGGAGAGATAAAGACGGCGCGAAACTCAGCGACTAAATGGATAACAGCCAGAAACGCGTCTAGCGACGCGCGAAGGTCACGTGACAAGACGCGATCAATATCCAAGAGAAGCAAGCGATGACGAGGCGCCTTTCCAGGCGCCTTGGCGAGTCCCGAAGTCCCGAGTCAACCGATCAACTTCTCTCGGAGATACCGGCAAAGCGAGACATAGCTAGATTAAGTGATGCACCCTGAACCCTGATCGACACCTGAGCTATTCTTAGTACATCCACGTATAGCCAATCCCGTATCGACCGAAGGAACGCGCGCGGCGCCATATTCCCCGTCGCGCAACTCCCTATGACAGACGCTCGACCCCCTATCCAGCACGCTCCGTGAGCGTACTGCCTTCCCTTTGCAGTGACATCGTTTACCGTGCCTAGTACCCCGAATGTAACTATACAGTAGCTATACAGTACCTTCAGCCACCATATTTCCAGCAGTATATAAAGTAGACGAGTTTTGCCATGTACATGAAGCTATCCCCCGCGCAGCTTCCGTTATAAAGTACCTTGACGTAGTGTAGTGAAATAAAGTGACCTTTCCAAGATTATTGATTAAGTGATTTGATTTGAGTCTAGTAAGAAGAGCCGCAAACTCCTAGAGTATCGCGCGTTACATCATACATAGCCAGAGACATTACCTACCCACTACTTGGACAGTCCTTCACCTTCCTATACATCCCCCTTCTACCCCCTTTTGCCCGGAAGCATCCTTAATACTGATCTTCTGCGAAATTCCCTCCAAACTCGCCACCCCGTTACGTTGTTTTAGGAGTAAGTAGTTATTATTACATAATCTAGCTACTATCACCCCGCTGTAAACATCTCTAACCTCTTACCAGGTGCAAAATCGACTTGCGGCTCAGCACTCGGATGTAGTATGGAAAGGATGTCCATGTGCAAGGGATCAGATTCCGCTTGAGGGAGGGAAGTATGTGGGTCTTTATCCCACTGGTGGAAATGGAGCAGCCAGTCGATGTTATCCATCCCCCCGCTTGTTGAAGATTCGACTTTCTCGTCCCCAGGCGCACGGGACAGAACACGGAGAACGTCAACAGCATCGCTCACGTCCAGATCCAACAAACATGGATGACTAACATTCGTCGCATCCACACTCAGTGGTAACTTCCGACTAGCCCACTGCAACTCACGAATCGTATCATATGCACTAATATGCTGCCCGTCCTTGGACCCCGCCTCTGGCCTCTGGATCAGATTTGTCCGCGCATGTCGCCAGTACAAACCAAACCCCCCCACGAGGGGACCTTCCACATTCTGCCCCCGTACCGCCACCAACAGAGGTACCATCACTCCATGTTCGCCACGGCATCTTGGATATCCACAAGGATGATGAGTTGGCGGTAGAGACGAGGGTGCAAGTTTTCAAGGTCAGAGGAAGAGGAGGATGCGGTGAGCCAGAGGAGCTGGATGTAGGAGATGGCAGAACCCGGCGATTAGTTAGCGCAAACCCACCCCACACGTAACCGAACCCGGAGACACCACCGGACACAACCCCTCCGTATGAATCACCATGACGCTATATGATACCCTAGCAAAATAAGTCTACAATAACCGATTAGATGAATATACGCAGGTATCACCGAGGGAACACGTACACTTATAGCAACAACCGCAACGTTTCTGTAAACGAAAGCCGTAAGCATTCGGATAAAGGGTAGAAATATAAGAACGTACCATTGATAACAGCCTTCAAATACCTCATCTCCTCCATCTCTTTATACACATATGTAGATCATTTCTCCGGCACTACCTTTGAAAGGATTTAAGCGAACTCGGTGTGCTGAGTGAGGAGGTATATGCCGAAGGTGAGTGCCACTGCTATATATGCGTATGTAAGCATCGAGTAGAGAACAAGGAAGTAGGTGACGTACCGTATCACGAGCAGCTATGAATACATTCAGCACTTCAAAGCTTCATCCTTCATTAGTACCGAATCTACCCCCAACAATCAGCTTTCACCCCCCTAAGGCAAAAGAAAAACATACCAGAGAAACAGTAAGCAAATGATCCAACGTCTCCTCCCTCCCCCCCTTTCCAGTGAACCGCCCCCTCCCCGCATGTATCACTCTGTTCTACTCCGCTGCCTGCTCAAACATCGCATCTAAACACGCCTTCTTAACACGCATATGCTGCATGCACCTTCACTGTGTCCCCGAATGCCTCGAAGAGATGCTAGAGCCACCCTTGATAATTGTGCGCAGTTGTTATTTCTTGTGCTAAATAGAGCACTGACGTAGGTCTTATGAGTCGGTGGGGAGGTGGGAGACGGAGGTTCTTGGAGGGTAGTGGATCGCGCGGCCTTTCGAGAGTGTAGCTACTAGCACTGCACTGCGTTGTGTCCTGCGTAAAGATAATGTAAGCACTGGCTCTAGTACTTAGAATTGTCGATGGGTAAGGATAAGGCGCAGGGAGCAGGGGAGGGGGGGATAAGGGCAACAGTAGGGGAAGCAAGAGGACGGTACGAAAGCGAGGAGGGGAAAGGAACACATAGCGAGAAAGTGAAAGTGAAAGAAAAGACAAAACACGAACCTGAAAGTCGACCGCCATTCCACTCTCCATCCCCTCATCGATCAGCCGTATCGCGTCCGTTGCAGACTGCACGAAGAGTGTGAAGTTGCTAATTCAAGTGTGGGTAAAGAAGGGCCGGGACAGGGGAGATGGAGCAGTGGAATCTATCCGCGGATGTTAACATTCAGAGATAGGGTTGTCGCTAGTAGAAAAGATCTTACGAGGTATGCCACCAAGAAGATAAGGGCGGGGGTAGTCTGCTAGTGATTGGGTACTTGAGGAAGATGAGCTGCCTTTTCTTTATATGTTCCCTGGTTATAGGAAACGAACCTGCGCGTTTGACCGAGTTGTCTCCCGGACCATAAGCTGTTTTAGTTCTGGGCCCTGGCCTGAGCTTTCCAGCACCGTGCTTAACACTGTGTCGAGATGAAATGTGTAGTACAGAAGTCTTTGAACAGAACAACTTAGAGGTTGTTGTAGGTCATTGCATGTCGTTGCTTGCAGTTTGGTCGCCGTTCAAACGTTCAGCCCCAGTCAGAACTTCCGCAGGGTTGATCCGAGAAAAACTGAAAAATTATGAGCTCAGATATTTTCAGAACAAATCATTAATTTTGATGTTTTTCAGATCTAATCAGCGGCTAAAACTGAGCACAGCTGAGTATGTATTCGCAAACTACTCAGATTATTACAGATAATATATGAGAATTACTGAGTATTACTGAAAGCTACGGAGCGTAACGAAATGTGAGTATATCTGAGCATAACTGAAGCATCCCAAGAAAAGAATACCAAACCTCCCCAATAACAGCAAAGTGACGGACATGGGTACAAGAGAGGAAGAACATACAATAGTACTAGGCAGAACAGAGAACCAGAACACTAGAGCATGTTATTTGGCTTTCAAGCGAGCTTTGTAATCCTGATGAGATGAATGTAAGCAAAGATTTGTCGTAGATATATCAACTTGCAGCTTTAACGGATTCTGGCACGAGAGTATCCCATACTATCTTGAAATCGGGAACAGTAGTGTTCGGGAATATCTTAATGTAATCGGCAGCATAGAGATTCCTATCAAAGTAGTTGAGAAATGAAACTTCTGAAAAATGTAAACTTACCGAGCGGTACATGCAGTCGATATTCGCATTTTCTTGCCGGTTGTTACACCAGATGTAATACAAGGGAATCGTTCATCTTGAGCTTGAGATGCCACGGCGTGTGGGGGAGAGACGCTTGCTGTTGAGCAAGTAACAATCGTGTTACCAGAGGGAGGAGTAACGAAGGCAGCTGAGGAAGCAATACCCGGGTCAGAGGGGGGAGACAGGCTTGCACCAGGGGGAGGTGCAGCAGCCTTAGCGAGGGGAGATATACTCATTGCAGACGAAGGAGTGACGGCCACAGCAGGGGAAGATACAGGTGAACCAGAGGCAGGGGCTACTACGCTCACACCAGAGGGAGGTGAAGCAGCCCTAGTGGGGGATACACTCGTTTCCAATGGAAAAATGATGGCCACTGCTAGAGGGGATACAGGTGAACGAGAGGGAGGTGCTACTAGAACAGTTGTAGACACACCGGAGCGAGAGGGGGGTACAACATTCCCAGCAGGAGGAGATACGACCGAACTGGAGGGAGGTGAAATTGCCCTAGCGGGAGGGGATACGCTCGTTTCTGATGGAGAAATGACGGCTGCTGCTAGAAGAGATGTGGGTGAACGAGTAGCGGGTGCTGCTAGTGTGACTGGGGACGCACCGGAGTGAGGGGGAGCTATGACATCCCCTGCGGGGGTAGATACAATTGTTGCGGATAGAGGAGTGATGGCCGCAGCTTGGGGATATACACATGAAACAACGGTCACGGTGTGCGGTGGGATTTTCGATCCAGAGGGAGAAGCAGCAGACCCCGTGGGGGGGGATACGCTTGCACCAGAACGAGGTGTAACAGCTATGGCTGGGGGAGCTGAAGCGGCTGTAGCAGGAGTAGAAGACAGCATTGATGGTATATGTATTCCAGCGCTACAAGGGTTAGAAATTCTGTCAGCTGAAATCCTACATACTCACAGTGGATTTCGCTATGAAAAAGTTAAATCAGATCGATGTAAAATGGAGAAGTGAATCACGCACTCGATGAGTTCTCTTGCCATTAACTTTATCCACCACCATCGGTTCCAACTCTACTTTGGGCTTAAAAGATCTTGCCCCCAAGTTCTCGATATCACTGTCCTGTAGCTCAGACATCTCATCTGCCTCTGACATCGGTTCTGCCTTCAGCTTTTGCTTCTTGCGAGGTGGTTGAGCAGTGGTACTCCCACTGCTTGAAGATTCGTCCCCTGAAAAGTATCAGAATGATATGCTAGGAAAGTTAATATACTTACGACGTGGTAAAGTTCCAGGTACTCGATAGTCCCGATTCCATTCAGAAAATTTGAGTGTTGCGAACTTTTCTGACTTCCAATTCCTGGAACAATACCGAAACTCTGGAAATGCGTTGCACATCTGGGAGTTGTAATAGTCAGCTGCCTTCTGTAGGCGCTTACCCCAAGTAACAGGATCCAATCGCTCAAAATACAGCTGATTGAAAGCTGCAGTGGAAACCTTGGAAAACTCGCGCCGCCGATATTCACTAACCACAGTGCCATCCTCGGTCTCTAAAAACGCATGGCGATTATAACTATTTCCGGTCTTAGCTCTCCATTGATCCCAATCGCTCTCGTGAAAGAACTGAACAGAAGGATACTCATCCTTTACAGCTGCCAGTACAGGACCAGACAATACAGCAGGTGGTGCAATACCATGACTGGAGGAAGATGGACCGCGAGGTGTTGTTACTGAAGACGAAGTTGTGTTTACGGTAGTGAGAGTGGACTGGAGGATAGTGACGAGACTCCTAATGTCCATAGACGTGTTTGTAAGCTTAGAATATACAAAATAAGACAATTTCACATACCTCTGAGCATCTAGCTCAGCCTTAGAAGAAATCGACTGCTGCCAAAGACGGGTATATGCCTCATTGCCTGAGCTAATCAACATATTGTGCGTCGCTGATCTAAGTACATTCAGCATAGTCTGGTGTCCAACTTGAAAGTTCTGAGGGGTCTATGGTGCCATGGAATCAATGAAAGATAGAGGAGCTTGATATTCACATACCGAGGAACTTGGCCCTACTCCAGACCAATGATTATTGGAACGATGAGATTGATATTGCTCTAAAGGTGGAGTATCGAGAAACGAGAGGTCATCAGAGTATAAAGATGATAGCAAACTGTTACCATCCATAATTAAGAGAGCAACAGAGAACGAAATGAATGGTGAGATTGGTGAGGGGAAGAAAGAAAGGGATGGATTGAGGGGGAAAGAAGGAAAGAAAGCGGCATGGACCCTGTTGACTTTACTAGTGTTTGGCAAAATCCTCACACTATTTGGCTAGCACATGCTCGTCAATATCTCTTCCCTTTCACAGATGAGTATGCCAGTGCCCGTACATCTACACTGACCTTTTCATAACCAAGAGTAAGGCTATCATGGAATAAAGGCATCTGTACTCATAACTACGTCGGTTTCAGCAAGTCATACTTATCTTCCTCATAACTCTTGCTTATCTACTTTATTTTAAATTTTAGCCGCTTCAGGAACAATGTTTATAGACTCCAGCATCCATATTTTCGCCCCAAGCCCTAATCCAGATGTTTTCTGCTGGTCTACATAACGCTGAACGTTGTGATAGCGTGGGGATATGCTTCATGGGCAAGAAGTGCAGCTTCTGCAGGTTTCTATGTTCGTCTTCCATATTCACTTTTGCTGAAGTGTGATGCTCATGGTTGAAATAGTGAATTACCTCACTCGAACTCCCAGGCCCGTTTATGAGGTATTCAGTGGTAAGGTTATCACCCAACACCAAGGGTTATGGAACTTTACCATAGGAGAAAACGCACGCTTGCCTGGGTTACTGGAGAAGGTGTTCGTAGCGCGTAAGAATCCGGAAGATAACTCTATACATGTCGCTCCTGCGTTCGTCTCTCTTCTCTCATCCCAGTTCGAAATCCTTATGACATGGCAATAGAGAGCATGAATTGTTGTATATGATACAGTTTATGTACCGACGTTTAACTGGATATGGCAAGATTCCCCACCTATTGGTCTCGATTCTCCCGAAGGCATTCGGTTGAAAGCTATGCACAACTATCGGACGAAAGCGGTGGATTGTACTGTTACACAGTATGCCATCTCTGCACTATCACTTTACCATCGCTAACTTTTCATATACAGATCTGACGGGGGGCTGCTAATTGTACCTGATGAACCTCAGCATGCTGTCACACCCGGCCAGGTGGCAGTTTTATACGATGGAGATTGGTGTCTTGGTTGTAGAACTATCACTGAAGCGGGGTGATTGGAATTTTGTTGACTGGGTATGTGGCTCACTTGCTGGCGCTTCAGTAGTCTGATCTTAATGTGTAGATTTATTGTATACCCTTTTATTGATGTAATTGTATGGACAGTAATAATGCATAATCGCCCCTCATGCTGAATCTGTCATCATTCATTGTCAGTACAAGTATTGTGTGTATGTATGATGATATGGTTAGCGAAGCATCATCGGGGGTGTCTCTGTATGTTGATTTCAACATCTTAACCATATCGCATTTTGCCGCTCCCATTGTCACCAAATTCCTGCTCGCCAGTGACTGGTGACCTGTGCTCACTCATGATCCTCTGTACCTGCTTAGGCTGCGACCCCTCAAAGATCCACAGCTGAAAGACCTTGCATCGCTAATGGCACACATCCATCCACATTCTTGACATTGTCAAGCTTTGACCAAATTGTCAGTTCATTTTACGCCATTCAGATAGTGAGTAGTGCCTCTAGGAACTTCAAAGTAAAACCTGGCATAAATATATGGCACCATTGCCCCTTAACGTTGTCACTATGTACCTTTTAGATCTACCATCATCTTACACCATCCTCTGTTCTGCCTGCAGCTTGCATGTCTTGCCTTTATCTGTTTTAATTCTCGGTGGGTGGTTGCTAACATAGCCTCTTATATCTTTGATCATAAGATGCTATTCATGGTTCTTGTGAACGACTTCAATTAAGCGTCCTTACCACTTGTTTCTTCGTGAAGCCTGAAGCTTGTGATAAATGACTCTAGACCTTTATGCCAAGAGTTCATGCAGTCATTGTTGAAGAACTACTTTACATATGAACTAATTTCTTTCAATATAAATGAGAAAATTCAAACATGTAACCATATACCATAATATGGCCATCTGTAAAACAATACTGTACTGTATGGCCCTTCAGAATTTTCCTTTACAGTATGGGGGACAGTAAGGAATACCTGTTATTATTATATAGAAGTCACAGTGTACCACTTCATTACCACTAGCAAGATAATAATACAGTGAGTTCTCTATTTTTATTCATCACCTTCCCCAATAAACTCTGATTCAAAATCATCCATCCCTGGCTTTTCAACAACAAACCAAAAATCAGTTTCTTCACCTGGAAGATAAGGTAGGTGTTGCATTGACACCACACTTATTATGTCTTTCACATTGACAACTCGTAGATCTTCCAAACCCTTATACTTACAAGCCCATATTGTGAAATAAGACTCTTCCAGTAAGGTGGGATCAGGGCGTGAGTAGATGGATACTAATGCATATCCTTTAAGCCCAACTGGAGATGGTTCACCATGAAAATAGAACTGAACCTCTCCATATTCTACTTGGCCATTTATTTCGAGCTATAGAAGATGTGTTAGTACAAATAGATGCATTATAATAAGGAAAACTGAGCCTGCCTTAATATTTCTAGCAACACGAACTTCACATTCAGCATATCTTTTTTCCTTGAAAAGTGAACGCAATTGTTGTCCATTTGGTAATTGTAACCTTGCCCAGCGCTTCACCTTTGTAAGTCCAGTCTGGCTTTCTATAATTTCACCTTCAATACCTCCAATCTCTACTGGCACTTGATCTCTTTTAGGATGGAGAATGTATCCATTACCCAAAATCTGTGCACCCTGAGGAAGACCTTTATTTATTGACTTGTCCAATTCTGGACACATTGCCTTGAGTGCATTTATTTGAGCCCGTCGTATTCCACGCTGAGAAAGATTTGCAAAAGGATTTGATGGTTGTTTTACTTCTTGACCCAAGTTACCAATTGTCCGTTCAATTGTGAATTGTGTAGAGTAAGCTCCCGGGCCCACACGACTTACTTCTGGTGCCAGGTGAAGAAGTGTGTGAATACATGGGGGGCAAAAATGTAAACGGTCAAGGCGTCTTTGATAATAAAGATTTTCATACTCCTCCACAGATTGAACAAGATATGTATGAGCCTCCTGAAGTTGCTCTGTTGAAATGGTTCGCTGTAATATAATTCGTAAACCATGAGTGAATCTGCAAAAATTGCGCCAGTATTCTCGAGGTAATAAAACACGAAAATGAGCTGGACCCAGCCCAAAAACATAGAGATAGTACTCTGTGGCTTTAAAGCCACTGTTCAACTTTTCAGCAGGATTGCGTGGTGGCCGATGAAAAGACCTTGGAAAATATGGAGTACAGTTAGCAATTTCCTTGCCATGATTAATCCAAGTATCTCCAGTAAGTTTTAACCAAGGCCAGTTAGCTTTGTTGTCAGTTCTATCACATGAAATAGTTCCTCGCCAGAGACTCAGAAATAGTTCAGGAAGATTTAACTTTAGAAGATGCATCAAGTCTAATACCCAACAGCGTGGAACTGGTGGCATCAGTTTTGAGTCTAACCCAGTAAAAATACTAGGCTTGCTTAGCCCTGTATATTTTCGATTCTGTCGGTACTGGGTAATATTTCTCGATGAAGTAACTTTAGCAAGATCTTCTTTGTAACGAATCACATTTCCTGTATCAAAATTTCGAATATTGATGTCAGGATGGTCAGAACCAGGAATTGTTTGCAAAGGCTTTAGATGAGCAGAGTGGTAATGTCCAATATTTGGTTTGTGACGGCCTTTAGATCTGCAGCGAAGGCGACAGGCTAAAGCTCCATGATGTCCAACTTGCCCATCAATTTCTGGCATTCCCAATGCATCAGCCATTCCCATTAAAAAGGCCACTCGGGAATAAATAACTTGTTTCTTACAAGCATCCCAAACACGAAGACCCTGCCCATTATTCTCCTTTTGTAGTGCAGAGACATGATGTAGACTACGAAAGAGAAACGAGTCAATATTTTTGGGTTTGCGTGGACCAGGTATGAAGCAACCAGGCAATACTGATTTTTTCTTATAACGGCTGCTGGGAGGGAGATCATCAATAATCCAAATGAATATCCATGTATCAGAGGCTTTATTCTGGTATAGCTGAGCACCATCAAGAGAGAGAGAAAGAACAACATCATCTTCAGTAAGATGAGCACGATCAACAAGTTCAAGGTATTCTGAGCCAGAAAATATATCATCATAAATTAGATCTTCAGTTTCATCAACCATATTGTTGACTTCTCTGGTTTTCCTTTCTCGATAACCTAAAGCTGAGGAAGCCTCAGGTGAACGTCGAAAAGCCTGTAACTGTGGCCCAACTAATAATGTATGAAATTGTTGCCTTGGAACTTGCTTCCTGCCTTCAGAAAGCTGTAACTGAAGCTGATCATAACGAGGTTCACTACAGGTAGCACAAATTTCATCATTTGAAAAAGGGCCTGTAAATGCGAGACACGAGTTTATACACATGTCATCAACAACTGAGATGACACCAGTTATATCAGCTACAAGTTTTTTTACACAATGATATGAAAGAAGATCTTCTTCAGGATGCCAGAGTAGATATGCATCACGAATAGCATCATATGTCTCTTGTGATGCATTGGTTATGGCAAGAAATAAATCAATAGCAAAGCGAATATTAGGATCAGAAATATCAACAGGGCCTTCAGCTGGGTTACGAAGATGTGAAATTGTTTCATCATCAAGATTTCCATTATCAAGTGTGGCAGATTTAATTTCCTTTATGAATTGTTGTGCTATATGTATATTTGGAATGTCTGAAAGTTGCTCATCAGTCTGCTCATTGTTCTCATGTGGATAGTCAAAATCTTCATCATCAGGCTCTTCATCTGTCTGCCCAGCTGCCCCAGCAAGAGCCGCTGCCAAGGCTGCAGCATCTCTCAGCTGACGTTCTGCTTCTGCAAATTCAGCAGCAGCTCACAAAACTTCCTGTGCATTTTCGCGTTCCAGGTCCTCTAAACTTCCAGGATCTTGCTCTTCATCATCAGAGGGCAATATCTCCAGTTCATTTTGATGTGCATCAGCTGGAAAGTTTAAAAATGGACTGTTTGAATGATGTCTTTCATGTACAGGTGAGGAAGATTGTACATGATTTGAAGTATTGCTCTGTATTTTATAAATATAATAATATAAATAATACAAATGCTTGTAAAGTAATTGCATGACTTACAGATGTGCTATGTGATCGCTGTCGCTTCCTTGCAGCAGTGGTAACTGTATCATGTAATGAAGTAGGCTGAGATGATGTTGTAGGTTCATCTTTATCTGCATGCCATGAACTGAAGTTCTGAACAAGCATTGGTTTTTGAACTTGAGGGTGATCTCGGTGATTGTACCTGGTCTGATAGGTAACCTCAGCACCACTGCATTTTATACAGTAGCACAGGACTTTCTTTGCCATTTGAGCAAGAGTTTCAAAGTCAATAGGTTTAAGTATACAAGAAGGACAGTGAACTGCAGTGAATTTACAGTGAAGACAAAGCTGAGACAGTCAAAACTCAATGTTCTTGATGCAGGTGGAAGACACTAGGTAGCAGAGAAATGAACAGAAATCTTCACTGAAAGTGTAATGTTGTAACAGGAGGACTCAGTTTTACAAAGGTGTACAGAGCCTTGTGAGCAGCAGCAGGAGAGGTGCTTCAATGTGACTGATATATAGTTTAGAATCCTTATCAGAGTGGAACAGAAAGGGTGTAATAACACCACAGAGTGTTCCTTTGCAATTATCCAATAATCGTTACAAGAAGTGAAGCAAGACCTATGTGAAATGCTAAAGGAAGGGGAGAAATGGTGTAAGAGACGAGTCACAGCACAGAGGTAAGAAAAACAATAAGGAGGACTGTACCGCAAAAGAAAAAATTAGAAGAGATGTCGCAGATTACAGTGGGAAATACCAGACTCGAAGGCAGGGGAGGTGTAGGATGGGTGCAGGAGAGGAAGCAAAATCACACAATTGCACGGTGAAAAGGAGGGGCAATAAGGAACGTAGGAGAGCGCTGACAAGGGAAATTGATTCTTATCAATGACTAGGACTTCTTGAGTTCTCTGTTGTGACGTAAATCGATGCGTGGACAGTACATGTGTACACAAAGCCAACACAAAGCAGGGAAGCAAAATCGTACGATCGCACAGTGAAAGGAAAACAATAAGGAAAGCGCTTTTAAGGATATCATTGACTTCTCTGTTGTGACGTAAATCAATGCGTGGAAAATACATGTGTACACAAAGCCGACACAAAGCTCAGATTTTTCTCAGCTATATTCAGTTTTAGCTAACGATTATCCAGCTTTACTCAGATAGCTAACTGTCACTCAGTTTCTCCCAGACCATCCCCGCGCGAGTTTTGACTGGGGTTCAGCGCTTAGCAATTGCGCAAATTGCGCAATGAACATTTGTTTGGTTCACCCCATATCAATAAATAGCGGCATGAACGCATCCGCTCAATTGCGTTTGTTATGCGCTTGTCTCTCGGAAACAGTAACATTGCTCGGAATCGAAAATCTCGAACAATTTTATCTTACAAGTTATAATCTATAGTCTATGATATCGAGTATCAGCAGCCATATCTCTTTCCTTCTGCAAAAGAAGTGCGCAGTATGGGTGCCGCTACCTTTTTAAGTATCCACAGTGAATGCTCCCAACTTCCCACCGCAGTCTTACGAGTCTACGACACGACTTGCAAACCATCACGGATTCATATAGCAGACCAGAGCAGACGCCTAGCAGTACTTAAATTGTCAATCTCACAACGTTCGTGCGGAAAACTACTACTTAGGTCAAGCCTAGGCATGCCCAAAACAATCTGAAGTACTACATTGAACCAAATCGCGAAGTCTTACCAAATCAATACTGCTCCTCTGTATGAACAACTATAGAAGATATCCCACATTCTTTCGTCCGTCCCATGCACGTCATGTCAGTATTGAATACTGACACCTAACAGCCCAGGGATAGATTCCATTAATAGATATCCTGTGCGTTTCTGCCAGAGGCTATGCTACATCGTATGTCTCATGCCGTCATGCTGTAGCTCTCCTGCTATAGATTGGCGCGCGAAGCATATTATATATATACCAGTCCTCAACGATGCGCATTCCCCCGGCCATCGTCATGTCAAATTACTTTAATAAAGCATCGAACTTTTCTGTAAATCAACCAAGTTTCACCGAAATCACTGGTACGAAGCTGCTGTAAACATGGCTTTCAATACTCACTGACTAACGTCGATTCGTCAAACAGTTCAAAACGGAGTATCAGGTGCGTGGTAGCAAGTATACACCTGGCAGCTAGCCATGCTTATCATTTCCATCAGGCTTGCAATGGCTTTCACAGCTTGTGGCTCAAGGTGCATCCCACGATTCGAAGGACCAGTATGATGCCCCAAAATGTCATCCGGATACACGTACACAGCTCCTAGGCGATATAAACGAGTGGATTAAGATCACTGATAAGGAGACGGGCATCATGTTCCTTCATGGACCAGCAGGAGCTGGAAAATCCTGCATTGCACGATCTGTTTGCCATGGTGCATCTTCAGAAGGTCTTTTAGGCGGTAGCTTCTTTTTCAGGAGAGGAACATCTGATAGAAACAATGCCGACAAGCTGTTTACCACCATAGCGTATCAACTTGCCATGGTGAACAAGGATCTCGGCCAGTATATACTGGAAGAAGTGGAGTGTAATCCGCAGATTGTTCATATGTCTCTGAAGGAGCAATTTCGAAGACTCATCTTCGAGCCATGCTGCAGCATACCTAAGGATCGACTCCTTATCAAGGCGATTGTTATTGACGGATTAGACGAGTGCGACGATGCAAGTATGCAGGTTTCTATTTTGAAGTTACTAGCCAAGGCTGTGCGATACGAAGGATTTCCCCTCGGCATTTTCATTACCAGTCGACCCGAGCTCCATATACGAGAGGTTTTCGATACCAAAGAAATTATCTTTGCAACCCAAGTTGTCTCCTTGGATCGCATTCCTGGTGTCGCCCAGGACATTCGGACTGTTTTGGAAAGTGGATTTACACGGATCATCAACGATCCTAGATTTAGGAGGTGTCTCAAATCTGTTCCACAGCCTTGGCCGCCTCCAGATGTCATCAACAAAATTGTTCAGAGATCCTCTGGTCAATTTATATATTCTGCAACAGTTCTCAAATTCGTATCAAGTCCAGATCACAATCCTGCTTCTCAGCTTGACATTGTGCTTGGAATTCGGAAAAGTCGTGACTCTACTTCCCCCCTTTCAGGCCTTGATCTACTGTACCGAGAGATAATATCTAGGGTTCCCCATCCGAAGAGAGCTATTAAAGTACTAGGGTATATTATTGCAATGAAACAACTGGGTCGCAAGAATAGTTCTGATTCAAAACATATCAGCGAGTCTATCCTCAACTTCTCATTGGATATTACGAAGGCAGTACTCCATAATCAAAATAGGCTGCTTCTTGTCATTGACCAGTTATTGGATTTCCAGCATGGAGAATCATACCTTGCACTAAATCAATTGCATTCTCTTATCTCACTCAATATTGGATCAAATTCTACTAGACGACATCTAAATATAACATTTTATCATAAATCATTTCAAGACTTCTTAACCACAAAAAAGTGGTCTGGTATATTCTACGTTAGTGTCCGTACAATACATGCAGACATTGCGCAATCCTGTCTGAAGTTTATGAGCCTCTCAAAATATGAAACTGATGAACATCATGGTGTGTTGAAATCATTTACAGTTAAATCTATCTAATTCCTATAGTTGGTTGGCTTTATGCCTGCTTTCATTGGTATATACACCATGGGAAAGGTTTTTCTCAACACAACTTGCGTGACTTTGATTTTTCTTTATGCAGATTTTTCTCCGGATCTACACAACATTTAGATGCTTCAAATTTAAAAGCAGCTCTTGAAATGCTTGGCCTCCTTCATGGTACTCAAGCAATAAAATCAAGTGTACAAGCTAGTGGAAACCTTCGAAAGTATGGAACATTATCAAGTGAAGACCTGTATTACACTATATCAGCTACACGGAACCTGATGTTTGTATGTTGTCATGTTTCAACTAGCTTACTGTTTTTAATGCATTTGCTATCTTAGACTGGGAATGCATCGACAGACTACATAATATCATTTGCCTTTCCAGTTTGGGTTCAATATTTTCAATCATACAAGAATGATGCCTTGGTGAAACAACTGCTTATACTGTCCAGTTTTCGTAACTGGAATTTCGAGATACCTATAAGCTATATGCACCAACTAGTGCAAGACGCTGGATACATTACAAGTCCTGATGCAGACCAAGTCACAACATTGCTACTGCAAGTCATTAAATTGGGTAGATGGTATGGTGGAGACATCAGAAAATTTCTGTCTTATAGTAAATATTCTGGGCCCTTCCATTGCACGCGGGATGAATATGTAGGTACTGTTTGCCTTGCACTCACTGCCTTTCGAAGGCTTTGTGATATCGAACACCTTAAAATATTTCTGGAAGAATGGACGAACGTACTGGAGCAGACATTTTACGAAAGCAGATTATTCAATATGGAACATCCATTGCTACTTAAGAGTCTGAAATCTGAAGCTCTGGCTTTTCACAATATTGATGCGTTCAACCAGAAACTTACGCATAAAATGCAACACCATCTATTCTCCTGGTTTGAGGTACTCGATTGCTCAACTCTGTCATGCACTGTACAGTACAGCTAACTCTAACTGTTTCATAGAAATTACAATGCCCTCCTCGTGGTATCATGGATTTGTGGCAAAAGGCATTCGAGAAAGCGCGACGTTCAACTCTGGAAGGAACTACAGGCTACTATTACTTTTGTGATATTTCCAAATATTGTAAAACATGCCAGTTACAGCTCAATCATGTGGCTGGAAATTCGTAGGTAGTTTCTGGAAGATGAATATTATGCCTGGTGTCAATATCATTTTCTGTTATTATTAAGGGGCATGCATACTGAAAGAAGGTAAGTAAATATCATTATATATATTTTCTAGCAGAGAACGAACCTGAACATTTATAGGAATTAACTGATTCTTTGGGCTAATTTTCAACTATTACTTACTCCACCTTTGCATACGCCGATTTAGACGGCATTCTACCCAACTTGTATCACCAATATAATTATTGAACTGGTAAGCACTCCGGGAGATCGTCAAGCGAGTCTACCATGACACTCTGCATGTCGCCTTTCTCGAAATCCTCCCACCCTTGTATTTCTAATCAAGAAGGGCAACAGTGCTGCGTAAGTTAAACATATTAACTCGATAATACAATCTTAAAACACAGAAAGGAGAGAGGTATGAAGTGTATACATGAAATAATTAATTGAAGCACCACGAGTGTGCAAAACATAACCAAATAATATAACATAATATTATCCCAATAAATATCCTACATTCACATCAACATCGAACACCACCTCATAAATTGAACCATACCAACTCAACCTTATGACTCCTGCCCCCCTCCCCATTCATTTCCATTGAGTCGATTCCCCCCCACTTACCTTAACTACCTCCCCCTCCGTCATCTCAGCACTCTTTGCAAATGAAGCCCACCCCTCCCACAACAAGCGCCGAATCCATCCTCAAATACCGTCCCTCAACACCCCCCCTTCTTCTCCAAAGTATCTTGCGACCCCCAACGGACACCCTCATATGCATACTCCCCGCTAGCGATTTCAAATTCTCGAATCCAGGATACGCACGGAGACTCTCGAACGCACTGTCTCCAGGTCGGTGGATCTGTAAAAGGTTCATAGCCCAGCAACAAGCAACGAGTTCGTCAAAGTGCCTCAGGGGGTGATCAGGGAACCTTTTCACATCGTCCCCCGCGTTCCGTATGTAGATAAACATCTCGAGGTAGTGTTTCCGTACATCTGGTTGCAGGATGGAGTCGCTGTTGAGATGACTTATAGCAAGGGGGGACGGGACGTCTTTGTACAGCGGATCAGATTCCGCGTGAGCGAGGGAGGGAGGTGTGCGAGCCTTCATTCCGCCTGTGGAAGTGGAGTAACCAGCCAACATTATCCACCTCCCCGCTTATTGGAGATTCGACTTTTTCGTCCCCAGGCGTGCGGGACAGAACATGAAGAGCATAGACAGCGACATTCACTACGTAACGTCTATGCCTAAAGGCAACCCACTGTGATCCACGAATCAAATGGTACGCACTTATATGCTACCCGTCCTCGGACTGAGCCTCTGGACCAGACCCGTCCCGCTTATATCGCCAGTACAAATCAAAACCCTCCCACAAGGAGATCTTTCACATTCTGTCCTGGTACCGCCGCCAAGAGAAGTATCATGTTCGTCATTGATATCCACGAGGATGGCAAGTTGGCGACAGAGACGAGGGTGCGAGTTTTCAAGGTCAGAGGAAGAAGAGGAGGAAGAGGATGTGGTTGAGCTGTAAGAGCTGATGGAAGAGATGGCGGAACCCAGCGTTTTAGTTAGCGCCAACCTACTCCATACGTAACTGAACTCGGGGAGACCATCGGGCACAACAAATCTATCGTCGTATGAACCCCTATGACACTATACGGCACCCTAGCAAGATAATATTCGGAATCCTCTACACCGCTCGCCTACAACAACCCATCAGATGTATATATGCACATATCATTGAGGGAATACGTACACATATAGCAACAACCACAACGGTTCTGTGATCTTAAACAGTAAGAATTCGGATAAAGAGTAGAAAGGAAAGAGGGTGCCATTGATAGCGGCCTTCAAATACCTCATCTCCTTCATCTCTTCATACGTATACATAAAGTCATTTCTCCGGCCTACCTCAGAAAGGACCTCCTCGAAAAGCTTTTGAGCGGCCTCGGTGTGTTGAGTGAGGAAGTATATGCAGAAGGTGGGTGTTATTGCTATCTATGCGTGTGTAAGCATCGAGTGGAGAACCAGGAAGGTGACGTACCGTATTATGAGCAGCATCGCATCTAAACCCCAATTAGCCCCCTGACATCGCTACAGAGAAAAAAACATACCAGAAGAACCAGTACTCTCCTCCTCGTCCACCTTCCGTCCAAACCTATCCCTCTTATCATCCTTCTCCCTCCTCTACCCAAGCGTCGAATCCAAATACGCCTTCTTAACGCGCATATGTACCTTTGCTTTGTCCTTGAATATCTCGAAGATAGGCTAGAACCATCCCCGACGCTCATGCATGGTTGTTTCTTCTTGTGCTAAATGGAACACTGGCGTATGACTTCGGAGGCAGTGGGGAGGTAGGAGGGGGAAGTGCTTGGAGGGTAGTGGGTTGCGCTGCCTAAGAAGATCGCAGAGCCTGTTTCGAGAGAGTGTGTAGCTGCTAGTACAGCGCTGCATTGTGTCCTGCGTAAGATAATGTAAGCGCTGGGTGTAGTAGGATTGTCAATGGGTAAGGGTAAGGCACGGAAAGCGAGAAGAAAAGATAAGAACAACGATGGGGGAAGCACGAGGACGGTACGAAAGCGAACAGGGGAAGGGTACATGTAGCACGAAAGCAAAAGTGAAAGAAAAGACAAAACACGAACCTGAGAAGCAGCCACCATCCCACTCTCCATCCTCTCGTTGACCAGCTGGATTACATCCGTCATTGAAAGCTTGAAGTTGCTGATTCGCATGCAGGTAAGGAAGGGCCGGTAGAAGGGAGAGATGGAATATGTGGGTGGCCGGTTAGCCTAGGGCTGGCCATTTGGAGGAGGGTGTGGGGGCAACACGGGAAGTGGTGGACAGTATCAATTGCAAACGAGGACAGACCAGGACCTACTTCTGGATATCACGCGTTAGCGCTTAAAGTTGTAGGGTGGGAATGAAAGACCAGGGCAGTGCCGGGATCGTGCGTCTCTCTTCCTTCATAAAACACAAAACTGGAAGCATTTGCCTGTACGCACTCAGCTCTGTCGACAGCATACAAATATTGGTTCATTACCACCCAAACTCCGTTTCCTACGCGTGCTGACACAGTGAAGACGAACAAGGAATCCTTCCAAGTTTCCACCAACACTTCATTGATAAGCATTTAAACATCATGATGATGGGCGAGCAAGTTATCTCCTGGATCATTGCCACTGACATTTTAAACAATTTTAGTTTTGATCCGAGCGTTCTGCAGTGACCGATGAGTAGTAACTATTTGAGGGGGTCTGGAGAACAATATGTCGAGCTGCGAAAAGTCTTTGAACGACATAAGCCAGGGTGTAGGAGGACCTGTCAAGGTCGTCACTCAACATGGGTTCTCCAGAATGTAGTGATGTTGATTGGTTCACCCGCTGTTGATAAATATCGGCACTGATGCATCCACAAGTGTAGCGCGTTAAAGGAATTAATTCAGAGATTCATCACCAACTGCTTAACACTCTCCGCTGGTCACATAGAATATGGTGCGCATTTCTGGAGGCTATCTATCCCGATTTAACTTTTGGCTTGTGCACAGCACATGACCTCAAGCTGTGACCATTTCCTGCAATAGATTGGCGCTCGAAGCTATGTATTGTATATATAGTCATACAGCCCCCCATGATATGACCTCCCATCCAGGGCATTCCATGCCGTCATGATGTCTTTTAACGGGGCATCAAACTTTTCTATGAACCAACCAAATTTCATTGAAATCACCAGTACGACGCAGCTTTAAACATGGCCATGAACACTTACTAACAACCAGTAGTTCGTGAAGCAAATGTTCAGACTGGCGTATCAGGTGTGCGATGACCACTACACACCTAGTAGCATGCAAAACTTACGATTTCCATCAGGACTGCAATGGCTTTCTCAGTATATGGCCTGAGGTGCATCCCATGATTCAAAAGACCAGTACGATGCCCCAAAATGCCATCCTGACATGCGCAAAATGCTCCTCAGCGACATTAATGCATGGATAAAAATAACTGATAAGGAAACTGGCATTATGTTCCTGCATGGACCACCAGGATCTGGAAAATCCTGCATTGCATGATCCATTTGCCATGATGTGTCTTCAGAAGGACACTTAGGTGGTAGCTTCTTTGTCAGGAGAGGAACGTCTGATTGAAACAATGCCAACAACCTGTTTACCACCATAGCATATCAGCTTGCTATGGTGAACAAGGATCTCAGCCAGTATATATTGGAAGAAGTGGAGCGTAATCCACAGATTGTCCATATGTCCCTGGAGGAGCAATTTCGAAGACTCATCTTCGAGCCATGCTGCAGCATACCGCAGGATTGACTTCTTATCAAGGCAATTGTTATTGATGGATTAGATGATGAAAAGGGGTACTTGTGTTCTAGTAGTGAAATTGGCTCTAAGTTTGCAACTTACTTCACTACAAAATTCACAAGTCTCTTAAAATGCGAGAGGGGTTTGAGGTGGGTGTAGCCTCTTATTGTCTTATGTATTCTTCAATCGTTTAGAAGCCAAATGAACCAAAAAACAATAGAATTTTATTGTAGAATTTAAGTAATACACCCTTTGTACTACTTCAAACCCTGTAGAAGTGACCAACAAATCTTTTACCAGCACAACTTCTTAGAAAACTGAAAAAGAGCAAGTCTTTACTCTTTATGAGACTGCTTTATTGAAAACACTAAGTTCTAGGCCCTCACTGGAGTCTCAGAACCTTAGATTCTTTCCAAAAATACCCAAAATGCGAACCAAAACAATTCTATATCTTTGAAACAAAAAGACCTAAACCACTACCCAATACCTATTGTACCTGGGCAAGAAAGGCGCTATTCTGCTTGCCCTCTTACCCTCTATAATACCTACTTAAATACAGGAAACAGAGCAGTATTACTAAGAGTTTCTCAGACACTGTATACTACATATATGTACATGAAACACTTCCCTGTCTTTTACCTGTATCTTTCAATCATATGTCATTTGGAGCTGAGTAAACCCGAAGTATTAGGACACTCTAGACTACTCAGTCCTCTTATTGTCAGATGGTATAGTGTCTTACTCTGTGTCACTCTGGGCAGATAATAATAAAACATCTACTTGTGTCCGATGTTTTACCCCTATCCTGGTTCGGACTTCGGTGAGATCATGTCATGTAGTACTAGAATAGGATGTACTCGACTCCAGCTTTAGAACGAGACCAGAATCATCCAGATTGATGAAGAATAGACCATTCTATTCCACTCTGAAATATTCATTAATTCATATTTATTTCATTGACTATTTGTTAGACTTCAATCCTGATGCCAAACAAACAACTTAGCGGTATCAAAATGAAATGAAATGATATACAAGTCATGTGACTGGCAGAAAAGTGGTCCTTTCAATATTCAATATCTTTTCCTACACACCAGGCTAATGGTAGGTTGGACATGAAAGCACTTGTACTCTATTTTATGTTGTAGACAGTTGAATATTAACCCGAATTAGAAGGGTAATAAGTACAATGCTTGCTAATTTGTAGCAGTCCATAGATCTTTATTTATTATCTGGGGTTCTTCAATGTATACAGATTTAATACTGTAAATGGTAGAAATGCACAATTTTACGCCTAAATGCACAGGTGGCGTCACAATGAGTGTGATGATACAATTATACAGGTTGCTATTCTGAAGTTATTAGCCAAGGCAGTGCGATATGAGGGATTTCCCCTTGGCATTTTTATTACCAGCCGACCTGAACTCCATATACGAGAGGTATTTGATACCAAAGAATTATTTTTGCAACCCAGGTCATCTCCTTGGATCGCATTCCTGGTGTCTCCCAGGATATTCAGACAGTTTTAGAGAGTGGATTTACTCAAATCCTCAATGATCCTAGGTTTAAAAAGTGTCTCGAATCAGTTCCACAACCTTGGCCGTCCCCAGATGCCATCAATAAAATTGTTCAGTGATCTTCTTGTCAATTTATATACTCAGCAACAGTTCTCAAATTCGTGTCAAGTCCAGATCACAATCCAGCTTCTCAGCTTGAAATTGTGCTTGGAATTCGGGAAGTTGTGACTCTACTTCCCCCCTTTCAGATCTTGATCTACTGTATCGAGAGATAATATCTAGGGTTCCCCATCCGAAGAGAGCTATTAAAGTACTAGGGTATATTATTGCAATGAAACAACTAGGCTGCAAGGGATTTATTGACTCCAGAGGTATCAGTGAGACTCTCCTGAACTTCTCATCAGATATTACAAAGGCAGTACTTCATAATCAAAATAGGCTTCTGCTTGTCATTGATCAATTATTGGATTTCCCACACAGAGAATCTTATCTTGCTCTGAATCAATTGCATTCTCTCGTCTCAATCAATGTTGGTTCAAGTTCTACTAGACGGCATCTAGAAATAACATTTTATCATAAATTGTTTCAAGACTTCTTAAGAATAAAAAAGCGGTCTGATCTATTCTATATCAATGTCTCAAAAATACATGCAGACATCACACAATCCTGTCTGAAGTTCATGAGTCTCTCAAACTATCAAACAGATGAACATCATGGTATGTCGAAAACATTTATAACTCAATATATCTAATTCCTATCTGAGTTGGTTGGCTTTATGCTTACTTTCATTGGTATATACACTATAGAAAAGGCAGGGATTGCATAAGTTATGCACAACCAGATCTGCGTGCATTCGATTTTGCTTTACACAGATTTCTTTTCTGGGTCTACACAACATTTAGATGCTTCAAGTTTAAAAGCAGCTTTCAAAACACTTGGCCTCCATGGTACTCAAGAAAGCTAGTGGAAATCTTTGGAAGTATGGAACACTATCAGTCGAAGACATGTATTACACTTTATTAACAGCATGGAATGTGATAGATGTATGTTAATATGTTTCAACTAGCATACTGTTTTTAACATATTGGCTATCTTAGTGGTATGGTAAGAAGCTGCAACATGAATATTTCATGACATCATTGGCCTTTCCTGTTTGGGTTCAATACCTCCAATCATACAAGAATGATCCACTGGTGAAACAACTACTCGTAATGCTCAGTTTTCGTATATGCCAGTTGGGAGATTTTCATAAAGCTTTCCAGGTACTAGTCAGCTATATGCACCAACTTCTGCAAGGTGCTGGATACACAAGTCCTGATGCAGAGCAAGTGGCAACAATGCTACTAATTAAAGTCATTGAGTTTAGCGAATCTGCTAGCTGCTGTGGTCTTGTTTCTGTTGAAAATTTGGAAATTTTTCTATTCAACAGTAAATATTCTGGTCCCTTCCATTGCACGCAAGTTGAATATGTGGGTACATATTGCGATATGCTCACTGCATCTCGAAGGTCATTTAATGGGAAACACCTGAATGAATTTCTGGATGCTTGGACAGGCAGGTTGCCATTTCAAGGCACATTTTTTAATATTAAATGTCAAGATGTACTCAAGAGTCTGGAATCTGAAACTTTGTGTTGAGATTATCTTATCTCAACAAAAGCGGATCTAGCAGATCTTATCTAATCATGGAACTCCGTAGCACATACTAGAACCTTCTAGTATGTTTATTCTTAGGTAGATGTAATTATAGTAGCACTATATACGGTACTGCTGTACTCAACAGCATAACAGCATAACAGCTTAACAGCTCCTTTTACAGCAGTAGATATTTATATACACCTCTTGTACAGTATATAAACCCCCCAGTTTTACTGGATAAATAACAAGAAAGTCTTTACTCTTCTTACAGTCACTCTAAGCCTCTATCTACACACTCTACCTCTCAGGTGAGCCTGTACCCAGATCAGCAACTGCCCTGTGCAGAGTCCTTGCTGTTTCTACACTTTGGCTTTCCATGATATTGACATGTTCAACCAGAAACTTACACATCAATCGCAAAATACTTTATTCTCTTGGTTTAAGGTACTCAATTACTCAATTATGACATGATACAGTACAACTAACTCTGATTGTTTCACAGACATTACATCCTCCTCCTTGTGACATCATGGATTTATGGCAGAAGGCATTTGAGAAAGCAAAAAGGTCAACTCTGGAAGGACTTGTTGGTTACTCTTACTTCAATTGCAGCTCACATTTGTCACGAAAGTCAATAACATCTTGTAAGGCCTTAAGCCTTTACTTTCACTGTAGGTTCTTATCAGATCATTGTAAGGCACAAGCCAGTGTATTGCAATAGTGCCAAAAGGAATTGTAAGGTGTCGACTGCCATATAAGGCACTGTGTTGTGCCCCATGCAATACAGTGCATTTTGAGGCTCTCATAATCTTAAGACTGTCTTTCAATTTCAGTATAATATTATTAAGTTATTCTGAGGCATTGCAGAATTATTGCTAGCTGTAATGTTATTCATTTTGATGTATGCACATTAGTCCATTGATGAAGGTTAAGGTTTGCTTATCTCGGTTATCATTGGTTCTCATCGACTTACTCTTGTGTTGTCAGCAATACCCATCTTTTACTCTTGCTCAAACGATGGCTCGCCAGTCCAGGAAATGATCCAAAGCTACAGACATCATATGTCAATACTGTCATCACTATTTCAAGTCACAAGGAATACATAACCACCTAATGGTATGTGCACAGTCACACCACTATGCAACCAATGTGGTTGCAAGGGAACATCAATTAGAAGATCTTGATATAAATGTGGATCATACAGTTCCACATACAGATGATGTAGATAATTCTGGTGAGAACAATACTATTTATTGTTGTATTTCATTTGCATTGTTGAAGATGATACCAATGAAGGCCTCGAACCAATGCCAATGGATGTTGATACTGAAATTAATCAAGATAATGAAACTGAGCTACCAATAGTTGACAGTTATTGTTTTTTTTCATTATATTGGCAACATATTACTTACAGATTAATTCAGAAGATTTGCAAGAATTTATTGAAATTGAATACCACCCCAGTAGTGGAAAGAGTGCAATTAGAGTTCCAATTGAAGAATATCAAGGGAGTGAGTCAAGCACAAGTTTTTCAGCTCATATGGCTGAATTATGGAGTGAATCAAAACCATGGCATCCATTCTGCACTGCACAAGATCTTACATTTGCAGAAAAATGTACAAGGCTTGACTTTATAAAGGAATCAGAGCCTGCCAATGGTGTTACATTCTCCTCAGCACCTGAGATGAATCGCTTAATTGAATTAGCAGCAGCTTCTTCAGTAGGGGTATAGGTGTCCTTTATTTAAATGACACACCTTACTGACTACAAATTTCAGTTTGATGCAGTAAAATTTACTGTTCCATACAAAACCGAAGCATATCAATATGAGGTTCTTCAACGACCAGTATGGGATTGGGTTAAAGAAATTGTTTCCCATCCAGTCATATCTGGATGCTTCACCTGGTATGCAGAGTGACGATATCATGTAGTTGGGAACAAGAAAATCCATTTCTGGAATGAGCCTTGGACTGGGAATAAGTTCTGGAAACTACAGGTAAGTCAAAAAACTATATTTTAGAAATGTAACTTGAACATTATACAGAGTGAATTGCCAAAAGAAAGCATCCCACTTTGCCTACTGCTTTGGAGTGACAAGGGAAAAGTATCAGAATTTGGAGGTCATAAAAGCTACCCAGTTATTGCTAGAATTCTCAACCTTCCATCTGAAATTCGGAATTTGAATGGATTTGCAGGTGCTTGCATTATTGGATGGCTGCCAATTGTAAGTGTATATTTATTGTTTCATAATTATAATACACTAACTGTGGAATATGAAGGTTAATGATAATGTTGAACATGCTGGAAAACACTCCTGGGCTAACCATCATCGGTCTGTTTGGCATGTAGCTATGTCACACATACTTGATTCACTGGTTGAGCCTGCCACTACTGGTGACTGGTATGAGTGTGGTGACAAGATTGAAAGGCAATTATTCCCATCTGTATTAATATATTCACTTGACTATGAAGAGCAGTATGAAATTACTTCATGCTACATATTTCTTGTGCTGATCATATCATCTGATAGAATTATTGCTGTTCTAAATCATGGTGTAAATGGAGAGGCAGCATGCCCTACCTGTGAGGAGAAAACATCCAACTTCTTAACTGCATTAGGTGGTGGAAGCCCACGTACAACAAGTGCATATATTGATCTTTGGAACAAGTCTTTAGAGTTAACAGAAGAAGAAAGAGAAAAACTATATAAACCACTTGGCCTTGTACATCTAAAGGTATAGTAACTCTCTTTTGTTATCATACATTTTAATCAAGTTCCTTAGAATTGCTTTTGGGTTTTTCCACATACAGATATTTATAGTACAATGTCATATGATGTTCTCCATGTGAATGAGATAGGTGTTTGGAAGTGGCTATGGAACTATATCAAGCAGTACTTTAGTGGAGATCATGCAGCAGCAGCAAGAATTGAAAATTGGTGAGATCTTATCCAAAAGCAATGAACAAATATTGACTATTTGTAGTATTGAAAATTTGCCACCTTGGAGTGACTTACCATCATTTCAACACGTCCTTACTATGGACTTTGCTGATGGAAGTAAATATATTGACCTCCTTCAAGTAAGTAGATTTGCAATACCTCATTTGTACAGTTATTAATAATACAATAATAATCTCATAGATTATCTTACATGGTATTGCACCTGAAATAACTCAGGCAAATCAGCTCATAATTCAATGTATCCGATGTTTGGCAGTCATCAGCAATTATTCACGCTTAAAAATGCATACTGAAGATACAATTGCTGAAGGACATGAAGAAATTTGAATTCTCAGCAAGTTGTTAAAGGTAGATAATAATTCTAAATTCCAGTATGACAGTATTTGATTTTAGTTTACATTAGAAAACTACTGAGAAGTATGGATGGTCATGGAATATACCGAAGATTCATGGTCTTTTTGCTCATTTTTTTGATGACATTGAGGGAAAAGGTGTAACCTCAATATATAACACCAAGTTGAATGAATGGGCTCATGGACCTTTGAAAGATGCAGCAAAACACTTTAATGACAGACAGGATAGCTTGGGAAGGCAGGTATAAGACCATTAAAAGATCAGAATTGAAAGCATCCATTCACAAATTTTACAGCTTATGAAACATGAACATTATCAATCCACCCTTTCAGCTATGAAGGAGAATATGAATAATCTGCTACAAAATAATGAACATCTAAAATCAAAGGTTCAGCATGTTTTGCTTTGTGGAAAGGGACCAGAGCTTAGCTACAATTCCCTTCCACTGAATATAGCAAGAAATCCAGCATTCTCCAAATTTTCAAACCAACTACATACATATTTAACTCAATTTTATCGAGAGAATGGTATAATTCAAGCACACAGTACAATAACACTTGGTAATAATGGAAAGGTAAGGTGTGCACAATATTTCTGCTGGACATCAACTTATAACATCATTTAGATTAAACAATTCTTTGAAGTTGATATTGACTATGTTTCTGAAGAAGACTGGAAAGTGTCACGAAGTATATTGCATTGCAAAGAAATTTACCATGGCTCTCCCTGGCATGATTGTGTTATGTTGGTTATTGATGACAAAATTAGTTATGCACAACTGTTGCTTTTATTTGAAGTTACAGTCACAGATGATGGGAAGAAGCACTCAATGGCTTTTATTCAAGTGTTCGACTCAGTTGCAAGGCCTGTCTGGAAGGACTGTGCTTTAGGTTTCCAAAGAGTAAAAGAAGTTGTTGAGATGAAGAACACTATCTTTGTTTCCCTTGAATCAGTTGTACATGGTGTACTCATGGTGAATGCAGAAGTTAAGCATCACTATTATGTCAATGATTTAGTTGATAATGACATACTACTTTGACTATGTAGATACACCTAATTAGACTTCATTTCCAATACAATCCATCAATTCATTGTAACTTGTGTCATCCGTTCTCATACCAGTACCCTGCTCATCATTCTGACTAGGGAATATTATGTTATTGTACTGCTGAAAAACTTCTTGAATACTTGGTTTATCGTAAAATTTGTATAACATTAATTTGTATGCCTTGAAGTCTTCAGCATATGTGATGCCTGATTCCCCTACTGGGACAAACTCTGGATCTCCAGATAGACCAAATCATGCCTATAGTACATGTATTAGCAGATATTATAGAATACATAAATGAATAACCTACCAATATAGCAACGAATGCAATAAATCCTGGAGTAATGCATGTTAATCCCCAGTGTTTGGCAACGGTGTTCACATTATAGGCTTTCCCTTCCTTCCGAGCTCGGAGAGCGCTGTGACCATGGAGTAGACATAGTCCTAGCTGAAATAAAATAAGACATCAGTCAATTTAAAGAAAAGGAAAATAATTACATATGTTAAGTAATACATCTGAAGTGAAGACATGTTTGTCTTTTGTGTTCCATTTCGGAAAGAAAACAGGTGGCAGCAAATTGTACTTTCGTGCCTCCAAGTCGAAGTCAATGAGCGTATCTCTATCTGGTCCATTGTTGACAAGTAGTGGTAGTACTTCTCGAACATGTTCTGCTGCATTTGAATGCTGCTGTTGCATCCCATGATCAAACTAAATATCCTCATTAATATCGATCCGCTTAAATAACATTAAAAAGTCTCTCACCTTCACAATGAAGTGATCAGCCATTGAACCAACCATGGCATTGTGCAAACATTCGGGTACAACTGCCCACAGGTCACGTCGAATTCCTTCCAACTGTACCTCGGGGCTACTATACCTCTCAGCTGAATTCCAATCGGTATCATCAAGGTCTGGATCTGGGTGAATGACAGCCAACTGCATTGCACCGCACATCCATACTTCATACATACTTGTAAAGTGTCAACCAGATTTAGCTATTGAATTGTCATCGGGGTGTGTAGCTGTCAGAAGTAACAAATAGAAAAGAGGGTGATAGAGGAGAATAGAGGATAATGAAGAGCAAAGAGAGTGATAGTGGAGCAAAGACTCAGACACAAACACAGACACAGACACAAGATGAGGAGGAAACTTGTTAACAACTACCAAGTTACAGAGTGTTTATATACTGAGTAAGTCTACCAAAGTCCAACCAAAGTCCTGTAACTAAGGTAACTGACAGCTGTCAATCTGTCAATCACATATCTGTCAATCAAGGATCTGTCAATCACAGAACTGTCAAGTATGACAGGTGACAAGTGACAGCTGTCAAAGAAGCTGTGCAACCCAGAATATCTAACAGTAGCCGTGCACTGAAGCCAATGACAAGTGCCAGATTTGGCAGCTTTGAGTATCGCTTTCTCTTTATTGACTTTCTTTAGTTCATTGTATAGCTTGGAGACTTTGAGCTGAGCACCCCGAAGCCCCTGTATAAGATGTAGTTAAGCAAAGTAATTGAACACATCTAGTAAAGGAGTACCTTTCGTAAATCTTTCTTACTTGCATCTGGACCGAGTATAACAATCTCCAGGTGCGTAGGCAGACATTCCTCTTCAACATCTTCATCATCGAGTATTCCATCCTCCCTATCCGAACCACTCTCGGATGGAGAAGAAATAGCGCGGTTATGTTTATGAAGCATGAGAAACAACTGTGAATAGACAACGAGTGAATTAATCTGAGGTGTAACAATTGGAATACATACCTTTAAATAGGAAGTTATAACACCGCTTCAAGCTGGTCTTCTAAGTGATTGTGATTCCATGATATCGCATTGAAATAGGCTGGAATAAATCTAGAACATGTCAATTTGTGTATAAAGTCCTTGATGGAGGTGCAAACAGATGAGGACGTACTAGGCTACATGTTTCAACTTTCCACTATGGCCGGAATACAAACAGTCAATGAATTTAGACCATACACTGACAGGTGTCAGACTATACAATGCACATCGCATTTGATTTCAGGCCGGTAAAGTTTAAACCAGTTCAGTACAGGATGCGATAGCATTTGGAACATATGACTGCATCAGCATAGCTGAGACAACTAGACTCTGGCCTTGGAATGTAGGACAAAAGTCTAGAGAGACCCTTGATGCACACATGAGGTCCATACACACACTAGCCATCCGCTTCGGCTGTCGAGAACATGCAAGTTCCGGCTCCTGCTGACTAACGACCTCATCCAAAAGGTATAAAGTGATGAGGATTCTTCATGCTTTGGGGCCTCAGAACAACTTGTCAGTGACATGCTAGATGCGTGGTGACTGTGAGAGGTAGCCAGGTAGGTGATCCATTCTGAATGTCATACTGTATTGCTGATGGACTTGTGGTTGAAACATTGATAGAGTACCGTAACATTTTGCTGGAATAGGGGGGTTAGAACACTAGAGGATGTGGTGCTGTACATTGTTCTCGTTGTTGGTTGATATGACTAGGCAAGTGTTGTTGCCGCCAATCTGAGGCCTGCAGGTTTGTCTGTACTTTCGTTGCTACGTATTCAATGTAAATAGAAGTAAATAAACTATTAATATCATTTGAATTTGAATTCACGCCTATTATTAAGTATTAGCCTCTGGTAGTAATACTGTATTTGATTGAGCAGACTAGATTTAGAATATTAATGGGGTTACAAGTTAAGTGAGATCCATGTGTACTAGAGCCCAGTTCGTCGATTCCTGACAAGGCATTTTGAGACAATGTAGTCATAAAAATGATTGCATGGTAAGGAATTCTTACAATGCGCAAGCAGTGGCCCTATAAACTAGATATAGAACATCGTGAACCTATAGTGCATTATAGTATGTCATAGAGTGCCTTACAGCTCGTTGTAGGACCACACGAGATTAGCTGCAAGGCATTGCAAGGCCCTCAGCCAAGCCTTATAAGAGCCTTAAGGTTTCATCCTCGATTTAATGTCACTTAATATAATCGATGCCTTAAAGCATTAGAATGCGTTGAAATGCTTTGTGTGGCAAACTAAGTTTTCGTGACATTGTGAAACATGCTCATTACAGCTGTAGAGCAAGTAATTTAGCTGCATAGCAAAACGTGTTTCATTTGGTTTTCATTTTCACACATAGTCCACATGTAGTTCTACTTATTATTAAGTACGAGTACCTACATTCTTTTAATTCAAGTTTGCTTTCCCCGCTTTCGCTTTCTCTCGCAAACCCACTAGGATCCTGGAGGGATAGATGGACGTCTTCCCACTCGCATTTTCTTTGTCTGAAGATACTGCTAAGCAAGTATCTTCTTCCACACAGCTCACTCATGCGGCTGGAAGTTCATAGTGTAGTTGCTAGAATTATACCTGGTGTTAATGCCGTTTTCTGTTCAGGAGGATGTAAGGCCCCGAAAGAAAGCAAGTATACATCGTCATTATATGTTTTATGGTGGAGAAAGAACATGAACATTTACTGGAATTCTTTGATTATTTTCGCCAATTTTCGACCTATTCAAGACCTTTTATTCAACCTTTGCATACATGTATTCAGAAGGTATTACAACTATGCATGTATAGATTATAATTAAACTACTCGTAAGCACTCCCGAATTTACCACCAAGCGAGTCTGAGATAACTATGTGTGCATCGCCCTTCTCGAAATCCACCCACCCATCCGTGTCCCTAATAAATGACAGCATGTCTGAGAGCAGTGTTGCATATACTGATCATATTGACGTGATGATACTCGCCTTAAACAAAGAAAAGGAAGAGCTGGTGTAAAGTGCATACATGAATTACTTGGTTGACACACTACAAACATGCAAGAATATAACAGAATAATAGTACAACATAAAATTATCCCAATAAATATCCTACAATAATATCACCACTGACCAAAATCTCATAAAATAATCCATACTAACTCAACCCTACGACTCCACAATTTCACTCTCTACAAGCGTATCATCCATAGCCTCAACCGCATGCCCCCCTCCCCGCTCATGTCCATTGAGTCCATTCACCACTGTCCCTGGCTTATCCACTTCCCCCTCCTCCCCCTCCCTCACTTCCTCAACACCCTTCGCAAACAAAGCCCACCCCTCCCCAACAAGCACCAAATCTATCCTCAAATACCGTTCCTCAACACCCCCTTCCACTTCTTCCTCTCCACGGACGTATCCTGCGACCCACCAACAAACACACTCACACTCCCCGCTAGCGATCTCAACTTCTCAAACCCAGGATACACATGGAGATTCTCGAACACCGTGTCTCCAGTGGACTCGTAAAGTGTACATAGACCAGTGAGCAATTCGTCGATATGTCGCGTGTTGTATTTGTCATGTTGGCATAGGAGAGGGATGTACAAGGACATTTCGTCGCATAGCTGGAATGCATAGTCAAGCATTGTCGATTGCATCGAGGAAGCGGAGCTGAGCAAGCAGGGATGCTTGAGCAGCCATACAAGGACCTTCCACACAAGCTGCAAAAGCTTCCAATTCTCCCTCAATCGTTCATGTAAAGGTTTCATCCGCTCCCCACTAGAATCAATAACAACCCGCTGCCCTGTTATCCTGGCACCCACATCAAGCTCCCCCTCGTACCCCTCACATCCACAAGAATCATAATCATAATCTGCAGCATCGTCTCATCCGGCACACTGAACTCAAAGAACTCAAACATCTTCAACATGTATCCCCCCTCCGAAAGACTATTAATATCTGTGTCGCCCTCCACATGTCTCAAAGGACGGTCAAAGAACCCCTTCACATCGTCCCCTGCATTCCGTATGCGGACAAACATCTCAAGGTAGTGGTTCCGCATGTCCGGGCGCAGGATCGAGTCGCTGTTCAGATGCCATATGGCAAGGAGGGACAGGATGTCCTTATGCAGCGGATCGGATTCCGCGTGAGGGAGGGAAGTATGCGGGCCTTTATTCCGCCTGTGGAAATGGAGCAACCAGTCCAGGCTATCCATCTCCCTGCTTGTTGATGATTCAACTTTCTCATCCCCAGGCGTGCGGGACAGAACACGGAGAGCATCAACAGCAACACTCACGTCCAAATCCAACAAACACGGATGGATTGCATACGTCGTGTCCACACCCAATGGTAACTTCCGACTAACCCACTGCAGCCCGCGAATCGTATCATATGCACTGAGATGCTGCTCATCCTTAGATTCAGACTCGGGATCAGATTCATCTCGCGTATATCGCCAGTAGAGGTCAAACCCCTCCCACGAGGGGATCTTCCACATTTTGTCTTCGTACCGCCACCAGAAGAGGTACCATTTCTTCATGTTCGTCATTGTGTCTTGAATATCGGTGAGAATGGTGAGCTGGCGGTGGGGCCGAGGGCGTGGGGTTTCAGAGGAAGAGGAAGATGAGGAGGATGAGGAAGAAGATGTGGTTGAGCTGGAAGAACTGGATGGAGGAGATGGCGGAACCCAGCGTTTTAGTAGACGCTCGAGGATGCGCACACCTAGAACCTAGAGGGATTATGCGTGCGCTGAGGAGCCACGTGAGAGTTGATATGAGATGGAAGAATGCCCATGATTGTAGAGACTTGTAAGGACACTGCGGAACGCGCAGTTTCTTATTCAGTGGAATCAGGAACTGCAGCATAGGCATGATGGTTGTCAATGCAATAAATACCAACATCAACGCGAGAAAGGCTCCAGCTACACCTGCTACCTCTCTGTTGATATTCCAGAGGAGGATTAAGAGGCCCACGAAGAAGAGTACGAGGGCAGTTTGTAGAAGTAATGGAAAGGCGTAGAGGATTTTTTGAACATGCCAGCTTTTTAGTCCTTCATGCAGCATCTGCCGCAGTGCTAGAGCTTCCTTTGGTGCAAGATTCGATCTGCGCTCGTACTCGTGCAATCACTGTATAACGAGGATTCCTATCATATCTGTTGTTATGCTCAGAACGAGACTGAGGAACCAGACGATGTTGACATGCACTTGCTACTCTGTAGGATGGAACGCCGGAAGCACGAAGGGGGCTTGTAATGTTGTGTTTGTGCCGGCTGATAGTTGGGCGGAGAGGTGCAGGAGGGCGAGGTAGGATAAGTCTTGTGAGTCTGGTTGGAGCCATTGATAGGACTCGACGGCAAAAGCGGTGATTACCGCCGAGAAAAGACCAGAATGCAGGTAGTGAGTGTAAGGTTGGGGGAAATTAGGATGTGACACACCAAGATGGGAAGATTCATGATTTCTTTGGTCCATCCTCGACATAACGCCCTATCGTACCAGTTCACCAGCTCGTGACAATCCTTTCACGGGCCTTTCTTCCGCTCGAGAGGAAACTTGAGCTTTTCACCCGACCTCCACGTACTCTGCGTGTCCTAACCAACGAGCGTCAATACACGTACGAAGATGAAATCGAGTCGCACGTTTTCTGATTCGCTATTTTCACGTTTAGGTGTCTTCACATTGATATCCGGAGAAAGTGGGCCAAATGCACCGGAAAACGATAGAGGATTGCCCAGCAATGCTTCTCTGCTCTGTGTGCTGGCTGAGGGGGGGGAGAAGAAGTCATATCGATTGGACGCCTAACCTAGAAGCTCTAAGCTGTTTTGTACTTCCTCCTTAGTATTCTTGTCTGGCGGGGGAAATGGTGGTGTGGGATAAAGTGACCCAAACGCTGGAAAAGCTATTTAAGTTTTGGCGTCGTGGCAAGGCATCTGCTTCAAAGTTCATGAATCTCCAGGGATTGGCAAGTCGTGTCGTAAGAGATCAGATGGGAGCATTGTGATCAGCGGCGCCCATAAAGTATTTGGCGTCAATCTAAGAAGATAGATCGGGCGAGTTGTCCAAGATATTATAAGTAGTGGAAATTGCTGCAGTTAATAACGATGAAGAAAGGTTGAGCGTTGAAAGAGCTTCTTGCAACTGGCCTGCAGTTGCGCCTATGGACGCAATCCTAGTGTTTATCAAGGGTGTGTGAACCAAATAAGTTGTCAGAACGGTTTTCCAAATCCCCACGACAATTGTTCGTCTCCCCCACTATGACACCACGTGATATTACCAAATGTGGGAATATTTTTGCACGGTGCTCCTCCCCGTCCTATGTTACAGTATACAGCTTAGCTTTAAACACAATGAAGTTGCTGAGCGGTAAAATAGACCACATAAAACAAAGTATTGATGAGGGCTTGAGTTCGAAATAAGCTATGTGTATTTTTTCCCGCAAGTTTATTATTATTATGTAATCAACTGATGCGCGCATCGACGCGCTGTTCGCGTTTGCTCTCCCCCTCTCACTTGTCCCTTCCTGCTGATTCCCTCGAATGCCGACATCCCCATATCGCTCCGAACACTGCTATTACTCAACAGGACTCAAGATCATCAGTATCCTGCTCTACCAAGTCCCAATGAATGCTGCAAAACAGTTTACTGAAGGTCGTGTTTGTGTCTACTCAAGTTTTATCCTTTATATTTTCTGTCTATTCATTGGTATGTTCTCTGTTTCATACTTTACCATTTTCTTCCATAAATCTATGATTTAAACACCATTAATTTCCATTTTATCAACCATCCCTCATTAAGTAGACTCCTTATACTAATTTTCCTTAAAAATCATGTGCCTACACACTTGCAATGAAGTGAAATTAGTCCCCCCTTTTCTTGACAACTTAGAATACCCAAGGTTGAACGGATGTTCACCGACTCGCTAAATTATTTCTTTGTTTAGGCATCAACTCACCATTTACCTCTACAATGGACAACTCAGGGACAGGTCCACCACAGAAATGTGGCAAATCATGGTGTAAACGAACTGAAGGGTTATCATCTAAATTCAAGAATTGCTCATACTACTGTGAAGTTGACAGAAAGAACAAGGAAAATGGACATGCCCGGGAAAAGGAAAAGCAGAACCTATCAAACACAAACGGCCCGCTGAACAACAAAAATAACTCACACTATCTATTTTTAAGTCAGACAAACTTCTACTAAAAGTACTATAAGTAGACATTATCGCAATACAATTTATATACCTGTAATGTATGTATTTATGTATGGTCATTGTGCAGTACTTGTTAGAATCTGGGTGTTCGTGTTGAGGCACAGCCGCATAGTTACATAATATAGTTATGTAATCGTTCTCTGTATGTACGCGCGTCGTAGTTTCTGTGCAATTCACAGCTTTGTCTGTCACTATTGTCGGTCAGCGTTTTCAATCCGGTCTTCCTCCACAGTCAGCTCTTCAACTCTCCCCTTCTATTCTTGACAGGTTATGGGCCCCGCCTGTGCTTAAATTCTACACCACTCAACCTGCCAACAAACTTTCAATCTCTTACCTTCCTCTTCTGATCTTTTGATCCCACACACCCTTCCTTCTTTCTTTGCCTCCCACCACTGTCAACCACCACCATGGCCCCAACAGTCTATGAACTTCTCAGGACCTTTGATTCCCAGAACCGTTTTGATGGGACAAACTACCCTGCATGGAACAGGGAGCTGGAGATGACATTTGGAGAGGATGAGGATTTGCTGGGGCACATAAAAGGCACGTCTACTGCCCCTTCTGTTGAGGACTCCAAGGATCGCACTGCATGGATTGCTATCAACACCTGTGCTTGCATGGCTCTCTACAAGACCATTTCATCAAATGCCGTTCGTGATGCCCACTTTAAAGAAACATCCCCAGCTCAAATGGCATTTGCTGTTTACACCAGCCTCAAGTCTGAGTATCAGAAGGACTCACGTGCATCTCGGTTTGAGCTCAAGAAGCGCCTTTACAACCCTGTCCATGATATTGGGCAACCTGTGTCTGTGTACATTCAGGATATCATTGCTGCCTCTGACACTCTCACTGCCCTTGGTCACCCCCCCTCTCCCCTTGATGTTGTCGACTCTATTCTCATGAATCTCCACCCATCCTTCGCCATCATTCGCACTCTCCTCACATCACAATCTACAGAGCCGACTCTCACATCTACGAAGAAGATGTTAACGGATCAGGAGGATACGAAAGTGGCCCTCAGTGGGGGGGATGTTCCCGAGTTGGCAAACTATGCCAAAAGGGGGGGTCAGGGCAAGAACCCCAAGGCTAAGAAAGGTGATTCAGATTCTGAGGGTGATGATCCCTCCTATGATTGGCTCAACCCCCGGAACAATGATGTTTGCCATCGTTGTGGTCTTCCTGGTCACTGCTCTTCCCGTTGCATAGCCGACATGCCCCAACGCATCAAGAACAGGATTATCAAGGAAGCTCACGACCGTCATCATAAACGCTCTCCTTCACCTGTTGCCAATCATGCTCATTTCATTGCTTCTGACTCTGACCTCGATTCCGATTCTGATGTGGAGACTTGTGAAGAGAGACATCTTGCCTTCTATGCCCAGGATATTGACACTCACCCTGTTTCCAAATCAGGTTCTGTGGGGGCTAGAAAGGGATGGAAAGGATGATGGGTTAAGGATTTTAGTTTCAGTGGGGGAGTATTTTATTGGTGTTTGTTTTATTTCTCTTTCACTCCCCTCTTCTCTGTGCCTCTCCCCGAGTGGGGGTGTTAGAATCTGGGTGTTCGTGTTGAGGCACAGCCGCATAGTTACATAATATAGTTACGTAATCATTCTCTGTATGTACACGCGTCGTAGTTTCTGTGCAATTCACAGCTTCATCTGTCACTATCATCAGTCAGCATTTTCAATCCAGTCTTCCTCCACGGTCAGCTCTTCAACTCTCCCCTTCTATTCTTGACAGTACTTAAACAAGGATATATAATATGACTTGAATGAAAGTTGCATCTCACGCATGGGCCATAGTGTATCCTATGGCAATGGCACCGGTTATCCTTTGGGCTGGTGTGAGAAGTCACGCTCAGTAAAAACGAAAAATCATGTCAGGCATGCAATGGTCATGCGAGATCATGCAAAAAGTGCTTCTCATCATGCACCAGACATTTATGACATAGTGTGTGAATATTACCAATGCAGCCCGAGATTAAGATGAAGTCCTTATTTTGTAGGACATCTACAGCACATGTACAAGTCATGTATAGGTCATATGTAAGCACTTGTAGAATAGAACAAACCCAGAGCTTAGTATACGAACATTATAAAATTCTGCTAAGTCCCTTCGACTCCCTTGGCATCCACTAAGGGTTCCGTGTACGTATATATATGTATGGCTACATTAATTTCGCAAGTGCGCACCACTTGCTTCCAACCCGGTTCCCCCTTTCCCCCCATATCCATTGATATGCTTCTCTTCCCATCTCCTCCTTCCTCGAAGCTACTGTACAGTGTTTCCCGGTTTCGCTCATGCAAAACGACAATGATCTGGGTCTGGTGGGACCCGAGCAGTGAGGGGAAAGGGTGGAACAGGGTTGGAATGGAGCATGGGCTTGGGTTGGTTAAAAACTAGCGAATTTTTGGTGAGTCCCCCTTGTTCTCTTTGGGGTTTATATTTATACTACAGATAAATACTTATTTTTTACAATCCCCCTACGATTCCGCACTATCTCAACTACTGCAACAGCGCATGGGCTTGGGTGATGTTAAAACTGACGAGTTTTTGGTGAGTTCCCCTCATTCTCTCTGGGATTTTTATTGAAGTTAGATAGGTACTCATTAATCATTGTTTACAGTCCTCCTATGATGCTGCACGATCTCGATTGCTCATCTTTTCAAACACTTTCTACTCACCGGACCTGGATCCTGAACAGTGAGCAGCACATCGGTACATCAACTCTCGAGCTTTCTTCCATGTTAAAGAGTTGGGTATATCATTTTACTGTTGTTATTATTGCTATGAGTAAAGCTTGAATATTAGTATATACTCTTTGTATGTAGGTAGTAGATGTAGTTGAATTCAAATTATTCTACAACATATCAAACGGATGAGTAAAGAATAGCTGGAAAATGACCTGGGCATGTCTAATTCATGTTAATATCTATTGGATGAAAAGGAATAAATTAAATAACAACGACATGACATCGACATGCAGTTGGAATGATTTTTACATGATTACTACATGACGCAAAAAAGTGCCTCCGGTCATGTAGTCGACATGCATGACTTAGGCATGTGCTACGCATGTCATCGCATGACTTTTCGTATTTACTGAGAGTCACGTGGTGTGTCATAGTGGGGGAGAGCAAGTAGCGTTGAATCCCCGCTGACAATGAACAACGCTTGAACAACCCCTGAATAACCTAACATTTCTATCTTCGAAAACTTCGCTGCTGTGCTGTATATAGCGGCATCATGCCAAACTTCGTCGTTTATCTTCGGTCAAAACTGAACTAAAACTACATGTTGTACATGTAAAGCTTTTCGAAATTCGACATACATACACTGAAGCTGAAGCGCCGATGGTACATTCATCTTATATTGACACTGTAAGCCTTCCTGAACTAACGAGACGCATAGGTGATATTTAGAAGCGAGTTATTCTTTCTCCCACTCTCTTTTACTAGGCACTGGCGTCCCCCAACCACCCAGCCCTGCCTCGACTCACAAATACTAGTCAAGCAAACCCCACAGATTCCACCGCTCCATCTCCCGCCCCTTCTTCATCCACGCACGAGAAACGCCATGCTATGCGAGCAGTCTTCGATGGATGTGATACAGCTGATTAACGAGAGGATGTAGACTGGGATGGTGGTTGATTTTCACATTCGTCCTTTCACCTATTCCTTTCTATCCTTCTCTTTCGAGCTACGCGTACATTTCTGGCTATTAATATTTATACCACCCTTCGTCTTTCCTCTTTACTCATACCTTCCCCGCATCGCTATCCGTACTCTTTCCCTTCTACAATCACTACAATCGGCACTTATACCATCTCAAACAGGATCTAATGCAACGCTACACCTTCGAAACAGGCTCCTCGTTCCTCTTCGGCGGTACAATCAACACTCTCTCCCAACCCTCTCCGCTTCTTCAGTGACCTCCTCCTTCCTCCCACTCCCATTCCCTCTCCCTTCATCTTTCCTTCCCATCACCACCGAACAATCCTCTGCCATAGCATTCCACAACGCACAAGAAGTGACAGTCACGCGCGAGGGTGGATATGGTCTCTCTTTGAGGTGTTCGAGGACAAGGCGAAGGTGAATATGCCTGTCATGAAGGCTTATTTGGATTTTGTGTAGGATAGGGCGGTAGAATAAGAGGGTGAAGGATTCTGAGAGGGAGCGGTTGAGAGGAAAGGTGGAAGAGGATATGCTGTTGTACTGTTACTTCGGGTATGGTTTTCTATTCTTTTTCTTCGTGGATATATGCTGATTATGGGTTGGTTAGATCCGGTATTGGTCAAGGATAAAGTGTTGAATGTACTTATTGCAGTTCGCAATACGGTGCGTTACTCACTCCCAGTTTTCCACTCGATACTTCTACGCAGTATATATAGCATAAGTACTCATGTTCTGCATATACTCCCTTACTCGACACCCTGAGGTCTCCAGACAGCTGCGTGAGGAGGTTCTCTCCAGTGCTGGTACGAAGAAATGCCCTACGTACAAAGAGATAAGAGAGATGGCTGTTATTAACGGCACGTTCCCTTTGCCCTTTCTTTCACCACTCTTTCTAATGGTTTTTATTCTATAGAAATACTGAGACTGTTGCCATCTGTGTTAGCATATCCCTTACTGTCGATTTGCTGGCACTTCTGAGGTTATTGTAGACCGTTTAATGTTCGTGAGGCGCGTGCTCAAACTTTAATGAGAAGCTTTATACATTCCTGCTGGAGCTTGGCACGATCCTCGTCAATGATCATGCTAGACGTACTAGTTATGGCTTACCGGCATCGTCTGCTAGGGTACCATCCAGCGCTATGTTGATGCACACTTGGAAGAATCTCTGGGGGGCCGATGGTAGATCCTTTCACTCACTGGGTGGGAACGGGGAGGACATCGTTAGCTGAAATTATGTTTATAGAGACTGAGATTATCAAGTCGTAGAGTTGAGTCGGTATGGGTTACTTTTCGATGGAGACACAGATGGGTGGATTTCGAGAAGGGTGATGCGTAGAGAGTCATGTCAGAGTCGCTTGACGAACTCCCGGGATGCTTACGAGTTCAATAATTTTATCTTCTACGTATACTTTGGTACAATGCCTTCAACTATATATATGTGTGTAAAGGCTGAATAATAGGGTATATTTGCAATCGAGTTTGAGCGAGCTTTGAGCGAACGAAAATAAGTGAGTTTGAGCGATCAATTGGTGGAGCGGCTGTGCAAGCGATTCAGCTCGACTCGTTTCAGCGCTTGTTGGGAATTTGGGTACGCGCATCAGCTATGAATGATGTCATCGGTTGCGGTTCAATTCTCTACTATCTGTTATGGATATTTTAGCTTCAGCTGAACTCCAAGTGGAGCATCAGTTTGGTTGAAGTTTACCTGACTTTTAGCGAAAAAGCTCAAAAATTCGGTTGCAAATATGCCCTAATAGGTCGAAATTTTTAATTTCTATAAATGTTTAGGTTCAGAGAACATATAAACGATGTAAACTTACTTTCTTCCACGACCGTACATCCCCTTAATAGAAAATAGAATTGAAACCAGGAATGATGTTCATCTTCTAGCAACTACACTATGAACTGCCAGTTGCACGAGTAAGCTGTAATGAACACGTTTCGCAAGTTGGGCCGCAGTTGAAGTAAGAGTAACCAGTAAGTCCTTCCAGAGTTGAACTTCGAGCTTTCTCAAATGCCTTCTGCCATGAATCCATGATGTCATGAGGACATTTTACTACCTATGAAACAGCCAGGGTTAGTTGTACCGTATACATATCAGAATTGAGTGACTGAGTACCTTAAACCAAGAGAACAAACAATGGTGAGAGAGATGAGTAAGTTGTTGGATGAACATATCATTATCGTGGAATTCCTGAGCTTCAGATTTCAGACTCTTGAGTAAGTCTGGATGTGCGGTACTGAATACTTTGTTTGTGTGAACCATCCGTTCTAATCTGCTCGTCCATGCTTCCAGAAATTGAGTGAGATGTTTGGTATTACATAACCTTCGACAAGTAGTGAGCATATGGCAATATGTACCGACGTATTCATCTTGTGTGCAATAGAAGGGGCCAGAATATTCACTGTGAAATAGGAATATTTCTACATGTCTGGAAACTCCGGTGATGTGACTAATGGCAAGTAGTACCATTTCTGCGGCTCGGTCTGCATCAGGACTTGTAATGTATCCAGCATCTTGCACAAGTCGGTGCATATAGATGAATGGTATCTTGTCATCTCCCCAAATATTAAAACAGGCCATTACAATCATTTGTTTCACCAATGCATCATTCTTGAATGACTGGAAGTATTGTAACCAAATGGGAAAGGCAAATGATGTCGTGAAATAGTCAATTTGCGCTGGTATACCATTGCGCTATGACAGTGAATGTGTTAAAAACAGTAAGCTAGCTGAAATGTGTCAACATACATGTATCATCCAACTTGCTGCTAATGTAGTGTAATACATTTCTTCGTCTGGGAGTGTTTCATACTTTAGAAGATTTCTGCCAGCCCATGGTACCTTCAAGAATATTGCTGGATTATTATGCAGACCAAGCATTTCAACAGCTGCTTTTAAACTTGGAGCATATAAATGTTGTTTAGACCCAGAAAAAAATCTGCGTAAAGCAGGATCGAAGGCAAGTAGATCAGGTGGAGGAGAGCCTCTTCCATAGTGTATATACCAGTGAAAGCAGGCGTAAAGCCAACCAACTATAAGAATTAGATACATTGAATTTTAGATATTTTTGACATACCATGATCTTCATCCGTTTTATAGTTTGAGAGACCCATAAGTACCAGACAGGATCGTGCAATGTCAGAGTGAATTGTCCGGACATTGATGTAGAACATATCAGACCGCATTTTTGTGGTTAAAAAGTCTTGAAACGATTTGTGATAAAATGTTATTTCTAGATGCCGTCTAGTAGAACTCGATCCAATATTGAGTGAGACGAGAGAATGCAATTGATTTAGCGCAAGATATGATTCTCCATGTGGGAGATCCAATAAATGGTCAATGACAAGTAGCAGCCTATTTTGATTACGGAGTACTTCCCTCGTAATATCTGAGGAGAAGCTTAGGATATGCTTGCTCATAAGTTTTCCATGAGCTTTATTCTCGCGACCTAGTTGTTTCATGGCAATAATATACCCTAGCACTTTAACAGTTCTCATCGGATGGGGGACCCTCAACATTATCTCTCGATAAAGTAGGTCAAGATCTGCAAGGGGGGAGGTATTATCACGACTATCCCGAATTCCAAGCACAATTTCAAGCTGTGAAGCAGGATTGTGATCCGGACTTGATACAAACTTGAGAACCGTCGCAGAGTATATAAATTGACAAGATGATCGTTGAACAAGTTTCTTGATAGCATTTGGAGGCGGCCAAGGTCGTGGAACGGATTTGAGACACCTTCGAAACCTAGGATCATTGAGGATTCGAGTAAATCCACTTTCCAAAACTGTCCGAATATCCTGGGATACACCTGGAATGCGATCCAAGGAGACAACTTGTGTGGCGAAAATAATTTCTTTGGTATCGAACACCTCCCGTATATGGAGTTCGGGTCGACTCGTAATGAAGATGCCAAGAGGAAATCCCTCGTATCGCACAGCCTTGGCTAGTAACTTCAAAATAGCAACCTGCATATTTTCATCTTCGCACTCGTCCAATCCGTCAATAACAATCGCCTTGATAAGGAGTCGATCTATCGGTATGGTGCAGCATGGCTCGAAGATGAGTCTTCGAAATTGCTCTTCCAGAGACATATGAACAATCTGCGGATTACGCTCCACTTCTGCCAGTATATGCTGTCCCAGATCCTTGTTCACCATCGAAAGCTGATATGCTATGGTGGTAAACAGCTTTTCAGCATTGTTTCTATCAGATGTTCCTCTTCGGAAAAAGAAGCTAGCTCCCAAATTTCCTTCTGAAGATGCGTCGTGGCAAACGGACCGCGCAATGCAGGATTTTCCAGATCCTGGTGGTCCATGAAGGAACATGATGCCAGTTTCCTTGTCGGTAATTTTAATCCACTCGTTAATATCGCCGAGGAGCTGAGTGCGCGTGTCCGGATGGCATTTAGGGGCGTCGTACTGGTCCTTCGAATCATGAGATGCACCTCGGGCCATAAACTGAGAAAGCCATTGCAATCCTGATGGAAATGATAAGCGTGGCTGGTTGCTAGGTGTATACTTGCCACCACGCACCTGATACTCCGTTTTGAATTGCTTCACAAATCGCAGGTAATTAGTAAGTATTGAGGGGCATGCTTAAAGCTACCTCGCACCAGTGAACTCATTGAAATTTGCCTGATTTATCGAAAAGTTCGATGCGCTGTTGAAATAATTTGACATGATGACAGTGTGGGGATGTTCTTTCGTGTATACGGCGGACGTCTATGCAACGTATATATATATGATATGGGTCCGGTGCCAATTACGAGGTGATCACAACATGCAGGGTAGCTTCTGGCAACAACGCACAGCTTATGTTTCATGTTTCCACGGTGATATTCTCGTTGACAAGTGCCCGCTTAAATGCGTTGGATGTAAATTTCGAAGTGAAATAGGGTAGGAATACACAGGCCCTAACTTTAAACTTCGGGTGTGCGGGACGAGCGGACGAGGATTGAAATATTGAACAGGTGTGATGGAAGCCTTGTGTGCCGTGGCTAAATATCCAGAAAGCGAGTTGTTTTGTTTTAAAGTTTCAGTTATTAGAGTATTATAAATATGGCTGATTGCAACTTATGAGATTTTTCAAGAAAAACGTAGAAGAACTTGGCTGGAACTTGAAAGTGTACTGTTGGTAGTGTTGTTGGCACAACCTCGCCGTTTCGCCTCGCCATGTATCGCCACCTGGCGATCGCCGGGTGGCGATACCTCCTCAGAAATAGATACTGGCGAGACCCGGCGATATCTAAGGATTATGTAATTGGAAATAGACAGTGTTGATTCGTTGTCATTGCTCTCCGTTCCGTTAAGTACCTCCGCTGTCTCACAAATTCAATGTACTATGCTAAATTGTATGAAACTAAAGGTGGATGGCCAGAGATTACATTCATAACCGGTTTATTAAAACACATCTGAACTTGTTACAATTCATCTGGGTTTGCTAGAACAAGTCCAGTGGTTCGTTGAAACATGTCTAGCATCGTATCACTCTCCTGGCTTCATTAAAAATCATCTAGCTTACTTAAAAACATGTCTGGCTTTGTTGTAAGCTCTCTAACATTGCAATGTTGTGTCCGTATTCATTATAGCTTGACTAGTAATCATCTAGCTTCGATAAAACGTTTCTAAATCCATTCCTATCTGTCTAAGTTCGCTACAGCTCTGCTTGCTTCGTTAAAATGTGTCTATATTTATTCCTACCTGTCTATCTTCGATAAAATGTGTCTGGAATTGTTCCTACATGTATAGCTTCATTATATCAGGTATATTACTCATACTACTTCATTACAACTCATTTTAACTCTACAGATATTGTTATATATCATATAAATCATTCATATCTTCATTAGTCTGTATTCTTGTAGTCACTGTACTATTGTATAGCTAATTCACTACTTACATGTATATGCTTGTTGTAAGTCATTTTCTATTTACAGTTGACAAGGGTAAGGGTAAGGGTCAGCCCAAAAATACCAACAGATGATCTGTGCACTTCCCTAACATTGTCATTGATTCATGGGCCTCAGGATGCCAATTCATTATTTAATTCAATAAGAATATATAATATTAGATATTTTTTATGTTCCGTAGTCAAATACCTATCTAACCCGTTGCTTTTCCATCGCCAGTCTCGCCAGGTCTCGCCACTTTCCCACGCCAGGGTCTCGCCGCGCCAGGCGATTGGCGAATGCTTTGGGAGGTTGTGCCCCCTACACTAACTGTTGGGCAACTGGGCATTTGCGCTCTGTTTGCGCTGGTGTTTATCTATCAACGGCAGGTGAACCAAACAAGGCTGTCTGACGGGTTCTGTCACGGCGACGCCCAAGCTGTTAGAACCTCATATCTATCCACAACTCTCTCTTAATGCACTTTATAGTTATCTCAACTTTTCTTCAAAAATCCTCTCAAACGGCTACTGCGGACGGATAAATTCCCGGGTCAAAGCTGAAATAGCTTATTATCAATTTATTATGGCAATATTGTGGTCTGGGACTTGACTCCCCCGTAAATGTTTAAACGCCCAGGTTCGTTCTCATGCACCCCGCATATAAGAATGATCTGTACTTACTTTCTTTCAGAACTCCTCTTAACATACAATGGCACTGACACCAGGTGTAATATTCCTCTTCCAACAATTTCCCATCCTCGCTCTTATCTTCTTGGCAACATACTTCCTTGCAGGATCTCCCCTAGTAACGCCATGGATACCCTGGTTTCTCCCCGCGTGGCCCCTCGCCCTCCTAGCCACACTGCTCTCTTTCCCAGTTCGCGTGTTCATCTATGTCCAACTAAAGGAATATAGACATAAAAGAGAGGCAAAACGTATGGGTGCGCGTATGGCTCCTCGTCTACTGGGCGCAGAGATGGGGAACATGGGCCAGATGAGGTTGCTGATGAAATGTTGGCGGGAGGGGTACCCTGGTTCGTTTTTGCATTCCTTTCTCGAGTGATGGATGCTGATTGTACGTATAGGAGACGGAATATGGGAAATAATGAACCAATATGGATATGTTGTCGACACATATATTCTTTAGTTGATAATATTATTACTATTGAGCCGGAACATGTCAAGATTATTCTTTCTACAGACGCCAAGAATTATGTCAACAGTAAGTGTCTGTGTGCTGTTTCTGCTATAGTTCTTTCTGAATGAAGTTTGGCAGGTGAACGATTCCGATTTGCATTCCATGATGTGTTGGGGGATGGAATCTTCAATGCTGATGGTACATCCTTACTCTCACTATATGCGATTTGCGAGCTGACAAGATGCGTAGGTGACATTGGGAAATGAGCCTTCATTTCTGCCCCGCTAGCATTCTCCTTCAATCACCAACACTCTTTCCAAATGTCCATCGCTAACCAATCCCACAGATTCCATCGTTCCATCTCCTTCCCCTTCTTCACCCACGCACGAATCAGCAACTTCTTGCTCTTTGAGCAGTCCACGACAGATGTGATACGGCTGATTAACGAGAGGATGGAGACTGGGATGGCGGTTGATTTTCAGGTTTGTCGTTTCGTACCTTTCGCTTTCTAGCTATGTGTACATTCTTCCTCCTTCCCTACATATCTTCTTCCTTCATTGATGACAATATCCTTTCCCTCCCTCCCCGCTACTCGTTCCTTTCCCTCCCTTCCCGCTATGTCATTACCATACTAATATACGTTTCTTACAGGACCTAATGCAACGGTACACCCTCGAAATGGGCACCGCATTCCTCTTCGGCAGCACAATCCACACACTCTCCGCTCCTTCAGTCACCTCATCCTCCCTCCCGCTCCCATACCCCCTCCCCCCATCCGACTTCCCCAGCACCCCAGAACAATCCTTCACCTCAGCATTCCACAATGCACAAGAAGTAACAGCCACGCGCGAGCGGCGCGGATAGCTGTGGCCTATCTTCGAGATATTAGAAGGCAAAGGTGCATATGCGTGCTGTGAATGCATATTTGGATATGGTGCTTGAGCGGGCAGTGGAGAGGAAGAGGGTGAAGGATGCTGAGAGGAAGCAGTTGGGTGGGAAGGTGGAGGAAGAGGAGACACCGTTGGATCATTTGCTTACCGTTACTTCTGGTATGGGTTTTTTTTCTTCGTGAGGATGCGAGGGAGCTGATTGGGAGTTAGACCCGGTACTGGTGAAGGATGAAGTGCTGAATGTGCTTATTGCTGCTTGCGATATGGTGCGTCATTCAGTTCTTGTTCTGCACCCGATACCCATACATAGGGTAGATGGCATCAACACTCACATTCTGCATATACTTTCTCATTCAACATCCTGAGGCTGCCAAAAAGCTGCGCGAGGAGGTTCTCTCCAAAGTTTGTACGGAGAAAAGTCCTACATACGAAGAGATGAAGGAGATGAAGGATTTGAAGGCTGTTATTAACGGTACGCCTTTCCCTTTAACGACACTTTATCCAAATGCTTATGGTTTTTGTTTACAGAAACGTTGAGGCTGTTGCCGTCTGTGTTCGCACTTCCCTTGCGTCGTTCCGCTAGCACCCCTGATATTATTACAGACCGTTTAATGTTCGTGAAGCGCATGCTTCCACTACATGGCCTTCCTCCGACCCCAATGAGAAACCGATAGACATCCCCGCTGGAGCTTCATGCGCCCTCCGTTTATCATACTACATTCCCTTGTGATTTACATCATCTCCTTAGGGTGACGTACAGCGTCATGATGATGCACACTAGGAAGGACCTTTGGGGGCCCGATGGTTTGTTCTTTCAGTTCAGATCCCTAAGTATAGGTTAGGTTGACATATAGTGCTAGCGGAAGAATTCAACATGGAAAGACTCCTCGACGATAGACTCAAAAAGTACCTTCTCCCCAACCTGTTTATCTTCCTTCCATTCAATGGCGGGCCGAAGATATGTATAGGACAACAGGTTCTCTTTCCTCCCTTTCCTTCTTTTCTCCCTCTAACTGCCATTATCTTCAAGTTGGCATACAACCGGATATCCTACCTCCTAGTCTGCATCCTGCAATCCTTCTCGTCATTCACCCCATGTCCCAATGCATTTCCACTGGATGCAAGGCCGTTGAAGGAGTGGGCAGGGAAGGAGGGTAGGAAGGGGAAGGAGAAGTTTAAGCCGCTTTTTGCATTGACTATGTGTAGTATGGTGAGTTAGTTGTGTTCTGGGTAAGGGGGTTGTTGCTAACGGTATGTGTAGGGTGGGATGTGGGTTAAGGCCCAGGCTGCTACGGATGGTGTGGATGGTGCGCAGTGAGGAGATACGGGCGGATAGCAGAGTATGGGATAGAACATAGTGGCTATCTTTTTCATTGGAGGTACTGGTGAATTTTAGATAGAGATATTGGTTAAAACTCATGCAGCTGCTAGTTGTACACGGCGGTATTGTACAGGATATGTAGATTCTGGAATACAATTAATGTCTTTTACATGGAATATGCGAGGTTACACCTTTACATCCTTAAAGACCTCTTTGAATACATCGCAGGTCCCTGGACCGTTTCTGGGTATGGAGTATACTGCAAACTCTACTTTCCGAAACCAGCCTTTAAACTCTGGATCCAGAAGTATAGATTTCATTTTGTTCACTACGAGGACAGGATGACAGCAGTATGCACCACACCCCATAGCACCTGCAAAGGGAACTATCAGTATCCAAGTGTACTGGCAAAAGATAGGGTGACATACCAAGAACAAGGTACTGTTGCCCATTATGTGCAGCCATTCGATACACCAGCCTTATCTTTCCCCTCAAGTCCTCCAAATCTGACGCATTTGCGAAAATTTCTCCACCTGGAGTGAGCTTAGGAAGGCGGGGCGCAGTAACTGTTATGACTGACGCAACGCGCTGTTCTTGTTTTGGGAGATTGACGCATCCATGGTTGAGGTCGTGTTTGAAGATGACTACTCCCGGGGAGAATACACCTGGCTACTGAGCCTGGTCCTAAGTTTGGCCGGGGGTAGTATGACTGTTTGAGTGTTGGATAGAGGGTGGATGAGTAGCATAGCGCTTCTTCCTAGTAGAACTATCACTAAGGGGACACATAACATACTTGAACACGCACCTGAGTCATAGACAAACTGACAATCCACCCTCCAGCAGGTGATTGACCCGCCAACAAACACGCTCACACTCCCCGCTAGCACTCTCAACTTCTCAAACCCAGGATGCGCACGGAGAACCTCGAACACACTATCTCTGGCCGATTCATAAGGGGTACATAGACCAGCAACGAGTTTGTCGATATGCCGCGTGTTGTATTTGTCATGTTGGCGCAGGAGTGTGTACAAGGACATTTCGTCGCATTACTGGAATGCACAGTCAAACTCAAATACCATAAAGAACATATCCCCTTCCGACAAATTGTTAATATCCGTGTCTCCTTCACGTGCCTCGAAGGATGGTTAAAGAACCTTTTCACATCATCCCCCGCGTTCCGTATGCGGATAAACATCTCGAGGTAGTGGTTCCGTGCATCTCGGTGCAGGATCGAGTTGCTGTTCAGATGTCTTATAGCAAGGAGGGAGAGGATGTCCCTGTGTAGTGGATCAGATTCCACCTGAGGGAGGTGTGTGCGCCATTATTCCGCCTGTGGGAATGGAGCGGCCAGTCGAAGCTATCCGTCTCCCTGCTTGTCGAGGATTCGACTTTTTCATCCTCAGGCGTGCGGAGCAGAACACGGAGAGCATGAACAGCAACGTTCACTACGTAACATCCACACCTAAAGGCAACCCACTGCGACCCGCGAACCGAATTGCACGCACTTATATGCTGCCCGTCCTTGGACTCAGCCTCTAGACCAGATCCGTCCCGGGTATATCGCCAGTAGAGGAGGATCTTCCACATTTTATCCTCGTACCGCAACTGAGAGAGGTACTATTTCTTCGTATTCGCCACTGTATCTTGGATATCCATGAGGACGTATGGTGAGTTGGCAGCAGAGATGGGGGTGTGGGTTTTTAAGGTCAGAGGAGGAAGAGGAGGAGGATGTGGTAGAGCTGGAGGAGCTGATGGAAGAGATCAGGGAACCCAGCGTTATAGTAAGTGCTAACCTACTCCATACGTAACTAAACTCAGAAACACTGTCGGGAACAACTAATCCTTCCTCATCTAAATCGATATGATGCTACACGGCACCATAGCAAGATAATATTCGGAATTCCGTTTCTATATATGAAACCCGTAACTAGTCAGATAAAGGATACAACAGAAAGAGGGTACCCATTGATAACAGCCTTCAAATACCTCATCTCCTCCATCCCTTCATACGTATACGTAGGTCATTTCTTCGGCCCTGCCTTGGAAGGACCTCGCAGAAGTTTTGATCGACTTCGGTGTGTTGAGTGAGGAAGTATATGCAGAAGATGAGATTCACTGCTCTATATGCGTGTGTAAGCATCGAGTAGAGAACCAAGAAGTAGGTGAGGTACCGAATTACGAGCAGCAATGAGCACATTTAACACCTCAGGCCTCATTCTTCGCTAGTAACGAACAACAATCAGCCTTCACACTCCTAAAGCAAAAGAAAAACATACCGAGAAACAGTAAGCAAGCGATCCAACGATGTCTCCCGCATGCTTCACTCTATTCCTCACTGCTGCCTGCTCAAGCACCGTATCTAAACACGTCTTCTTAACACGCATATGCACCTTTGCATTATCCTTGAATACCTCAAAGAGAGGCTGGAACCACCCCTGGCGCTCGTGCATGATTGTTACTTCTTGTGCTAAATGGAACACTGGCATAGGACTTCGGAGGCAGTGGGGAGGTAGGAGAGGGAAGTGCTTGGAGGGTAGTGGGTTGCGCTGCCTAAGAAGATCGCAGAGCCTGTTTCAAGAGTGTGTGTAACTGCTAGCACAGCGCTGCATTGTGTCCTGCATAAGATAATGTAAGCACTGGGTGTAGTAGGATTGTCGATGGGTAAGTGTAAGGCACGGAAAGCGAGAAGAAAATATAAGGACAACAGTGGGGAAGCATGAGAACGATACGAAAGCGAGAAGGGGAAAGGTACATGTAGCGAGAAAGTGAAATTGAAAGAAATGACAAGATACGAGCTTGAAAATCAGCCGTCATCCCATTCTCCATCCTCTCGTTGACCAGCTGGATCACATCCGTCATTGAAAGCTCGAAGTTACTGATTTGCATGCGGGTGAAGAAGGGCTGGGAGAACGGAGCGATGGAATCTGTGGGTGGCCGGTTAGCCTAGGCCCAGGCATTTGGAAGGAGGGTGTGGAGGTAACACGGGAAATGGTGGACAGTATCAATTGTAAACGAGGACAGACGAGGACCTATTTCTGGATATCACGCGTTAGCTCGCTTAAAGTTGTAGGGTGGGAATGAGAGACCAAAGAGAGATGCACGATCCTGGCACTGCCCTCTTCATAGAACACAAAACTGGAAGCGTTTGCCTGTACGCACTCTGCTCTGTCGACAGCATACAAATATTGGTTCATTACCACCCAAACTCCGTTTCCTACGCGTACAGCCACAATGAAGACGAACAAGGGATCCTTCCAAGTTCCCACCAACACTTCATTGATAAGCATTTAAACATGTATGGGCGAGCAAGTTATCTCCTGGATCACTGCCACTGACATTGTAAACGATTTAAGTTTTGATCCGAGCATTCTGCAGTGACTGCTGAGTAGTAACTATTTGAGGGGGTCTGGAGAACAATACGCCGAGCTGTGAAAAGTCTTTGAACAACATGGTTTGGGGTGTAGGAGGACCTGTCAAGGTCGTCGCTCAACATGGGTTCTCCAGAATTTAGCGATGTTGATTGGTTCGCCCGCTGTTGATCAATATCAGCACTGGCGCATCCACAAGTGTAGCGCGCTAAAGGAATGAATTCAGAGATTCATCACCAACTGCTTAACACTCTCCACTGGTCACATAGAATATGGTGCGCATTTCTGGAGGCTATCCATCCCGATTTAACTTTCGGCTTGTGCACAGCACATGTCAAGCTGTGACCATTTCCCGCAATAGATTGGCGCTCGAAGCTATGTATTGTATATATAGTCATACAGCCCCCCATGATATGACCTCCCATCCGGGCCATCCCACGCCGCCATCATGTCTTTTAACGGGGCATCAAACTTTTCTATGAACCAACCAAATTTCACTGAAATCACCGGTGCGAAGCAGCTTTAAGCATTGCCATAACTACTTACTAACTACCAGCGATTCGTGAAGAAAATGTTATTCAAACCGGCGTATCAGGTGTGTGACGACCATTATACAGCTAGTAGGGCACCAAACTTACGATTTCCATCAGGATTGCAATGGTTTTCTCAGTATATGGCCCGAGGTGCATCCCATGATTCGAAGGACCAGTACGATGCCCCAAAATGCCATCCTGACACGCGCAAAACTCTCCTGGGCGATATTAATGTGTGGATTAAAATAAAGGACAAGGAAACTGGTATCATGTTCCTGTACGGACCGCCAGGATCTGGAAAATCCTGCATTGCACAATCTGTTTGCCATGATGTGTCTTCAGAAGGACACTGTTAGCGACAGACGAGCAAAATACTCGAAGCCGAACTTAAACACTCGAACGTGAGAGAGAAGTGAGTCTTATTGCTAATCTGGAATAAACTAGCACAAGAATAACGAACTACTGACTAGAAAGACCGTATTTATAGAAAAGAACCATGAAGTAATCGCATGTACATTAACCTACACTACAACGCATGTTACTGTGCTTCTACATTAAGAACTCATGTAATACGTATGGCCGAACTGTGCAACTGTGCCCACAGTTATGATGAGTAACGTATGTTGATACGCATGGTGTCCGCATTGTAGGTCATGTGACTATCACATGACATAGATAAGATATGATTAGATAAAAGATTAGATAAATGACGAAATCCTAACATTACCCCCCCTTTAAGAGTCGTGTCTTCACAACATTTCAATTGATTCTTCTGGTTGGGGTGTTCTTTCATGGATTCGAAGGATAATGCGAGGAATGTAATGACCGAGTATGAATACGGCCATGCAAAGAATAAAGATTACGATTACGTAAATCAAAAGAGTGATGTTGTTTGAGAGCATTTCGAATAATTATTGCTTCGAATAATTTCATTGTCTTTATATATTAGGACATTCCGGATTTTCCCGATGAAATTTATTTAAAAGACTTTTTGATCCGGTTAATGACGTTATCGGTTCCCATGTACAATGATCGTAGGAGTAGCCTTTCCATTTAACTTTATAAAGAACCTTCTTCCGATTTATTTTCCATGCAAGTATTGCTTCTACTTCATACTGTTCCTGGTCATCTATCACAACAGCAGGTGGTGGTTTTGGTTTCTGTTGTGATTTGTATTGTGCCGGAATATGTTTCGTAAGTAATTGCGTGTTATACACAGGGTGTTTTCGGTTCCAGGTTTTCGGTAATTGGATTTCATAAGAAGCTAAACCAACTTTCTTTATCACTTTAAAGGGACCGTATCGTTTATCGTCTAATTTTGCAACTGGTCTATCGGATTTAATATTAATTCCTTCTATGTAAACAAGATCTCCAGGTTTGTATTCGGGTGACTCTTTTCGGTTTCTGTCATATCCTCGTTTCATTGCTTCATTGGATAATGTAAGAGCCGCCTTCGCGTTTTCTCTGGCTTTCGTTATTGTAGTGATAAATTCATCAACTCCGATAGTACGAGATGTTCCATTAGGTCTAATCCCTCCATAAGGATGATGTCCATACATTAAATAAAACGGTGTATATCCTGTTGCTCGATGTACGGTGTCGTTATAATTAAATTCCGTTACTGCTATTCTATCCGCCCAATCATCTTGGTCATAGTTTACATAAATTCGGAGATATTGTTCTATCTCTTGGTTTACGCGTTCTACTTGTCCATTTGTTTGCGGTCGATATGCAGTTGATAAATTCATTTTAACGCCTAGTCGTTTCGTGAATTCTTTTGTGAAATGAGATGCAAATTGCGATCCTCGATCACTTATAACACGTTGTGGCATTCCGAAGTTTTTAAATACTTTTTCTAAATATAATTCTGCTACTCCGGGACTATCGATTTCCTTGTTACATGGAATAAAGGCTGCCATTTTTGTGAATCGATCAACGACTACCATTAAAAAATCGAATCCTTGTGAATATGGTAATGGTCCTATAAAATCAATTGATATAGTATGCCAGGGTCCTTCTGGAATACTATTAGGGTTTAATAGTCCTATTGGTTTCGATCTATGTATGTTTGTCCTCTGACATGCTTCACATCCGGAAACGTATTTCTTTATATCCGCCATTATTCTAGGCCACCAATAGTCTCTCGTGATTAACTCCATTGTCTTGTATTCACCATGGTGTCCTGATATTGCAGAGTCGTGACATAGTTTAATTATCCGTTCTCTTAATTTAGCATTCTTAGGAATGTAAATTCTATTTTTCCATGTAATTATGCCCTCAGATGACTCTTCCCAGTCTTTCATTTTAAGGTTAAGCATTTTGATTACTTCCTTATCTCGATTTTTTCTGGATTTTCGAACTTGTTCCATTATATCTTCGTCTTCACCATGAACTTCATATATTTGTCTGAAGTGTTCTGGTTTAAGAAGTGTAATGTCTTCATTATCATGTTCGCCTTGTTCATGTCCAGCTCTTCGAGATAAAAGGTCTGCTTTAGTCATTTGATTCCCTGGTTTATGATGTAGCGTATAATGGAATTCTGATAATTCTGTGTACCATCTTGCTTGTCTCCGATTTAGCTTTTGGGGTTTTTTGAAATATTGAAGATTTTTGTGATCTGTCCAAATTTCGAATATTTGTTTGGCTCCCAAAAGATACTGTCTCCATGTATCTAATGCTCTCATTATTGCCAGCATTTCTTTATCATAGATCTCATAGTTTCGTTCAGTTGGACTTAAAGCATGTGATAGAAAAGCAATTGGTCTCCATTTTCCGTCAATTTGTTCCTGGGATAGAATAGCTCCATTTGCAAAGTCTGAGGAATCTGCTTCTACACGATATTTTCCATCATCATTCGGCATTGCTAAAATTGGTGCCGATATGATTTGATCTTTTAATTCGGAAAATGCTAGTGCTTGACTAAGTTCCCACTTCCATTCATTCTTTCCCGTTAATTCATGAAGAGGTTTTGCTATCTTTGCAAATCCTTGAATGAATCTTCGGTAAAAATTAATGAATCCAAGGAATTGTTGAAGTTCACGTTTATTGTTAGGTACTGGCCAATCGACTACTGCTTTTACTTTTTCAGAATCCATTCTTACAGAATTCTTTGAAATAATAAGTCCCAAGTATTCGACTTCAGCTTTCTCGAAGAAACATTTTTCTGGTTTAAGATAAAGTTCATGTTGTTCTAATTTTCTAAGAACTCTTTTAACCATCTTTCTGTGTTCTTCTAACGTTTCCGTGAATATCAAAATGTCGTCCATGTATACGATTACAGTTCCTTCATTAATTTCCGTTCTAAAGATATCATTCATCATAGTTTGGAAAGTTGCAGGAGAATTCGTAAGTCCAAAAAACATAACCAAAGGTTCGAATAATCCTCTGTTAGTTCTAAATGCGGCATACTGTTCATCTCCTTCTTTGATCCGAACATTATTGTATCCCCATCTAATGTCTAATTTGGTAAAGTATCGTGCCTTTTTCAATTTATCTACTAATTCTTGAATTAACGGTAATGGGTATCTATTTTTAATCGTTAATTCATTTAATTTTCGATAATCTTGAATTGGTCGTAAAGATCCATCCTTCTTTTTGATAAAAAAGAATGGTGATGCCCAAGGTGATTTCGAAGGTCTGATGCGTCCTGAATTTAAGTTTTCGTCAAGGAATTCATCTAACTGTTTTTGTTCATCCAGACTTAATGGATAAATTTTACAGTCAAATGACGTGGCTCCTGGAAGTAACTCAATAGCATGGTCCCATGGTCGACGAGGAGGAAGTTTATCGAATGATTCTTTAGCGAATACTCTTTCAAATTCATGGTAATACATTGGAACAGTTTCCTTCCAATGTTTCTTCGGTTTCTGCTGATTTTGTGCTTCAGCAATTTTTGAAGCCGTGGTTTGAAACGCTCTTAATTCGATTTGTTCGAATATGTTTATCGCTATGATATGATCGTCCGATTCGAGATTTATCTGTTCATCTAGATCAGATTCGTCTTCTTCTGGATTCATCGTGTTTATTAACGGAGTACATTCTATCGGGCATCGTGTAAATTTGATTGATCCTTTATTCCAGTCTATTTCTGGGTTATGGGTTCGGAGCCAATCGTGTCCAATAAACATAGATGCTTTTCCTAGATTGATAACGGCTAATTGTAGTATTTCCACGTGTCTTCCATGTCGTACTTTCAGTTCAACATAATCGGTAATTGATCCATCGCTGTTTAGAGTTCTGTCTGCATTGTAAACCGGAGAAGGCCGTGGATATTTCTTTGTTGTAAGTTGATGTTCTTCTACAAATTTCCGATTGATACAAGTTCCAGTACTTCCGCTATCAAGTAATGCTTTTAATCCATATGTTCGTTGAGTATCCAAAGTAGTGATCATTAAATCGAGATCCATTTGATTTCCGTTTGTTCCTCTAATAAATCTTTTGGGTCCTTTTAATTCTTTTAACGCTGGAATTATATCTTGATCTGAAAGATCGTTTAATTCCTTAATCGTTTTCTGAATTACTTCAGGTCTTCGTTTGGGATGTGTCCATATACTTAATGTGGCCAATGCAAGTTCCGGTGTTTGGTCTTTTAATCTCCGTGCGACCCAATACACGTTTCCAGGTTTTACTTCCTGATTAGGGAAGGCGCGTTTAGTTCTTTCTTTTTGTAACGATACGTATTTCGATTCCAGATCTACCGTAGGTACAGTTACATTAGAAGGTACATAAAACGAGGCCGGCGAGTTTGCGCTCACTGCTGGCCTTGGGGAAAACCCAATTGAGCAATGAGTAGAGCGTGTTGCTCTTCCGATAATTTAGTTACATCTGGTAATTCTACTATTCCGCTAGTGGAAGCTATAGGTATAGAATTGTCCATATTTACGCTATGTTGTACATAAGATCCACGAGGTTTCTTGGGGCATGTGTTGGACATATGTCCTTTCTCTTTACAATAGAAACAGCGACCTTCTTTCTTTAGTTGGTCGAGATCCATACGATTTCCACCTTGTGATACCGTAAGGTTGGAGCGATCGGGTGTCCTTTGTTGCGTGTTCGGTGTCTGTGGGGTTACAGGGTTTATGTTATTTTGGGGGCGTCCGGAGTTCAGGTTCTGATTCGGAGGTCGTCCCAAGTTTTGTTGAGTTCGTCCAAAATTGGCTTCTCGACGATTCCTTTCGTATTCCGCAGCTTTATCAACCCAATCGATAAGTTTATCGGTAACTTTAAGTCCACCGACTTCCATAAGTCTTCTAGCTAAAAGAGGGTGCATGCCGCGTCGGTATTTATCTACAAGAGCCGTATTATCGAATCCGGTTAAGTTCATCCATTGCATGAAATCGATGGTATAATCTTCAACTGGTCGATTACCCTGTACTACCTTGTTGATTTGTTCGATCGCGTTATTTTGGGTTTCCGTGGAGATAAAGAAAAATTGTAATCGTTCAACAAACGTGTTCCAATCAGCAAAAGGACAGGCTGTTTGGAATGCATCATGGATGATTGCTGGGGAATTTTCCGTTGCTTCGATGTTAACCTTCTGTGTATCCTGAAGAGTGGGTTCTTTTCCGTCATGTAATGATTTCCATTTAGCTCGTTCTTCGTTGAACAAGATCAGATCGCCTAAGAATGTATCTGCCCATCTTTGAGCTCGGTTGTCCTTTCCTTTTTTAACTTTCGGTAAAGCGATTGTTATCTTTTTCCAATCGTTCATAATATTCTTTTCCTGAAAGTACAACATCATACGTCTAATCCAATTATTAACCGTATGGGGATCTCCTTCATAGTCTTCAGGAATCTCGACCTTTTCCTTAGGTTCTGGTCGATCTTCTTTAATTCCGTTTCGTATTTCCTGAATGACTCCTTGAGTCATTGCAGCAACACTTTCCCCGATTACTTGTTTGTTTTCAGGGGTCATATTGTTCCATCGTGTAATAAATTCATCCTTCATGAAGACTGCCACCAGGGCACCGATAAAACCAAGAATCATTTCGAGGGTGATCATATTTATAGATCGAAATCGGGGTAGGTAGGTGTTGGAAGTTCTCTACCGTCGTTATGAACTGTATTTAGAAGGGTTTCGTATCCTAATGGGGAGTAGAAATCTCTTTCGAAAGGAGATATGTATCGGGTAGGGGTACTGAATCTTAATGTGTCGTCGTGTCCGGGTTCGGTGATGATGGTAAGAATTCGGTGAATAGGAGGGGTAGGAAGACGGGGTGGTGGAGTATAGTTTGGGATTTGGTGAAGGGAAAGATAGGTGTTGGGATCAAAATCCGAGTCGTCGGAGTCCACCGACACGGCTCTCGGAGTTTGAGAACGGGAATAGGGTGTAGGGCGAGATCGAGGAGTATAGATGGGAACGGATGAAGATGGAATGTGATAGGATCGGGATCGAAGGGATCGGAGGGTTTGGGAACGAGTAATTGGTGCCACCGTGATAGATCGAGTATCAGAAGCTCTTGAGGATGCTCGGAAACTAGCGAGACGTCCTAAGTTTCACACACACTTTCTTGCAGATAGAACCAGCTGGGGCAACACGTGGTAGCCTCCCCAGTCACTGGCGCCGTGCCAAACTTAAGGCAGAGGGCCTAAAATGATCGGTAATTCGGACAGTGTCGGGCTCAACGTTACACCAGTCCTCTCGTACTTCCAAGTACAACGATCAAGTCTATCGAACGGAGTGTATGTCTGGTCCAAGGGATCCAAGACGGGGAACGAGGTATAGAGAATAGTTTTGCCGGGGTTCGGCGGGAGAAGAGAAGTTCGGGGTCGAGGAATGAGGAGATTCTTGTGCTTTTGTTAGCGACAGACGAGCAAAATACTCGAAGCCGAACTTAAACACTCGAACGTGAGAGAGAAGTGAGTCTTATTGCTAATCTGGAATAAACTAGCACAAGAATAACGAACTACTGACTAGAAAGACCGTATTTATAGAAAAGAACCATGAAGTAATCGCATGTACATTAACCTACACTACAACGCATGTTACTGTGCTTCTACATTAAGAACTCATGTAATACGTATGGCCGAACTGTGCAACTGTGCCCACAGTTATGATGAGTAATGTATGTTGATACGCATGGTGTCCGCATTGTAGGTCATGTGACTATCACATGACATAGATAAGATATGATTAGATAAAAGATTAGATAAATGACGAAATCCTAACAGACACTTAGGCAGTAGCTTCTTTGTCAGGAGAGGAACGTCCGATCGAAACAATGCCGACAACCTGTTTACCACCATAGCATATCAGCTTGCTATGGTGAACAAGGATCTCAGCCAGTATATATTGGAAGAAGTGGAGCATAATCCACAGATTGTTCATATGTCCCTGGAGGAGCAATTTCAAAGACTCATCTTCGAGTCATGCTGCAGCATACCGCGGGATCGACTTCTTATCAAGGCGATTGTTATTGACGGATTAGACGAGTGCGACGATACAATTATACAGGTTGCTATTCTGAAGTTATTAGCCAAGGCAGTGCGATATGAGGGATTTCCCCTCGGCATTTTTATTACCAGCCGACCAGAACTCCATATACGAGAGGTATTCGATACCAAAGAATTATTTTTGCAACCCAGGTCATCTCCTTGGATCGCATTCCTGGTGTCTCCCAGGATATTCGGACAGTTTTAGAGAGTGGATTTACTCAAATCCTCAATGATCCTAGGTTTAAAAAGTGTCTCGAATCAGTTCCACAACCTTGGCCGTCCCCAGATGCCATCAATAAAATTGTTCAGCGATCTTCTTGTCAATTTATATACTCAGCAACAGTTCTCAAATTCGTGTCAAGTCCAGATCACAATCCAGCTTCTCAGCTTGAAATTGTGCTTGGAATTCGGGAAGTCGTGACTCTACTTCCCCCCTTTCAGATCTTGATCTACTGTATCGAGAGATAATATCTAGGGTTCCCCATCCGAAGAGAGCTATTAAAGTACTAGGGTATATTATTGCAATGAAACAACTAGGCCGCAAAGGATTTATTGACTCCAGAGGTATCAGCGAGACTCTCCTGAACTTCTCATCAGATATTACAAAGGCAGTACTTCATAATCAAAATAGGCTTCTGCTTGTCATTGATCAATTATTGGATTTCCCACACAGAGAATCTTATCTTGCTCTGAATCAATTGCATTCTCTCGTCTCAATCAATGTTGGTTCAAGTTCTACTAGATGGCATCTAGAAATAACATTTTATCATAAATCGTTTCAAGACTTCTTAAGAACAAAAAAGCGGTCTAATCTATTCTATATCAATGTCTCAAAAATACACGCAGACATCACACAATCCTGTCTGAAGTTCATGAGTCTCTCAAACTATCAAACAGATGAACATCATGGTATGTCGAAAACATTTATAACTCAACGTATCTAATTCCTATCTGAGTTGGTTGGCTTTATGCTTACTTTCATTGGTATATACACTATAGAAAAGGCAGGGATTGCGTAAGTTATGCACGACCGGATCTGCGTGCATTCGATTTTGCTTTACGCAGATTTCTTTTCTGGGTCTACACAACATTTAGACGCTTCAAGTTTAAAAGCAGCTTTCGAAACACTTGGCCTCCATGGTACTCAAGAAATACAGTCAGATGTGCAAGCTAGTGGAAATCTTCGGAAGTATGGAACACTATCAGTCGAAGACATGTATTACACTTTATTAACAGCATGGAATGTGATAGATGTATGTTAATATGTTTCAACTAGCATACTGTTTTTAACATATTGGCTATCTTAGTGGTATGGTAAGAAGCTGCAACATGAATATTTCATGACATCATTGGCCTTTCCTGTTTGGGTTCAATACCTCCAATCATACAAGAATGATCCGCTGGTGAAACAACTACTCGTAATGCTCAGTTTTCGTATATGCCAGTTGGGAGATTTTCGTAAAGCTTTCCAGGTACTAGTCAGCTATATGCACCAACTTCTGCAAGGTGCTGGATACACGAGTCCTGATGCAGAGCAAGCGGCAACAATGCCACTAATTAAAGTCATCGAGTTTAGCGAATCTGCTAGCCGCTGTGGTCTTGTTTCCGTTGAAAATTTGGAAATTTTTCTATTCAACAGTAAATATTCTGGTCCCTTCCATTGCACGAAAGTTGAATATGTGGGTACATATTGCGATATGCTCACCGCATCTCGAAGGTCATTTAATGGGAAACACCTGAACGAATTTCTGGATGCTTGGACAGGCAGGTTGCCATTTCAAGGCGCATTTTTTAATATTAAATGTCAAGATGTACTCAAGAGTCTGGAATCTGAAACTTTGGCTTTCCATGATATTGACATGTTCAACCAGAAACTTACGCATCAACCGCAAAATACTTTATTCTCTTGGTTTAAGGTACTCAATTACTCAATTATGACATGATACAGTACAACTAACTCTGATTGTTTCACAGACATTACATCCTCCTCCTCGTGACATCATGGATTTATGGCAGAAGGCATTTGAGAAAGCGAAAAGGTCAACTCTGGAAGGATTTGTTGGTTACTTTTACTTCAATTGCGGCTCACATTGTGAAACATGCTCATTACAGCTGTAGAGCAAGTAATTTAGCTGCATAGCAAAACGTGTTTCATTTGGTTTTCATTTTCACACATAGTCCACATGTAGTTCTACTTATTATTAAGTACGAGTACCTACATTCTTTTAATTCAAGTTTGCTTTCCCCGCTTTCGCTTTCTCTCGCAAACCCACTAGGATCCTGGAGGGATAGATGGACGTCTTCCCACTCGCATTTTCTTTGTCTGAAGATACTGCTAAGCGAGTATATTCTTCCACACAGCTCACTTGTGCGGCTGGAAGTTCATAGTGTAGTTGCTAGAATTATACCTGGTGTCAATGCCGTTTTCTGTTCAGGAGGATGTACGGCCCGAAAGAAAGCAAGTATACATCGTCATTATATGTTTTATGGTGGAGAAAGAACCTGAACGTTTACTGGAATTCTTTGATTCTTTTTGCCAATTTTCGACCCATTCAAGACCTTTTATTCAGCCGTTACATACACGTATTCACTATGCATATATAGATTATAATTAAACTACTCGTGAGCACTCCCGAATTTATCATTAAGCGAGTCTGAGATAACTATGTGCGCATCGCCCTTCTCGAAATCCACCCACCCATCCGTGTCCCTAATAAATGACAGTATGTCTGAGAGCAGTGTTGCATATGTTGATCATATTGACGTGATGATACTCGCCTTAAAGAAAAGAAAGAGCTGGTGTAAAGTGCATACATGAATTACTTGGTTGACATACTACTGTACTACAAACATGCAAGAATATAACCGAATAATAGTACAACATAAAATTATCCCAATACTAAATATCTTAACACCAAACATCACCTCATAAAATAATCCATACCAACTCGACCCTACGACTCCAAAATCTCACTCTCCACAAGAGTATCATCCGTAGCCTCAACCGCATGCCCCCCTCCCCGCTCATGTCCATTGAGTCCATTCACCACTGTCCCCGGCTTACCCACTTTCCCCTCCCCGCCCTCCCTCACTTCCTCAACACCCTTCGCAAATGAAGCCCACCCCTCCCCAATAAGCACCGAATCCATCCTCAAATACCGCCCCTCAACACCCCCCTTCCACTTCTTCCTCTCCACGGACGTATCCTGCGACCCACCAACGAACACACTCACACTCCCCGCTAACGATCTCAACTTCTCAAACCCAGGATACGCACGGAGACTCTCGAACGCCGTGTCTCCAATCGATTCGTAAAGTGTACATAGACCGGCGAGCAATTCGTCGATATGTCGCGTGTAGTATTTGTCATGTTGGCGTAGGAGAGGGATGTACAAGGACATTTCGTCGCATAGCTGGAATGCGTAGTCCAGCATTGTCGATTGAATCGAGGAAGCGGAACTGAGCGCACGGGGATGCTTGAGCAGCCGTACAAGGACCTTCCACACAAGCTGCAAAAGCTTCCATTTCTCCCTCAGTCGTTCGTGTACAGGCTTCATCTGCTCCCCACTAGAATCAATAACCACTCTCTGCCCAGTTATCCCCACACCCACACCCACATCAAGCTCCCCCCTCGCACACTTCACATCTGCAAGAATCATAATCATAATCTGCAGCATCGTCTCATCAGGAACACTGAACTCAAACAGCTCAAACATCTTCAAGACATATCCCCCCTCCGACAAATTGTTAATATCGGTGTCCCCCTCCACGTGCCTCAAAGGACGGTCAAAGAACCCCTTCACATCGTCCCCTGCGTTCCGTATGCGGACGAACATCTCGAGGTAGTGGTTCCTCATGTCCGGATGCAGAATCGAGTCGCTATTCAGGTGCCGTATGGCAAGGAGGGACAGGATATCCTTGTGCAGCGGATCGGATTCCGCGTGAGGGTGGGAGGTATGCGGGCCTTTATTCCGCCTGTGGAAATGGAGCAGCCAATCCAGGCTATCCATCTCCCCGCTCGTTGACGATTCAACTTTCTCATCCCCAGGCGTGCGGGACAGAACACGGAGAGCATCAACAGCAACGCTCACGTCCAAATCCAACAAACACGGATGGATAGCATACGTCGCGTCCACGCCCAATGGTAACTTCCGACTAACCCACTGCAGCCCTCGAATGGTATCATACGCACTGAGATGCTGCCCATCCTTAGATTCAGAATCGGGATCAGATTCGTCCCGCGTATATCGCCAGTAGTGGTCAAACCCCTCCCACGAGGGGATCTTCCACATTTTGTCCTCGAACCGCCACCAGGAGAGGTACCATTTCTTCATATTCGTCATTGTGTCTTGAATATCGGTGAGAATGGTAAGCTGGCGGCGGAGCCGAGGGCGTGGGTTTTCAGGGTCAGAGGAGGAGGAAGAGGAAGAGGAAGAGGATGCGGTAGAGCTGGAGGAGCTGGATGGAGGAGATGGGGGAACCCATCGTTTTAGTAGACGCTCGAGGATGCGCACACCTAGAGGGATTATGCGTGCGCTGAGGAGCCATGTGAGAGTTGATATGAGACGGAAGAACGCCCATGATTGTAGGGACTTGTAAGGACACTGCGGAACGCGTAGTTTCTCATTCAGTGGAATCAGGAACTGTAGTGTAGGCATGATAGTCGTCAATGCAATAAACACCAACGTTAACGCGAGAAAGGCTCCAGCTACGCCTGCTACCTCTCTGTTGACGTTCCAGAGGAGGATTAGGAGGCCCACGAAGAAGAGTACGAGGGCAGTTTGTAAAAGTAATGGAAGGGCGTAAAGGATTTTTTGAACATGCCAGCTTTTTAGTCCTTCATGCAGCATCTGCCGCAATGCTAGAGCTTCCTTTGGCGCGAGATTTGATCCGCGCTCGTATTCGCGCAGCCATTGTATAACGAGGATGCCTATCATGGCTGTTGTTACGCTCAGAACGAGACTGAGGAACCAGACGATGTTGACGCGGACTTGCCACTCTGCGGGATGGAACGCTGGAGGCACGAAGGGCGCTTGTAATGTTGTGTTTGTACCAGCAGATAGTTGAGCGGAGAGGTGCAAGAGGGCGAGGTAGGATAGATCTTGGGAGTTTGGTTGGAGCCATTGATAGGATTCGACGGCGAAAGCAGTGACTACCGCCGAGAAAAGACCAGACTGTAGTTGGTGAGTGTAGAGTTGAGGGAAGTTAGAATGCGACGCACCAAGATGAGAAGATTGGTGATTTCTTCGGTCCACCCTCGACATAACGCCCTATCGTACCGTTTCACCAACTCGTGACAATCCTTCCAAGGATCCTTCTTCCGATCCAGAGGAAACTTGAGTTTTTCGCCTGATCTCCACGTTCTCTGCGTGTCCTAACCAACGAGCGTCAATACACGTATGAAGATGAAATCGAGTCACACACGTTTTCTGATTCGCTATTTTCACGTTTAGGCGTTTTCACACTGATATCTGGAGAAAGTGGCCCAAATGCACCGGAGAACGATAGAGGATTGCCTAGCGATGCTTCTCTGCTCTGTGTGCTGGCTGAGAGGGGGGGAGAAGAAGACATCGATTGGATGCCTAACCTAGAAGCTCTGAGCTGTTTTATACTTCCTCTTCAGTATTCCTGTCTGGCGGGGTGAATGGTGGTGTGAGATATAGTGATCCAAACGCTGCAAGAGCTATTTAAGTACCGGCGTCGTGGCAAGAGGCATCTGCTTCATGAATCTCCGGGGATTGGCAAGTCGCGTCGTAAGAGATCAGATGGGAGCATTGTGACCAACAGCGCTCATTTAGCGCTCATAAACCATTTGGCGCCAATTGAAGAAGATAGATCGGGCGAGATGTCGATATTCATAAGTAACGGAAACAACAACGCTGAAGAAAGGTTGAACGTTGAGTGGCGTTAGTTGCAGTTGCGAACCATTGAATGATTGAGGAAGCATTCCAGCCGGTGTTTATCAAGGGTATGTGAGCCAAAGAAGTGATCGGAACGATTTCTCCGCTGATGAAATCAGTGTTGTGCGGGTCGTCGACCAACCGAATAAGGTTGTTGGTTTTGAATAAAGTCTCGGACGGCGACTTTTCGCGACTTGTCGCTCATGACCTTACTTCATTTGGTATATATATCAGCACGGCTTCATTATCTGTGATCAGTCCAAGATTAGTGAAATTTGTAGCGAGATACCTCAAATCTAGCCGAAGGCCAAGGTCCTTTTCCCAGGACAAAGGTCTCCATCACGTGATAAAAACCCTCGACTAGGCATTGGCCAGCAATTTTCTAGTATACACCACAAAATTCAAATACACCACGCTCGCGTCGTTCACTAACCACCCAACCCTCTTTAAATCTAAATGCTAGCCAAGTAATTTGTAAACCCCACAGATTCCACCGCTCCATCTACCACCCCTTGTTCACCCACGCACGAGCATTTTTACGCTCTTTAAGCAGTCTGGTCACGATACTTTTTAAATATGGGTGTGTAAAAGTTGAAATAGATCTAAAATTGGGCCAAAGAATTAAATAATTCCTGTAAACGTTCAGGTTCACTATCCACTGGTAGAAAACATATGCGAATGAGATATAAGTACTTACCTTCTCTCAGGAAACATCCCCCTTGAACAAAACGACATTCACGCCAGACGTAATATTCATCTTCCAGGAACTACACTATGATCTGCCAGGTGCACGATTGCATTTTCGACAATCCGAGTTGCAAAAGAAAGGGTAACCAGTAAGTCCTTCCACAGTTGAACTTCGCGCTTTTTCGAATACCTTCTGCCATAAATCCATGATTTCATCAGCCTGAGGACTTTTCAATGTCTATAGAACAGTCAGAGTTAGCTGTACTGTATACATGTCAGGATTGAGTGAATGAGTACTTTAAACCAAAAGAATAACGAATGTTGCAAGTGATAAGTTTCCTGTTGATCATATCATTATCGTGGAATTCCTGAGCTTCAGATTTCAGACTTTTAAGTAACATTGGATGATTCATCTTGAAAAAACTGATTATCAAACCGCATGTCCATGCTTCCAAAAATTCATTTATATGTTCGATATCATATAACCTTCGACAACTAGTGAGCATATGGCAATATGCACCTACGTATTCATCTCGTGTGCAATGGAAGGGGCCAGAATGTTCACTACAAAATAGAAAAGCTCCCTATGTCTTGAAAGTCCGGTGTTATTAATGGTTAGTAGTACCATTATTGCGGCTCGGTCTGAATCAGGACTTGTAATGTACCCAGCATCTTGTAGAATTCGGTGCATATAGCTGAATGGTATCCCGCCATCTCCGCAAATATTTAAACTGAACATCACAACCAGTTGTTTCACCAGTGCATCATTCTTGTATGACTAAAAGTATTGAACCCAAACGGGAAAGAGGAGTGATGTGACGAAGTAGTAGAGTTGCTCACCGTCGAGCTAAAATAGCGAATGTGTAAAAACAGTAAGCTAGTTGAAACATGTCAACATACTTACCCACAACATGTCCGATGCTGCTGATATAGTGTAATACAGGTCTTCAGCTAATAATGTTCCGTACTTTCGAAGATTTCCACATGCTTGTACCGACTGGGTTACTTGAGTACCATGAAGGAGGCCGAGTATTTCAAGAGCTGCTTTTAATCTTGAAGCATCTAAATGTTCTGCAGACCCAAAAAAAAATCTGCGTAAAGCAAAATCGAAGGCACGCAGATCAAGTTGAGAACGCGTGCCTTTTCCTTGGTGTATATACCAATGAAAGCAGGCATAAAGCCAACCAACTATAGGAATTAGATAAATTGAGCTGTTAATCTTTTCGACGTACCATGCTGTTGATCTGTTTTATAACTTGAGAGACCCATTAATTTGAGACATGATTGTGTGATATCGGTGTGCATCTTCTGGACATTAACATGAAACATATCAGATCGAGTTTTCTTGCGTAAAAAGTCTTGAAAGGATTTATGATAAAATGTTATTTCTAGATGCCGTCTAGTAGAATTTGATCCAATATTGAGTGAGACGAGAGAATGCAATTGGTTTAATGCAAGATATGATTCTCGGCATGGGAGATCCAATAACTGGTCAATGACAAGCAGGAGCCTATTTTGATTATGCAGTACTGCCTTCGTAATATCCACCGAGAAGTCTATGAGAGGCTCCTTGATATACCGCCCCGCGCAAATTCCTCCCTTGCGACCTAGTTGTTTCATCGCAATAATATACCCTAGCACTTTAATAGCTCTCATCGGATGGGGAACCCTAAATACTATCTCTCGATAAAGTAGATCAAGGTCGGCAAAGGGGGAAGTAGAATCATGACTATCCCGAATTCCGAGCACAATTTCAAGCTGAGAAGCAGGATTGTGATCTGGACTTGACACGAACTTGAGAACCGTTGCAGAGTATATAAATTGGCATGAAGATCGCTGAACAATTTTTTTGATAGCATCTGGAGACGGCCAAGGTCGTGGAACCGACGTGAGACACCTTCTAAACCTAGAATCATTAAGGATTCGAGTAGATCCACTCTCTAAAACGGTCCGAATATCCTGGGAGACACCAGGAATACGATCCAAGGAGTCGATCCGTAGGTATGCTGCAGCATGGATCGAAGATAAGTTTTCGAAATTGCTCCTCCAGAGACGTATGAACGATCTGTGGATTACGCTCCACTTCTTCCAATATATACTGGCCGATATCTTTGTTGACCATGGCAAGCTGATACGCTATGGTGGTGAAAAGCTTGTCGGCATTGTTTCGATCGGATGTTCCTCTTCTGAAAAAGAAGCTAGCGCCCAAGTGTCCTTCTGAAGACGCATCATGGCAAACGGATCGTGCAATGCAGGATTTTCCAGATCCTGGTGGTCCGTACAGGAACATGATACCAGTTTCTTTTTCAGTAATTTTAATCCACTCGTTAATATCACAGAGGAGCTGTGTACGCGTGTCCGGATGACATTTTGGGACATCGTATTGGTCCTTCAAATCATGGGATGCACCTCGGGCCATAAACTGAGAAAGCCGTTGCAGTCCTGATAGAATAGTAAGCATGTCTAGCTGCTAGGTGTATACTTGCCACCACGCACCTGATACTCCGTTTTGAATTGCTTCACAAATCACAGGTACTATTAGCAAGCGTTGAAGGACATGTTTAAAGCTACCACGCACTAGTGAATTCATTAAAATTTGCCTGGTTTATCGAAAAGTTTGATGCCCTGTTGAAGCAATTTGACATGATGATGATGCGGGGATTTCGTATCGTGGACGGGAATATATATGATATGGGTGCGAGCGCTAATCTATACAAGGAGACAGTCGCAGCACGACGCCATAACTAGGATTAGCGTCCAGATACATGCGGGGTATTCTTTTAATAGTGCACATCTCCGCGTGATATTCTCGACGAATGAGGTAGCAGTTAAAAGGGGTCAGTCGTTGGTAGCTAATAATTTTGATTTGCAAGATGATAGCTATTGATGTAATCTGAGGTTGGTTACTTGAATTTTGCTTTGCACATGCCTAGATGGCCTGGGAACGACTGTCGACCATGGTGAGAATGAAAGCTCGAGCGCTCATTTCCAAATGTCACCTACACATCTCCTCAGCTCGTAAACACCGTATGGTGTGGGTAAGAAGGGTCAGCGCTTCAGCATTGAAGCTGAAGCCTGTTCCATCCCCTCACATCGTGGAACGCAAATTGAAATTGTTCACCTGCCAAAATTCGTTGAGAGCGAACTTTAGCAGAAAGAGCATACATACACATACCCTTGACATCACTCACTCCAACAAAAACATCTCCCTTGCCAGAAGAAATACTAGTGAAGAAGTACAAAACAGATCAACCTCACAGATTCCATTGTTCCACCTCCCGCCCCTTCTTCCCGCGCACGAATCAAAACTTGACGCTGTAGTCTGCGACGGCGACGGCGTGATACGGTTGATTAAGGAAGGATGGAGACTGGGATGGTAGTTGATAAGTTCCCGATTCGTCCTTTCAAAATTTCACCTTTCACTTTTTCCTTTCTATCTTTGAGGCTCTTTCGAGCTATGCGTACATTCCTGGCTATTCGTACCATGCATCGTCTTTCCTCTCTACCCATACCTTCCCCATCTCGCTATCCGTACTCTTTCCCTTCCACACACTCTACAACCAGCACTTACACCATCTCAAACAGGACCTAATGCAACGCTACACCATCGAGACAGGCACTGCGTTCCTCTCCGGCAGCACAATCCACACCCTCTCTCAACCCTCTCCGCTTCTTCAGTGACCTTTTCCCTCCCGTTCCCGTGCCCTCTTCTCCCTTCCCAGCACCCCCGAACGATTCTTCGCCGCAGCATTCCACAGCGCACAAGAAGTAACAATCACGCGCGAGGGTGGATATGGTCTCTCTTACAGGTGTTCGAGGACAAGGCGAAGGTGCATATGTGCGTCGTGAATGTATAGTTGGATTCTGTGTTGTATAGGGCGGTAGAGAGGAAGACGGTGAAGGATGCTAAAAGGGAGCAGTTGGGAGGACAGGTAGAGGAGACGTTGTTGTACTGTTACTTCGGGTAGTACGGATTTCTTTTCTTTGAGGTTATATGCTGATTGTGCATTGGTTAGAACCGGTATTGGTCAAGGATGAAGTGTTAAATGTACTTACTGCAGTTCACCATACAGTGCGTCACTTACTCCTGGATCTTCACTCGATACTTCTACGCAGGATAAAGGCATAAGGCTTCAGCACTCACGTTCTGCATATACTCCCTTAATCGACACCCTGAGGGCTCCAGAAAGCTGCGCCAAGAGGTTCTCTACAATGCTGGTATGCAGAAGTGTCGTACGTACGAAGAGATAAGAGAGATGGCTGTTATTAACGGTACGTTCCCTTTGACCTTTCTTCCACCACTCTTTCTAATGGTTTTATTTTATAGAAACATTGAGACTGTTGCCGTCTGTGTTAGCATCTCCCCTTCGGCTGTCAATCCACTGGCACTCCTGAGGTTATTGTAGACCGTTTAATGTTCGTGAGGCGCATGCTCCTCAAACTTCAATGAGAAGCCGTATACATTCCTGCTGGAGCTAGGGACGATCCTCGTTGATCATGCTAGACGTACTAGTTATGGCTTACATTGTCTGCTAGCGTACCATCTAGCGTTATGTTGATGCACACTCGAACGGATCTCTGGGGGGGCCGATAGTACATCTTTCCACTCAATGGGCGGGAACGGGGAGGGCATCGTTAGTTGAGGTTATGTTTATAGAGACTGAGATTGTCAAGTCGTAGGATTGTGTCGGTATGGGTTATTTTTTGATGGAGACACGGATGGGTGGATTTCGAGAAGGGTGATGCGCAGAGAGTCATGTCAGACTTGCCTGGCGAAGTCCCGGGTGCTTACAAGTTCAATAATTTTATCTTCTACGTATACTTTGGCACAATGCCTTCAACTATATATGTGTGTGCAAAGGTTGAATAATAGATCGAAATTTGAAATGTCTATAAATGTTTAGGTTCAGAGAACATATAAACGATGTAAACTTACTTTCTTCCGGGACCGTACATCCCCCCTAACAGAAAATGGAATTGAAACCAGGAATAAAGGTTATCTTCCAGAAACTGCGCTATGAACTGCCAGTTGCACGAGTAAGTTGTAATGAGCACGTTTCACAAGTTGGGCCGCAATTGAAGTAAGAGTAACCAGTAAGTCCTTCCAGCGTTGAACTTCGCGCTTTCTCAAAAGCCTTCTGCCTGCCATAAATCCGTGATGTCATGAGGACATTTTATTTCCTATGAAACAGCCAGAGTTAGCTGCACCATATACATATCAGAATTGAGTGATTGAGTACCTTAAACCAAGAGAATAAACAACGGTGAGAGAAATGAGTAAGTTTTTGGATGAACATATCATTATCGTGGAATTCCTGAGCTTCAGATTTCAGACTCTTGAGTAGGTCTGGATGTGCGATACTGAATACTTCGTCTGTGTAAACTGACCGTTCTAATCTGCTCGTCCATGCATCCAGAAATTCAGTCAGGTGTTTGATATTACATAACCTTCGGCAAGTAGTGAGCATATGGCAATATGTACCGACATATTCATCTTGTGTGCAATGGAAGGGGCCAGAATATTCACTGTGAAATAGGAATGTTTCTACATGTCTGGAAAGTCCGATGATGTGACTAATGGCAAGTAGTACCATTTCTGCGGCTCGGTCTGCATCAGGACTTGTAATGTATCCAGCATCTTGCACAAGTCGGTGCATATAGTTGAATGGTATCTTGTCATCTCCCCAAATATTAAAACAGACCATTACGATCATTTGTTTCACCAGTGCATCATTCTTGAATGACTGGAAGTATTGTAACCAAGTGGGAAAGGCAAATGATGTCGTGAAATAGTCAATTTGCGCTGGTACACCATTGCGCTATGACAGTGAATGTGTCAAAAACAGTAAGCTAACTGAAATATGTCAACATACATGTATCATCCAACTTGCTGCTAATGTAGTGTAATACATTTCTTCGTCTGGGAGTGTTTCATACTTTAGAAGATTTCCACCAGCCCATGGCACCTTTAAGAATATTGCTGGATTATTATGCAGGCCAAGCATTTCAACAGCTGCTTTCAAACTTGGAGCATATAAATGTTGTTTAGACCCAGAAAAAATCTGCGTAAAGCAGGATCGAAGGCAAGTAGGTCAGGTGGAGGAGAGCTTCTTCCATAGTGTATATACCAGTGAAAGCAGGCGTAAAGCCAACCAACTATAAGAATTAGATACATTGAAATTTAGATATTTTTGACATACCATGATCTTCATCCGTTTGATAGTTTGGGAGACCCATAAGTACCAGACAGGATTGTGCAATGTCAGAGTGAAATCTCCGGACATTGATGTAGAACATATCAGACCGCTTTTTTGTGGTTAAAAAGTCTTGAAATGATTTATGATAAAATGTTATTTCTAGATGTCGTCTAGTAGAATTCGATCCAATATTGAGTGAGACGAGGGAATGCAATTGATTTAGCGCAAGGTATGATTCTCCGTGTGGGAAATCCAATAACTGGTCAATGACAAGTAGCAGCCTATTTTGATTACGGAGTACTTCCCTCGTAATATCTGAGGAGAAGCTTAGGACATGCTGGCTCATAAGTTTTCCATCAGCTCTATTCTCGCGACCTAGTTGTTTCATGGCAATAATATACCCTAGCACTTTAACAGTTCTCATCGGATGGGGAACCCTAGACATTATCTCTCGATAAAGTAGATCAAGGTCTGCGAGGGGGGAAGTACTATCACGACTATCCCGAATTCCAAGCACAATTTCAAGCTGAGAAGCAGGATTATGATCTGGACTTGAGACGAACTTGAGAACCGTTGCAGAGTATATAAATTGACAAGATGAACGCTGAACAAGTTTTTTGATGGCATCTGGAGGCGGCCAAGGTCGCGGAACTGATTTGAGACACCTTCTAAACCTAGGATCATTGAGGATTCGATTGAATCCACTCTCTAAAACGGTCCGAATATCCTGGGAGACACCAGGAATGCGATCCAAGGAGATGACTTGTGTGGCGAAAATAATTTCTTTGGTATCAAACACCTCTCGTATATGGAGTTCGGGTCGACTAGTCATGAAGATGCCGAGAGGAAATCCCTCATACCGCACAGCCTTGGCTAGTAACTTCAATATAGCAACCTGCATAATTTCATCTTCACACTCATCTAATCCGTCAATAACAATCGCCTTGATAAGAAGTCGATCCCTAGGTATGCTGCAGCAAGGCTCGAAGATAAGTCTTCGAAATTGCTCCTCCAGAGACATATGAACAATCTGTGGATCACGATCCACTTCTGCCAGTATACGCTGTCCCAGATCCTTGTCCACCATGGCAAGCTGATATGCTATGGTGGTAAACAGCTTGTCGGCATTGTTTCGATCGGATGTTCCTCTCCTGAAAAAGAAGCTAGCGCCCAAGCTTCCTTCTGAGGATGTGTCTTGGCAAACGGACCGCGCAATGCAGGATTTTCCAGATCCTGGTGGTCCGTACAGGAACATGATACCAGTTTCTTTGTCGGTAATTTTAATCCACTCATTAATATCACCGAGGAGCTGTGTACGAGTGTCCGGATGGCATTTGGGGGCGTCGTACTGGTCCTTCGAATCATGGGATGCACCTCGGGCCATAAACTGAGAAAGCCATTGTAATCCTGATGGAAATGATAAGCGTGGTTGCTAGGTCTATACTTTCCACCACGTACCCGAAACTCCGTTTTGAATCGCTTCACAGATCGCAGGTAATTAGTAAGTGCTAAGGGAATGTTTAAAGCTACTTCGCACCAGTAAACTCATTGAAATTTGCCTGATTTATGGAGAAGTTCGATGCCCTGTTGAAATAATTTGACATGATGACGGTGTGGGGATGTCCTTTCGTGAACACGGTAGACGTCTATGCAACGTCTATATATATGATATGGGTCCGGCGTCAATTACGAGGCGATCACAGCATGCAGGGTAGCTTCTGGCAACAACGCACAGCTTATTCACGTTTCTACAGTGATATTTTCGTCAAGAAGTGGCTGTCGTAAGGCATTGGATGAAAATTTCGGACTTTAATCAGGTAGGAATACACAGGCCTTAACTTTAAACTTTGAGTAGGTGGGACGACTCAGCGGCCACCACTGGGACGGTCTGCTACCCCGGTCTTTCAATGCAATATCAGCAGAACTTGGTGGAGGCTTGGTCATTTGGAACTGATAATATGTCAACAGATTGGAGTGCGTAGTAGATGTAATGCCGAGCTTTGGGCAAGTGGGAGGAATAGCAATGACAGTGGGACAAGGATTGAAGTTTTGAACGTTTAAACAGTGAGGTCGCGATGGAAGCGGGCTTGTTTGCCGTGGCAAACAGGCCATAAAGTGAGTTTATTTAGTTCAATGTTTCAATCATTAGAAGAAAATAGATATGACTGATTGAAACTTATAGAAAGCCGTTGTGAACTTGACTATAAGTTATAACTTAATATATAACTTGAAAGTCAGTGCTTGAAAGCACGGTCACCTGGTCCAAACTTGGTCATCTACAAAAGTGCTTGCGTTGGTATTTACATATTTATCAATGGCAGGTGAATTAAACAAGACTGTCCAACGCGCTTCATAGCGACGCCTAAGCTGCCAGAACCTCAAGTCAACCTTAAATCTATCCATAGCTCTCCCCTAATGCACCTTATAATTATCTCGACTTTTCTTCAGAAATTCCCTCAAACAGCGTACGGATAAAATCCCGGGTCAAAACTGAAATAGCTTATTATCAATTTATTATGGCAATATTGTGGTCCGGGACTTAACTCCCCCGTAATGTTTAAACGCTCAGGTTCGTTCTCAAGCACCCGCATATAAGAGTGATCTATACTTTCTTTCTTTCGGAACATAACTCCTCTTAACACACAATGGCGCTGACTCCAGGCGTAATATTCATCTTCCAGCAACTTCCCATCCCAGCTCTTATCTTCTTGGCAACGTACTTCCTTGCAAAGTCTCAGCCAGTAGCGGCGTGGACACCCTGGTTTCTCCCTGCATGGCTCCTCGCCCTCTTAGGCACACTGCTCTCCTTCCCAGTTCGCGGGTTCATCTACGTCCAACTAAAGGAATATAGACATAAAAGGGAGGCAGAGCGCATGGGCGCGCGTATGGCTCCTCGCCTGCAGGGCACAGAAATGGGGAACATGGACCAGATGAGGTGGCTAATGAAGTGTTGGCGGGAGGGTTACCCCGGTTCGTCTTTACATTCCTTTCTCGAGTGAAAGAGTGAAAGAGGCTGATTGTACGTATAGGAGATGGAATATGGGAAATAATGAACGCATATGGGTATACTGTCGACACACATATCCTTTGGGTTGACAATATTGTCACCATTGAACCAGAACATGTCAAGATTATTCTTTCTACAGACGCCGAGAATTATGTCAAGGGTACGTGTCTGTATGCTGTTTCTACTATAGTTCATTCTGAACGAAGGTTGGCAGGTGAACGATTTAGATTTGCGTTCCATGATGTATTAGGGGATGGAATCTTCAATGCTGACGGTACGTCCTTCTTAGTCGCACTACACGCGATTTACGAGCTGACGAGATGCGTAGGTGACATTTGGAAGTGAGCCTTCGTTCCCACCACGCTAGCGTCATCCCCCAACCACCCAACATCTTTCCAAATGTCCATCGCTAACCACCCTACAGATTCCATCGTTCTATCTCCCGCCCCTTCTTCACCCATGCACGAATCAGCAACTTCACGCTTTTCGAGCAGTCTGCGACGGACGTGATACGGCTGATTAACGAGAGGATGGAGACTGGGATGGCGGTTGATTTCCAGGTTCGTCTTTTCGCCCTTTTTTCTACCTTTCTCTTTCTAGCTACCCATACCTTCTGGCCACTCGCATCACCCTTCGTTTTTCTTCACTACCCGTACACCCCCCTTCTCGCTATCCTTACCCTTTTCCACCCACCATCTCTACAACCAGCACTTACACCATTCACACAGGACCTAATGCAACGCTACACCCTCGAAACAGGCACTGCATTCCTCTTCGGCAGCACAATCCACACCCTCTCTGCTCCATCAGTTACCTCATCCTCCCTCCCGCTTCCATACCCCCTCCCCCCGTCTTCCCTCCCGAGCACCCCCGAGCAATCATTCGCCACCGCATTCCACAACGCACAGGAAGTAATAGCCACGCGCGAGCGGCGTGGGTGGCTGTGGCCTATCTTCGAGGTATTCGAGGACAAAGCAAAGGTGCATATGCGCGTTGTGAATGCGTATTTGGATATGGTGCTTGAGCGTGCTGTGGAGAGGAAGAATGTGAAGGATGCTGAGAGGAAGCGGTTAGGTGGGAAAGTGGAGGAAGAGGAGACAATGTTGGATCATTTGCTTACTGTTACTTCTGGTATGGGGCTCTTTTCTTTGAGGATGCGAGGGAGCTGATTGGGGGTTAGACCTCGTACTGGTGCAGGATGAAGTGTTGAATGTGCTTATTGCTGCTCGCGATACGGTGCGTCTCTCAGTTCTGGTTCTCCACTCGATACTTAAGCGCAGGATAGATGGCATCAACGCTCACATTCTGCATATACTTTCTCACTCAACACCCTGAGGTCGCCAAAAAGCTGCGCGAGGAGGTTCTCTCCAAGGTCGGGACAGAAAAATGTCCTACATACGAAGAGATGAAGGAGATGAAGTATTTGAAGGCTGTTATTAATGGTACGCTTTCCTCCAACACTTTATCCAAATGCTTATGGTTTTCATTTGCAGAAACATTAAGGCTGTTGCCATCTGTGTCCGTACCTCCCTTCCGTCGTTCCGCTGGCACCCCTGATGTTATTACAGACCGTTTAATGTTCGTGAAGCGCGTGCGTCCACTACATGGCCTTCCTCCGACCCCAATGAGAAGCCGATATACATTCCTGCTGGAGCTTCGTACGTTCCTCGTTGATCATGCTAGTCATACGTATGGCTTATATTGTCTGCTAGGGTACCTTACAGCGTCATGATGATGCACACTCGGAAGGATCTCTGGGGGCCCGATGGTACGTCCTTCCTTCTGCTTCCCATATATCGGTTATGTTGACATCGATGGTTAGCGGAGGAATTCGATCCTGAAAGATTCCTCGACGATAGACTCAAAAAGTACCTCCTCCCCAACCCGTTCATCTTCCTCCCGTTCAACGGCGGACCGAGGATATGTATAGGACAACAGGTTCTCTTTCCTCCCTCCCTTCCCTTCTCCCTCTAACCTCCATGTTTTCAAGTTCGCGTACAACCAGATATCCTATCTCCTAATCCGCATCGTGCAGTCCTTCTCTTCATTCACCCTATGTCCCGATGCATTCCCGCTGGATGCACGGCCGCCGAAGGAGTGGGCGGGGAAGGAGGGTAGGAAGGGGAAGGAGAGGTTCAAGCCGCTTTTCGTGTTGACTATGTGTAGTATGGTGAGTTATTTGTGTTCTGGGTAGGGGGTTGATGCTGACGGTATGTATAGGGTGGGATGTGGGTCAAGGCTCAGGCTGCAGCAGATGGTGCGGATGGTGCGCAGTGAGGATATATGGGCGGATGGTAGAGTGAAGGAGTGGCTGTCTCTCTCACTGGTGATAATGGTAACGTTTTTAGAAAGAGACGTTGGTTAAAACTCATGCAGCTGCTAGTTGTACATGGTGATGTTGTACAGGGTATGTAGATTCTGGAATACAACTAATGTTTTTTTACATTGAACGTGCGACGTTACACCTTTACATCCTTAAAGACCTCTTTGAATACATTGTAGTTCCCTGGACCGTTTCTGGGTACGGAGTATACTGCGAACTCTACCCTCCGGAACCAGCCTTTAAACTCTGGATCCAGAAGTATAGATTTCATTTCATTCGCTACGAGGACAGGAGGACAGCGGTATGCACCGCACCCCATAGCACCTGCAAAAAGGATTATCAGTATCTAGGTGTACTGGTTAAGGATAGGGTAACATACCAAGAATGAGGTATTGTTGCCCATTATGCGCAGCCATTCGATACACCAGCCTTATCTTTCCCCTCAAGTCCTCCAAATCTGACTCATTTGCGAAATGTTCTCCGTCTGGAGTGAGTTTAGGAAGGCGGGGAGCAGCAACTGTTATAACTGATGCAATGCGCTGTTCTTTTTCGGGGAGATCGACACATCCGTGGTCGAGGTCGTGTTTGAAGATGACTACTCCCGGTGAGAATACACCTGCAACTGAGCCTGGTCCTAGGTTTGGCCAGGGGTAATATGATTCTTTGAGTGTTGGGTAGAGGGTGGATGAGTAGCATAGCGCTTCTTCCTGGCAGAACTATCAGCAACGAGACACATAACGTACTTGAACACGCACCTGAGTCGTAGACATACTGACAATCCACCCTCCAGCAGGTGCTTCATCGCTCGCAAGATTCAGCACGGCAGTCCTTCCTATGGCATTCGAATCGCTCCTCATGATATTCCTCGCGGCAGTAAACGAGTCCGAGTTTACAACCGTCACCTCGGACGGCTCCCAGTTGGGATTAGGACAAGACGCTGGATCCAAAGCGGGGAGTTGGTCAGAGATGAAAGTCGAGTCCAATGAAGCGCCATTTGCGGAGTGCGTTTCGACTACCTGAGCAGCTCGGGCTAGTGTGTCGTTCGCTATCTTTTGGCGAGCAGCAGGATTTGGTTTGGAGACTGCTGGTGATGTCGATATTAAAGAGCGTAAGTATTTAAGCATGTGGCTTGCAGGCGGTTTGGAACAGGTTGTTGAGAAAGAGCGAGGCCCATAAATAGTGTTCTGGGAATCATCATGGTGAATGAGTCTCAAGTCGTGATGATGGCATAGCCACAGCTACCACATTTACTCACGTAGCACGTAACATCAACTTGCATCCGCATCAAAGTGAATATTTTAAATTATAACGGTAGGGGTTCGTATAATAAACATTTAAGCCCACCGAGGCCAGCGAAGTATCTAGCCAGTAGCTTTTCAAGCCAACGTATTTATTGCATATTTAGGGCTTAAGCAGCCTTAGCTTCGGAAGTTATTTGAAAGCGTTTGAACCGCCTCCAGCGAAGTTCGAACGAGTAGTATCACTTATGCGCAACAATTGCTGAAAGTCGTACTTGCACAGAAGGAATTTTCTGCACTTCGATGAATACCAACGGCAATGCGTATTATAATAGCCCGTACTGCAACCCAAATGATTGATCACTGGTCATTTTGGGGAAATCAACGAAATTTCAATTGCTGCACCAGGTTGAAGAAACTTAGAAGAAACGTTCGGGAAATGGGAATCTAGTCTTAAAGTAACTGAAATAAGTACTTACCTTTGGGTTGCCTGACTAACACAAATACTCTGACTGACCAACCTGGCGCTCGAGTTTGGAGTGGATTTGTCATTACAAGGCTTTGTCAGATAGAGAATTTCCGCTGTACGCGTTGATATTATTAATCACGTAGGTTTGAAGACACTTACTTAGTTGTGCCCTGTAGAAGAAATGAAATAGGCAAGGCGCCGATAAGCCCACTAGTGACTGCTGAGAGCGATAGCCCATTGAACGATCAGTGTAAATGGAAAATCGCATAGAGCTTGGAGAGAAAGAGTGTATTTTCTTCCGACGGAAAGTTGTGCATCGAAAGCAGAAATGTATCTTCGTTACGTTGCGATGACGAATATAGCTGATTTGTGTCAAGTGAAATGGAATAGATTAGAGTGTATACTAGGTGAAACCGCTGACTGATAGACATATGTGGTGCTTCCCAAAAAGATATGGCCGCGATGACAAATGTCGAGAAGTCACATAAAAGCACTGGGAAACTTGTCAAATACCACCTCGTTTTCTACCTTCATCCACAATAACGGCCATGTCTTATCCTTCTGTAACTCGCGAATACCAGTATACCCAGGTTTGACACACTGCTTGCAAGTTTGAATGCCTCTGATTAACCAGCCCACAGCTCGGTTCCTACAATAACTTAGTCATAAAAGTCGAAAAAGTTGAAAAACCACGCGCAACCGATGTTGTAGTCAAAGTACACGCCGTTTCGTTAAATTACCGCGACCTGATGATTGCAAACAAGACATACCCAGCAGTGTACGCTTTCAGATTGGAGAATCGACACCCACAAAAAGGCTAACTATCATCAGGACCTCCGAGAAGGGATTCGTTCCATGTTCCGATATGGCTGGAGAAGTCGTCGCAGTGGGTGAGGACGTGATGGGGTGGAAAGTAGGCGATAGAGTTTTAGCCAACTTTTCGACGGACCACATTTTCGGGGACACCAATCCGGAGATTCAGAACACCTCTTTAGGAGGGCAGGCAAAGGGTGTTTTAACGGAGTATAGGACGTTCCCCGCTCACGTACGTGCATTCTAGTATCTACAGCCAATGAGTCTGAAGACTGAACTTGTATCATTAGTCCCTTGTCCATATCCCAGGGCACTTGTCATACGAAGAAGCCTCTACCCTTCCGTAAGTCAATAAGCTAGATCACAGTTATTAAATCCTTCATCTTAGTGTACAGATGTGCAGCAGTAACGGCATACAACGCTCTCCTCGGTGGAAGCAAGCCACTCAAAGCAGGAGACCATGTCCTTGTCCAAGGAACAGGTGGTGTGTCCATCTTCGCACTGCAGTTTGCAGTCGCTTCCGGCGCAATTGTCATTGCAACCTCTTCGAGCGACGATAAGTTGGAGCTGGCAGCTAAACTTGGTGCGAAGCACCTTATCAACTACAGGAAGACACCGAATTGGGATGAGGAGGTTAATAAAATCGTGAGTGGCCACTGTTTAAGTATAACCTCTTGATCGTGTTGACATGATATAGACAAATGGCAAGGGAGTCGATCACATCGTTGAAGTTGGCGGAAACGGAACATTGCCAAGGTCGATTAATGCCATCCGAGTTGGAGGCTCAGTCTCCATTGTTGGTGCCGTGTCGAGGGACAAAGGAAGTGATGGGAACTTTGTGTTTTCAATTATTAGAAAGGCTGTTGTCGTCCGTGGAATCTATATAGGTTCTGTTGATCAGTAAGTATTTGTCTTCTTATACGAAGTGAAACTCATCGTGGCTGGGTAATAGATTCCGGTCTATGAACCGGATGATAACTGCGAACCCAGATGTTACACGCCCAGTTGTCGACAAAGTGTTCCCATTCGAGCAAGCTGTGCAGGCGTATGCCCATTTGGAATCCCAGAAACATGTTGGAAATGTTGTGATTAAAGTTTCTGCTTGAAGTTAATTGTACATTAGTTGGAACTTGGAAGAGTTTGGGAGACTCGGTGGGGTAGAAAATTTGAAGCTTGCCTGTGCGTGGTGCCATTGTTAGTCGAAATTCAAATAAATCTTAATATTCAGCTTTCAAGTACCCGGGTGCGATTGGAAGAACGCAGTGTTTACCATGGACCACATTTAAAATAAATGATGCATTTGATGTTCTAAAAATGAGATTGAACGTGTGGAGAATTCCGAATCGTTGAGTTAGTGGGCTGGCTTGCGCGACGCCTTGAACCTGTCAAGAATCGTGATTAGAGTATAACTGAAAGGAAAGAGACAAAAAGAGCTCGTGAGATATAACTAGAATAAGTGGGGTGTATGAGAGAGTGTAGTACTGGTGGACATTGAAATATTGACCCGTAGAGATAATGTCAATGAACTTCATGAAGGGCTCGGTTGGGGCTCGGGATATGGAAGGAACATGATTCAGACTCCGAAGGCTCTGACTGGCCGCTCAAGTCGGCATTTCAAATTTGGCCTCCAGCTATGTCAACTTGCATACGTATACCGTATACGCTCCTCTGCTTCTGCTTTCAGAAGTTCTTTCCTTTACACCACAAACAATTGTTTCCTCCCGAACACTACTTTTTCCATAAATACAGGGATAAGTATATCTAAAATCCTAGAGCGGCAGTATTCTAGATCATAGTGACTGTCAGCCTCAGGTCAGCCTCCAACGTCACTAGACATTGAAAAGTTGACAGCTGAGTTCTTCAATCTAGCTACTTACTACCATAGTCTAAATCTCAATCGTATCTGCCGTGTTAATGATTAAACAATGGGAAATTGAAATGATAACCTCCCTATAGTCCTAGCTGACTTAACACGACAAATACAAGCTGTAACATGTAAAGTGCTGTTTAAGCTATGATTCAATTACTTATGAACATCTCGTTCGAAGTTAAACTCAGGCTCCTTCCACTCGCATCCAGATCAATTTCTAGCAAAAACTCTGATCACGACCTTTCCAACATGTTTCTGGGATTCAAGATGTGCGTACGCCTGAACTGCTTGCTCGAACGGGAAAACTCGGTCGACCACTGGACGCGTTTCTTCTGGATTAGCCGTAATCAAGCGATTCATATCCTGGAACCTGAGTAGCGGAGAATCTCAGTTTTTCGAACATGAAAAGGCCTTAAAACATACTGTGTAAGAGAACCTACGTAGATCCCATGTATAGCAATGGCCTTGCTGATAATTGGAAAGACGACATTCCTGTCGCCAGTTTCGAGGTCTGTCGAAATGGCACCAACAAGTGAAATGGAGCCTCCAACGCGAACGGCGTTAATTGACCGCAAAAGTGTCCTGTCGCCACCGACCTCGACAATGTGATCGACTCCCCTGCCATTTGTCTACACCTTTGGTGAGGTTGTGCCACATTAATTAGTAGCTTGTACGCACAATTTTCTTGACTTCTTCGTCCCAGTTGGGCGTCTTATTGTAGTTAATTAGGTGTTTCGCACCAAGCTTAGCCGCCATCTCTAATTTATTGTCGCTCGATGAAGTTACGATTACGATCGCACCAGAAGCAACAGCGAACTGAAGTGCGAAAATAGATACACCGCCTGTTCCCTGCACAAGAACATATTCTCCTGCCTTCAGAGGGTTGCTAGTGCCAAGGAGAGCATTGTATGCGGTCACGGCTGCGCAACTGGACATGGTGAGTATGAAAGAGCTTCAGCTGCCTTGCATATACTCACGGTAATGTAGAAGCTTCCTCATAGGACAAGTGTTCGGGAATGTGGACGAGGGACTAAGATGGGTCAGATATGGTTATGAGTTTTAGTACTGGCACATACGTGAGCTGGGAACGTCCTGTACTCAGTCAAAACTCCAGGCAACTGAGCTCCCAAAGTCTTCATTGTCCTGGGATTGACGTCTCCGAAGATGTGACCGATCACGAAGTTGGCGCATGCCCTATCTCCTACCTTCCAGTCCTTAACGTCGTCACCCACCGCAACGATCTCTCCAGCTACATCGGAGAGAGGAACGAATCCTTGCTCAGGGAGTCTACATATGTCTTGTATAAAGACTTCTAATTTTGAATTTCAAAGAAAGAACACGTACTCTGTAGGATAGGCCCTTCCCGCGATCATTAAATCACGATATTGCAGCGACACGGCGTGAATCTTAACAAGGACCTCATTTGTGTGTGGCTGCTCGATATTTTTCTCTTTCAGGACTAGATTATTGTAAGAACCAAGCTGCAGGGTGGTTAAAAAAGTTCATGGAGTACGGTGAGTTTTCTGACCTGGGTATACTGGTATTCTCGAGTTACTGATGGATAAGACATAGTGGCTACTACGTGAAGTATGTGATTTATGTCAAAGGACGATAGTGCTTTAAGGTGGTATTTTGAAATTTCAGTTCATTTATGTGAGTTCCCGTCAGAGTGTATCATCGACATTTCCAAAATTCTCCGTTTGACCCGGCATTTCAATGACAAACATAGCTGAAGTCCACTTCAGACGGTCTCAATCATTCTAATTTTCCGGTTTAAAGGAAGCCATATCGGTCAATCCTTGATAATACTCACGCTTCTTGTTGATGCTTAAAACTATGAAGTTCAAGTAAGCAGTCCTTTATTACTCCGAGACAAGGAGGAGCGCTTATTGATCTAGTGCAGCAGTCGATGGTGGAATACAGCTGGTGATTACGAATGCACCACAACTTGCAGAGCATACATTGGTAAGTCACTTGATAATACTTCAATTCTTCTCGTCGATGCTTAACACTTGCTTACGAAATTCAAGTACAATGAAGATCTCGGATCTCTATTACTCCGAGACCAAGAGGAGCGCTTATTGATCTAGTCACTAGTGTAATAGGCAGAGGAATAAAGCGGATGATTACAAATGCACCGCAACTTGCTAGAGCATACACCAGCTCCTTCCACTCGCGTCCGAATCAATTTCAAACAGAAACTCTGATAACAACCTTTCCAACGTGTTTCTGGGATTCAAGATGAGCGAAAGCTTGAAGTGCTCGCTCGAACGGGAATACTTGATCGACCACAGGGCGCGTTGCTTCTGGGTTAGCTGTGATCAAGCGATTCATACCCCGGAACCTGGTTGATGGGAAAAATTAGATCTCGGGCCTTCTGGGCACGATAAGGCATCAAAACATACTGTGTAACAGAACCAATGTAGATCCCACGTATCGCAATGGCCTTGCTGATAATTGGGAAGACGACATTACTATCGCTGTTTTCAAGCTCTTTCGCGATGGTACCAACAAGTGAAATGGAACCTCCAACGCGGACGGCGTTAATCGACCGTAACAATGTCTTGTCGCCACCGACCTCGATAACACGGTCGACCCCCCTGCCATTCGTCTAAATCATCGGTGAATATATCACAGCGTAAGTTAAAGGCTAGCACTTACAATTTTCTTGACTTCTTCGTCCCACTGAGGCGTCTTATTGTAATTAATAAGATGTTTGGCACCAAGTTTAGCTGCCATCTCTAATTTTTTGTCAATCAACGAAGTTATGATTACGATCGCACCAGAAGCAACAGCGAACTGAAGTGCGAAAATAGATGCACCGCCTGTTCCCTGCACAAGAACATAGTCTCCTGCCTTGAGAGGATTGCTAGTAGCTCCAGTTAGAGCATTATATGCTGTCACGGCTGCGCCACTGGACACGGTTAGCCATGGAAGAGCTTCGATTGTCTTGCATCTACTTGCGGCAATGTGGAGGCTTCCTCATAGGACAAATGTTCAGGAATGTGGACAAGGGACTATAGTATGTTGGATATAAATTATTATATGATTATGAACGCCAGGACTGGTACATACGTGAGCTGGGAATGTCCTGTACTCAGTCAAAACTCCAGGTAATTGAATTCCCAAGATTCTCATAATCTTGGGATCGACATCTCCGAAGATGTGACCGATCACGAAGTTGGCGCATACTCTGTCTCCCACCCTCCAGTCCTTAACGTCGTCACCCATCGCGACGATTTCTCCAACCATGTCAGAGCAAGGAACGTATCCTTGTTCAGCGACTCTACATATTTCTTGTGTAAGGACTTCTAATTTCGAATTTCGAAGATACAGTACGTACTCCGTAGGAAAGGTTCCTTTCGAGATCATCAAATCAAGATATTGCAACGATACGGCGTGGACCTTAACGAGGATCTCATTTGCGTGTGGCCGCTCAACCTTTTTCTCTTTCAGGACTAGGTTATTGTACGAGCCAAGCTACGAGTTGAATGGTTAATATGTAACTTTATGCGGCTCGATAATCTTTCAGACCTACGTGTATTGGTACTCCCGAGCTACTGAAGGATGAGACATACTAGTGGCTATTATGTGGATAAAGGCGGATTATGTCAAAGGAGGATAGAGATTTGAGGTGGTGTCTTCAGTCTATTTATGTGAGTTCCTATCGCCTATCATTTTCCTAGTCTCGCTTTGCCATATCTAAGTAGTAAGTGACCGTTTGATAGTATGACAGTACATATTCTTCCTGTTGGTGCATAATAGCTTGAATAACACTTCCGGAAAAAGGTTCGTTGTGGGATAGAATTAAGATATGTCATATAATAGCGTAAATGCGTGCTAATCTTCGTAAGGGCACTTGGCACAGTGGTAGCGCGCATGCTTCGCATCAAGGTGATATGCATGAGGTCGAGAGTTCAATCCTCTCAGTGTCCATTTTGGATGGAAGGAGTGCCTGTTTTTGTCCGGAGTGGAACTAACAGTGTCGTAATTAAACTGCCTGCCCCACTATTAAACTTATCTCGTTAAATGTTGTTATTTTTTGATTCAGCCTTGATAAGTTCTAAATGTGGATGAGAGAACTACTCCGTTCCGTAGGTAATTATTTAAGTATGATTGATACTGTCTCATGGTCTTGCGAATGTATACAAGAACTGAGTGTATGGGAGAAGCAGAGAAGCAAGTCACTTAATCCTATCGTATTGGATAGTTACATTCTCCGAGGGTTTATAATGATGATAAGATTCTTTTAACTCCCTTTTAAACGCGAGCAATCAGGAGCAATCCGATAAGTACTATTCTTCAGTGCCTCACTTGATGTAGTAGGAACTGAACCCTACATAAGCTCACTATCTCCGACTCCCGAGGTGCACATGCGTTCCTTAAGCTCACTCCCGCTCAACCTCGTAAAGCGTTACTGCTACTGTACATTTCCCAGTTTGAGTTGAGCAATTTTAATGCAATATCTGCGTCTTCATTCTAGGTCAGTAGCCACAGCAGACTATTTTTACCTTGATCGCCGTTGAAGCTCACATGTTTAACTCTCTTTCTATATTCAAAATAGAACACATTCTCACTGCATTACTTGTCTCTCCCACCTTTGAAAGCTACACGTAAAGAGCGGATGGCTTCAAGTTAGATCGTATGACTAGTAGTATTCGTTTCGACAAAGCGGCTATGAAGGTTTAATGTTGCGCATTAGATCAAATAATAGCCATCCTCGTACAGTGTTGGTAATATTGGTGGGGCAAGGACTAAGAACGATCATACTCTGAACAGCAATTTGGTGAAGATGGTAATTGAACCATCACACGGTTCGATGCATTATACCAAACTGAACATATGGAACACGCACGTAGCAGATGCTGTAGAATGGAAGTTCCATACTTGTGGTTCACTGATGGAAACTATTATGTGTGAGTCGTGAGTATGCGAGTTGCAACGATGTTCCCTCGCCCTTTCTCTCTCTTTCCTCGTGAAGAAGGAGGTGAGATGGCGTGCTCTGGCAGGAGTAGAGAGGGATTAGCATGTAAAGCTAAAACTTAGCCTTAAAGGCTTGTTCATCATTTCCGATTCATGTGCTTGTTAACAGTGCGGGTATAGAACGATAATTACCTGGAGCTGGTACCTTCATGTTACAAGTCTACTTCACAATCAAATTTTAACAAAGTAAATATGTACGATAAAAACTTATCTGCACCACTGTCATGATGTAAGCTTCCGAGATAAACGCTGGGTAAACGCTTTCATACTGCGCCTAGAATAATAATCAAAGATGCGATAGAAATAAAATAGGGTTCTCTCACATTGTGGACAAGTATCTTCTATGTTTAGTTGCGGTGAGTTCGAAGTAAGTCTTCAGAAGGTTGAAAGCGATCCTTCTGACTATTTAGTGACGCTGCCGATGTATGACATGACATCGTGAGTGCTGGTTCAAATTTGGACGGTCGCCGTCCGCGGCTGTTCAAGGAGCTGTTTTGGCAACGTCGCATACAATACACAGCGCTGAAGCATGCATCGCTATGAAGGGACGATGAAGCGCAATGTGAGAAGGAAACCATGCCGTAAGTAAAACGACTGCGAACGTTAACACGATGCATGGCTTGGGATTAGCTTGGGAATTGCTGCCACCCGTCGGGTTGGGCGGCTTGTGGAAACAAATCCATGCAAGTAGAAATAACCCGGGCACGACAAAAAGTGCAGGACGCCTGCTGGCAGCGGCTAAGGTGAACAGTTGCAATATCACAGCGGATACACATAACTTCATTCTTGCCGTCATCAATGAAAAAATGAAGCGGGAAGGCTCCAACTTGCGACGTTTTCACAGGAATTATAATAGCTAGACCAAGGTTACTAGTGTGGGTAACCCGAACACATAGCATCACTATCGTGGATTTTTAGCAACGTCCATAGAGGAATCCTGTGAGAACTTGGAAAAGTTATAGCTTTTGGAATGAGAGACCTGTAGAAGATTTGGGACAGCCACAGACGACCAGCATTTGATTTTTTGAGACGGTGATGCTGCGATGATGGCTCCGGTTAGAAGCCGAAAAAGAAGCTATCGGCTTTTGGAGTGTGGGCGGGTGATTAATTAGGTAGCCGTGGATAATAGGCCTGAGTAACCGGATTGGATCTTTTCATCTGTTTATTTTCTCCCACACGCCTGTCGCAACTTTGAAACAAAGAATCCCAAGAACCTCAGGTTCAAAGTCCTAGCCTGTCAATTTATTGCGTGAAATATTAACTGCACTCACATTCACAAAGCCAAGAGAAACCACTCAAATACCTTAGCTTGGTCCTGAAAGACTAGAACTTCAGGTGTGTATGTATGTACAAGTCGTTATGTTATTTCACAAAACACATTTTCGCATGCACCGGAGATTGGATCCCGCCGCAATAGTTGCAATATTCGATGACCACGGACCAATATGTTCTCTCTATTTTGCTGATAATGGGCCGAGCATCCGATGATGGTGGGTCCCGTTTCAAGACCTTATGTTATACTCCAGTCTTCTCCCTACACACGTTACATAACTTGTTCACTGCGACAGAGAACACATGAGCGACGGCTTGGCAAAAGAACGGTAGCAGAGGGGACTCATGAATGTGCAATTGTATGTGCGCCTGCTGGCAGTGTTACGCCGCCCAAAGCTGTCAAGAGAAAATGACGCGGGAAAACGTCGATTAGGGATAATCCATTCAACTTGTATGCGCTTCTCCCCACCTCCCTCCTTTATTCAACCTATTTTGGCAAGCACTCTCTCACTCTCTTTGTGCGATGAAATGAAAATGCCGTACATGTGTTCTTCCGCGTGCTGAGCAGTTCTCTTGTGTATTGAGAAACTCCTGACGGAAGCTGGAAATAAAGGTCAGCAGCATCGTGTATCAGTACATATCCGTGTCTGTGCATGCAGGATGTATCTGCATGACCCTGATGAATCATCATACAAGAGATGTATACTCCAAGAAATGAGGTAGACGTAAATACACCGTCGGTGTGAAAATGCATTCATCATGCATATATCCCATTCCTAGGGATAATGAAGGTGAGAGCAGTGAGAGGGGGAACGGAGACAAGGCGAATCTTTCATAAACGTAAAAAACCTGAACGAATTCACATCGCTGTCAAGATGTTCAGTTGAGGTTGGACTGCTGCTGATGATCGTCTCTATCGCAAGGAAGTTCCATCCGATTAGTTGATTTCATTCCAGGGTGTTTACAGCACGCAGAGTATCGCAAGTGCGATGAGAATTTACCTTCCATCGATGTAAGACCTAAGAATAAGTTGTAGGTGGAGTATGGCAGGTATCTCGTTAACCGCCGAGGAACAAAGAAAAAGGTAAAGAAAAGGGTTTTGTCTAACTGAGTATGGACATACATACCTCAAGGCTTGCGGAGACAGAACGTGCGGGAGAAAAAGTACCAGGGCCCAGGGGGACCTACTGACTTTCAATGGGTGGCACAAGCGGACCGTAGTGGAAGTGAACGTGAACATCGACAGCCACAAACAGCGGGAAGAGTGATAGCCTGAACTAGCCGCCCAGTACTCCGTCCGTCGTCATAAGCTCGATCATGATCATGAATCCTCCCACTTTCAAAATACCTGCGAACGGACAAATTGCGGGGGAATATCGCAGGGCATCTGCTAGATAACTATTTTCTACCTAGTGCAAGTGCCAGAAATACCATATCATCTCGCCCAACTGAGGGTATCTACCATCGTGACTCAGATGATTCGACCAAGAAAGAAAATAACTTGAGAGAAAAAGAGCAACAACAAAGATGATATGATATGATTGATTGTCAACGCTGCAGTGCAGCAAGGAAATGGTAATGCCTTCATCGTGTGTACAGGTAGCAAAGGCAAAGGACCGCACTTGTCCCACCAAGACAAGACCGAGTTCCGTGGTCGACGTGGGATTCCGCTATCCCCCATCTGAACTTTGGACAGCTTTCCTGGGTAATTATCAGCTCTGGACCCGAATGTCAGCCTCCCCCCCAGTGGCTGAGCAACTGAGCGTTTGGATCAAGGTGGGGAGTGCTTGGTGCTGGGTGAAATTCCCATGAATGATGAAGGGCGTTCTCACGCGACGCCGTTGCTTCCCATGACACCGTCACACCGACTTGTGTCAATTGGGGCTGGCCCCTGTGTTTCGAACAAAGGCAACCATTGTAGTGGTGTGCGTAAGGAGGTCACCAGCCACCCATTGTCATTTATTTTCCTTGCCTCAAGGTGCGCCAGAAGTTGCGGGTTGGGTAAAATGTCGAACGTGTGTTGATTGAAAATTTTTATATTCAATGCTGCGGTAAGTACGTTCCGTATAGGTAAAGTAAGTAATAAGTAATAATTGATTATAAGCGAGGAAATAAGGTATACTACTACGAGTCGAAAGGGTAGTAATAAAGCAGAAAAGGAAAGAAAAAAGAAATATGCACGATGATAAAAAATGTTGGCTGCTGCGTGAATACTATGGGCAATGATGGGAAATACAAATGCGGGGAGAAACAATTAGTACAAAGCGTAGTATCAAGTCCCAATAGATAGGGTGAGACTTTTCATGAAAGTAATTATGTCTGGCCTGATGGGTCCGCTGTGGGTGATGTCGTTTATGACAACAGAGCAACCAAGCGGAAAACAATGGATGAATAAATGCCCATTGGGAAAATCCGTGTGAAGAAACGTGCATTGGAATGGAACACGAAGATGCGTGGAGCAATGCAACAGAATTTTCGCTGCTAGGCGAAAAAGTATGCGGCGAGGGCTAACCCAGCGCGCGAAAAACACAAGCGGGGAGGAGTAAAATTCTCGGCGACAAGTCTCGCATAATAATTTTGCGGCTGACTTCCTGTCTGAGCGGGTCCTTTTTTCAATTCGGTGTTTACTCGAATTCATACTCCACAGCTACCGAGCAGGCTTCGTTCGCGCCCGCCGCTTTACCGTGTTGGAGCAGAGCTTGTTGAGTACCAAAGGACTTGTCGCATGCAGCGCAGGAGTGTGCGCCAAGGGAAATCATGCTAACGTCGCTCAGCGACGATTGAGACCGCGACCGCTTAGAGGAGTGTGATAACTGGGGGAAAGAGCAAATAGGGGTCAGACGAATGCTCAACGAGGAAAGACGTTTCCTATACTCACGTTATCATCGTGCTCGCTGCTCATTTTCCGCTTGAGTGATGATGGGAGTATGGGTTCTATAGGGGGAGGAGATTAGCCTTTGTGAATTGAAATCAGAATAGGAAACAAGTTGACATACCAGAGAATGAAGCACCCATATGAGCGGAAAAGTTCTCCCGCCATGCCAAAATACGCTTCATGCGCACCGAGTAGGTATCGGAGTTGTACTCGGGTCTGAGAGCAGACGAGTCCTCGCAGTCTTCTTCTTCGTCCGAGGAGCAGTAAGATGTGCAGACTTCTTCCTCCTCTTCGGAAGGGGCAGACTCGGAGTATTCCTCAGAGTAATCACAGGAGGAAGACGAGGAAGCCGAGCTTGATTCGATGGCAGAGCCAATGCGGCGAGGGGGTGGCGAGCACTCGACGAGCTGGATGACTTGGAGAGTATGTGGCTGGCGGAGGTAGAGTTGGTTTGAGCTGATAGGGGAAAGGGGTTGCTTGAGCTCCTGATGTGATTGCTGGTGGTGGTGGTGGTGGATGAAGTCAGAGGAAGAGGCGACGGAGAGGGGCATGCGGATGGTTGTTGACTCGAAGTTGAGCATTGTGGAGGACGGGGAGGAGGGGGGAGGGGACGGTGGCTGGGAGGGGGAGGAGGAGAGGACGAATTTATATTGTTTCGTGCGGTATTGGATGCACGTTAAGTATGATTTGGGTTGGGTTCTAGTCTGGGATGGCATTGGCATAGCCAGCACACAAATTCTGAAAGGGAAGCCAAGATCGATCCAAAAATGAATCTCAGATCAAGAAGCGAGATCCCATCCGTTGCGATTTCCCATGCCTTATTCGGGCGACAATCAAGATCCTTCTTATCGGATTCCATTCTTTCCTTTCTGGGTCTCATTCAAAGGATTTCCCGCTAAGACGCTCTCCTTCTCTCTTTTTCTTTCTCATGGTGCAGATGCTTTCCATTCCCAGCCACACCCCTTCCTTTTCATCGATTTCTCATCCCGGGCGTCACCAACCCCCCGTCCATCTCCTTATATCTCCTTTGTGGGCAATCAACCAGCAATACCACCACTAGCCTCTCTCTTCCGTCCATATGTCTCATTATCACCTAAATTCTCCGTCCAGTCGATAGATACCTAGTACCACGTAGATATATCACACCCTACGTTACAACAAAACACGCTCAGAATCATATGAGACAAATTATACCCATGAGCCCATGAAACAGCCACCCAATCTCAGCCAGCGTGTCTCCAAAACCAAGGGTAATCAAATCACGGACGCATCGGCGCTAGCCAAGCTTCTGCCGCCTCAAACTGCTCAATCAACTCTCGCAGAACTGCCCCCTCCGAATGAAGATGCCGCATCGCACTCAGCGCCTACAATACCCCACAACATGTCAGATATCGTTCTCCAATCCAAAACATATCAACGTACCACATCCCAGAACCTGAACCCGCGCTCAACTTCCAATTTCGGATACTTGACGCCAGGGAATGTCTCCTCGCAGAGCTCGAGTGCCATAGCTTTCGCTTCCTTCACCCCCTCAGCATCGGGATCCCGGACTCGCTGTCCATTGTTGATATGCGTAAGAGCGTCGAGGTACACCTTCGCTAGCACTCCAAATCCGGTGTTAACTTCGCCCTGGAAAGGAAGTGACAGCGTGATGTCCAACAGATCCTCCCGTGCACGCCGGGCGTCGTTCCGGAGCAGCATATTCAGCGTCGTTACCTCCAACAAAGTGCGAAGTGCTCGCGTAAGCGACCGGACGAACGAGTTGAACACTAGCAATTCTCGCGAGAGCGGTGCGGACCACGGCTGCGGCTATTGATGGGAACGGAGCCGCAACAAACATAGGGGAAAAAATAGAAATTGCAAATTCAGTTGATGCACTCTCACACATTATCAATCATACTCACCGAAAAGTTCAACGGAACGATGCTCAGCACCCGCATCACGAGTAACATACATGATTTTTCCTCATCTAGAACGGGGAGTGGCGGAGAACCACCACCACCATCAATAAATAATCATGCTAACCCGTGTGAATGCCCGACAAGAACTCACCGGTGCCAAAACTCGGTCCTCCGCTGAATGCTCGACCAGACCACAAATGGCCATGCATGACACCAGCCCTGACAAGCTCCAGGAAGAGGTATAGCGGATCTTGGAACTTATCATTGACACGGGAATGGTGGATGGCGGTATACATCGCACGCGCCAACGGCGAATGCATGTGCGTATTCAGCAGGAACCTATCCAAAACGGTAACAGCGTGCATCAGCTGCTAAACCCAAATGCAGGAGAACAAAGCAGAAACTCTCTCACCCTCTCAGTTCTAGGAAACGCCAAATAACGTTCGCAACCACCTCATCCTTCTTCTCCAGCGGGGAAGCCGCATTAGCCTTGATCTTCGTACGTTGGGCCAGACGGTCCGAGGCTGTCGCGCCGAGACATAGTGAGAAGTCGATGGTGGCAGACTGAAACGAGCAAGCAATGAAGGATTAACCATTAGCGGATGCTCATTCCCATAGGTAAGAATAGCAAGAAACTCACATTTTGTCTTCTCAGCTCGTCTTCCACAATTTGAGCAGTGACGTTCCATCCCGCAACACGCTCGGCTAGCTGGACCGTCTGTGGCGAGTTGTGCTGCACGGGTTTGGGATGGTGGGATTGAGCTTGGTCAAACCAAAATATCCCGTACACCTTCTTGGTTCCCCAGAAGTTATGGGCAACATTGCTGATGAGAGCGAGAGCAGTGGCCCTCGGTCCGGTCTGTCCGTCCGTAATGACCTCCTTCACAAACCGCCTGTACTCGGTGGTTTCTCCGTTGTCCAATGGTGGATTCTCCATGATTTGTCCGGTGGTCAGCCACACCAATGCCTGCGGGCCCAGGAGGCCCCGGGAGAGGTAAAAGTATATCTCATCCGGAAGCCGATGAGTGAAGATCTCATGAAGGTCGGAAGGGATATCCGCAGCCGTGGGGTGGTGAGCATGGTGGTTGGGGTGACCATGAGTGGCAGGGGCCGTGATTGCCAACGGCAGGGGCTGCACCGTGCCTTCAGATGAGAGGATTAATGAATACTTGATCATAGACCGTGTACGAGCATAGTTTTCAGAGTATTGTACAGTCTTAACCGCGGGATGATCGGCGAAAGCTAGTACGGCTGCATGGCCCGACTTGTAGTACTTCACCATGTCAACCGTGGCTTTGAGTGCCTGCTCATGTAGGGTGGGAGGGAACGGTGGGGAATGGTCGAACCCTACAAGAATTCCAATGTCGAGGAACTGATCCTCTGATACTCCAAACTCGGACAAAAGCGACCGCTTCGAGGTAAATTGGAAGGAAGGATTAGGGGAAATGAGGTCGAGGGACGTGATGAGCTTGTCAACGCCCGGGTATAGCAGTGTATCGCTTGGACCGAAAATTGCATGGATGTAGCTCTTCCCATGACGTTGTAGGTAAATCAGCTAGACAAAATTAAGAAGGTCAGACGAGCAGACGAACGCATGGTAAAACAAATATACCTGGGCCCAAGCAATGTAGGGAGCTACAATGAATTCGACGTTCCTATGCCTGAAGATCCGCAGGACCATCCGCCAGAGGTCCCACTGTTGGAAGCAACTTCGTCCTTCGAAGAGTTTTGTCGCAGCATCCTCCTGTCCACCCTCATACTTGGACCACGCATTGGAGCGATCCCTGCATGCATCCACCTGTTCCACATTTTGAGCTTGCTTCAAACGCTTATTCGGAATGAGCCCCGGGAATACAAACACAGGCTTAATTCGAAGTTTTTCGAGGGCCCTAAGGTCGGCTTCAATGCGTTGCGTGAGCGCTAAAGGGAGACCACCTGTCGCAGCGAGGAGGGGCTCTCTTGAGGGGGGGTTGTCTATTAGTTGCTGCAGATAATATGAAGCATCGATGCCTAGTCGTGAATCAGATAAAACAGAAAGAGGGAGGGTTTGGATATGTTTTCGTTCAAAAAGATAGCCTGGTCAGAAAGACAACCTGTCAGCCTCATGTTGCGAGAAAAAGCTCGAAAAGACGAGGCTCTTGCTGGAGCTTACTTTCAAGATGCTTGATAGGCATTTTGCGGGAATATAAAGGCCGCTGCTCGCTGCTGAAGACGACTGCAAGGCTGGGTTGGGGGGGACGTTGCCAACAGCGACCAGCCGTGTGCAAACAACCTCAACGTTTTGCTTATGTAATAATCTGCGTGCCAAAAATGCGGTGCGGTCTTAGACTTCTGCGCTGCCTTTTCTCATTTTTCACATCTTTCGCCTTCAATGAACACAGGCTTGCGGGCTCTTCACTCATCTTTTCAGAATACCAACATACCTGATCACTGGCACACTCAACTCCAAGTCATGCTGTGTACAATTTACTCCGGGAAATGATGCCAATATAAACATACAGCCAGATTGACACGCAAGTCGCGGAGGGAACCCACACATGCTCATTTGCGAATGATCTAAACAAAAATATCGCCACTAAATCTGACTTGTTCGTATTCTTGTAAACTTTAACGTCCTATGGAAATGAGTGGAACTTCTGCCCTTCTGGCTTGATGTCTCACTTGATTCCAAGCCGCCTCCAGCCACAAATCAGTGGGTCCATCACGCCTACCGCAACGTTCCTGCGCCATCATCATTGCGCTTGACACCAGTCCTATTTTGTTGTCATCCGATAAAAACTGAATTACGGTATGGACGCATGCTAATTCCATTAGGGGCGCCTGGCCGTTTAACGCAGGTCTCGAACGCTCAAAGCAACAACTACTTCTCCCATCCATTCCTATTGAGGCCAGTGACTTTCCCACTCTCCCTTGCGTCTCTTTCCTTTTTCATGCGGGGCGATGTATTCTGCGCCTGCAGGCTCGGTCCCACGGGGAGGATGATACTACTCTGGTATGTACTTGACATGGAACCCATCTTTCCTGCCTTGAATGTCGGACATAAGACCCACATTGACCGTTAAGTCGGTAAGTTATTCCAGCCCTTGTCTTCCCTAAGCTCTTGTAGCCTTTCTCGCAGCCAAAATGACCATGATAAGCTTGATAACCCAGTTTGGTGTGAGATCCTTTCTCGCTTCGATGCAGGATTTGAACTTCGTGGCAGTAAGGCAAGTCCAACAATTTAAATGACTACCGTCAGGTGATCTTGGACTTACTTACGTGCCGCGCGCAGTGGGGGCGCGCAGTAATATTGTTTCAATTGAAATCGGAGGCACGTTCCATGACAAAGTCACAACAAATGTCAGCGCATGTCATGCTCAGGCATTTTTACGATATACCCTATGAGACCCTATGTCCAGTGACCGGTATTCTAAATCAGACGGTGGGAGAGCAGTATCTCGTACTCGTCGATTCGGATGCTACGTCGACAGCTTACACCCGGTGAATAACTTTAGGTCTCTGTTGCGACGTTTTGCCGTCCGCTCGTTCTCTGTGAATAATCTTCGTATAATGTTCACCGTCTTCTCAAGAGACCGTATCCCGATATACATTTATAATGCTTCCCTGGGGTTGATGTTCCTACAGTGGTCGTCTATTCCACGCAGCTGCCAATTGCGGCTTTTCGTCGGTCTCTTGGCCTGAAATCTAGAAGCCAGCCCTTGACTAGATTTATCGCAGCCCGGAACATAGTTCGATATCACCTACTCCCACAGCTGCCTGTAAATACTCGACCCACACAACTCAAGAACAAGTCGTGAGTGAATTTTCTGGCCCGGGGTGCGTGCTGCGACGCCAAGACCTTGTTCGATACCATGGAAGGAAAGTGCATAGACTCTATAATTATCCCATTCTTGGCGACATGACCAACTGAACATGACGAGTTGGTAGATCAATCAAATCATAGGTTCGACTACTGCCGAGTATTCAGTAATCCCAACTGAGACAAGAAGCCTGGATAGACAAACGAAGTCACATGCGACTTCTTAACTTTGTTGGGCATCACAACGTTTATTCTTGATCCGGCTATTTTGCGTATCCGGGTTTGGTTGCGGTGCGCCTCGATTCTTTGGTAGGCCTCACTCGTCCATAGGCCAATTTCTCGAGGGCGCCACGTTGATATTGTCGATCTTTACTGGTCACCAGGTTAGCTGATCCTGGAGCACCCACAGCACTCGCATCTTTCTACGAAATATGGTCAACCCACGATGGGCCGCAAGCATATGGGATCGTTACTAAGAGATACCCACCAGCGTATGTTATCTTGTGAGCGCAGGAGGTATTCCAGTAGGCTTTGCCAAGCCCGTTTTCAAACCCCCAAGGGTATTTCTTGCACAGCAAAGTCGACCCTTTGGAGGGTGGACACTTTTGGAGAACATGGCCCTGCAAGAACAAATGATATCTTTGCGGGTTCTCTATTTCTTTCCACCTTTGTGGGTTACTTTGATTATGATCGATCGAAAGATCCCTCTATGCTAGGGATGACTAGGGTATGGTCAGTGGCTGCAGAATTAATTATGATTCCGTTAACACCATCGTTCTAGTGCGGAAATAATAAGACTTTGCGGATATTATGCCGGCTACTGCAAGTTCCTTCAAAGTTTGTATTACAAACAGTCCCCATTACGATCTCTTCAGGCTTGACCTCGTGGCTTAAAGGAGATATATTTCTATTGACTATACTCGATGAAGGAATCCCTCCATATTATAATCAAGATGGGATCCAAACCAAGATCACATTTTAATCTCCCACGAGGAGCAGCAAGTAGGTCGTTTACACTGAAGTCAGCGCCATGGTTGCCATAACACAGGATTTCTATCACTTCGGATTCCGCCCCGTGATCTCACGCGCTGAATCCCTCTGACAAATATGTCATGATATGTTTAATTCGCACGTGAAGGTGAGTATTGGTGCCGTACCGATGCGACCGCAGTATTGAAAATGAAGAAAAATATTAGTGATATCAACTCTTCTCGAACGGCAAAATTACTTACTCAAGCAAGGACTTGAAACTTGTGGAGAAGGGCTTCATAAACATTGTGTCAAATGGATATACAGCCTTCGCTCATGCTCTTTTTCCGATCCAGCGCGCGAGGAAGTACGACCTCCAAATTGCATATCAACGCTTTAGTGGGGTACGATGGGAAAATATACTTGTGAACCACGTTTAGCGAAGGTCGAGGTACTCCAGCGATGGTTCTTTACCGAGCGAACTGACGGTGACAATGTCAAATGTGTATTCACCCCAGATGCATAATCATTCCATATAAAGTGCTCATTGGATTAAGCTGGATAGTGGTACGCTGATCGCGTTGAACTTGAATTGGGGCACCTCTGGTTTGTGCATACCGATACCACGGTGTAATTTACTAGAGTGCGAGTTTCAAAGATATCTCAAAATGGTGCGGGAGGCCAAGCGCACACCGTGTCTGACTACGGGAGACTTACATAAAACAGGGCAGTGAATTGGTCTGCACATATGCTATGGAGCTAGGAAGCCCACAGGAACACAAGGATGCCCACCAACCAATCTTATCTTCGATGTGGATTTCAATCGCGATGAAGGCCACCGGAACTTGACATTGGAAAAATATCGTGGTGGCATATAATGCATAAGGAATTGAAAAGAATCCGACATAGCGGTAGTCATTGACAGGATGAAGGATGTTTTATAAGAGAAGGTCTGGAATGCACTAAGCACCTCCCAAGCCTGTACTCACTGTCCAGCTGAGCATCTACAAGCAGTTATCCCCGCATTTACGCCCAGGCGGATCGACGAACATCTGCTTTCCCCAGACATTGCAAACCACTAGCACAAGCCAAGAAGTTGCCAAACCAATCCCCCTGGAATATGTGGACATTTTGCGCCTTTAATTTTCTCTGTAGACATTCGTATCTTTGAGATTACACGCACCATAATAAAATTACATGTCAAAATATATTCAGGGCGTGATAAGCCCGATTGAAACATGGCAAAGGTACAGCGGGTATGTCGCCCTCTTTCCTCGCACGAGGCCACTATCGCGCGGGACCGAAAGTACTAAGCTATATTGTCGCACCCCAAAATCAAAAGTTATTCTGACAAGAACACTGGATTAGAATTGGAATCATATATGTACAACGTTGGCTCTCATACATATTTGGATTCGGGGGGGATCCTTGTGAGCCTAGCGCCTACAGGTAATCATATCAAGCATCCAAGAGCCAAAAGGGTGTGTATTCACGATCGAGTGATCAGGTGGAATGGACATTTGTCCAAAATGATGCGGAGAATAAGCAAAAACGCATCTGTTCCTGATCGAAACCTTCCTGAGGACGGGATCGGGGTCGGCCAATGTAAGGAGGCGCTGGCTGCGAGGGATCAAAGTCAGGGAAGAAGAGCGGAAGCGGGACCAAACACGCGATACATAGCCCGCACAGGGCGGGATCACTCCGCCTAAGGAAAAATGACTTAGTTCAGTGACATGTCTCAACCATGAGACGTAGTCTCCACCATTTTCAAGGTCGTAATGCGCCACCGGATGTAAATATGACGTGCGGGTAACGATGTCTCCTGCTTCAATGTCAGTAGCAAAAATAGGTTCTTATTTTATGAAGAGAGTTAAGTCAAGAACAAGTCAAGATGGGCGCTCGACTGTTTCTTCAAATGGTGAAATGGTGATATGCGGTCTTGATAGACTACATTTAGAGTCTCTAACCCTATGTTGAAGTATGGATTTAGAAGCTATTGCCCACTGCTTTATTGTATGGTGCGCTCTATAATATTATTGGGTCAATCGCCGATTAACATTGACATATATAGATAAACTGAATGAGAGGATAAGCAGGAGAATGGAACGTAGCAGGTATAACCATCTGGGGTGGCTGAAGTTACGACTTCATTGATTACCGGACCACTGAGCCCGGTATTCCACGTTGCGGAATGTATTGTCAAGAAGAAGAGAAGTATGTTCTGAACCTACACAACAGAGCACGTTACAAAGCCCTATAATACCGGTGGTTAACGTAAGTCATTTGACTTGAACACCGGGATGGTTTTTAGACGTGAGAAAGACATGCCTTAAGTAGAGCAACCATCGACTTTCGATCATCGCTGTCCTATCCAGCAGTTGGAAGGGAAGAAATGCGCTACAAGCATTGTCGTGGACGAAAAGGTGGGTGAACAAAGAGTCAAATGTTTCCGAATCCCAGCACAAACTACGCAGACATTTAATTTGTCTACCCCATAATGCGGTAACAAATGAAACCCTGGCGATTGAAGTCAGATAAACATGCTGGGGATTTTTCCGATAATACCTCAGTTACAGGATGTAGTCGCATATTATCTAAATGAATCCGCGAATTCTTTGGAATGCTGGACCCTGGGGCATTCTACAGAACGCAGGGAGACAACCACTTTAGTTAATGGTGTAGATAACGTGGTCAGTCACCATCGATGAGTGCTCCAACTGCGTGGGGATTGGAAAAGGGTACGGTTGAACCAACCGTTCGGAAATTCTTTGAATATCTCACTCACCTAGCATTTAGCCCTCTTGCACCCTGTTTCACTAATTTGGAATTGCATAGCGGGAGTCTGAAGCTTGATTAAACGGAAGAATATCACGTGGAGAACTAGAACCCGATGGTATGCACCATGTCGAAGAGTGCTCGTGAGCATAGTAGAATTGTCGGAACTTGAGATAATCATTTAGGACACGACTACAGCCATTCGGGAGTTGAACGAGTCATAATGGTGTGGATTATCCATTTTCTCCGATGGCACCAGCAGAACGGGCAGTGAATAGCAGAATAAAACATCCCGAGAGGTATCGCGCCATAGTAAATTCAATAGAAAAAGGGCAGTGCCATGAGATAGTGACTACTGTCGGTCCGCCGACCAGGTAGGGGGAGGTATGTGACCCTCCCAGTATACTGGGTTGAGGCATGTTGATGCACACCAACAAGGGCGGTTAGACTGATGGTTTCACAACGGAACCACGGATAATCCTGTGGAACGAATTCACTGTTACAACCACCTACGTACAAGGTCATTACCACACTGTCATCACACACGACTGTCGGACAACACACTGTTACCTCAATCAGTTGAGGCTGCGTTGGGCGCATGACGGCAAAGGAGCATCATCACTGTTAACAATGACCACCTACAAAATCATGTGCCCTACCGTTTGGTACCCTCCCTCACGCCCAGTGAAAACCGTGGGTTCAGACCCACTCAAAACGAAACAACGGATGATGAAGGTGAGATCAGTGCATCCACTCGCCCCGAACCCTATTATCTAAAAATAAAATGGTCAGGCTAGTCGTGATTGTGTGAACGAAATTTGTCACCCAAATGGTTAGGCTGCAAGAATTTCACGTCGGATGCTCGATACGAGTCCCGAATTTCGAGATTTCTCCGACATTAATTTCACATCAGTAGTGATTTTCGCAGGAGTGGCTGCAAGAATAACGCTATCAACCGTTATCGTGAAAGAAGACGCAGCTGAAACATGGCAAAGTTTGTAGATGTGGGGGTGGGGTGAAACCGTGACCTGTTGCTAATTCCCATATCATTACTTTTTATTTTTATTGACGGCCGTAAGATTCTAGTGCAAAATCGATGGCGACAGTATCCTTAAGATAGTTTAGCGGGATCGTTTCCCACTGCGTGTTCTTCCACAGCTATAATCTTAGAATAAAGACTAATTGACTCCTGTAATAGCAATTGTTCTCACTATCAGCGCAGTTATAGTTGCGCAGGCGACAACAGGTAGAAAACTTACGGGACGGGGAAACCGGGTGATTATCTAAGTTCAACGAGTATAAAAACTGTTGTCAAAAGATTCTATCGACTTGTAAGTATAGATACTTATTTCCCATAATGAACGAACTGCGCACCTTGTACCACAGCAACCCCACGATACCCCATTCACTGATATGGGTGCCACTGCACAACACGAGTTAGTACTTAGGAGACCAGAATAAAAAAATCCGGCTTCACATTCTCTTGGTGAGAGAGTAACACTGCCATGATCAACAGCACGAAGTCCTTCCAAAACGCGTGTTCAAGTAGCGTGAGCAAGTCGGAGCGGATCCACCGAGAGCTCCTGACACGGTTTCCCAACTTGGGATTTCGAAGGGAGGTTTCGATTCTGGCAAGTTGAGGTATAGCATCGATTCACTGCGATGTTCCCATCCATTAGGAGGATATAATGAACTCCTTCCTTCCTAAGGCGATGAATGCTGATAACAACACGTTCGTTGGGATGATTCTACTGCATTTCTGGTGAGAAAGGCCAGTATTATTAGAAGCGATAACAGACAGATTATGTCCGGGATTCTAGCTCCGGTATTCCGAATTTGCGGTCATACTTGTGATATTTGAACTATCAGACTACAACGGAGGGTGCTGTGGGCTAGAATCTTGGGTACACGCCAGGATAGACAACTGGATAACCAAACGTATTGTTAGATTTTCTCATGGACTCGCCAACGCATTCACCATAGCCGACTTTCATATGCAAGCAGTAGGTCCGACATCTCACAGCCCATCATACCTGGCGTCACAGGAGTAATCAAGGCATTAACTCTGGAAAATGCAATGTAATAATAGAACGAACGAAGAAGTAAAAAACAGTTTGCGTACTCCACGTCATAAAATTTTCAAAATTCCATTATCACCGGTGCAGTGATTCTTATTCGGATTTCAGAATCCATTCAAGTCCAAGCGCTAGGATTTTCTCAGGATGGTCTTCATGAGAACTTGGAGCTCGATACTTAGCGCTTGTATGGATGTTACACTGAACAGCTTGTATAGTAGCATCTGTCGAAGAAGGTGTCGAGTTCTTCATATCTTTCTCGGTAAGAAAGATTCGAGAGAGTTCTTCTTGGGGTCGACATGAGAAAAATATATCATATATGCGCTCATTCATGGTGCTCTGTCAAATAACATTATGGTACGGCAAGTCGGTGGCACCTAATGGCTCAAACCTGTAATAGAAGACTCCAAATCGTATTGAGATTCTCTTGGATATCTGCGTGGGGTGGCTTGTCAATTACCATTGTACAAAATCAGTGGCACCCACAATCGGCGAAGAAAATGTCCAGTTCTTGCTTGGCAAGAAATTTCGATAGACGTCGTTTATTTCTTCTTGAGGGTGACATGAGAAAATATATCATATATGCGCTCATCCGTGGTGTTCTTGTCAATTAACGTTATGGTACGCTACGTCGGTACTACCAATAACTGGGATGAGCAAGCGACAACTCATGTGTTATCAAACGTGTACGGGTTGGATGTTGCGCGAAGCCTCCCTTGTCAATTTACACTTTCCGTGAGTTCGGCGGCACCTGTTGTTGAATCATGCCTGCATGGAAGACCTAACACCCGTCAAAACGCGTTTCAACAAACCTGAAGGCCGAAGACTAAAGTTCCCAGCTGTTTCCCAGCGAGTGGCATGCACGGAGCGGAAATCCGCAACAGAGGCCAAACTTCGGCGTTGATCGAGTCTCCGTCGAGTACTTAACCCCACTCTCGTAATACCATTCTACGGGTGAGCCTTCAATATATTCCATGAAGCTAACAACATTCAAGGATTAGCAGATTGTGTGAACCACCAAAAAAAGCTCACGGGAAGGTTAAAAGTCTTCTCTCTCGCTTGAACGGAGACACGGAAGGCCAGCAGGCAAGTTTCAGGATAAGGTAATTATCGTACTTCACACTGACTCCTATACGGCTGCGGTGCGTGTAAACGAATATCAAAAGCACAATAGACTGTGATAAGGAACGAAAATATCAAAAAGACACGGTGGCGGCGATGTTACGCCCACAGAAGTTGAAGGAGACAAAGGACACAGTTGCAACCTTGCGCGCGCCTCAGGACCGTATGCTGTGAGAACAACAGAGACGCGTGGCATGGTTCTCACGGGCACATGTCATTTCAAATCTCCAAGGGGCGCTACTACAGCCGCTATGATTCCTCTCAGTTTTGTTGGCGCAACGTCGCCGTCGTGTCTTCGGATTCAAATGCATCGGATGATTTTGAAGTACGATTTCATGCAGTGTAAGGGTCATCGTGATAGTGAAAGTACCGCTACGCTTATGCGTTCCCGTCTAACGCGCTTGAATCACCGAGGCGAGGTGCTGGAGATTTTACAACGCCCATGGGTATACATAATGCTCACGGAATCTTTTCTTTATTGTTCCTTTTCGGAGAAAAGAAGGTATATTAACGTGGCAGTGCAGAGCGGCTAATGCACTGAGCGCCTTCTCGGAAATCTCGGTGTTGTACATAGCAAGCAAGCAGAAAGATTCCAAAAAACAAAATCTATAACCCCAAAACAAAGTCCAGAAAAGAGTATACAACATAAAACCTATACTAATATGTATGTTCCACAATCTTCTTGCGCAGCGAGAGAAGAAGCAATTGTAGGTGAAAAAAAGTAGATAGAAAGCCAGACAATCTACATGAAGACAAGGTCTACACCAACAAAAAAAAGATCTAAGAAATGATAATTTAGAGTAAAAAAGCGTAGTTTATATGCTATGCTATGCTAAAATACGTATGCATGTAATCCGTGTAAACCATCCAGAGTCATGTCATGTCGAGCAAAGCGAGACGTGTAGAGATGTGTAATGGTGTGAGTTGGAAAAAAAAAAAGAAAATAGATAAAAAAGAATAAGAGGATGAGTAGAAATGAAGAGGGGGAGCGCAAATAAACGAAACATAAACTATAATAGTAATAGTACAAACCAAGAAAACGAAGTGAAAAAAAAACTCCCCACCCGTACCGGCAAACAACAATACCGACCGCACGTCGTACGACAGCCAACATCCATCTCGCTTATCCTGTCCTGTTAGACACGACGCCTCTCGCCTCTCGGGCCCGCACAATCTCCACCCTATAACATCCCCTGCAAAATCACTTCTGGCTCCTTCCACGCCAGTATTCAATGAAGCCACAGGAACACACAGTAGCATCTTCTAGCCCACCCTCCGTTCAGAGCCTAGGCAAAGACTACGCAGAAGGAACCAAAACAGGACTCCCTCCCGTGCCCTTAGCACACTTCCTAAACTGCGGCGAACACCCTCCCGCTCCACTACCTGACACACTCGACGACGACGTCGGCACAGGAATCGGCATCGGCATCGCACTGGATCTTGGAGGCTGAGTCCTACCCACTGGGGTACGCGGCGACGTAGGCGAAGGCGGATGTGTCGATTTGGGGGTGGTAGGTGAAAATGGGCGCATTCGCGTTGGAGAAGCAGGTTGAGCACGTTTGAATCGTACAGGTGCATGAAGGGCCATTGTTGATGACGAAGGTGAAGAGGGTGGTGTGCTCCTTCTCTCTTGCTGAGGAGAAGAAAGAGGCGGTTCGCGCCTCGACAAGCTAGGATGTAAAACGGGACTACGTCCAGCAGGAGGCGTATCCCCCTCCCCTTCCTCCTCATCAATCTCAATCTCAATATCATTAACCACAATCACATTCTTCCTCTTCCTCCCCTCCTTGTCCTTCTTCCCCTCACCAAGCACAAGCGGCGAAGGAGGCGCCAAAAGCGGACTAGGCACAGCCTCCAGCCTCCCCCTTCCTTTCAAATTCTCCCTCTCCCTCTCCCTTTTCATCAAAAACTGACTCTGATAATGGTACACCCCATCCTCATCATCAGTCCCCGAACACGAGCTCGAACTCGAGAAATATCCCTCCGGATTCCGCTTGAGCCTCCTCGTCGGGGGTGGAAGCTGGAAGAACGGGGGCTCCGGACTCGGGCTCGTCGAGCTCGGTCCCGAAATCGGCGACGAGTTGACCGAAGCATTGGTCAATGAAGGCGTAGGAGGCTGAGACGGATCCGTCTCCGTCTCCGTATCAACATCCTCGCCGATCTCATCAGCCACCTCCGATACCGGTACATCCAAAAGCGGAACGAATGAGAATTTTGGTTTTTCCCTCTGCTGAGGGGGCTGTGCGCGTGGCAGATGCGGGAGATAGGATGTAGGTGTGGATGGGATGATATATGTCGGTGGGGGAGGGGGTGTCCAGCGTGTGAGGTTGGGTTTGTGTGGTAGTGGGGTACGTTTCCATGTTGGTATGAATGGTTGATCCGGGGGTTGTGTGGGGGATTTCGGGGGTGATGTACATATTGAATTCGAAGATGAAGACGGAGGGAAATGGGTAGAAAAAGCGCTCCGGGGCGGGGAATGGGATGCGCCCCAGGGAATGTACTCCTTCACTGGAGCTGAAGCTGGAGCATTCATCATCGGCGTAGGTGTAGGACACTCCTGGGGCAACAAGGGCAAAAGACCAATAGGCACGGTCCTGAGATACCTCGAAGGCGGTTTACCAGAAATAGGATCCGGCGGCTGGTCCGCTATAGGAAGAGAACGCTGGATTTCCTTCAGCTCCAGGAGGTCCCTGTGATATTTGTGATTAGTGTGAGGTCATGTGGGAAGACAGAGGTAGGGAAGGAGGAGAATGTGGGGTTGGGAGTGAGAGCATGGCATTCATCACCAAACATCCAATGAATCACCGAAAGAACACCGCAGTGCAAGGATCGCAGCTAACGGGAGCAGCACAACCCTGCACACGACCCAAAAACGATGAACGGAATACAAATGGACTCACTGATAGGAGAGTTTTCTAGCGGGTTCGGTGGGAGTGCGATCCCACTCGTCTGCAGTAAAGACCTGCTGGCAGACTTGCTCCTCGAAGCACACGCTGAGTGTTCTACGGAAGGGGGGTCGCTGACCGGGGGATTTGAGGCAGCCTTTCATGATTGTAGTTGGTAGTCGTGGTCGCTAGATGGGAATGGTACTTGGGATGGTTGTGGTTGTTGTGTAGAGTGGCCAGTGCAGCGAGGGAAGGAAAAGGGATTCGGGTGGACTCTAGACTCGTTCTCGTCTCGGCAGATAATAGGATTCGTCCCAGTCGTGTCGTAAGTAGAAGGCGGGGATGGGCTGGACTATAGCATAGTATTAGGGAATAAAGCAAGAGCGAGGAGGAGAAGAGGAGGGATAGGGAGAGGAAGTGGAAGTGGAAGAGGAGAGGGAGAGGTCGGACTGAAAATTAAAAGGGGGTGACTGCTAAAACACTGCAGCAACTGAACAAAACAGGGTCTTCTCGGCGCTCCGGTCTATTCCGCCACTTTCTTCCGTTGCACTCCGCCCGGACCTGCTCAAGGACGTCATACCCTCTTCTCTTCGCTCTCATTCAATGCATTCCTCAGTCCTCTCGCCATCCCATCCCTTCATCCACAGCGCATCCTCACAGAAATCCAGAATAATGGCATTCTACTGCATACCGATCAAAACACCAATCTCACGTGAAACTAACCACGCCTTCCACATCCGGTCCACCCACCGCTTTTTCTGACTCGTTTTCGATAAACGGGGTAGATATTATATACTGTTTACACATACGTAACGCGGATACAATGTTATCCAATTTCCAAGACATTTTGTGTCGCGCACACTTTGCACCTGACTGCATAAAGGCACAGTGGCAGCGAGCTAAACCGCAGAAAGCCAATGCCCAAGACTTATCTTTGCACTCCGGCGCGTGATTAACATATGGAGCACCCTCTCTCCGTCCACCTTCCTCGCGGGAACACACTGAACTAAAAAGGCAAACCTCGTTGCCCCCCTCCCTCCCATACCACCTAAAATTTTTCAAAGGATATGTTTAGCATCCTCGCTCCACCCGCCATGTCATACGATTTTCAAACTTAAAGAAAAAAACAACAAATCACCGGGATCAAATAGAATTAAAAACACACGACACATAAACTACGCAATGCGATTCGCTGCCGTGTTACAGCCGAATGTTTCATCCCTTTCTCTGCACAGATACGCCGAAACGTGATCACTCACTCCGACTCTCTTCCTCCTATTCGTTCTTGCACACAGGCGGTTCTCACGCGGCTTAATTTCGCACTTCACTCAATATACATTCACAATTCACATATTTCGTTTCGGCAGCTAGTTAGTACATACTACAAAGGGTGCCATGGGGAAATGTGGCGACGTACAGCATAATTCACTCTACACCAGAAGCGCAATAAGAGGGGGGGTTCTTATTTCGATAGCGAATTACTCCTATCATATTCAACATTCTTCTAGCATTGCAATGGCGCTGATCAAGTACCCAAGCCCTCCAATTCCAAACCCAAACGCCCGCTCACCCCAATCCCCACTGGAATGCCCAAGTTTCTCAGTGGAGGTGTCACTTTGGCACCACCACCGTCCAGCAATAGATTTAGTGTGGGAACGCTATACGGATCTCGAGCTGCATGAGGAACGCGAGGCGCGGTCACCTGCCTTCTGAATCTTGTAACTTACTTGGGTTTTAAGTAACGTCTGGGCTGGCCGCTGGACGTAAGTTGGTTGCAGTGGGCGTTACACGGCGCGTGTCTCGGAATGGATATAAATGAGCTTGAAGTATACTTATATGATGATGAGGTCGGGGCTCGACGCATCAGGCCTCAGGTGCCACTATGCCAGTATTCTATTTCGTAACGGCCTAGCCTGGGCGGGCGCACTATCAACTTCAAAATACATTTTCGTACGAGTCCTTGAACCACGCTTTGCGTCTAAAAGAGTTGTATACGCACTGATACATGTCAGAGGAAGGGATCGCCAAGGCACCCAGCCTACTGCCTGGTAAGTATCTATCCGCGACACCGTTCATCCATCCTTGCATTCACGATTCATTCTATACCCTATTATCTAGGAACGTTAGAGAACTTGAAGGTACTTCATTTCATTGTCATTGGACCCAGGCATAATTAATATGTATCATACTCGTTGCAATGAAGCAAATGATACGCGCCAAGTCTTTAGTGGTACTACACCGCCATTGTCGGGTGCCTCTCTCTAGAGTCTGGGGAACCTTCACTCGCAATTCCAAGACAAGGCACTTCATTTCCTGATACTCAATCACTGGCCCCACGGGGGACCCACTCGCAACCTACCTCCGAATCCTAATCCCTCGTCCGATCGGCGACCGTCGCCCGTTCAGTATGGCACGGGAGATCATCGTGTCTATATATAACCCTTCTCACATCTGCCCGTCTGGAACAAGTTATTTTTACACCTGTGTCTTTCCGGTAATTCCAACGCTAAGAACGGATTTTCATAGCAGACACACACGCGGGCAATAGGAGAATCTCAAACTCCGCGTAATGTAATTTTTTCAGTATCTAATTTGGTTATCTGATAACCCAGTGCTACATTGCTCACTGGGGGTACACTGGGAACCTTCATTCATCTTCTATACTTACATTTTTTCACCGACCACGTTTTTTTCACTAGTTGTTCCTCCGAAAGCGGTCGGATCCATTCGTCTGTCCGTTATCAATGGACCAACTAAGTTATATTTACGATGATATTGAAAATTCTAGTTCAACTCGTGTCTGGAACCTTTTGTTTGTAGGGTGGGAGGATAGAGATGCTTATAGGCGGTTGGGATTTCAGTGAGGATTTTAGGTGGTGGTTCGCTGTATGATTGCGATTGCAGATTTTTTTGGCTCTAACTCCGTACGTCTGTTCGTGTTTCGAGCTTTGATTAAGTAGGAAGAATGAAGGAAATTGCTGCGCTGTACTTGAACAATGTTGGGATCATGCCAGTTAATTTGCTATGAGACACGATAATGATCATTAATGCTATACTATTTTTATGCTATTTTTAAAACGTGATAGAGTGGGAGGATTAGAGACGTTTATAATGTACAGTTAATTTGCTGAGAGACAAGGTGCGATGGCGGCATAATCTAATCGATCTATTTTAATGCTAGTCGTGTCTGGAACTGTAGAATGGGATTAATAACGACCTTGTACGTTCAAGGGATTCGAAGGGGATTCGTTGTTGACTCGTTCTGAGAAAATGACCTCATTAACTATGGCAAATGCTCGCATGGGATATTTATATCGTGTCTGGGAAGTCAGTATCAAGCCTTAAAATAAAGGCAGTGAAGCAATTAATGTTGAAGAAGTTAAATCATAGTATGACACTTATAGTCTGATGCTGTTGATCTATCGTACAACTGTCCTCAATGACAGCATGCTCATGTTTAAATCCTCTTCGTTCTTTACAGGAGTAAGTGAACTTTCTATTGTGTATGGGAAAGAACGATATGCAGCCGAAATGGTCGAGTTCCGGTGGGACAGCAGTGACTTCATCTATGAGCACTCTGGCAAGCTAACATATTTATATCATGCCGTAGGAGTTGAGCAGTATCCGACAGCAGTGCTTAAAATAACAATAGAAGTAGAACCAGCCTCTCAAAGATATTACACTTGCCCTCCCGGCGCTCTCACGTTTTATTCGCTCTATAGGTTCAGATGACTCGCGATTTCTTCGCTCCAAGTCTTCAGGAGGCCTCATATGACTGTCGAAATGTTTGGATGCCGATAGGATTTCATCTCTGAGCTTTCCAATATAAGTATTCTCAGCATATTTATATTGTGCCGCAGGAGGTGAGTACGTATTTAACAAGACTAAAAATATTACGATAATCCGAGAAGTAAGCCAACCTCCCGATGCTATTCTACTTGCCACATTCAACTTTCAGCACTCTCACGATTTCTTCGCTCTACGAGTTCAGATGACTTGCAGTCCGAGTGCCTCGACACGTCCATGAGGGCAGAATAGACAAATGGACTGTGGGATTATCGATCTAAAGCGAAATGACTTCATATATGCCGACCATCATCGTGACGCCAACTTGAACAGGTATCCCAATACCTATTTTTAACTCCCTGGTTCTCGATGGTAAGATGAATTCGGTTTAGAGTAAGGCTTAAAATAAGATACTTGCTGCCGAGAAGATAAAGAACTGATAAAGATTTCATAGATACATGTATGAATTCATTGTAGTGGAGTGGGCGTGTACACTATCGTCCTAAATCAAGGACTAAGTTCGCTTTACGAATGACTAGCGATGGCTTATATATCCATCATTGAAAGTGCCTGCACAAGAGATAAATTTCGGAACTAAGTACCTGGCTTCCGAGGAAAGCACGTATTGAAATGCTTTTACACTACATCAATTCAATCGTCGCTCGGAATGCTGCACTGTCAGATTGAGGCTCCTTCCATCCATTTCAGAAAACTGGCTCGTGAAATAAGATACGAGACTATACAAATTAATGAAGATGTTCTCATGTCAATTCTCAGGAGCTTCAACTCGGAGTCGACCAATGTGCGTTTTTTTCCAATGCATTCTCCTCGGTATCATGAAACTTCATGAAGTACACCTCGGAGTCCCATACTGGACTTAAAAAACTATTCTTGGTATTCGAAAAGCTCGAAAATAAGTCCGGAGCTATACTAGGAAAACCAGTGCTTTCCCAGGCCTATTTCAGGTGCGGCGTGCATTTGCTTTACCTATCTATCCACCTCGGCACCTTCTTTGCTGCAAGTGTATGGACTACACAGGCATAAGCGATTCTAAAGCTATAATTGGTGCTGAACGGCTTAAGACAAGGTATCCGACTGTATGAATTAATAATAATGTTCTCATAGGTGTGGTACACATCATGTTTCATCTCAGGAGGCATGCCCAATCAACCGTACTTTTTTATTCAACCGAAGTACATATCCTCCCCGATGGTCTTCGCTACAATTCGAATTCCATGGAGTGTACCGGAGTGTATAAATTGATAGAGGCATTCTCATGGCCCTCTCTGCATAGGTGTGGCGTGCCCATATCGTTCCTAGGAGACGCCAAATCAATGTTTAATTCAACCGATGTATGTGGTCTCCACGGTATTATATTTACGAAAACACTGTAGACTAGGCTCTAGTAAACCCGGAGCTATAAACCGTAGGGAAATGTTTAAAACAAGTGGGGATGCAAATGTTCTCACTTGTACCTATAATATCATGTGTTTTAAACTTTTCCGGGGATGCACCATTTATACATGTTTCTGCATGGGCTTAGGACAAAGTATGGGACCGCATGAATAGGTGAAGATGTTATCATCGGTAGGTTTAAGTGACTTCCGTGGTAGGCGTGGCGTACAGCTTGATCCTATTTTTATATATTTACAGTTAAACATCTAAGTGTCTGAACTAGGGCACTATAAAAATCTCGAGGGCCATTGTAATTATCAACTCCATAGGGTTCTGGAGAAATCGTTAATACGGGTTTTATCTATGTTGATTCGAAGACGCGAAACATTTTCGGACTGGATACATTCCGTGGTCATTCCTAAGTTGTCATATTTCGTCTACGATCTGCTGACCTTAGGCTCATTCAACCATCAGCTCTATGGACCCCACAGCTAATGCCTTAAATTTAATCACTGATAGGGCTACTAGGCGAGTCGCCGACGCACTTTGTCACCCACAACACGTTCCGACGCACAATACCAATCAACCAATATTTGTAAGGGATCAAATGCTGCGTAGAAGCTTTTAGTTATCAGATTACTCCATTGATATAAAGATCTTATTCTGCTTTTAATTTAGAGCTCAAAGGCACAGTGAGGCTGTTCACTGCTATCTGTTCCCAAGTTTATGGAGAGATGGTTAAGATCACGTATGTTTCATCGCTGGGCCGGTTGCCTGGAAACTGGCAATGCGTCGGCCGCGAATTATTTATATGCGCCGCCTCTGAAGCTCGCAGAATCCGAATCCCCGTAATGTGGATAAGTAGATGCAGTCCTATGCGGAATCTAACACCCATTGGTTATCAGTTCTTTCAAATAGGTAATTGTATCAACGACAATCTTATCTTATATATCGTGAGAGAGCATAAAGATTTGTAGGATTTCAAATGATAAGCGCCGGAGACTTACTGGTCCGAGAAACAAACTATCCAGAGAGAAATATATCGCTCCATTGTGTGTGCTCTGAATATGTGGTGTGGAGATATGGATACTAAAATGCTTCTATGGCATGTCCTGCGAATTTTAATGTGTGGAATGCCAAGGAAAATACATGAAGATAGTAAAGCTTTCTGCCACCGTGTGTACTCACAAAGTGGATGCAAATCATATGGCATTACCTCATATTCTCCACTCCGCAGTAAACACTTCAATAAGTAAATAAATCCTACTGCCTTTGCATTAGGAACCGGTACAACTCGTTAAATCTGCCACATGCTTTCAGTGAGAAGACTCATCGGCATAGAATCCTAGTAGTGATCAAGATGCAGTCTATTAGTGGTGCGGGGATCTCACTGGCTCTCTGGGGAAAAGCTTCTCTCTGCAAGCCCACATTAAAATTTCATACAGTGAATTAGGTGAGGTTAGATAAATGTCAGCGTAATACGTTTTTTCTGAAATATCCATCATAAAAAGGTAAAGCCAACAGTGAGTTTCTCACCAGGATGTTCAAAAAGCTGTTCGAAATGGTAATCCTCGTGCCAAAACCCCAGAATTTGATTTCTTTACCTTAGAAGATGATATAGCAGTACCCGTAGAATGCGGAATATCCGAATGAACTTGTATCGCCTCCGTAAATGGCATTTGTCCAACTCTGGATGAGCCTTCCAATGGTTTCACGATTGCACCGGAAAAATCAGGTTAATGATATATGATGATGAAACTTGGAGTCTATCCGTGGGATGCAAGACACTTTCAGCGCGCCAAGCTAGGGCATGGGAACAACCTTGAAGTGAAGATTGAATTATACAGCCCCACGGGGAGGTAGACATAGCTTCTTCGAGTCAATACCACATAATGCCAAGATATCAAGTTGGATGAAGGTTTTGTAGGTTTGAGTTTGGAATGTAGATGTCAGGGACTCGTCGGGAGAAGATGTTGGACTCAGTTGGAGGCGTTGGAGAGCTTCACACGCAGGATCGAGATTGGAGAAAATTTGCCGTAACGGTGTCTAAATGTATGTATTCCATACTGTATTTGAAAGCGCGAGCCGCAGTATCTGCCTTCATTCGTATCAAGATAATCAAGCCATGAGAACCAGGAGAGATTGGGAGTAGTAATTGAATACTTACCAGTGCAACAACACTCATGTAAGTCTATGCAATAATGCCATCTTCAAATCATCTCATAGAGAAGTAATTCCTAATTTGGTTAAGCCGGGGGTTTCGGGTGAGTGGGAATAAGTATAGAACACTCGGGTTGCGCTAAGGAGATAGAGGTGCTATCAATTGTTGGTCACCTCGTGGGACCGCTTGAACGTGTAGGAACGTGTATCGCTTGGTCTTTTCTAGACATCATGTGTTTTACAGTAGGTACGATGTTCTACTGGTGCGCTGTGTAGCGGACCGCAGACGGGCCCACTACCTGAATACCTAGTTCCGGAAGGAAATCATAGGATTTTGTAACTGTCGCCTCAATCCATGAACCACAATCCTAGAGGAATATCAGGTTCAAGCTTTAATATGAGAACTCAAATTGAAATTTCACATTTACTTCAGTTTTGCAAGCAAGGTATCTTGGGTCCTAACGAGAATTTGCTCTTGTCGGGTGGGATATTAATTTAATGTCTACCGTGAATGACTATTTTATCATTGTCAAATACAGGAATATTTCAAATTCAATGTAGCTTGAGTCATGGATAAGATTATGCAGTCATTATTCATTCACAAAATATCTTTTGGGATAGGATCTACTAGTCGGGACAAGCATCGCACTCGGAGACCAGTAGCAACGAAAGTTCAATACGAAACGTACTCGTGGTCACGCTGTCGGCGTTATAATCTATTACAGCATACAGCAACTCTTCAGTAGAATCATAATGATATTCCTATCGAACGAAAATAATATGTAGTAACTACGGTGTACTTTACCAATATTCTAAGAGATCGAAGATCGGACAACTGTGGTGTTGGGGGTAAATAAATACCAGTCACTTACACGGCTGAAACAGATTAAGTAAATAAGTAAGCTTGATATGTACATCAGAAAATGCCCCGGATAATACATATTTGTAACCCACATCAGGATAGAATCCCCTAGCGAGAGTTGTAAGTACTTAACCACTCACCACACTATTATTCCCACTAACTTTAGTTAGTAGGGTTATAGGGCTCAGGCTCCAATCTTTTTTGGCAGTAAATCACACTTTGTTTACACCTGTTAAATATTTCGGCTTTTCGGCTGCTCCTTTGTTCTTTGTTTATTTAGTTAACCTCTACATTCATGCTCGTGCACTCCTCTTATCTTTTCGGGGCCACTGCTTCAACATTTAGTATCAATTCCTGTTCGTAGTCGTATAGTTACTCGGATTTTAGTTACCGGTGCCCTCTTTTTAATGTATCTACATAAATTAACGCTTCCGCTTCGACAAGTACTGATGCTTTAGGTTATGAAACCTATCGACCTTGCTTAAGTATTTGTTATTCGTATTATAGTGTTTTTTCCCTTTCTCTTTCGTAGCTTCGTAGCTTACCCTACCTAGCATTGCTTGTATAGTATTGGTTTGTTCAATTTTATTCCCACTAACTTTAGTTAGTAGGGTTATAGGGCTCGAGCTCGAAAATCTTTAGCAGTAAATTACAATACATTTGTTCTTGTTTACATTCTCGGCATTTCGCCTTCTCTCTTGTTCAGCTTCATTAAGATCTGTGTGGTCAACTGGCGTTACTTGTATATCCTTCTTAGTTATTGTCTGTGCGACGTGTGTGGCAGTTATAATACTGTACTAATCAAAATACTTCGGCAGTCACGCGTCACACAGCTACCTGACGTGCCGAAATTTGGTGCTAGTCACGCGTCATTACTGCAACTGACGGAAGGTCTGAGAGGTCACGGGTAAAAAATTTTGCTGAAGAAGGTTCGAACTAATGATTTTTTCAATTTTTCTTCGCAAATTTGGCTCTTTACAGCATTTAAATACAACTTACCGTTACACCACGACATCTTATCAATCAATTACACTTAAAAGCTATATATTTGGGACTCTTCTACTCACGAAGATGCCGAATTTCTTCAATTGTCACGCAATATTTTCAACCTGACGAAGTGGTTCCGCGGTTGGACCTGTCATGCACATATAAGGGTGCCGAAGTATTTTGATTAGTACAGTAAGTACTATAAATTTCTTTGTCAGCTATAGTAGTCTACTTAGTCTCCTTGTGTGTAGTTAGTGGGCTTTGCCGGCGATAGCCGGCCTTATTTGTTATCGTAGTTAGTGGGGTTACATATAGGGCTCAAGCTCGAAATTCTTTGGCAGTAAATTACAATACATTTGTTCTTGTTTACATTCTCGGCATTTCGCCTTCTCTCTTGTTCAGCTTCGTTAAGATCTGTGCGGTCAACTGTCGTTGCTTGTATATATCCTTCTTAGTTATCGTCTGTGCAAGTTTGCAACGTGCGTGGCAGTTATAATAAGTACTATAATTTCTTTGTTAGCTATAGTAGTATAAGTGAATCTACTTATTCTCCTTGTGTGTAGTTAGTGGGCTTTGCCGGCGATAGCCGGCCTTATTTGTTATGCAGTTGTATGCAGTTTCAGGCACTCCAGTGAATGAGTCTATTTGCGCGAGTTATGTTCTAAACATGTAGTCCAAACATCATTTATATGTAAGCAGACTTGATGACACACCTTGGCCCATACAACCACCCAATGCTCTAACGGCGACGCTTACTCTTCCATACGGATTCGATCTTCGAAAAATTCCTACGAGAATGGTGCCAGACTGACATAAGCACCTACGGGTGAAATAAGTGTTATCAAGCAACTGTTCGCCAGCAGAGTGACAAAGACGGATGAACCGATGACCCACACGGCATCGAGTGGATATAAGTACAACGAAGATCTATAAACTCTGGTCTCGCGGGTTCGTGAAGTATGCTCGGACCTCTGTGGGTGCCTCTAATAACGATAATCACAGGTTCCTAAGAAGACTTATCTACAGTGACGAGTGTATACGTTGTCAAGACTAAGCAATGAGAATGACCTAGATAAACTTCAAACCATCGAGTGCTGTGCTTGAACATGAACAGGGAAGCAGGTAAATGGTTTGGACTGTTTGTGTGAACAAATGCATTCCGGGCTAGGCGAATTACGTACAGCCTTAATACTCACAAACAAATAATGTCGATATGACAAATGGCGGGTGCTCGAAAACGCATAAAGGACCAAACAGATCTATCTTAAATCCCAATATTCATACCACACACTTTCATCTGTAGTAATAGCCATGACCTATCCTTCTATCACTCGTGGGTATCAATATGCTCAGCTTGGTTCTTACAACAACTTAGTCTTAAAAAACAAGACGGTAGAAAAACCTATTGTTAAATTACCGCGACTTGATAGTCGCAAATAAGACATACTGTCCAGCAGCGTATGTGGTCCTTCTCTCATCTCATACAAATTAAAGTTGATTACCATGACCTCTGAAAACGGTTTCGTTCCATGCTCGTATGTGGCTGGTGAAATTACTGTGGCCGGTGAAGATGTCAAGGATTGGAAAGTCGAGTACTGAGATTATTAAGACGTCCTTGGGTGGCAGACGTCTGGAGTTTTGACTGAGTATAGGACGTTCCCTGCTCATGCACATATATTATTCCCTACTACTTCCATTTATCCGCATCTGAAGTGTGGTATGCTCAGTCACTAGTCCATATCCCAGATAGTTTGACATACGAAGAAGCTTCCACTGATCTGTAAGTTCCTATAATAACATTGCTTCTTTTCTGTGATTAACCACACCCATACTATGTGCAGCAGTTACAGCATATAATGCACTCGTCAGCTTAAGTAACCCGCTCAAGGCAGGGGACTACGTTCTCATCCAAGGAACAGGAGGCGTTTCCATCTTCGCACTACAGTTCGCTGTTGCTTCCGGTGGAATCGTAATAGTCACTTCGTCAAGCGACGACAAATTGGATATAGCAGCTAAACTTGAGGCTAAGCATCTTATCAACTATAGGAAGACACTGAATTGGGTTGTAGAAATCAAGAACATTGCGAGTGCTTCCTAATTCATCGTTGACGCCAAGTTCTGAAAATGTTAGACGAGTGGAAGGGGTGTAGACCATATCATGGAAGTTGGCGGGGATGGAATATTACCAAGGTCTATTAACACTGTCCGTATTGGAGGATGTATTTTGGTTGTTGGTTTCACTTCGAGGGACAAGAGAAGCATTGATAACTTCGCTTTTTCAATTATTACCAGGGCTATTTCCACACATGGAATTTCTATAGTTCTGCTGCACGGTACGTCTTTTTTTTAGATCTCGAAAGGAAGCTCATCGTGCTTGTTTAACAACAAGTTTCAGGAGATGAACTATTTGATATCTGCGAATCCAGAAATTACACATCCAGTGATTGACAGAGTGTTTCCGTTCGAGCAAGCAATTCAAGCTTACGCTCATCTTGAATCCCAGAAACATGTGGAAAAGTTGTGATCAGCCTAGTTACTGCTTGAAATCAGTATGGACACATTGAGGAGATTGGGAGGAGAATAAATGTTCATACTTGAGGCAATTAAGCAGAGCTCAAAAGTCCATGTTTTGTACTAGTTAGTAAGATTCAACATTGAATAAAATATATTCTGCAAGCACATCTTAGAAGGACAGCAATTACACGTCGTTGCGAGTCTGAGAGAATAGTATATTTAAATTAACATTATGTACTCAATAATAATTTTTAAAACTTCAAAAAAGATAGTAATATGGCGTACAATTATAGTAGTAGCACATCAGAATGTCATTGCGACGATTGAAGAAAACGCTTTTAAAAAACCTCTTAAAGAACTTTACATCCTCATTAGAGAATCTGTATCCACTCTTCGAGATCTCTAAATCTTGGATAACAATTGGCATTTCGCTGCTCAAACTATCTTCCCATTCGCAGCATTCCGCTGCCTCGGGTTCAGGTGGGTGACACCCTTCCTTCGATCTGCGCTCGATCAAATTCTTCAATCCACCTATTGTGATATTTGTTCTCCCACGAATTCTAAGCGTATGAGTTCTATAGCCATCTTTATAAAGGCTGTCTAGAGAGGAATCATCAATGCTGGGACAGTCGATGATGGTAAGCTCTTCAGGATTAATGTATTGGAATGCAACAGAGAGATTGTGATTGGCTGCAATGTTGGATAATGTCAAGTTGCTTGCTGATGGATATTCTGTGCTTGTCAGGTTGCAGTTATTCAGTTCTAAATGCATTAAATCATCCCTATCAAAATCGCCCACTACAAAGAACTGAAGAATCGAAGTGGGGGACACCGAAGTTAATGTAAGCTGTTCTAGCTTTCCATTGTTACTGTTCTGCAAGTCGCTATAATCCACACTACTATCTGGAAGGTCAATATCCTCAAGCGTGAGTTCGGTGATATTTTTCATACTGAAAATTGCCTTTATGAAGTCATACACCGTAAAACTCTCATCTGTTTTGAGGTGTGCAATTTTCAGCGAAATGTCTTTGTCCTGCGAAATCCGAGATTTCCAAAATTCGGGTGCCAAACAGAAGTCTAAGAACGTCGGACCATCTAAGGTCAAGCACCATAGTGATTCGAAGTGGTCACATTCTCTGAGTGGAAGAGAAAATGTGGATATAGGTGATGACTGGCTGTCTGGATATGTCTTGCACGCCAATGTTAGTTGATAACATAAGGGGCCAAGCTTCGAAAAGACACCGCTGGATATGAGAGGAAGAGAACTTCCTTGTGTAGTTTCAATGATCATCCTCTTAACTCGAGCCATATGAGGACCGATAATCGTCATAATGTTGTTTATCAAATCGCGTTCAGTATGTGGTTCCAACCCTACTTTCTCGTTTCGGTTTATAATGAATACTTGTAGAGGTTGAGTATTTCGCGTGAGCTCGATTTGGTGGTGAAGTTTGGATAAAATGGACTTGGGTGATTCGACATCCATTAAAACTCGAATGCATGACCACCATTCAGGATTGTCCTGCATTATATCGTGCCACCGCTTACAGACACCTGCAAAGCAATATGGGAACCGCCTATCTTCTCGCATATGCTCGATATCTGGTTTCAGGTACGAAAGGTTTTCTTCTTCTTCAACACTATTTACATATTTAATAGAGCACGCATTTTTGGACCTAGAGCTGATTGGTGAAGCAAACTTGAAGATAATATGGAGAAGTTCTGTTGGGAAGGAGGCAATCATATCTGGAGAGAGGCCTAGTAGACAAGAGTGATTCGCGAGATGCTAGAATAGAATGTGAATCGTCGGTCAGTCCGCATTACAGTGATGAAGAAACGAATTACCAACCCAATCACAACTCAATAGTCCATTGATACAAGGAAAATCCTAAAATACCACACGAATCATAACAGATCTGGATCTGAAGAACAGTGCTCGAGAACTCGGGGGAGTTCATGAGATATAAAAGCAGTGCTATCAAGGTGTAGGTACGCGACGCGCGTATACTACGTAGAGTATTTGCGCGTATGTACCAAAAGCTTCTGTGTAATGCCGGGTATTCAGCCCAGGTCACGTCTCGAAGACGTGAAAGAACTCTGAAAGAACGAGCCTCGAACAGGCCAATCCGAAATTGTATATACAGTGACACTACCTAGGCTCCAGACCATCTATAGGAACACACCGTTCCTAGTAATATCATCGATACAATCCTAGTTCAGCTCTTTAAACTCTTGTTATACTTAGTACATTTTTCATAAAACTTGCAACTGAGTTCTGAAATCTTTACTCCTCCGCGGTTCTTCAAGGCGTGAGAGTTTATCATCTATTGTTCATCTCCAGCGATTTGCAAGTCGTGTCATTGTCGTGTCCCATTGGACACAGATAGATGTAAATTAATTATTACCATTAAATATCCTTCGAGATCAATCTTAGATGAACAATGCGACTAGCAGGGACGTGGAGTTGTTGTTAGAGAAGGAGTTTGTGTTACTTCGTAACAAGCAGATATAATTAAGATGATAACCGTGTAAGGAGTGTGTAAGCTGATTTGTATATAGCTTTCAGCGAATGGAGAGATAAAGCATTTAGTGGAATAAGCTCCAAGTAATACAACATGCTACAAGCGGGGGTGGTATAATAATATTAAATAGTCCCTAAACAAGCCGTGGGGGATTATCCCGTCGTTCTTCCATTTCCCTTTGCTGTTCTTTCTCTCGCTGAACGCGATATCCCACCAATTTCTTCAAAAAAATAAAATCAACAAAAGTCCACCGGCGTAACCAAGCCAAAAATCACCTGTTTCAAAGCCTGAGCGGTATTAAGAACAGAGTCAAGAGTAGCTTCAGTGATTTCGGTCATCTACAGATTGATTAAAACGAAACACGGAAGAGGAATAAAAATGAACAACATACGCTATCAGCCGCCTGACTCGAAAACGCTGCGAATTTCTCTTTCTCCTCAGCCGTGGGACCTTCCCAGCGACTCGACCAGTTATTTCCTCGAGTCCAAGGAGGGAAGCTACGTTGCTGTGGCTCGGGGGATAGGTTTCTTGAGGTGCAGATTCCTGTGGCTGGGGTTGGGATGGCTGGGATGAGTTTCTGCGAGCCCATGGAGGGAAACTACGTTGTTGGTGTTCGGGGGGGTATGTGTCTTGTGAAGGGGGTGCGGGTGCAGATTCTGGTGCGGGCTCTGGCTGGTGATGACGCCTCCATTTCCCAAACCAGTGGCGCTCATGCGCATCTTTCTCCTCCGCTGTGAGACCCTCGTGGTGACTGTGACTGTGACTGTGCAAGTGTTTGTGAGCCCAAGGAGGGAAATTACGTTGTTGAGGCTCAGCGGGGTAGGATTCTGGTAAAGGTGCGGGTTCTGGGGACTGTGGCTGCTGGATCTGAGGACGTCTACAATGCCAACTGAACTCGCGCTCGTGTGCTTCTTTGTACTTGATGAACCAGGTGGCTGTTCCTGCGCCGACTATGAACCAGATGAAGCGAGAAGGCCCACGGAATCGAGTTGCTCCGTGGTGAAAGTGGTGGTATGGATACATTGCTGAGAGTTACGTGGTAGATTGTGAAGCAGGGATAAGTGATAAGGATTAAGTGGAAGGATGTTGGGTTTATATTTGACTCATGGTTTTGGACGGACAGTACGAATTTGACCGGCATTGTGTAGAAGTGGATATGTCGGCAGAAGAGACACGCACTTGTTTTACTAAAATTGGCGCGTTCCATCAGGCCGGAGGGACGCGTCGGCGTATCATGTGACGTTCTAGATGTCTCTCCCGGGTACCAAATAACCGAACAACACTGGGCGTTTGAGAGAAACGCTGACAAGATTACGGCTGGAAAACAAGCGGACGACCTAGGATTCAGGAATGGGCGATGAAGTACTGAAACTTTTGGTAAGTCAAGCAAATATCACATCACTTATCATGTATGTCAAATGTATGTAATTAGGTATGGTTTATTGATCTCAGACGAAATCTGGACAAAATACTACTATGTTGAACAAATGCTAAAGTAAAAGGCTGAGGTGAGGTGTATTCAGTTGTGTTGAGATCCGAAAAGATAATCGATAAGTAATGTGTATATAGTATCAATGCGGAAGCAAAATGGTAAAGTGAATGAAATGAAGTATATAGGACAAACGCTGTGGCCATCCCGAAAGTAAAGCGATTTCTTACGAGTCTGTGAACCTACTAAGTATTTTCCGCGTTTTCTATCGTCTCTGTGGCATATCATTCCTTCCCACTTCGTAAACTTCTGGAGCTCTGCGGTATTTCCACTCGGTTCCCATCATTTCGGACTGGTGGGCTGTGTGGCCGTTTACAGAGTGCTTGCCTGATGAGTGAAGGCTCTGGGTCTTGTCATCCATGTGCTGAATAGTGTGGCCCGATAGATTTTCACAACAGCCTCACCCCAGGCTCCTCACCTCACGTACCAACAAGGAATATATTAACGCTGTGTGCTAGGGTTTTAACTCCATTGAATCTCGAATGATTTTTGAGTGTATCAAATTCATCATTGCTGACAGAGTCAAACAGCAAGCGCAGACCAGTTATTAGAGTGTTGTACAGTTTCGTGTTATCCAGCCCATGAAGATGAGCTCTATAGTGCTCTATCTCCTCGCATAAGTCAAAGCAGCAGTCGAGGGCTTGTGCCGTTGGATTAGAATTAGAAAGCAGAGGGTGCTTGAGTAAGTGAACAAAAGCGTTCCAGACAGACTGCATGAGGTTCCAATTTAACCAAAGCTTGGACACCGGGTCACCTTCAAAATCTGAATAATGCCGGGCTTTAATAACATCACCGCGAATGAATCTGAGGATCTGCAGCAGCGTTTCATCGGGAACCTCAAAATTGAACTGGTGAAACATTTCGTAAACATATTCAGATTCAGGTGCACTGCTAATTTCCAATTCCTTCGGAGGATGTTTCCGTAGAGGGCAGTTGAGAAATTCAGCCACATCACCTCCTGCGTTCCGAATGCGGACATACATCTCGAGGTAGTAGTTTAGCACATCCTGTTGTAGGATGGAGTCGCTAAGGTGACGGGTAACCAGAAGAGACAACATATCCCTCTGGAGCGGATTTGGCTCCAACGCACTACCGAAGTTGCTTGATAGCCATTCAAGGCAAGATTTAATCTTTGGCTCCTCATTACGAGCATTAGCTACTGAGGGGTTCTGACTGTTCCTTTTCTTCTTAGGCACGCGAGAGAGTTTGCCCAGGGCGTACATTGCAACCTTGAAGTCGAGATCTAGCAAGCATAGGTGTATAACATACGTCGCATCGACACCTAGTGAAATTTTCTTGTTTACCCACTGCAGGCCACGAATAGTATCATAGTGCGAGAGCCGAGAATCTTCGTCGCTGCCTTTGGACTCCGCTTCGTCGTGGGTGGACCTCCAGTACCGATCAAATTCCTCCCAGGAGGGGATCTTCCACATTTTGTACCCGTACCACCACCATAAGAGTGCCCACTTTTTTATATTTTTTATCACCATCATGTCATTTTTTAGATCTTTGCTGTACTGTGTATGCTGACCATTGCATGTAGTGTTCTCTGGATCAGAGGATGGCTCTGGTGTCGAGATGCGGTGTTTCAGAAGATGATCAAGCAGTCGGATGCCGGAAGGAGTGGTGCCGGCGCACAGTAGCCATGTCAGAGCTGATACAAGTCTGAAAAAGGCCCAAGACTGGGATGATTTATAGGGACATTGTGGTACGCGGAGCTTTTGATTTAGAGGAATAAGAAATTGCAGTGTAGGCATAACAGTGGTCAATACTATGAAGACGAGAGTAAGCGACAGAAATACTGCTGCAACGCTTGCCACTGCGTGATTAATGTTCCATAGGAGCATCAAAAGGCCTACAAAAAATAGTACGAGGGCTGTTTGTAGTAAAAGTGGTAACGCGGCGAGAATTTTCGGTATTGCCAGCTTTCCAATCCTTCGTGTAACATCTGTCGCAATGCGAGAGCTTCCTTAGGGGCAAGATAGACGTCGCGCTCTTACTCATGTAGCCATTGTGTAACGAGGATACCGATCATGGATGTTGTAACGTTTATAACAAGGCTGAGGAACCAGACGATGTTGACGTGAACTTGCCATCCTTCAGGATGAAAAGGAGGGGGCTCGAAAGCGGCTCTTGCTGTAGTGCTTGTGGGATCAGCGGATAGCTGTGTCACAAAAATTGAATTTACATTGTAAGGCCTTAAGCCTTTATTCTCACCAAAATAAATTGTGAGATGATTTTAAGACTGTAGCAAAGACTTTATAATGTACTTACAACCCATTGTAAGAAGCTGACTGGCACCCAAGGCCTTAAGTGAAATATGAGCGTGATACAATTGATTGTAAGGTGCTCTAAATATTAAGTACATATTTCAAGGCAGCCTCAATATTGTGCAACTATTATAGGATCTTGTAATAGATGCAAAAAATAACTTCTAATATTGGTACATTTAGTGTATACTATACACTTTCTGTGCTGTAGCGCACTCAACGAACACGTTTTGCGATTAATATAAAAAATATAATAAAATATAGACATCTCGAGAAATAAATTAGTGACAAGATCAGTGACGATTTCCAGGTTGCAAGAGGTGACACATGGGGGTGTGGGCGAAATGTGGGCCTGTCTGGCTTAGTCCAAATGAGGCCATGCTCAGTTTCGGAACTTGGGGTAGTCCATGCCGAGGCTGCGCAAGATCCGGTACAGGCTGACTAAACTACATCTCAGAGAGGTATAAAAATGCTGCGCGATTGCTTGCTTTTGCGGCTTCAAGCCCTGAGGTAAGGAGTGAGTAAGAGTAAGATAAAGGTAAGTCAAAGTAAGCAAAATGTATCGGTAAGTCCTAACCATACTAGTTGTCTCAGCCACATTCTGTGTGCATTTATAATATAGGACTGCCTGTTAAATTTTCTTGTAAGACTGCACAGTAACTCTTACAAGTCAATTACATACCTGGGCTGCCTATATTGCATTATAAGGCTCTCAGCCATAGCTTATAATACATCCTATGATTATGTGTTGCCCAATTTGCCTGGTAGGTCAGCCTTTGCCTTAAGCCCTTACAAGGCCCCCTGATCCATTGGCTGGTAAACTAAACTTTTGTGACATGGGTAGAGAGATGGAGAAGAGCAAGGTAGGATAGATCCTGCGTGTTTGGTTGGAGCCACTTGTATGATCCCACTGTGAAAGCGGTTAGAACAGCAGAGAAAAGACCGGACTATGTTCGCATTGAGTATCAAAGCTTGATAATATATCTCACAGTTGATTCACCAGGATTAGCAGATGATTTATATCTTGCGTCCATCCATGGCACATAGACCTATCATATTGCTTCACCAGTCTGTGACGATCCTTTCAGGGATCCAACTTGTTCCCCCGCTTCAATGGAAACTTTATCTTCCCGCCAGATCTCTAATTATTTTTTGTTTCCTAATTAAACCGCGAACTTAAGCTCCAGCCCGTTCAACAAAAACAACGTAGTCGAACTGGCACTTACACGTCCCACATCAACGATCGTCTCACCACCTACGCTAGTAGGTGATACTAAATCTGGAATTGGAGAGTTTACAACATCAGAGAGATCGAAGGCAGACATCGAATATACTGGAAGTGGTTGCCTGTCCTGTGAGTCAGGAGCAGAGAGGGGAGACAGCGAGATCATCAATAAAAATGCTGAACGTAGTCAAACTGAGTTTAATTATATACAAAAAGTGGCGCAGTGTTGGTGCAGAGCATGCAAAAGTGGCACGCGTGAATACCCAAAAGTCGTGCCGCACATGCCTCCGAAGAGGAGCGCTACCGAGAAGAAGTGGCGCGGGAGATGATTAAATGTGTAGTTTGAACGCCATACTCGAGAAGTGAGTTTTAAGATCTCCGGGGTGGAAAATAAGCAGGTGAGCGGTGGCTTGACAAGCTTGCAGCGTCAGAAATGTTCGAAGAGTCATTTATCCCAAGACGAAGACAAAGTGCATTAACAGAGGTTTGTCTTTGGTTTGCCTAATGAAGCTTCACTGCTCTGGGGGTCGGCCGATAGAGGTAGATTCATCGATGACTAGAAGCTTAGCATCTCTGTCCCCTGAGCTCTGGTACATAGGTTTCGCGTACATAAGAGAATGGTGCCGTCGGAGTGGATGTTGAATGGATGATACAATGAGAGGCATCTTTTCATTTGATTCTTCTTGAAGCTTGAAGAATGATCGTTGGGATTATATATAAAACTGCCCACAGAAGTTGTGATAATAACGGATAGATGAATGAATCTTAGACGATAAGTATTATAGATGGTAAAAGTTGCATCATCTATAGTAGCTGAAGAGTTGGTAGTAAAATGTTGGTAAGCATAAATGTTTATCAATACCCCCAAATCTAAACAACCTCCGACGGACCATTGCTGCCAGAGAGCTGTGAGCGGTTGGTCAGCAGCCGCATCTTTCCCCGCTCACCACACTACTGCCCACCTCGTCTGTCGCCATCGTCTGTCTGCGCTTTCAACTCGGTTTTTCTCCACCGTCGGTTCTTCAACCCCCTCTTCTATTCTTGACATGTGGTATGGTTCAAGTATGGTGAAGTAAATGAAACGAAGAATATATGTGAACAATGCGGCCATCCCGGAGTGTTACACCGTTTACGCCAACAAAAAACATATAAGTGAGGGGACTTTTCGGAGTAAAGTGATTTATTACGGGTTCCATGAACCTACTATTTTCCATGTTCTCCACTGTCTCTGTGGTATGTTCCCTCCCGCTTCGTGAAACACTAGAAATCGGTGCTATCTCCATGAAGTTGGTTCCCGTCATTCAGGACTGGTGGGTTTTAAGGCCGTCTAAAGAGTCCTTGCTTGCCGTGTTGAGTTTCTGAGTCGTCGTCCTTGTGTTAAATAGTATGGCCCGACAGATCTCCACAGCAACCTCACCCCAGGTTCCTTACCTCGTGCACCAACAAGGAATCGATCAACGCTATCCGCAAGGGTTTTAATCGTATTGAATTTCAAATGACTTTTAAGTGTATCGAATTCATCACTGCTGACGGAGTTGAACAGCAAGCACAGACCGGTTGTTAGAGTGTTGTATAGTTTTGTGTTATCTATCCTATGTAGATGAACTCTATAATGTTCCATCTCTTCGCACAAATTGAAGCAGCAGTTGAGGGCTTGTGATGTTGGATTGGTATGAGCAGAAGTTTGAGGGCGCTTGAGTAAGTGAACAAAAGCATTCCAGACAGGCTGCATGAGATCCCAATTTGCCCAATAGTTGGACAGGTCTCCTTCAAAATTTGGATTGTGTCGAGCTTCATTAACATCACTGTGAATGAATCTGAGGATCTGCAGTAGCGTTTCGTCGGGAACCTCAAAATCGAACTGGCGAAACATTTCGTGAACATATTCAGATTCAGGTGCACTGCTAATTTCCAATTCCTTCGGAGGATATTTTCGGAGATGGCTGTCGAGAAATTCAACAACTGCATCATCTCCCGTATTTCGAATGCGGACATACATCTCGAGGTAGTAGTTTAGTACATCCGATTGTAGGATGGAGTCACCAAGGTGACGGACGGCCAGAAGAGACAACATATCCCTCTGCAGCGGATTTAGCTCCAGCGCACTACCGAAGTGGTTTGATAGCCATTCAAGGCTGGATTCAATATTTGGCTCATTACGAGCACTAGTCACTGAGGGGTTTTGATCGTTCTCTTTCCCCTTAGGCACACGAGAGAGTTTGCCCAAGGCATATACTGCAGCCTTGGGCTTCAGATCTACCAAGCATGGGTGTATAGCGTACGTCGCATCGACGCTTAGAGGAATTTTCTTGTTTACCCACTGCAGGCCACGAATAGTATCATAGTTCGAGAGCCAAGGATCTGTCTCGCTGCCTTCGGTCTCCGGTTTGTCGCGGGTGGACCTCCAGTACCGATCGAATTCCTCCCAGGAGGGGATCTTCCACATTTTGTGTTCGTACCACCACCATAAGAGTGCCCACTTTTCTATATTTTGTATTACAGTCATATCATTTTGAGAATCTTTGGTGTGCTGTGTATGCTGATCATTGCCTGCAGCGTTCTCTGGATCAGGAGATGACCTTGTTGTCGAGATGCTGCGCTTCAGAAGACGATCAAGCAGCCGAATACCGAAAGGAATGATACGGGCACTCAGTAGCCATGTCAAAGCTGATACCAGCCTGAAAAAAGCCCAAGACTGCAATGACTTATAGGGGCATTGCGGTACGCGGAGCTGGTGATTTAGAGGAATGAGAAATTGCAATGTAGGCATAACAGTGGTCAATACTATGAAGGCGAGAGCAATTATCAGAAATACTTCTGCGACTCTTACCACTACGAGATTAAGGTTCCCTAGAAAGATCAATAGGCCAACGAAAAACAGTACCAGGGCCATTTGTAGTAAAAGTGGCAGCGCGGAAAGAATCTTCGGTATCTGCCAGCTTTCCAACCCTTCATGTAGCATCTGTCGCAATGCGAGAGCTTCCTTAGGGGAAAGATAGACGTCACGCTCGTACTCGCGTAGCCATTGTATGGTGAGGATGCCGACCATGGCCGTGGTGACGCTTAGAGCCAGACTGAGGAACCAAAAGATGTTGACACGAACTTGCCATCTTTCAGGATGAAAAGGAGGGTGCATGAAAGCGGCTCTTGCTGTGGTATTTGTAGGATCGATGGATATCTGAGTGGAAATATGGAGAAGAGCAAGGTAGGTTAGGTTTTGTGAGTCTGGTTGGAGCCATCTATATGATTCCACTGTGAATGCGGTTACGACAGTGGAGAAAAGACCAGACTATGTTACAAATATTGAACATGAAATTCTGTAAGTTTGATATCACTCGCAGTGGACTCACCAATATTAGCAAATTATTGATTTCTTGAGTCCATCCTTGACACCAAGACCTATCATATTGTTTTACCAAGTCGTGACAATCCTTCCAGGGGTCTGGCTTGTCCCGCTTCAGAGGAAATTTTATTTTCTCGCCAGATCTCCAGTTAGCTTTTGGGTCCTAATCAAGCCGCTTGCGTCAGCTCAATTCCAAATAAAAAAACATTGGCCCACTAACATCAACGGGGACTTCAGGTGACAATGGATATGGGGAGTTTTCAGTGGCAGGAATGTCTGAGTAGGTGGACAGACGATTGACTCGGGGTGGAGGCAACTCCCTGTCCTGGGAGCCAGGAACTGAGACGGGGTCAGACGAGCTCATCGATAAAGCGCTTAGTGACTTGATTAAAAGGAAGAGATTTTTATATGCCTACCTAAATAGCTGGGAGAATGATCGAAGCTATGGTGTGGATCACTTAGTCACCACTAGTTTTGTACAGCGGCAAAATTGGGCCACGAAATTTTTTGAAATTTTTGGGCCGATTTTGTTCATCTTTTTGAAGGTTTAAGAGTATATTATATCTGTATGATATTGATACTTCATCAAAAGAGTAGATTGTAAGGTGAAATGTAGTGCTTTCATAGCTTCCTTCACAAATTTGAAGCATAAGAGTGATGACTAACCATGTCTATTTATAGTAATTACCTTCCCGATATGGTAATTCGGCAAAATCTGGAATGTGTGAAAAATATAACTCGCTCAGTTTTGGGAATTTTGACAAACTGTTTAGTAGAATTATCCAGTTCATCAAAACAAGCATTTTTACAAGAGGAATAAAAAAATGGGGTTATTTTGCGTGAGAAATATCAAGTGACTTTTCCTTGTACAAAAGTTGTGGTGACTAAGTGACTCGCACCATAGATATCAGAACAAGTATCCAAAAAAGTCAAAGTTTTCCGATGTTCACCGCCATCGACATGATTGGACCAATTAGAGCCTATAATTCGCCAAAATCGTGGTCCTGGGTTGCTCAGAGATAAGAGGTGATGGCGAAAGAAAAGCTGTTTTGTGGATAATATAATACCGAAGAAAGAAGGGGAGCCTTTGTATCTATGACCGCCTTCGCTCTGTCCAAGCGTAAGGTCTTATCAAACTTTATAAGCATATGAAGTAACTTACAACTTGAATAAGTAATGCAGCATGGCAGTGTTCTATAATAATATCAAAGAAAGATTACATTCGCAATCCCTGTGATATATATGAACCATGCTGAATAAGTCAGTGCTATGAATCCGCTGCCAGCGCAACCGCACTCTATACCCACCCCACTGACCACAACCGTATCTTCTATCACCTCAAGAACATGCTCACATCCATGTCCATCCAAGGTTAGACCACAGTATTCCTCAGCCATTGTCGAGAACACCGACAGCTGTTGTATTTGAGCGAGACTGAGGAATGCTAATGTGCAATGGCCAGCAGAAGAGAAAGAGGTCAGGAGAGCAATCTGGTTGGGATTTATGGTAGGTGGAGACGTTAAGAAGAGATTTTCAGTTGACGCACCATGATCAAGATTTTACTGATCTCTTCTGTTCAATCTTGACATGTTACCTTGAGTTTTGCCAGATACCCAGGCAGTTTTTGTATCCCACGCAAGGCGTCAATTCACTGACGGGATCACTGCTGTAAAGCAAGCAGACCACCCAGGAGTGGGTGCTGGAGTAACTTATAAGTGATGTGAGTGCCTCCTAAGTCATGGGTCTGATCTGGTGGTTACTGCTACTGATCGAAAGATCATTGGGAAAGATAGACTCGAGTCGCACATCGCGAATCGTGCAGAAGTTACGTGACTAAGTGCATAGAACAATAGACAGTTGCCTAGCAAAGCTTCACTGCTCCGAGGGCCAACTGATAGGGTGGAAAAGACATCGATTGCTAGGACCTTAACACATCGGCCAGTACTGCAACAGTACTTATCAGGTTTCGTGTACTTGAGAGAATGCCGTAGGAGTTGCGTGGGTGACACAAAGAGCCATGGAGAACGGTGAGACGAGAGGCATCTTTGCTTTTGATTTTTCTTGAAGCTTGAAGAATTGTTGGGCTCGTATGTAGCACTGCCCATGGAAGTTGTGATAATCATGGATAGATGAATGAATCTTCGACGATATTGGTACGCGCAGATGTTTATCAACACCCCCAAATCCAAACAGCCTCCGACGGACCACCGGCCAGACAGCTGTCAGCAGCCGCATCTTTCTCTGCTCACCGCGCTACAGGGTGACACCGCTACGAAAGCCTAGATTTGCAATGGAAATGTCGATTTCAAAGCATATGATGTCCGACAGCATGCGCATAGAAGAATGACTGCGCACGGAAAAGAAAACGGGTCAAAAGTAAGGCATGTTGATCAATGCCCATTGCCCATGATGCATCAACTTTCAAATTGCCGGGACGCGTTGGTTATATATAAGAAACTGGGCTTCCTACCTCGAAACCCATCCTTGGGGACAATATGGCACTAACCCCAGGCGTAATATTCATATTTCAGCAACTTCCCATCCCTGCTCTAATCTTCCTGACAACCTATCTCCTCGCACGATCGCAGCCAATCGCAGCATGGATACCATGGTTCCTCCCCGCATCGTTCCTAGCACTCTTCGTTACGCTCCTCTCCTTCCCACTTCGCATCTTGATCTATGTTCAGCTTAAAGAGTACAGGCATAGAAAGGAAGCAGAACGCATGGGGGCACGTCTAGCTCCTCGCCTTGTGGGAAAGGAAATGGGAAATAGGGACCAGATGAGGTGGTTGATGAAGTGTTGGCGGGAGGGGTACCCTGGTTCGTCTTGTTCTTTGTCTTCCTTGAATGACGAAGCTGATGTGGGTGTAGGTGATGGACTTTGGGAAATAATGAAACAGCACGGCTACGTCGTCGACACGCACGTTTTTTGGATCGATAATACCTTCACGCTTGAGCCGGAGCATCTTAAGATTATCCTTTCTACAGATGCAGAGAACTATGTCAAGGGTATGCTTATACCCTATGGATCGTATTTATATTGCTGAACAGAGTCTTTTGGCAGGTGAACGGTTCAGATTCGCGTTCTATGATGTTTTGGGGGATGGGATATTCAATGCGGATGGTACGTCCCTCTTACTCACACTACGCGTCTATGAACTAACGCGACCTATAGGCGACATTTGGAAGTGAGTCCCCTCAACAACCCATCACGTTCTGCGTGCCGCCAGTGCACACCCTTCTCCCCCTTCAACGCCCTCCGGCTTTCACAATAACTAACCAACCCACAGATTTCACCGTTCGATCTCCCGACCCTTCTTCACCCACGCGCGAATCAGCAACTTCACGCTCTTCGAGCAGTCCGCAACAGACGTGATCAGGCTCATCAACGAGAGAATGGAAACCGGAGCAGCCATCGATTTTCAGGTTCGCCTTTCCTCGCTATTCATTACTACGCATGCTCACATCTTCATTGCCATGTAGGACCTAATGCAACGGTACACCCTAGAAACAGGCACGGCCTTCCTCTTCGGAAGCACAATCCACATCCTCTCCTCCCCCGCAGTAGCATCATCCCACCTCCCACTACCCTACCCAATCCCCCCCTCCCCGCTCTCGCAAAGCGCAGAACAAGCCTTCGTAACGGCGTTCCACGCTGCACAGGAGGTGATAGCAACGCGCGAGCGGAGGGGGTGGATGTGGCCCCTTAAGGAGATTTTTGAGGATACTGCAAAGGTGCATATGGATGTTGTAACGGGGTATTTGGATACTGTTTTGGAAAGGGCGGTGGAGAGGAAGAGGGTTAAGGATGAAGAGAGGGAGAGGTTGGGTGGGAAGGTTGAGGAGGAGGAGACGTTGTTGGATCATTTGCTTACTGTTACTTCTGGTTTGTTTCTCTCTTTGTTATCTTTTGAAGATAGCTGATGGGGTGTTACTATGTATTAGACCCGGTACTGATAAAAGACGAAGTGCTAAATGTTCTCATTGCAGCCCGTGACACGGTTTGTCTCCCCTCTCCCCCTTCATCCTCTTTTTTACTGAAAAAAGTATGTATGTAGATGGCAGCCACACTTACATTCTGCATCTACTTCCTCACGCAACATCCCGATGTCGCACGGAAGCTGCGCGAGGAAGTTTTGGAGAAGGTAGGAGCGGAGAAGTGTCCTACATACGAGGAAATAAAGGAGATGCGGTATTTGAGGGCTGTTCTTAATGGTATGCGCTTCCTCTTCATTTTTCTTCGCCTCTTCCATTCCTTCTTTGCCCTTCTTCCTTTGCTTCCTCGCCCCCTTCCTTTCCTTTCGCACTCGCACTTACGCTTTCATTCTACCAGAAACGTTGAGGCTCTTGCCACCGGTGTACGTGTTCTCATAATGATACCCGCTTCCATGATCTGAGTAATGTTACAGACCGTTCAACGTTCGCGAAGCGCGAACATCAACCACATGGCCCTCCCCCGACCCCACACAGAAGCCGATATACATCCCCGCAGGGTCCTCGTACGTTCCGATCCTACACCTATGACTTCATTCATATACTCATAATTACGAATGGTAGAGTTCCGTATAGCGTCATGATGATGCATAGGAGGAAGGATTTGTGGGGGCCTGATGGTGCGTTTCTTGCTTTCGTTGAGCTTGACTGGGAGCTGATGCTGGTGGGGGTGTAGCGGAGGAATTTGATCCAGAGAGATTTTTAGATGAAAGATTGAAGTATCTTCTTCCTAATCCGTTTATATTTCTGCCGTTTAATGGCGGGCCGAGGATATGTATCGGACAACAGGTACCCTTTCTCCTCTTCTTCTTAGTCCCATATTAATCCTTTCCTTTCTCTTTCACAATCCCCTAGTTGGCATACAACCAAATGTCATACCTTCTAATCCGCATCCTTCAGTCCTTCTCCTCCTTCACCCTATGTCCCGATGCGTTCCCGCCTGACGCGCGCCCACCGAAGGAGTGGGAGGGCATGGAGGGACGGAAGGGGAAGGAAAAGTTTAGGCCGCTTTTCGTGTTGACTATGTCTAGTAAGGTAAGTTTTGTACATTTTGGCAGGTTGTAGAAGTTGCTAATTCTGGGTTTAGGGAGGGATGTGGGTTAAAGCTCAGGCGGCGGATGTTGTGCAGTGATAACTAGTGTCTTATGCCCCTTTCGCTGATGAGGATGGCTAAGAAAGAATTTTTACGAATATGCTGTTATTGATGTACAATGATAATGTACACGGATGATCCTAAAATATAACTAATATTTACATTGAAAACATACGATGTTACACCTTCACATTCTGAAAGACCTCTGAGAATATACCATAGTTCCCTGGCCCGTTTCGTGGTACGGAGTATACTGCTAACACGACTTTGCGGAACCAGCCTTTGAACTCTGGGTCGAGGAGTATGGATTTCATTTCGTTCGCTACCAGGAGGGGTGGGCACCAATATGCGCCGCATCCCATAGCACCTGCAATCACCCATTAGCCTTCACGTATTCAGAAGCATCGCATAACATACCAAGAACATACTCCTGCCCATTCCGCGCAGCCATCCGATACACCAACCTAATCTTCCCCCTCAAATCCTCCAAATCCGACGCCTTAGCAAAACTCTTCTCGTCAGGCGTAAGATCAGGCCCACGGGGCGCAGCAACAGTGATAACAGACACAACGCGCTGCTCTTCTTTGGGGAGATCAACACATCCATGGTCAAGATCGTCTTTAAAGATTACGACTCCCGGGGAGAATACACCTGCTACTGAACCCGGGCCCAGGTTTGGCCAGGGGTAGTAGGATTCTTTCAGTGTTGGGTAGAGTGTTGATGAGTAGCATAGTGCTTCTTCCTAAAGAATACGTATATCAACGATGGGTATAAGGAATGCATTTAGAGCACGCACCTGTGTCATAGATAAACTGGAAATCCACCCACCACCAGGAATCTCATCGCTCGCAAGGTTCAAGACCGCAGTTTTCCCTGTAGCATTCGGATCCTCTCGTATGATATTGCGCGCAGCAGTGAACGCGTCCGAGTTTACAACCGTCACCTCGGATGGCTCCCAGTCGGGATTAGGACACGATGCAGCATCCAAAGCGGGGAGCTGATCCGAGATGAAAGTCGAATCTAGCGACGCACCATTCGAGGAGTGGGCTTGGACGATCTGAGCTGCCCGGGCGAGGGTGTCGGTTGCTATCTTTCGACGAGCCCCAAAGTTGGGTTTGGATACGGGTGCTGCTGTTGTGGTTGACATCAGAGATCGGAGGTAATTCAGCATAGAATTTGGCGGTTGTGATATGCTGTTAAATTGAACGAGTGAGGTATATATAGAATTTTGGGAGTCATCGTGGTTTGTCCAGAGGCGAGGATGTGGCATAGCCACCCACCCACGTCTACTTACCAACGTCTATGCACGTATTTGGCACGTAACTTTCGGCTAACGTCCGTCAGCTTGAAGGTGGAAATCAAAATGAATAATGTAGTGCACAACGTCAAACGTTTAAGTTACAACAGCAGGGTATAGGAAAGTGCCCAAAGATAAGAGAAAAGAGAAACAAGAGATCCAACGAAAAAGAAATGAAGCCCAAGAGAGAAGATGCTAACGAAGTAGCTTTTCAAGCCATGGAATCGCCGGATGAGGCGGATTTGAAATGCAAAGCTCTGTCTGCTTTTCGAAGGCTGTTAGAACAATAGTTAGCAATCAGCATCGATTACCGATGGATGATGGCTCACAGTCTGTGAATGAGGCTGCTTTTATCTTCAGCCTCGCAATTCAAAAACAAATCATAAACCACAGTAGATACTTGTGCAGCAAGGATGGGAGCAAGGATCGGCGTCCATATCCAGTAGTGGCTGGAATGTACGATTAAATTGTGCTCAAAGTCACGATATTGCCTTGACTTACCGATTCGCAGTAAATACTTGGCTACCGTAACCAACCATAGCTGTCAGGATCCGAGGACCTAAGTCACGCGCCGGATTGAGTGCAAATCCTGCAGTACATGATAGTCAATACAATGAAAGTAGGCTTCAACGATCCACTCGCCTGTCTGCATGCCTAGTGCGGTAGCAATCCCAAGAACCAACATCCATATGCCAACTGGAAGAAGGCAACTCGGAATCGGGTTCCTCTTAGGATCGGAGAGCGCCAGGGCACCGAGGACGAGCATGCTAGTTCCAATGAATTCAGCGAAGAAGCTGGAAGCAGGCGTCATGTAGTGCAACTATCCACGATGTTAGAGCCAGTTCGGAGAAGATAACAACGGCGGCATACGGGGAAAGTACCGAAGAGACCAGCGGTCTTCAACGTGCGAGCTCCGCCTTCAAATGCGTCGATTGCATGCACGTAATTGCCGTAGGTGATTGCTGCTCCAACTAATCCACCCAATAGCTGGCAAAGAATATAACCGGGCACCTTTCGCCAGGGGAAAGAACGCCAGGTGGCTTGAGCTAATGTAACCTGAAAGAGCTATTAGAAACATTCACTAATGAGCCAACCAGAATCTGAACTCACAGCAGGATTAACGTGACCACCAGATACCCAAACACCGATGGCGACAGCTATATCAATAGATATCAGCATTGAATCGAAGCGATCATTGGCGTGACTGTAATCTACCTGTAGCCCAACCCATGCTCAATGATGCCCAATCCTAGAGGTAAAGATGTGAGATAAAAACCCAGAAGAATAAAGGGTATTTACTTACACCGGCAGGACTCGCAACGACATTAGTAGATCCACTCAGCACGACCTGACAGTTCGCGCCTGTACCAAAGATCACCAAGATCATGGTGCCGAAGAATTCCCCAGCAAACTCCACGAAATCTGATCTGTTGTCCGATGTTAGCAGAGAATAGATGCGCGTGCAATAGAAATTTACCTATACTTCAGTAGCATGCTATGATCACTAGAAGTTTTGACACTAGTAGGCAGTGATGCAATGCCGATTTTTGTGAGGTCGTCGCAGGAGTACTCTGTCGCAGGAGTCTCCGGGCCTTGGTAGTTTGCCATAGTTCGATAATCAAAGTGTAGATACTAGAATGTATGAGCAAAAGGAGACGCCTGCGAGCAGACAAAGTGTAGCAGGATGTGAGCAATGGGAATCGCAGAGAATGAAAAAATTTAAACATCACTTTTTATAGCGAAATGAACACTGAGCCGTCCATACAATATCTACCGGCATTCACAATGTTCCCTTCATTGTACTCCGCGTAACTTTTAGAGCACGCGGAAAAGAGCGATCCGAAACAAGACATTGCGCCCAGGAATAGCTTAACATGGTAAAATGACACCGTACGGCGGAGGAAGTGTTACAACATAGCTCGCTTTGGCAGCTCATTTAGAATGACAATAGGTTCACATCGACTTCCCAAAGCGAAAAATAAGGGTTTGACATCAGACAAGGACAATAGCAAGGTGGAAGAGAGTTGAGAGCCGGTCGAGAATGTAAAGAGCGGGCGACATTAGGCGACATTGTTACAGAGGTATGTACGAGGATGGAAGTTGTTGACCAGAAACGCCGCGAAGAATGATCCATTCAGCAACTCATTGACGTGTTATGAGTACTGAAATTTTTCCCCCGCGAGCTTTCATTGGCTGAGGTGGCAAGAAGGCGGCGGAAATGATGATAGTCGAGCGGTTGAAGCAGTTGTGAAGGGTTTCTAGCTGGCCTTGCACTGGAAATTTATGAGTACGTGAATTGATGGTTTAATATAAAACTGACCACGAGGACAAAATATTTCAGGTCTATCAAGTTTTAACTGATGTAGATTGACTCCTTGAAGTAAGCGTACCTGTTTGGCATTTATCGCTAGAGAAAATTACGCAAAAACATATCGAGTAAGCAGGCGTGAATAGTGTAGAAGCCATCTGGTCTTTCCGCCGCGTCATCTGTTCGTCGAAGCTGTTCGACAAGCGTACGTTGACTCAAGTCGGGATGGTTGATGCATTTGATTTAAGGTTGATGAAGCTGATGCCAAACAGCCGCTGCGAAACGTAATCGGATCCAAATCGGATCACTCGCAGGTTACTAACACTCTATGCATACCAAGCAATTCGACCATGCACGAAAATCAGTGCATTTTGCCATACTTGCAAGAGCTTGACTGCTGTCTTACACTTACAGAATCGATTCCGATCGAGGTAGAGCTCATATTTTTTGGCAAACGATGAGTACGTATTACCGCACGTTCGAGTGCTTGTTTACATCAAATTTCATTGCGTGTCTTGACGCCATAGTGCACTGTAATAAAACGGATGCTGCATGTGGACTAGCGCTATAATTATTCGTGAACTTATAAATCAAGATTTAAAAGATCAACGAGTGTCCGTCACTTTCCGCATAGAATCCATTACATATATGATATATATCTCCCTCGCTATGATGATGCGGGACGATCTCACGTATCTAAGAGTTACTTACCATTCATGGTGCGGTCACTGCGATAACGATACTATTAGTACTAATCTCGAACATCCAATAGCATTTGGTGACAACATTAACTTATAATACAGGCAAGGAATATATGTCCTACTAGCTAAATAAAGCCCTTTTTCAGGTCTTCTACGACGGTTTCACTGGATACAATATCGTAGTGATCACCAGGAACAACAACTACCCGCCCATTAGGATAGGCTTCCTTTGCACCCAGACCCGAAACCAACTCCACATCAGGTGCTTCATAACTGGAACAAGTTCCTTCGGTGGCTAAATATACTACGGGTTCGGTCTTCGTAGACTTCAGCCATGAGATGTAGACATCCCGAGACCATTCTCCATTCAAACGGAACTCTTCTCCAAATAGAAACTTGATACAAATTGAAATTGTGTTCATTATTCTTTTTATCGTATCATCCATGGTCTGGGTAATTAGTTCATTGTGAAGCATAGCTTGAATTCCATCCGCAAGCCACGCGAGAGCAGCATCTGCTTTGGCTGCGCGTTTCCTCGCGTTTAATAGAATCCCCATAAGATTATGACGTAGATAGTTGTCAAGGTCCGTTGCGGACGTGTTTGGATTAAATGGATCGCTGACTCCTTGAAGATAGGCACTCGGGAAATGATCTAGAAAAGCAATTTGTAGGACTTCATCTCCAGATTCTTCGAGCAGCCTGACGAGATATAGCAGGATTACAGAAGATCCACTGAAGGAAGCAAAGCGATATGGTCCCGCAGGGCGCTCTCTCTGTTAAATATACTATAATTTGGTTTTCGGTGTCACATATGGCACAAACATAAACAGCTCACCTTGATCTGGTGATAATAAAATAAAGCAAGATGATGGACTGATTCAAACTTTGTAGGGGACTCTTGCGTTATGTCTAGTGACCACACGGCGGACTTGTACATTTCTTGAAATTTCATGAAGACGTTTGAAGATCCACTGACAGCTGATTGCCTTTGAGCTACATGGTCATGCTTACATAGTATGACGATCATCTTACCCGGTAGAAGTATTAGAGGTATTTCGCCATTTCCGTTCTTGAACTTCACCATCCCCGAAGTTTTGGTAGTCCACAGATCAAGCTCATTTGTGCTAGTCATGTCCCGGGTTAAAATCCCCGTAAGTTCTTTCGGTTCAAGCCAGATAGGTAAGTGAGATATAAATGAACTGAGCGAGTGGATCGTTGGATGCGTAAATACAAGGTCTAGTGGAAGGATAGGATTTGTTTCTGAGGCTTTCAGGAACGGTTTTGTACGTGTAATCATACGTAGAATGTTGGTTCTTATCGAAGCTGCGCATAAACTAGTATCATGATTGTGAATAAATCGACAATACTCAATTCTTTTGTACATTTCCACATACCTATCTGCACCACAAGAAAAGATACTATCGTCATCTCTAATGGTTCTTGACATTGTTAATGAGACCACAGAACGAATGAAATCCTTGATCGTATTTAAATCAGAACCATCACCGATAGACATATCATAATCATCGGTGATTATTTCTACGTCTGTACCATTGTATAATGTCTCAATTTCTTCCTTATATTCTCTAATAATGGCATGTCGTTTTGGGTATCCCTTGTCGGTGCAATCAAATGGCCTATTCGAACCAGCTATGATAATCATCTAATCGCATATAATTGTTAGAATATGATATATTAAGACGCGGCACCTAACCAACCTCTTTGAAAATGCGCGAATGTGCAGGAGCTTTCGTGTTAGCTTGTTGTACAACATCCCTGGACAATGCAGTTAGGTAATATGCCTGTGCTGTTATGATTTTCTTACCATATTATATCACGATACTCTTTAACTTTCTTAACATCAGCAGTATCGAAGGTGTAGCCTTCAGCAGGCAGTATAATCACACCGGCCTGCAGCTGCTCTCTCCCGAACATGACAGCAGCAGCAATTTTATCGTCTTGTTGAAGACACTCCTCTATAGGACGTAATAGAGCACCAGTTTGCATTATAATAGAAATGAATATGAGAGAAATACTAACCGATAGGAATGGGGTTAGTCTAAGACCATAAGATTAATATGTAAGCACACAGGAGACCACAACTAGCATACCTTCTCCTGCAAGATTTCGAAGTCAGATTATGATCATCGTACACAACAAAAGGTACTCACTCCAGTGCTATGAACAATTAGTGTATCTATTGCATTCATTTATATGTAACACAACCAATAAAAAGCAGATACACATTGAGTACATACCTTCTCGGCCAATTACCTTCCACAATGTTGGGTCAGTGGGATGGCGTACAACAATATCAGCAGTATCAAAGGCAGGCACTCCATCCACCATTGCATTACTAACAGTAAGCTTCTTGAGCTCATTTTCCTAGTGGTCGATTAAGACGAAATAAAATATAAGATGGCGGTTCTTGCCTTGACTACAAGTTTGTATAAACCGTCCTCTACCGGAAGAAAGGCTAAGTCAATCCCGGGATGTGTCTGTGTGGTGTGTGAAGTTGAATAGAATTACACAGACAAGTATTGCAACTTTGTACCTTCATCCAATCCCATCCCAATGATTGAAGACCGGCTGTACAATTGTAAGGATTATTTACGTTCATACTTGTACCTCGAAAACTTACATCGAAAAAATACTGCCACAGGGCCAGTTTCAGTTCTATGGTTAATACAATAAAATGGCAACATTATAGAAAGACTAAAGTAATACTTACGTTCCATACATAGGAGAGAGCGGAACTCCTTCACGAAATAGAGTCTCGCCCACCTCGAATGCCATGGGCCCCCCACCAAACACCTAATATAGTAGAAGAAAAAGAATATGATAAAATAAAAAATAACACATACTATAGATTTGAAATTTTTCAAAGCTTTTATGTGCTCAGGATTCTTGCTCCATGCCTACGAACCACTTTCTCAATGTCAGATTTGATATGACAACGGGGTATATACCTCCAGAAAGGAAGGGAACGTAAACATCATATTTGAGTTCGATGAAACAGCAGCATCCAACAACACTTCAGGGGATGGTAAAATCAAGTCTTGTATCGGAGGAAACACCGAGGCAACACTTCCAGCTAAAATCTACACTGAATGTCAGATCTGATCATCACAATAATCACCATTCTCAATTACACAAGCAAGCATTTGGCAGTGTGACATAACATCTAGAATGGATTAATTTTGTGTTTACCGAGAAATAGCAACGAAGACTCACGATAGAAGGGAAGTCCATGTATAGAAACGACATCACTACTGGTATCAGGATTCGAGTCACGATAGGCTGCAGACATTTAAGGTTAGATGTATCTGCTCCCATTTGATAAACGGGCGCAATACGCACCCAATACAATTCCCCACTTGAATATAATTTCATGAGTAACGTAAATACACTTTGGATGGCCTGAAGATCCCGAGGAATGGTATATAATACAAAAACTTCTGTTTTCTACATTATGTGGAAAATTCAGAGAGGATTTACCATCTTTCGGTTCAAGAAGTGAGGACAAGGTTGGCACGTTGAAAATTAGAAAATTAGCATCTTCAAAAATTCGAAGGGAAGCGTTAAAGAGATCCTGTGTGCCCTGATCCTCACTTATGAAGATAGCTTGACAATTTGTCGCGGACAGAAGGTGAGCAACACTATCTGCCGAGTTCCGCGGTGAAACTGGAAATGGCACACAGCCAGCTAGCATGATGCCAAAAATCAAGCAGAAGTATGTGATAGAATCTGTAATACATATGAAGTCAACTGCATATTTGAAGAATGGGAATTACGCACCTATGTTCGCGAGGATTCCTATAATATAGGGCTTTGACGACTTTGGAGGTATATCACAACGATCCTGGACAAATTGCGCGACCGACTGCAGAGCATTGGCAATCTGGCTCCAAGTAACGTGATCCACCCTCCTATTGGCATCAGCATACTGAAACAAAGGATGCTTTGGATTGTGTATAATGTTGTGGCTAATTATATCCACTATATTTCCACCGTGTAATGGTGGCGGGATGAATGAGTGAGAAGGGTTATCGTGATCAAGTGCTGCTGATGCTTTTACCATCATAAAGTGAAGCGAAGAATTCCTAGCAAATTCCCAAACGCAGTTCGATGATTTATAAGTTGAGGGCTTGCAGCTATTACGTAATATTGCTATGTTTTGAGTAGTGTCCAGCTGACTTTGATACAGATAAGTAGACTAGACCGGTCACCGGTCACACAGGTACTATTTCTATGAATAGAAGTAAGCTCAATCGGGTGTTTATTCCATCCCAGTAACTCTCACATGCGTGGGTGTAGAAAATGAAACCCCTTTAGAATATCTAAAACATATATAGACAATACTAATACGAGTAGGTAAATCTGAGTTAAGTATATTACGTGTCAAATGTAAGTAACTAATTAGATAAGTTAAAATGTCTCACCTCTGTGCGTATGCAGTGACTGAGGCGAAAACATCTAATGTCATATATATTGTTCACGATGGACACTAATCATAAATCAATAGGTAAGGGAAATTTGGGAAAAGAGAAAAAACGAGAGATGAAGTGAAACAGATATTAGGTGGGTGGGATTCAGAGAGAATGAGGCTACGGTAGATGGGAGACGGTGTCAGATTTCAAGCGCCATTCAACAATGTCTACATGAGGGTCGAAATATGACCATGATATGCACTATACATTAAGAGTTGGGAGGGTAATAATAGGGGCTGAAGCGTTTCGTACGAACGGAAGTAATGCCAAACTCGATTCAATGTTGTCACACGTCCAGTTTTCGAAGTGAAAGTTCCACATTGAGTACTGAGTATTCATATCCCTCGTATTGTTCTAGCGAACATTGATGAGCATTAACCTGTTGCTGGTGCGATATGTACTATTTTCCATCCACCACGCGTTGAGGAGGGGGCAACAGATACCCGCACGGCAATGCAAACACTCTGAGCTGCTGAAACATTTAACAGGGACTAGGGAAAGACGTTAACCATTCCGTATCCAGTACTTATACAGGTACACCGCCGAACAAAATAAGATGGATCAACAAGATAAAACAATATGAATAGCGTAAACAATGATGAAAAGGCTACTCCTGAGGCTGCGCTCCAACTTGGGATTTCGGATTCCCATGAATAATAGTCTGTAGAAAAGCATTGTAAAAACCAAAATGAATAGATGTTGCGACGTGACTGCAACATGAATAGTAGTTCAAATTTTAAACGGTCATGACTGTAGGCTCGTTGGCTCCCTTGCGATCAGACGTGTCATTCGATGGTTGAGTTTTCGTATGATCATTGTTTAATTTTAACCTGATGCAAGAACGAAAATCAGTAACCGTACGACCCGTAGAGGGCACTCCTACCATTTGCTTGCCAAGCTTTCATGACCATTGTACAAGAACAGGTCATAAACAGTAGTTCCGGCCAGCGCACCAAGAATGGTGGCAATGATCGGGGTCCAGATCCAATATTGGCTAAAGCGGGGTCGTTCAATTAGCATTTAGTTGGAATACCATTGCATAAAGGCGCCTTACTGCCTAGTGGAGAAGACTTGTCCACCATAGCCCACCATCGCAGTGAGGATGCGCGGCCCGAGGTCCCTAGCTGGGTTCAACGCAAACCCTAAAGCGAGTGATCAGATCCGGATCATGAGGTATAGTTCGCGGGAAGGGGTACCTGTTTGAATACCCAGCGCGGCCCCAATGCCATATACAAGAATCCAGACCCCGATGGGAAGCAAGCCAGCTGGCATACTGTGCCTAGAGGTATCTGTGAGGGCAAGGATACCAAAGAGCAGAATGGCAGTGTTAAGGAACTCCGAGAAGAAACACGAGACCGATGTCAGATATCCAATCTGAAACGAAAATAAAATATCATATCAATAACGTTTAGATATCCATGCAGCGTAGCACTGTACCGGGAAGGTTCCAAACAAGCCAGCGGTCTTCATTGTGCGAACTCCATGACCACCTTCCACGATATCGATAGCATGGAAGTAGGTCGCATAGACTATAGCCGCTCCGACTATAGCTCCCAGAAGTTGCGCTACGACGTAACCGGGAACCTTACACCATGGGAACGAGCGCCAAGTCGCAAAAGCGATGGTGACCTAGGACGCAAAGATTAATTAATCATTCAAACCTAAAAAAAATGAAAAAAATGTCTACAGCTGGGTTGACATGACCACCGCCAGAAATCCATACACCCATTGCAACAGCTGTAGAATATTGTCAAATGATATTAAAGCCATCTTAGCTTTAATGCTAACCTGTAGCCCACGCAAAACTGAGAGAAGTCCAGGTCTGGTAAATACAATTGGTTAACACTATATGAATAACAGGACTTTTTTAGGTAATAACGAACCCCAGCGGCAACGGCGGATACTCTAGAATCAGATCCTAAGAGAACTTGGCAATTTGCGCCGTTCCCAATGATTACTAGAACCATTGTCCCAAAAAATTCACCAGCATACTCCGTCATTTCTCGTCCAAAAATGAATTCTAGAGTTAGTCGAAAAGTACTGAGCGTTGATGTTGATAATACATACCGAATTTTCTGTAGTGGAGACAGCCTCTGAGCATTGTCCACACCCCCATTTACGGAGGGCATGGATCCAGACATGCCTGCGTGCTCAGAGGTGTGGATGCTGTGTTTTCCGCCTACATCACTCGTCATGTCAGCAGTGGGACGGTGAGTATCCATTGTGAACTTGAAGTCAATGAAGAGGAACTATGGAGAAGACCTTGATATCAAGTCGACCAGAGGACGTATGCATTTTAAAGGATTCTGAGAGGTGGATTACGTCTGGAGAATTGTAAGTGACGAATATAGAGATGAGGACTACAAAAGAATGTGATCACGTATTAGAAGGAGTAATAGCTTACTGGCGACCAGAAGCTGCGAGATGCTTCCATCATTGGGGAGAAGCGGAAAAAAGCACGGTGCTTTCATTCCATGGGACTGGTTCGTTGTCCCGTTGTTGCCAGTATCTGTAATTGAAAGTTAGGGCTAACGGCACTCCACAAGGGGCTGAACATAAAGAGTAAGATATGTGTAGCTCAAAGTGCTCACTGGAAAAGGATGCTAGGCTGCACTGGGCGAAGTCTATGATCATTCAAAAAATGCTGGTGTGCCCATTGCGAATCGCATCCATAGTAATGCGAAGCTTGAGTGCTACCATTCCTGTCGCAGGCTCTGATGGTGGTTTCATAACGAGCATTGGAATGCTATCCTAGGCAATCCCAGTTGAAGAAGGTACGGCAAGCACAAGGAAAACTTCGCGCCCATTTACAAAAGCGTTCTTGACACCCTCTAGTATCATGAGGCGACAGGGTGCGTGTGTAGATAAACTAGGATGAGGGTTGGCCCACATTACCCACAGTTAAGCTTTGTGGAGCAAAGAATTGCCAGAAGGCGCACCGAACACAATGTTCTCTGGAGGTAACTTCGATATCTGATGATGATTTACTACTTTTCAAATTATTTAAACGTCATTGAAGTCATTCGATAGCAGCCAGGTTCCACGCATAGTATCACCACCGTAAAGTGCTTGCAGCCAGAAGAACGAAGACCAAGACGTGGAGCTTTACTCTGATGGAGCTCGAAGGTCACTGTGACTAGCTCAGCGCTGATCTTCAATCAGGATGACAGACAGTCTTGTTCACTAAGCTACAGCGCCATCTACGACCGCACTGAGAATCACTAGCTAGACCATTCGGAGGGACACTGGAGTCAGACACGGAATCATTTCACCCTGTGATCATGCCGGGAAGCTTCAAGCTTCAACATTTCGATGTTTGGCAACTTCTGGATGAGACTCGGTCCGCTTTTAGATGCATGCTAGTGTATGTTGCAGAGGCAATTGGAAGGAACCATGTTCACCGCTAAGTTGTAGGCTGTAGCCCACGTAGGACAGTGGAGATGAAAATTTACGGAGTCAGTTCACACTGGTTACAGGGTTTGGTCAATTTTAGCTCCGATTGAAAAGGTACACCTCAACGCCAGGCCTAACCTAGACCGAGGCCGGCGGCCTAGTACTTACTTGGGTTCGATGGTTATTTATACACTCCTTATTGTATCTACGTATACTAGTTGTACATTAATGAAAGTAAGACATGCTGCATTTTAAACTTGGTTGAAGGATTGGCGGTGGGTTGATCTTCGAGGCAAGCTCTGAGTTTCAACGTGTTGTGGAGTAGGGTGGGGTCCGGGAGCGGGATCTCCAAGGTCCTGATTCAAGGCGTTGAAGATGTCGTGAGGTAGCGCGCTCCAAGTGCTCCTGAATCCGCCAGAATTACTCTCATGGCACAAGTGCTTGCTATTCCACCTTCTGAGGTGTAGCCAGAAGCGAGCAGTCAGGAGTCCTGACAAACTTCATGTCGAAGAAGGATAAAGTTCAATGTTAAGTTGAAGCTACACGTTTCTGTTGAGTATGGTGAAGACTCACGGGACTGTTAACCCGCTAAGAAGGCGTTGTAAAAACCCTCCCTTAGACGTTTCGTTAGAGTAAGATCAAAAGGGGATCTGTCAGATTACATACAGGAATTCGCTGATCGAACCCAACGTAAACCAAAAACATATGGGCGACAATTGAACTCTAGCACTCACAATATTCAAGATTAGAGAAGTTATACTGAGGATGAATACGACACTAAAAATAGGTAAGCATACCAAAGTAATCAGAGTAAAGACATTCCAAGTTACTTCTTACCAAAAATATAATGTACCTTGCTGAACAACTATGTTCAAGAGACCTTTCGCATAATTCTCGCCATCTTGGGCTTTGTACATTTTAGCACATTGATAAAGCATCAACACTGCCGAAGAAAATTCAAAGAAACACATAAATAGTGAAAGGAGTACTCCCACTATGCTTTATCAACATATGGTGGCATCAAATGGAACGGGATATAGGACAAACCACTTGATGAAATTAGCATAAAAATGACAAAAGAAAACTGATCGAGACATACATAGGAATCGTCCAATTTTCTTTGCATCTTGTCACTGGGACCTGGACCTTGAGGTTAAACGCAGTCAGTCATATTGTTAAGTTCAAAAGCCTACGTGCTTACGATATCGATCACAACGCAGGCAAACCCAATAAAGGACAAGAACCATAAAATTAGTCGATTTTTCCCGAATACGATATATGTTCGAATAGTCCATACAACTGTGATTATCAATGTTAACACTTCCTTGAAACTAAAGCTCTACTTACCTATGATGGCAATGCGGCCCAATACACTCAACGCTGCGCATATGATATACCCATTACTACAACTGACGTGCCCCAGAAAGTTGAATGAGTGTGTATTATTATTAGAAAATACCCGGAGTTACTGTCATGAGCGTCGTATCAATGACAAAGATAGAAGTTGATGGATGGCGGTGTAAGATAAGGGGGCGGTACATACCCTTAAGTTTAGATTACTAGTGACCGCCAAGAGATAGAGTACATTTGCGACCAGTGCATAGCGGCAGCAGAAGTAGAGAAAGATTAGGAACCAGCCTCTTGACTTACTCAGCCAGATATGCTTCACTTCCATCGGAAAGGTCAAGAAGTAGTCATAGTATAAAAGTGCTGTAATGCGGCCTTAGCATCCCAACTCGAAGGGAGTTCATGTATACAGCACTCATACTCACCGATGGTAGAGTATTGAAGGCAGAACTGGATGAACCTTCAGTATATCGTTAGCATAACTGACACTTCTAAGAAGCGGTGGGGCATACTGCGTAGGGTCATACTCCGACATCTAGGCCTCTCCAGGAGTGGCCAATAAGTTAAGTTGGGCAGTAGGACAGGTGGAGCCGGAATCGAACTGGGACGACCTGGCATATTTCAGTTGGCACAACGGACGAGTTTAAATAATATTTATTGATGGTCTGGATGAGCGCTTTACAGTACATATCTTGGAGTTATGTATATGATATCTAACTGTCAGATCGAGGCTGTGTCACCGTGTCTGTCGATCAGCTGTTCGGATATGTGGCACACATCAAAGGTCTATACTGTTCCTAGCATTTGATATTCTCAAAAGCAAGAGCAAGTGCTTCTACCGTTCTACCGATTCATCACGAATGGATGTTGCGAATTTGTTTGAACTTGGATACACTGTTGCCGTCGAACTTGCTGTCAGAACCGGAAAAGGGTGTATCTGCAGGCGCATGAGAAGTCAGCACATGATCCCATTTTGAAACAAGGAGCTTGTGGACTCACAAATCTGTTGCCACACCTAGAAAGATAAACATGACAAGCAAACGTGTCTAGAGTGTATCGGGACGCGGGAGGGCTGGGGTATGTCAACCTATAAATAGCTCCCAGAAATGGATACCAGTGCCCGCGTCATGCGTTACTGATAATAATATCAAAGGTCTCAGCGACGTGGAAAAGCGGAAGTGCTCATACGATCACAACAAATGATTATATCCATACGGTTCTGACTACGGTGATTGCAATATCGAAGAATATAGAGCGAGCCTAAATGCTCGGTCGTGCTGTTTTAGAGCGCGATGCGTTCGGGGTATGCAGTGAATATTAACACGAATGAACGCTTATGTACTTACGAACGTTTAGCATGGACATCCGATTCATGGGAAACAAATATGAAGAGTTGTATTTTGGTTTCCGGAAGATAAATAGCATTCGCAATTCTGTAGAGGGATTGAGATTTGCACTTACTGGTGGAAGATCATGGAAGTACATCCAAACCCAACCCAAACCACATAGTTCGAAGCGCTTGATAGAACAGCTAAGTGCATAGCAACAAGGCACGTCACTGTATCGTAATCATTTTTGAGATTCAGAGAGATAAGTGCTAATAGGTGCTGTTCTAACTGTAAATAGGTCTAGATGAAATAACAGCAGATCCCATACTATTAGCTGCTGATACGGCTCTGACTCCCGACTTCCGATAGGCTGTATATCGCTTATGGCATTCGGCATGAAAGCCTGATGGTAGGATCGGGAGGAGCATTCCAGTAAACTGAGAAATCAACGTTGTCTGGAAAAGCGCCACTGGACACACCCCACGAAAACTGTCTCAAGTACGTAATCAAGCGCCAGCTTCGTCTCAAATGGGCGCCAAGGGAGTTGCCAGAGCTGGCAGAGTAGGAGGTGTGGAGGAGACAGATCTTGGGGTTTTACTTTTACAATGGACTTTCGAATTTCGACCCTGGCTGTAATGTAGATGGTAAGTAAATTACAATGGGTAAAAATAACATAATTGAGAAAAATAAGGAGATGCAGACATGTAAGAGTTGTGCGATGTAGAAGAACAGGGATCACGCTCACGGTGTATTGTGAATCATATACTTGACATCAATGACGAAGGGCTAAAATCTGTAACAGCAGTTCCACCGGGGGGCTCAGGGGAGGGAACGGCTGACCATCACAATCTCATAATGATTTTTTGTGCAGTTCTACTGTAACCGTGAGCACATGGGTCTTCTTGATGAGTGGTGTGAACAGACTGGAGTCGCGCTGAACACATTAGGCACTGAGATATATAAAAAAGAGAAAAGCAAAATCCAGGAGAGGAAAAACGTTCCATGCGACTGATGAACAGTTAAAGTACTTCCCGAAAAGTGTCAGAAGAACCATACACTTAGAACACAGAAATCAAGAAGCGCCTGGAGAACACCAAATGTGTTGCACGATTGATGAATATCCAATCTCAGAATTCCTAAATGAGCAATGTTAGATAGATTGCATGAACCCAGGAAGCTACTGCGCGCCTGATGCAGTGAAATTTTATTGAAGTGAAGGATGTTCATGTTGAAAAGGAGCCAGACATGTTTTTTCCCAGGGAAGCCCAACTAAATGTTGGCGCTGATGCGTGTGCGCCAGTTCGGCCCGATCAAGCGCCGAAAAGTGTACGTTCACTCCGTAGTAAATCTTTCATACTGGGATTAGAAACAACGGACCATTAAGGATACCGAAAGTCGTGCGTGTGATAAGGGAGGAATGGGGTAGGACAGTGAGCGAATCAGATACTGTCGAAGCCTTCAAATGTTCATATACAAGAGGCATTCGAACGACGAAATAATGAATTTCAGCTGGTCTGCAGTTGCAATGTGCATCACTATGAGTAGAAAGGGCGTCACCTTACATGATTAATTTGCCTCAAAGAACAAAGAAAGTATGATACATACATCAACATGCTGCTTTATACAACGTAGTAACTTAGTAATGCTCGGCACAACAGAACTTGCGATGCCAAAGCCCAAGAGAGAAAGGACGGCGAGCTCCATGAAGACAGCTCGCTTCGGGGGAGGGAGCCCTGTACCAAAAGAGGCAATAGTGGAATAGGTGTCGCACGAACGAGCTTTGCTATTTCTACACTTCATATCTAAGCTTTGAATAATGGAGTTGGATTGCAATATAGTCGTTACAGAATTTTTCATTGTCCTGGGTATATTAAAAGTAGTAAGGCTGTAAGATGGAAGGCATAATCGTCATGCGAATAGCATAGGCATTATAAGTCGTGTGATGAGGAAGAATGGGAAGTACAGTGCATGAATCAGATGATGTCGATGATGGATGGCCAGACGCTAGACACGTGGTAAGCTTGCAGGAAGCACTAGAACGACGAATAGATGTACCTCAGCAGACCAACTACAACTTGGGTTACTGCAAGTAGAAAAGGTATCCACCTACAGCAGTTACACGGTCAATTCTGAACAAAGGACAAAGAAAGCCAAGCACGCACGTCGACATATGAAAATCCGCTGCCTTATACAGTCCCGCCGTTGCAAACCCCAACACAGCCGAACTAACGATGGCACCAGCAAGACCCAGGCCCAAGAACAGGAATAGAACGATGAGGGCAAAGGCAAGTCTCGACCGCCGCTCATTCACCCTTGGTGGTTTGGGGGGAGGTGGGAGCACGGAGCGACGCACATAAAGGGGCGTCAACGGTATTGGAGTTTCACGAACGAGCTTCGATACTACTACAGAAGACCTTGAAGGTGGGAAAGTGTAGTTCCAAAAGGCGTACATTCCGGTAACGAAAAAGATAGGCATGTAGAAAAGAAGCGTCCAAAAAAGTGTAAAAAGAAAGATGTCTGTTGGAGATTGGAATCAAGGTTTGTCCTCAGTGGATATGGATATAAAAGCAACAAAACGCACCTTTCGCCCTGTGAAGATAGTGTCCCTCTGGTTGAATGGCATCTCTGTGAGCTAGGTGCAGAATCTCAAGTCCAGGGTTGTAAAGAGATGGCCAGGACGGTTGTTTACTGGCCATTAGGTGAACTTAAGTCAATATGTTTCTCTTCCCAGATGTACGAGGAAGATATTGATGTCATGACATGATAGAGATAGAGGAAGAGCGTGAACGATGAGGGGGGTGGTGGTGGCGGTGAAGGGACGAAGTCAACGTCAACGTTGCGGTGACGCGAGAGCAGTTTCCCAGCGCGGTAAGTAAGCTACGTAAGCAATAAGATTCCCACGAATACGGCACATTCTGCGACGGTAATTGGTTCTTACATAACTTGTTCTTAACTTTATAACGCAAGTTCAACGCTGTCAACTCCCGCTCTCCCACCAAATCTCCCACTCAGACTTTCTATGAATCTACCATTCTGCCAGTTAGTGTTCCATATATTCTGATCTTACGGTTGCCGAGCCGTCTCAGCCAGGATTTCGTCCTCTTAAAATCCTTTCGCTTGTTGAAACAGCCGAACAAGGTTTGACAGCATTCATTTCTAGGAACATTAAATGACCCCCATATTACGTAATAGATCGATTTTTCGAATATGTGCCCGATTATTATGCAGCAATATGTCTTCTGTCTATAGCTAGGAAAGGAGCACAGTAAAATAGACAATTTGAGCATACATAATAACATTCACAAAATTTGTAAGTAGAGAGGCTCATAATATATTTTGTTGCGAAGATTTTCAGATTTTTTTTTGTTAAAAGAAACACCCCACAGCTACCTTACAGCTCCTGAACAGACCATTTGGGTGCATACAAAATGTGAAGACTATGATCAATGATTATTTGTAGGTAATTAGATATAAGCAGGTATTCTTTAATTGCATACATATCTTCTATCTGCAACTGTATAGTGTATATGGTATACTCAGCATTAAAACTCGGTGTAATAATTAAAAAATACAATAAATAAATTGCCGTGCTACAGTCTACCAGACGATAAGTGTGCCTGCTTGGATAATCATTAGCATAGTGCCACAATAGCTCCATACGGCCGAATGTCGATGTCAATCGTGTTCAAGTCACGTGGTGAATGAACGTTTGAATAAGTCCGACTCATCGTTCAAATGTCGTTTTCCGCTCTCTGAATTTTTATGTTTATAGCATGTATCACTCATATTGTTGTACTTGATATAATTACAGCGTGGAGCAAACATATAGCTGCATGTTAGATAATCTGAAATCTATCTATTACGTAATATGGGACATTTAATGTTCCCGGAAATGAACGCTGTCAAACCTTGTTCGGTTGTTACAACAAGCAAACAGTTTTTGAGAATCGAAATCCTGGCTGAGACGGCTCGGCAACCGTAGATCTAGACATCAGGACACTCTCTTAAGGCTAACTCCTTTGCGGCAACTTGCTTCTGTGGCACGCTAAAGCCAAAGATGTCGATAACTCTCGCAATCGTTCGCTACCGTGGAAACTATTGGAACCCAAGGAGGTGGGCACGGGTTCCATACTCTTCGAATCATTGATCAGATTAGGAATAATGGATTGTTGGTAAAATTCTTATCATTCGCAATAATGGCAGTACATAGTTGAATGTCCAGCTGAACGGCTCTAAGAACAGCTTACGGTTGCCGAGCCGTCTCAGCCAGGATTTCGTCCTCTTAAAATCCTTTCGCTTGTTGAAACAGCCGAACAAGGTTTGACAGCATTCATTTCTAGGAACATTAAATGTCCCCCATATTACGTAATAGATCGATTTTTCGAATATGTACCTGGTTATTATGCGGCAGTATGTCTTCTGTGTGTAGCTAGGAAAGGAGCATAGTAAAATAGACAATTTGAGCATACATAATAACACTCACAAAATTTATAAGTAGAGAGGCTCATAATATATTTTGTTGCGAAGATTTTCAGATTTTTTTTTGTTAAAAGAAACACCCCACAGCTACCTTACAGCTCCTGAACAGACCATTTGGGTGCATATAAAATGTGAAGACTATGATCAATGATTATTTGTAGGTAATTAGATATAAGCAGGTATTCTTTAATTGCATACATATCTTCTATCTGCAACTGTATAGTGTATATGGTATACTCAGCATTAAAACTCGGTGTAATAATTAAAAATACAATAAATAAATTGCCGTGCTACAGTCTACCAGACGATAAGTGTGCCTGCTTGGATAATAATTAGCATAGTGCCACAATAGCTCCATACGGCCGAATGTCGATGTCAATCGTGTTCAAGTCACGTGGTGAATGAACGTTTGAATAAGTCCGACTCATCGTTCAAATGTCGTTTTCCGCTCTCTGAATTTTTATGTTTATAGCGTGTATCACTCATATTGTTGTACTTGATATGATTACAGCGTGGAGCAAACATATAACTGCATGTTAGATAATCTGAAATCTATCTATTACGTAATATGGGGGACATTTAATGTTCCCGGAAATGAACGCTGTCAAACCTTGTTCGGTTGTTACAACAAGCAAACAGTTTTTGAGAATTGAAATCCTGGCTGAGACGGCTCGGCAACCGTACAGCTCTTCGGGAATTAATTTAGATGGAGCTGATATCTTCCATTACCAACACCACAAAGAGATTGCATGACCTGTAAATTAATGACCGGTACGAGGCCATGGGCTGCCGAGGGTAGCGCAGCCCAGGTAGGTTTTGTGATCCAGTGGAGGAAGAAATTTATGGTTTGCTGCCGATTATGGGGTCATACAAGTATGTACCGAATTCCAATACTTACAAGTTACGGCTGGAGTATTTATATTTAACGCCGATGTTACTGTAAGGATCAGGCATAAAGCTTAAAGCTGCATGAAGTTACGGTTCCCGGCCAATTGGGACTTGGAAGGAGGAAAATTAGGATTTGTTTTATTCTTGTGATGGTTACTGGTACCCATCCTAAGATAGTTCGACAGTCTGTCTGTCGAATAAACAATCCTAGTCATCCTCAGTCATCTCTTGGAAATTCGTACTTATCTGCCACTGTCGGTGTCATTGACTCGATCGGCAGTATCCGCGCGGCGCGAGCGTCAGGCCGGCGATTCCTATCATTCAACATATACGTACTTACTGCATGGAGAAGCGTAGGAAAACGATAATGGGACAACGTCTCATTAGCATTCTTCGTGGACGTATGTACTATGTATGTGCTTGCTTCATGTTTATGTATATGCTCAACTACAGAAGCTCCCTGGAACTTACCCTAGCCGAGCGTAAGAACCATATGCTTCCCAAGCATATCCGTTACCCACCTCTGAAGAGTGAAATTGAATATTTGAATATCAAAGGATCCGGATATCTCGCTAGGTCACGATGGCGTCGTTTCATTGTATCGTATCGTCACCTGGCTTCTTTAGGATAAGTTGTGGAAGCCTGTCTGATGACTCACAAGGACTCATTTGCCTTCCTTAAGAATGGAACATTCCACGGTTCAATCGTCGAAATCTCGAAAGTGAACAAATCGAAGCAAGAAACGTACTGGTCGGGACAATCACATGTACCTCAATAATCTCAACTTCAAGCTTCATCCTTGATTTCGTTATGTATTCAGCCAATCAACGATGGACTGTCTCCAGGAATTCTGATTCAACGACAAAGGTTCAGGCCTCAGGAACGGTGCCATAATTATGCATGCTTCTTGTTTTGATGATGCTTCAACAAATATGTAGTTGCCTCATCGGTCGGTAGCTAATCCACAAGAAGTTGGCAGTGGGCTCCAAAATGGCGGCTCGGAGTAATAATAGACTGGGCTTGCAAACCTTTTTTTGCTGACCAAAAGTTGGAGGTTTTTGACCGGGACTCAACAAGATGGATAGGGGTCCTCCGTCCACTCGTCTACTATGGCATTCATGCGGTGAAAATGCTGTTTTTGGCCCTTGCTCTCGCTCGACGCTAGCCGATATCGACTAGTTATACGACATCTTGTCACAACTACACCTTTACATATGAACATCAATGATGGTTTTCACTGTTCTAGCTAACCTTGATATATGGTCTGCGGATTCCTATTTCGGGTAGCGAAATGCGACTGAATCTCTTGAAAAGTTGGAGTGGAATTTAGAGTTTGACTTTGACCCGGTCGTAGGTCCGCTATGTAGGTCCCGTCTACATATTATACGTATCAAGAACGTTACGCCTGTCAGGAACTAGCTCCCGAGTTTCATTATCGAAGGGGCGGATATCTTAGAGTCTTGGACACAGGTTCTTTGCCCGTGTGATCTTTGAAGGACTCGAATAAAAGCATATGAGGAATGTGACCAGCTTCCTACTATCCTAAGACCCTCGCTCTTGCACTACAGTCATGTCTGCCATTAAACCTGCTAAGGCCGTATCAATGGCCGCCGATGCTATTCACCTATCTTCTCGTCCTTTGCCCGATGCTCCTGATGGGTACTATGACTGGCAAGTCACTGGGGACGAAATCGAGAGGCGTCAAGGGCACTCATCAGTCACCAATGTGATCAACCGTGTATGTGCTTTCAGGGCTTTGGATTATGAGCCACGGTGTTAACATTTAATAACAGGTTGATGCATTCAAACGGAAAGGCGGTTTCACAGATCCTGATCCAAGAATAGTCGTATGTTCAAGTAATATCTCCACTATTTTGGATTCTAAGACATACCCATATTCTAGGGAGCCTTTCTTGAGAGCGCTATAAAACCGGAAGCTGTTGACGATCGGAAGGGAGCTGTAAGACAATCACGATATCACTGTTACACTGCTCATTATCACATTTATAGTTCCAAACCGGTCTCGATGTCATTGCGAAGATGGATCCCTCAGTTCCCGTGTGGACTAAGCTGAACAATGCCGCTGTTAATCAGTTGTACAACACTATTCCTCATCCCCCTGCCTCGTACTTGGGCCCTGAGAATGCCTTTCGTCAAGCGGATGGAGGTGGCAATAATCTGGAGAATCCTGATCTTGGGCGTGCAGGAACTCCTTACGCTAGGAGCGCCCGTGGACAGATGGGGTTGCCAAACACATCTCTTCCTGACCCCGGTCTTATCTTCGATACGATATTGAAGAGAAAACAAGTGAAATTCTTGGTTCACTATTTAGTAAGAATGATACTTATTTATGTTTATAGTTTAAGAAACACGCAGGCGGGATGTCGAGCATGATTTTTGCATTTGCATCCCTTGTCACCCATTCTCTTTTCCGTACCCGCTTTGAAAGCAATATGATCTACAATGATGCCAGTTCCTACCTTGACCTTAGCCCACTTTATGGCGACAGTGAGTTTCATTTCCATTTTCTATATGGTCTCGTTGAAAGCTTCTTGTAGATGAGGCTGCACAGCATCAAGTCCGCGACAAAGCATCCGGTCGTGGGCTGCTTTATCCTGATACATTCTCCGAGGAAAGACTTCTGTTCCTTCCTCCGGCATCCAGTGCCCTACTTGTCGTTTTCAGCCGAAATCATAACGTAACTGGCTTTGCACGTACTGCGGGTACAGATCTCTGATCCCTCTTTTAGTTCATTGCAGACAAGTTGCTTAAGATTAACGAACGTGGGATGTGGTCGGATCCCCCTCCAACCGATCCTGAAGCTTGTGCTCGCCAGGACGAACAGATTTTCCAAACAGCAAAGCTTATCAAGTACGTGTTGATATTAACCGGATGAGTGGTATAATTTAATATTGGAATTGCAGCTGCGGTCATTTCATGAGCTGTATTATGGGTGACTACGTTCCAGGTTTCCTTGGTGTAGCCGAAGGGTGTAACTGGAACTTGAGGGTTTTTGATGTAAGTACCTTTACAAGTAAAGGAATCATTTCTCACCGTTATTCTAGTCCATCAAGACGAAGGAATTGACTGTCGAGAGAGGTCAAGGAAACCATTGCAGCATCGAATTCAATATTCTGTATCGCGTGAGTTGAATCGTCGACTTGCTTTAATGACATTTCTTATACTCTTATAGTGGCACGCAACTACCGCTGAACAAGACGTAAAAGGGATAGAAGATGTCTTTAATCGTGTTTTCAATGGTAAACCATTTGATCAGGTATGCCTAAATTGTTAAAGTAACTACGGTGAAGAATAACATGATCACAGTTATCGAGGCAAGACCTTATCCATTTTGGTGCGCAGTTCGCAGAGATTAAGAAAGAAGAACCATATAACCGGACTTTTGCTGGGTATGCTGGATTTCTTTCATTTGACTTATGCCGCTAACAGTTCCTTGCAGTCTCAAACGCGGACCCGACGGCAGATTTTCTGATGATGACATTGCGAACATCTTGAAAGACGCAACCGAAAGACCTGCTGGCTCCTTTGGAGGTCGCGGTACACCCGGTGTATTGCGCATTGTCGAAATCATGGGCATTCAGCAAGCACGCGCTTGGGGAGCATGTACCATGAATGAGTTCCGTCGGTTCCTAGGGCTGAAAGGTTGGTAATTGTCATTTGCGTACCACCTAACATAGGCTTACGACAAGATTTATAGAGTTCGAAACGTTCGAGGAATGGAATCCCGATCCTGAGATTGCTGTAATTACAATCATCTTTTAATTATTTGCATTTCTCTGATAATTGTGATTACAGGGTGCCGCACGCAGGCTTTACGGGCATGTTGACAACCTGGAGCTTTACGTGGGCATCATTAAAAAATAACATCATCCGTTTCTGACTTGGTTCTATTTGCAGACCGGTCTTCAGGCAGAATCGACGATGCCCCTTTCGGATGGACTTCGCTTTGCGTGTGGTTACACTGTAAGCCTGTTATGTTGAAGGAATCCATCATGTTCTTAACTTGTCCATTATAGACGACACGTGGCGTTCTTGGAGATGCTGTTGCCCTAGTTCGAGGCGACAGGTTTAGTACTATTGACTTTTCGCGTACGTTATACATCACTTCTGTATTTCGATTTTCATTAATATTTGTTTAGCTGCAAACTATACGACTTGGGGCTTCAAGGATTGCCAGCGTGACTTGGATAACGGTGGATTTGGAGGCCAACGTAAGTTTTACTCTGCGACTCTCATTAAGCCCACGACTAAACCCCTTTCTATAGTACCTAAACTATTTACTCGTACTCTCCCTGATCATTACCCATATGTAAGGTTCAAATGTTAGCGAATATCTATTTCTGCTAACGCATTGCAGAATTCGGTCTACACGACATATCCATTCTTCGTTCCTTCCCACATGAAGGAAAGCTTGGATCGACAGGGGACCTCTGATCAGTATACCTTTGACCGTCCCGGAGCTCTCGCGCCGCTGAAGATATTGAATACATTCACTGGGATCAAAACCGTGTTTAATGACCCGACGCGTTTCAATGTCATCTATATAAACATTGGTTATGGTTCCATACTTATGTTTGATGATATAGCGAAGTCAGTGGACAATATCCTTACGCTATATTTCCCTAACATTCTAATCCTACCATAGGCATGATAATGACAAGGCATTGGTAATAAGGACCTTACCTCACGGAAAGATCTCTATACTAAATACTCCTACTTATACTAGGTACTCCATGCGTTGTTCCCGGATAAGGACGCGCTGACCACCTATACTACATGGCTGATCACAGAGTTGAAGAGGCAGCTCAAAGAGAAATCATGGAGGTTCGTGTACTTTACAGTTATGCGATGCAAACATTCATCAATTCCGTATATAGGTATACTAACGTGCCAGGAACTTATCTGAACATTGTGGATGTGATAAACATGTCGTTTACTCACTTTTCTGCCAGCAAACTTGCCGGAATCCCACTAAAGACAAAGGGAAACCCATCGGGCTTATACACCGAGCGTGAAGTGTACGATATGTTGAAAACTTTGGTAGGTTCTCAACTCGTTTATTGTGGAGCATGTACTAATGTCACACAACTCAGTTCACGTATGTTATATCGTATTATTTTAGGAAGTAGTATATTCATTCTGTTTATAGGGCTACTTTCCTGGCATTTGATGATCCAGTGAACAGCTTCGCTGTCCGTTCTGCTTCGGAACGAGCAGGTGCCATTATCGGGCTACTCACTGCTAAGGCGGTGATGGAAGCCGCTCCTAAGACAGTACCTGTAGGTAACTCTGTTAGTCAGAGATATGTTACACTGATCCAGTTTAGAATGCCGTTGGACGAGTTGTTGCAACTGCCACCTCATATATATGGCCTGCAAATGAGAAGCCAAATTACCCTTTCCATAGTGCATTAGCATCAACAGGCCGGCCTCTCGATCAACTCGTCGGTAATATCATCGGAGTAGCAGTGGGTGGATGTGTTAATCATGCACAAGGTTCGTTACGACCTTAATTGTCGAACCGCAATCTGGCTAATGTCTTTTTAGGTGCTATTAATGTTGTCGATTTCTACCTCGACGCGGAACGTGCTACAGAACGAAAACACATCATCCAACTCGCCCATCAAACTGATAAAGCGAGCACTGAAATTCTGCGTGGCTATGTGCGCGAGGCGATGCGTACGTAACTCCCCGCTCACTGTCCCCTTAAATTATTCTGATAAATGTATATAGGATTCAAGCCCCAGACTGCAGGCCTATATCGCAAAGCTACAGTCGATTATTTGATTCCCCAGGGTCCTGGGTTACCGCCAGTGGAAGTGAAGGCAGGAGACCGTATCTGGGCAAGCATAAGAAATGCTCATCGGAATGTAAGCAATGAATATTGTTGTTTAACTAGAATCTTACATATATTTCACGCTATCCAGCCTCTTGAATTCCCCAATCCTGATCAAGTTGACCCTCGCCGTCCAGTTTCATCTTATAATCTCAATGGGACTGGCTTCCATCACTGTCCTGGTGAAACATATGCAGTGCAGAGCATTGCTGAAGTCGTGCGGACCGTGTTTTCCCTCCCCAATATCAGACGTGCACCTGGTCCGGCTGGGAAAGCAAACTGTATCCCAGAAATCATTAACGAGACGGAAACCGACTCATACATTCAAAGAGACGGCACTCTTGGCCAATGGACCAGTTCTATGCATCTTGTGGTAAGTTGTTCCTTCGGGTAAATTTCGACTGTCTCAAAATGATCATGCTTTAGTACGATGCTTAAACGGTCATGTCAACGTAGGGAGGAATTTAAAGACACATGGTTATTTAAATACGTTCTAGGTTGTGTATAATACGCATGGCAATTTGATTATTTTGTTCATTCTCTTACAATCCAGTTTATGAACTTTGTATTACTCTCATAAACTTGGCTTCAATGGAGCTCACACTGAGTTCATCTAGGTTTTCCATACATTTACGGTTATCATGTGTACCGCTGATTACAATTTATATACAGTGTACTACACTCAGTAGGTTAAGTAAAATATTGTATTAAAGTAGGAACATAGGTGATATACGTGGTATGTGATACAAACGTTGTCAGGGTCAATGAATGACATCAACGGTGTGGCTTAGCAAGTGGGCATATGCCATAGACAAGTTGGGCTCGTAGCGCCCATCGTGCCGTTCCCACTTATAATGCACCCTGCCTCGGCTTCAAATGATCTACTCACCATACGCGGATCACGGTCACCAAGCGGACTCGTCCATGGCTGCTCCACCTCACACCTCGTGCCGCCCATTACCCATTCCCGCCGTTCCCTTCCGCCCCTGTGCCATTACGGCGGTCTTCCCTTGCTTTTTTCCGTCTTGGCCCGCCGCTGGACACCTGCCGACATGCGAGGGTACGGACGGCATTGCGCAGTGGATGGCGCCAGTCTGCCTCTATGTCTTCTTTCGGAATGGGTTTCAAATGGAGAGCCCGCTTTATTCTGAAGGGGCCTGGCGGTGATGAAGGGGGCCCATGGAATCTCACGTATCAATCCAGATTCGTTTGACCGACGACATAGAAGGGTAGGTAGCCTAGGGATGTAAGGAGTGTTATGTTGACACTCAACCTTCGTCTCCCCCACAATTTCGCATTCGGCTACTGGACACCGTCACTTCCATATACGTTCAAACCTAAGGATCAACTGGGAAGAGTGCCAGAACAGAGCTGGAGGCATTGTTGAGCCCTGTTAGCCTCTTCTTGTTTGCTTGTAGGAGGACGCGAACAAGAGAGCTTTACGACGGAAATCCGGTCTGCGCAGAGAAGAGTCTTGTCAAGTTTCAATGACACAGCAACGAGGGCACATAGGGGGTGGACAGCAGAGGGCGCTATTACGGATGGGAAGCGATAAGAAGGAGGGCAGCCTGAAAGTATGCGTGGTGTATACGCGTACTTATTGTTACAACACGTCCGAGGACTAGGAGAATGCATTGATGCGAGTGGTGGGGAGGAAGGAGGCTAGTCGAGGAGGCGTTCAATGATCAGCGTGTTCTCATGCACACGTGATGTACACCGCGCGTCTTTCTATTGTTTACAGTGAACGCGTTCCAATTCTCACCCCATAGATGAAGTCTGCCCGCGACGATTACTTCCTCAAGACACGGCCGACAAGGACTGCAAGGAGTTGGTTGATGCACACAACATCAGATTCCGTGATAAATTCCTATAGGAGAATAGACGAACACCAATTGGATTATTTATGAATATCGATAGCACTGTACGGATATCTACACGTCCACCCCACTCAGTAGATGGATTAGGCGACTAACTTCAAAATGCTCGGTCAAACAAATATAGGTATGTACTCCTTTAAATTGAATTGTGGCCTTCTATGGAGTTTCTAGAGATTGTAGATGGAAGCACTTCGTTTAAAACTTTGAGCCGTTCGGCTACTAATTACTTACTGTCTTTCCTGCCCAGGCCATTGTCGACCACGCAAGAAGGTCAAAAGGTACCTTCCATCATAATCCGCAATATCAACTTCGTGCAAGTTGCATCTACGATGCCAGATGTTCACCTGTTTCCCATCAACACGTCGCATGCCTGCCTCCCGATATTGAATACTCTCGCAGCACGGTCGACAGCAGTGACGATAAATTGTCACTATTTTGCCAACAGATTTCGTATACGTGAGCTCCCAGTATGTGCCACAGCTGGGAGAATTCTATCCCGCAACTGCTGGGGAATGTACGTATCTCCGTGAACGTTCTGTATCCACGCGTTAGGAGCCCATGAAATCCATCCGAGCGGGACCCAGACGCCAGTAATCCATCGGAGTTGTCACTAACATAGACTGGGTCCAGTACTTCATCTTTGCTCTCAGATTGCCAATGGATTGCTATCTTCGAGTAATCATTAGGTACTACAGGAGAAGTTAGTACATCACCTCAATTCAATACATCTTTAATTTCGTCTACTCGAGTCTTCTCCGAGGATCTGCTACCACGATTATCACAATGTACTGCTGGCGACATTCTCACTGGAGAAAACATCACAGTTATACGTTGCTGCACCGTGGCCTTGACGTATGCTTAGTTCATTCACCATAACGAATGTTTATGTCTTTTCTCGGTCTTTTGTGAGGCTTGGGCTCTTCCTGGCTTGATCGATGATCCGAGGATCTGCGTTACATCCGCGCTTGAGGGACTGGACTTTGTGCAGTACTATTATCAATCAGTAGTTAGTGTTCATCACTGGTTAGTGTTGCCCATATATCTCACCTTCCTGATATCTTCCCGCCTCAGAATTTAGCATTTGGTTTCTCCTTTTATAAAAAAACACGTCTGCAGTTTTATTTTTCATAAAATAACTCAAATTTCAATGTTATGTTTTAGGAAGGTTGTCACCCTCGCCGGCTGCGGCAGTACGGAATGCGAAAATCGAGGTCCTTTTAGGGGCGTCTTTGCAGAGTCCAGGTTAGTGTACACGGTGACGAAGTGCTCACTTCGCGTCGGTTCTCCGTCAAAAGCTATCAACGGAGTTCAAAAGCTCACCTTGTCACCTTGTGGCAACACTAACCAGTGATAGAACACTAACATCTGATTGACGATAGTACACCTACTATACACGCCACGAACACTTGTACAGGTGATCCATTTGGGTCCAGTCCGAAGACCATAGGCACTCTGAAGCTCAAAGTGCACTAGTATTATCTCTAATTTTGGTAAACGTTGAAGACAAGTTCGGCGAACCACTACGTTACTAGCTACATAAGATTGAGAAGTATAGAATCATGTGCTCTATCGCGGAGCATAATGTTGGCATGTACGTAGAGGCTATTACGCTCAAATTACGCCCAACACTTTCATACGAAAGTTGATTACAAGTTGATTACTTCCGAGTCCCAACAGACTTGGCTTGAAGTCTCAACTTTTCCAATGCCAGGTAAAATTTTGTGGTATGCGATTCATATGCGGTGCCAGCTTGAAAGATTATATTAGTTTGCAAGACACTGCTACTCTTAAAGTTGAAATCTGGCACAACTTTATCGGGAGTTTCCCCTTTTGTAATAAGTCCCAGCCCTATTAATACACCATCTATCTACGTTCGATGCGATGCGATGTGCCAACCTCCTAATGGACATGCGTTATACCTAATAGTGATCCTTCATAGCCCCCTCAGGTTGATCAAAGTCAGCCTATAGGTTCATCGAAGTGAGCTAAACTTCTTGATCAGAGTCACTTGGACATTAGTTACATATACGTGTTAAACACTTTAATAATTATAGGCTCGAGTGAGCCTGATATAAGTCTTCGAACTGGGGCGGGGAACTCCCTCCCAGATGTCCACTCCCAGCATGGCCGCACTGTCCACACCAGCTCCAGTCGACTCGAGCCCTTCTCAATCTTTCATTCCTCCCCCTCTAGACGGAAAAATGAAGAATATACTTGAAATTATTACATATCATGTCGAACACAATCCAAACCGTCCTGTTTTCCAATATGCAGATGACGGTGGGGGTTTGCACTACGTTACTTGGATCCAAATTTCAAGTGCTCTGCACTCGGTTGCACGATTTGTTGAGGATCATTGCAAAATTCGTTCTAACTCATCAGAACCTCATATTATAGGAATCCTTGCAAACTTAAGTACTTAACTCTCTGTTGACTAGTACATTGCGATGCCTAATTATGTTTGAATAGATTCTATCACTTACTTCTGTGTAATCATTGGCATCAACTTGGCCGGATGTGTACCATTTCCAATTTCACCACGCAACTCAGCAGGTGGAATTGCTTACCTTTTGTCCATGACAAATTGTCGAGCTCTCTTAAGCAGCGAGGATCAGCATACACAAGACCTTTGTATTGCTTCGCTTCAAGTCCTTGATGGTGTAAAGCTTCCAATTTTTGCTGTGCCCACCTTATCCTCCCTTCTGGAGCCCATATATGATTCTCTCCATTCTAAGCTATTTCATAATGCAGAAAGTGGAAGTTTGTGCATAATATATCATACCTCGGGGTCCACAGGCCATCCGAAGCCTATTTACCTAACTCATGAAGTCATATTCAAGTGGGGTCTCTCCATAGGTGTGCCTTCTACCAAAAGAGAGTATAATGGAACTCTAATAACTTTATAATACAGCTTATCAAGACTCAGACATTGACATCAGCACTGAAATTGTCTCTATACATGGACTTCCATTTTATCGTGAGTCCACCAATTAATTCTGAAGAGTATGATCATATGATGTGATGATTTTTAGATTCTATGGTATATTCCCTAATGCTTTCATGCGTAATTGGAAAAAATATCCACTGTGATGACCAGTTATTCTGACACTCCGTTTAGATAATAGCTGGAAGTATAGCTTCCGTATTTGATCCATCTCAAGGCTTCATGTTTCCAACACCCAAACCTGTATTAGATGCTGCAGTTGCAGCGCAGTCGAACAGGATGTTTACATTTCCTTATTTCCTAGAGGTATGTGTTGACTTATCTATCTCATTTGATTTGACATATATAAAATGTGATTATAGGAGTGGAGCAAGAACCCTCAACATGTAGAAGCATTGAAAAAATTCAAATCAATTGTATGTACATGTGTATATGCAATTTTCTTCACTTTTCTCATCGCTTTAGACGTTTTCTGGAGGACCTATGTCATTTGAAGTGGGTGAGACACTATTTCGTGAAGGTATCCCTCTCTCGCCTTCATTCGGAACGTAAGTGCTTAGTTGTTTAACTGTTATGATATTCATTCTTGTGTCCTTGATGTAGAACTGAAACTGGTCCATTGGCTGTTTCCTTTCGAAGTAATTGTCATTCTTTTGGATGAGTAGAATGACAAGCCATATTTCTCACAATGCTATAGGTGGTCTCCAATCTGCGGGGTGGAACTGGTTGAAGGTACACATATGATTTAAATCCTTTATTCAATTGCACATTAGATATCGTTCACATATTTTAGAGTCATCCAGGGCTAGACCTAGTGTTCACTCCTATAGGAGATGGTCTGTACAAGCTTGTAGTCAAGGCAAGCCATGAATTCCTCCTGATGTAGATTCTGCGCGGCTGAATGACTACTAGGAGAATGAACTCAAGAAGCTCCCTGCCAGTAATACAATGATTGGTGGAGTCCCTGCCTACGATACTGCTGACATAGTCACATGTCACCCCACTGATCCAACATTGTGGAGAGTGATTGGTCGGCAGGGTATGTACCAGTGTATATTTGGGTAATGTTGCTAACAAAGGAAATAGATACACTGATTGTTCATAGTAGCGGTGTGAGTAATAATATCTCGTGTTGTGCTTCTTTATAATATTTTGACTTTCTTGACTTGTAGGAAAAGGTATGGTAGTCGAAAGTACTTATCCCTGGTTGTTTACATTTTCATGTTATCATTCCAGACTAATCCAATTCCTATTGGTTAGTACGCACGCTCAATTTATCTCTATCATTATACTAATACTCTGTTGTTCCTATAGAAGAGTGTCTTCAGCAAAACAAGAGAATTGCTTCTGCTATTATGTTCGGAAGAGAACAGCTGCTAGCAGGAGTGATTGTTTTGCCAGAAGAAAGATGTTCATTTGACACTGAAAATCCTATTAAAGCGAAAGGATATCTCAATATGATTTGGTAAGATAGTTATGGTAGCTAAATATTCATTTCTTATTCATTCGTAGGGATAGTGTGCAAGAAGCTAATACGACAGCCCCTACACATTCTCGCATTTTCAAAGAGGTTGGACATCGAGCTTTTCTCCTTATAATTTATCTCACACCAATCACCAGATGATTATCATTGCTAGTCCGAACAGACCATTTGAGTATACCGATAAAGGCTACCCAAAACGCCATTCAATTCTCAGGGAATATGATGAAGAAATTCAGAAATTATACAGAAAAGTAAACTCTGGAGCGGCTACTGATGATTTTAGTGTATCAATAAGTGACCGTTCTGATTTGGACACGATCAAACATTTCATTCGTGCAATAGTTTCATCAAAATTATCACGAACTATTGCGGATGATGATGATATTTTTTCTTATGGCGCAGATAGGTAGGTACTAAGACTCAAAAGAATTAGTACATATTTACTCATAATCTCCATGTTAGCTTATGTGCAATGCTGATCAGAAATACTATTATACACGCACTTTCTGGTAACCGGCCACCCTCAAATACAGAAAAGACACATCTCTTCCTTTCACCAGATCTCTTACTTGCGCATCCAACTATAAATTCTCTCAGCTCTTATATATTCAACCTCCCTTTGAGGTTAAGACTCAAAGAGCCATCATCAGCGCAAGATAAAAAATATATAACCCCTGAAATGGAACCCAAGCTTCCAGTATGGAATAAACTTTTAGACAATATGAGAGCTCCTTCTGGAATGGTGAAATTCAAAGATGGAATTGGCGAGATTCCCCTTATACTTATACCAGGTATGTTGTTCAAATTCTAGTTATAAGATGTCTGTGACTCAAAATCTTTCAGACATTACTGGATCTTCAGGTATCTTCAAGTTACAGTGTCAAGACATGTACAAGTCTGCTGTTTGGTCAGTTGATATAACGCAAGAGCCTCCTACAAAGTTTGATTCTGTCCATCACCTCGCTTCATTCTATCTGAAACAAATCAAGGTCAGGGTTGTGGATATATATGTAATTAACTGCCACTTATGATAATTATTTCAGAGGGAGCGCCCTGTGGGACCATATCGCTTTGCTTCGATCAGCGGGTCTTCCGTAATCTTGCTGTATCTTGTCAAGCTTCTTGAACAATCAGGAGATAAAATCCTTCAAGTCGCTTTTCTGGATCATTTCCCTAGTGTCTATCTTCATGGGGTTAGCAATCCTTCAGTATTTAATCCAAATATTTCCGCTACGGACCTCAACAATTATGTGAACGACAATCTTAGGCGCATTCAAAGGATGGTATCAGCTGCAAGGAAACCAGAGCTGGAAGCCACTCTTGCATGGGTTTCAGATGGATTAGATGCTATAATTAACAACCAACCGATCCATCCACTTATGGAAAACACGATGAAAAGAATGAAAAACACAATTTCGATTTGTATCAAGTTCTTGTTTGGAGATGAATTTCGCTTGGAAGGAGAATGGTCTCGGGATCTCTACATCTCATGGCTGAAGTCAATGAACGCAGTACCCACGATTTATTTAAGCAGTGAAGGTATATGCACATTCTGTGAAGCACCCGAGGAGTTGGCTACTGGTCTAGGTGCGAAGGAAGCCTACCCTGATGCACGGGTTGTCGTTGTACCTGGTGAACACCACGAGGTTTTATCCAGAAAACGTACAGTTGATGACCTGGAGAAGGATTTTGTTTAGTCTATATGATATATTGCATGCCTCCCCTGCTATAAATGTTTTCTCTGGCTATTTGGTCTTTGTGTATTTAGTAATACCTACTATATACATATATATATTCTGCTCGCTGAGGGTAGGTACAGACCATTCTCTGCCAACGATCCGATCTTTGTACATACATCCTGGATAGATCTACTACATATTGACGGACCCCTTTGTTATCTCACTTCAGCATGGTTATAATCTATCAACCCTAGTATTCGGTGTATGCCGATCTTGGAGGTAGCTTACTAAATACTAGCTCTATGTACTTATCTAGAGCACTGGCCTGAACGGCGTCGTGCTCACATCTCACCAATTTCGACATTGTAGATCACTAGGGAAATGTGTATGTCATATTTCTTGTATCTAAAATAGACACTGACCATAAACTACTATCTACACTGGTACCCGTATAACAATTAGAAATGGATACTCTACAAAATATGCGCGACATAATTCGAAACCCAAATATAACCACATATACTTATGAGTTGACTAAAATATTAGAACTTAGAGACAATGTGCCAGGATACGTATGCTACAAGGGTGCTACGGTGCTCATTAAACCAGATGGTATAATGCTTCCTAGGTCCAAGGGGAATCATACTCCCCGTTTTCCAAACCAATATCATGCCATATCACCGAAATGTCCATTAGGTTGCTGGTAGAAATCTCCATATTCCTCAGGAGTATCTGGCGTATAACACGCCCTTTCTTCATGTCGAGAAATATTACATAGCACAAGGTTTCCAGTAGGATTATACGTTTCACTGTAATACCACGACATGTCATCGAACGTCCTTTCTGCACCTTGGGCTGGGATAAAATTTTCCGTATTGAAAGTCTCCCACTCGGAGGATACCTGGCTCGAAGTACTAGTATCCCGCGGATAAAAATTGCGCATGTGAGGTAAGTGCCAAGAGGTCTGATCCCCGGTTTCACGGTAGCGAGGAAGAGAATAAGTGTATGATGAATGGAGAGTAGTTGGTGGAAATAGTGGCGGCAGCTGTGTCTCTCCTGGTACCGGGGAAAGTGGGAACGAATTTGATGCCGGTGATTTTGGAGGCGGATGGTGTTTGAAAGAGTAAATGATTGAGAAGAGAGGTTTTATTGAGCCCTCACTGGACGATGAGTGGTTTTCGATGACCTGCAAAATTCTACAGTCCGACAAGTCCTGGCCTAACAGAATGTTAATCAACATAACACTGGCTCTCGGCGAGCAAAAACCTTACATACCTGTTGTTTTGCACAGTTCTACCCAATAGGAAGGGACAAGCTTCGACCCATACAACCACTTATCCTCCCGATTTCCCAGCACAACAATCTCCGACTCCTCATGATGTATTTCACTGTTCCCAATAAACACGCGTGCCACAGCACGGCACTCGTCTACAATGAGCTGCGTCGAGGACGTAAAAGATACAGTCGGAACAAAATTCCATAATGGATTCGGGGCTACAATCTTCAGATGCCTCATGGTCGAATTTAACGGCATGGTGTCAGAGGGTGACGAACTCATGGCCGTCACGAACTCGATGCAAACGCTAGCCGGTTCCACAAAAGGGGACGGTGGTGGTGGAGGGGGTGTGGCAGAGTAAAAGCTCATGTCGTCAAATTGCATTGTGGGTTCGGGATCGAGACCTAACTCAGCTACAGCAGGCGACAATGTGGATAGCGGATAGGATGCACTCGATGGTGATACAGAAGCTGTATAGCTCGGCGAAGGGGTTTCATTTATCAGAGGTGGTAGAAGATGCGAGCTGGTCCCTTCCTCGTAGAAAGAAGCCGCGGGAAGAGGCTCGTCCGGAGGAGGAAGAAGGTCTGGTCGCGTTAGGAGCTTTAGAACTAGAAGGATGATGAGCATGGTTAATGAGGTGAAACATAATTCACATACTGTGCTCCTCGGAACAGGTATCTCTAATCTGCTGCAGTCGACTCCCCACTTGTTTCGGTGTCCTCCTCTGTCCTGTAGCCTGGAAGACATAATCAGAGATAAATCGATTCCTCTTCGGAAACCGTTGTAGTTGCTTGGGATCTCTGGAGGATGTAGGACGATACTTTTTCAGAGCTATGGGGTTTAAGATGGCTAAGGTTAGTATGGAGTGTGTGGGGAAGGGGAAAATGTGGGAGTTACCTTCCAACAGAGCGCCCTCTAGCTTGGGAGGCCATACAGCTTCGGACTTCCTCTCCTCAGCGTCTTCCACATTTTTCTCCCCGTAATCTCGACGCTCGCTAGTGCTGAATCCGAATTGGTCCGCCCATGATTGGTATGATAATCGCCGTATGGTTCTAGCCCATCCTCGGGATGGGACGCGTCCGGCTGCATGATATTCCCATGGAGAGATAAAGGAGAACAAGGGAATGAAGAATCGCGGTTCATCGTCGTGTCTGTCGTGGAAGAAAATCAGAGAACGAGGATCATGCTTGGGGATGCGGGGAGAAGAGAAGACAAGTGGCAAAAAAGAATAGAAGGCGGTTGGTTGGCTGGTCGGTTGTGCCCAAACCAAACAGGGACCTAGGCGTCTGACACTCGCGCTAGTTAGAAAGCATTAAGAGTCTTATGGCAATATTCATTGAATGTGCCATTCTGTGGCTGAAGCGACAAATGAGGTTTGACTCGAATGTGGATGTCGTTGCGGTTGATGCCAGATGAAAATAATAAATTAGATGGAATCGGTGGGCGTGACATTAGTTACTCAGATCTTGGGGATAGAGATTGGATGCGGAGATCTTGCCGTTTCTGGATGATGGTACATTGACAGAATGTCTATTAAACGATGTTCTTCTCTGAAAAAATTGAGAGTGATTTCCGAAACAAGTTTCGGTGCCATGACATTGATGCCTGGGGAGTAAATACATGAAAGATATCGGGAATTTCCTGCAGTTAGAATCTTGGGAGGACGGGATCAGGGATTTGACGCTTCATCTATAATTCTAGATCCGAACATTAACCAGGTGAAAACAAAACATGACGAAACCTGGTGGCTGAAACCAATCGATGGGGGATATAACATGAAATACTTGGAGTATAAACCGATGATAGACCGCACAAAATTTGGGTCGGCCACATGTACTTCACAGTCCTTATTACAAGTTACTTGACGAATGGTTTTTATTTTGGGTTCTCTTGATTTTCGTCCAGGTTATCGATAAGCAAGTCGGCGGTGTGTGAGACGATCGGACTTGGCGACTTGTCGTGAGGCACGACTGTGCGACCCGGGCGGAAGCAAATATTGATCCCATTTGGTCTTTTATTTGTGCTTATTTATAATACAAGCTGATTATGTATGACAAGCCTAAAATTTAGCAATTCAGATTTCTATTTTCAATTTAATAACTGAGCTTTATCGTTTATCGTCTCCCGTCTTCAGAGACTCGGCAGTCTCGTCAAAGCATAAGAACGGAAAACATATTGCTTGTAGAATATCATGGATCCACTAGCTGGAATGGACGATTCAACCACGGACGACGAGACTGCGTCCCAGACCACTGAAGACGACCCCCAGGTCCCAGCGCCTGCCCCGCCGCCTCCTGAGCCTGCTGCTCCTCCACAACTAGTAGTCGCCGCCCCACCTCAGCGCGAAAAGCCCCATTACACACTGAGTCACGTACTGCGTGGCCATAGACAGTCGATATCCGCTGTCAAGTTTAGTCCTGATGGCAATCTTTTGGCTTCATGTGGTGAGTGATCATCATCATTCATTCTCTTCTACGGTGCTGATATGCCTCTTCTTCGTGGATCAGGGGCAGAAAATGTCGTGAAGATCTGGTCGCCTGTGACAGGAGAGTTTTTGCGGAACTTGGCGGGACATACCGCTGGTCTGTCGGACGTGGCCTGGTCGTCAGATAGCGTTTACCTCGCGTCTGCTTCGGACGATACAACCATTCGGATATGGGACGTCGAGATGGTGCGTATTCGACTGCGTTTCCTTACTTGATGGTGGCTGATCTATAGGATGGTAGGGATTGACACACAAGGTGCTGAAGGGACATACGAAGTGGGTGTTTTGCCTGAACTATAATCAAGCATCGAACTTGCTTGTTTCGGGAGGATGTGACGGCGATGTGAGGATTTGGAATGCTTCAAGAGGTGTGTTCCGCGTTTGCCTGTTCTCATGAACCATCGAACCTTCTGCACCCGGCTTTTTGTGCCTTTACTATCCTACACCCTCTGTACACAGGTATTAACCGCACCTCTCAAAGGAAAATGCATGAAAACTCTCCACGCTCACGCCGACTATGTAACAGCAGTACACTTCAACAGAGATGCGACTCTCATCGTTTCCTGCTCACTCGATGGCCTGATGTACGTCCTTCACCTATCCCTGTTCCAGCTATCTAACACCCTACCAGCCGGATATGGAACACTTCAGATGGACAGTGTCTCAAAACCCTTACAGAAGGACAAGAAGCGATCTGGTACGCTTCTCTTTTCTTCTTCCCTATCTATACTTATACCGGTCCACACCTAGTCAACACGTCCAATTCTCTCCCAATTCCAAGTACATCCTCTCCACCGCACACGATAGCGCCATCCGACTATGGGACTATCAAACCACGCGCTGCCTCAAAACCTACACCGGGCACCAAAACTCCAAGTATTGTATCTCCGCATGTTTCAGCGTCACGGGGGGTAAGTGGATTGTGGCGGGTAGTGAGGACCATAAGACCTATATATGGGATCTGCAAACCAGGGAGATTGTCCAGATTTTGGAGGGGCATACGGGTGAGTCTTTCTTTAATGATGATAACTTTATGGGGATGCATGCTGATTTGGGGCTAGATGTGGTTGTGGCTGTTGCGACGCATCCGAAGCAGAATATGATTGCTACGGGCTCGATTGATTCAGATTTGGCGATTAGGATTTGGGCGGATCGGGGACCGAGACCTTCCGCCTAAGGTACCACTCCAAATGCTTAATTGCGATGCAATAAGCATCGTTGCGTGCGCTATCTATGCCACCTGTTGATCGTTGATGTGCGCATTCTGGCCTGCGCACTACCCACCACCCAGTCTATTGGCACTACACTCAAAAGCTAGAGGTCCCCCTTTACCTCATGATGGACACAGTACACCATCACTTTCATTCTTTCCCCACCATTCTATATGTGTACTTTTCGGATCACCTTATTATGTTCATCTATTGTGTATATTTTAGAACTATCCTTGCATCTATAACTTTCAGGTGGTTGATGTATTTAATGTAACTGTTTTTTCTGTAATCTACGGTGCTTGTTGGGATCTTATCGCAAATACTCGTCATACTTAACTCAGAAGTAATGGCCCAATTGGCTTAGGGGGACGCAGGAACGTTAGGTTGTGTCGTAATACCGCTGAACTTGAACATGGAAACGGAATCTTTAATAACTACATAATTGGACATGCTTAGCAACGAAGACAACGATCATTCCAACCATAGTATTTAAGCTCCAAATTCTAATCCAGCGTATACAGTATTGAAAAGCCATAAGATAAAGTAGCTTAGAGTATAGAACCCCCTACAATATATATACATAGCTACTACAGAAATTGATTTACAAGCTAATACGACACAACGATGCGATAATTATCCGGTTGTGTGCTGATCTTCATTCCACTACTAATGACGAACTACAAATTGGCAGGTACCACTTATTAGTTCTTCTGTAAAACAATGCGAAAGAGACGATCTTACCAGGGGGTTACTTCCAGTATCAGGAGAATTCATAAGCATAGCTATATCACCCTGTTTAGTGCAAAATTGGTCGAAGCTAAAGGATATCAAAAACAATTCAGTCAACATGGCTGCACTGGCGGGACGAAGTAGTCGATTATTCATGGAACCTACTCTGTAATACGAAAACCAGATACAATGTGAATTGGGGCCCAAAGCAAAGCACCGTCGTATCCTGTAGTAACCCCGCGTTCGATGAGAGTGCATTTAATATCACCGGGGAGAAGATTTGAAAGTCCGTCGACATATGCCTGAAGAGTACCGAGAGGTGTCTGTAAAGTTGACCTGTTAGATTATTCAATTTCGCCGCTACATAAATTCCTTACCCCGTCACCGGCAGGCTGAATGCTATACGAGGACTGATCCTGGCCCTGCTCTTTGTTAGTTCTGAAGATATCGACAAGTCCAATAACCCCATCTTTAAAAATATCATATACAGCATCAGCGACGACATTTTGGACCACGGCATTTCCAGTTACTCCTCGAATTTTACCAGCCAGAGCCTGCCAGAACGATGCGAAGGCATCTGCAGCGGGATTTGCTTCGATATTACGAGAGTTGAAGACAGTGAAGTGAACAACGTTGAGAGCGCGAACGTCATATATAGCCTCTGAGGATTCTTTCAACTTCTCAAAATTGTCAGAAGTAATAGGGCCACCCGCAACCATTTGGTTGAACGACATGGCGAGGGCGATAGTTGCGAATAGAGAAAGCTTCATATCTGGTTACGAATTAAGAGCTGTGTGATGAAATAAAACACCAATGTTGGCATATGTGTTTTTATGCAGCTGCTCTTTGTGGGATTACGAATCGGGCGACCGGCGATAATTTCGAGCCTATGGTTAGCGGACGGTGGTGTTGTTGGAAAGCTGTCAGCTAGATATGCTAGAACGCGAAGCACTTAAGTGGATCTTAACCTCTCTAAAAGACAATGCTTACAATTTCGATGGCTTAAACAAAGACGATGGGGCGCGTGATTACAGGTGACGCGACTTCGATGAGCGCTGTCATCATCATCAATTCCATGAAATGAAAACCATAACAACTATGGTAATCCTAGTCGTGTATTTATTGAATATGCAATGAATATATCGGGATTGTCATGGCTTTGAGACACCGCGAGACCTCTCACCGACTTAGAGTGACATAGTAGACTCCACTAACGCACAGGGACCAGGATGACTAACCTATACTGTAATCTGTTTGTAGTGTGTAAGTCCAGTTCTAAATTTCACAATATGTACTTGAGAAATCCGGTTGGAAACATTGGTAGAAACTGAGTTAGTTTTGAAGAGCAGCCTGAAAAAACTCTTGGTGATGATCTTAGTTTACGCAGTCAGTGCCGTGCCAGTGTTTAATGTGTGGCGTATTCAAACAACTGCAAATACTTACATAGTTATGGAAAGCCGGACAACCACGTTCGCCTATGCCAAAGTAATTGAGCTCCGACTTTCGGCTCCACGGCATCTCGCTTAGATTTTCGCTTAGGTGCCTGTTGTTCGGGCTAGATTTCGGTTGACGACTTCATCAGAACACGGTATATCTTAGTGTTAAACATTAAAATTAGAACAGACTACGACATCATAGACATTTGGTCTTTATTATATGTTTATGATTCAATCGTTACGGTGGATAAATTAATAATAAGGACTTGAATCAATGACCATAATTAAAAACCCAATTCCTTATTCTAGTATAGGTATACATTTGTTCGTGCATAGCATTAACACTGAACGGTACTTCGAATTGACAGACTTGGGTTTCACGCTCAAAGATTACAGGTTAGTGTACAACAGTAAGCAAACAGTAAGTGTCGAGTATCGACACGATAAGGCGCAGGTCACTGTGATGTCAATAGCAGCCTCATATTTTTCATGGTTGAGCTGTGCTGTGTCTTGAAGCACCACTGGCAAACCTATCCGCTCTAAAACCAACAAATTTCTAATTAAATGTGTGGTAACTCAAGCTCCTCCATGGTTAGGCTGAATGTTGAGCTCTGTATCATTACAGATCATTTACAGATATTGACTCAATTTTTTTCGATTTGAAACCTCAGATCAGTGCCTCCTATTGTTAGTAGTATTTCTATAGCAGATTGAGCGAATATTTGCATGGAGAAGATTGTGTGTAATGCATTGATGTATCGGAACTTTATAATAGATGTATTCCATGAACGTTCGAAAGTGATCAATTAATATTGAGACACATGGTACAATCTTATTAGTCTGCATCCATGGTAAATGTAACGGATCATCGACCAAAATCAACTTCCACTTCGCAGCTAGTAGCTGTGAGTGGGGGCCGGGTGGTATATGTCTGCGAGTAGAATGGACCGAGATGATAGATCCATGAATGGTTTTTGTTATGTGTTGTATTTTTAGTGGTGGTTAGGGATGGAATGAATACTTGTACTCCCTTTCCAGCTATATTCTCTCTAGCAGTAGAGTAAAATATGCTTTAATCAGCATTTCTCTGGATATACAGTAGACCTGACCCCATTGCTGCTGCAGCAAATATTACTGCTGTTGCCAATAATTTCTCTAACAGTTTCTATAATCTCTCTGACAGCTATGATAGTATCTTTTCCCTGTGTACATCGGTTATATTTATGAGTAATTATAAATAATATCGGGATTTGAAGAGATAGCACTGCTGATGCAGCTCAGAATCAACCCCATATTATTCCTCTATGTTCTTCCTCTATGTACCCGCTGTCTCCTCCATCGCTTTCCCCACTTACTCTTTGCAATATTCACGTCTGCCCGTAGCCTTCTAACGAACACAAACACAATCCGAAATAAATTAACTCATGCTGTTCGTATCTCCATCTCCATTTCCACACTTTCACATCCTTAGTAAAAATTCCGGTGTGCCCTGCAATTAGCTGCTTGAGGTTGCACATGTGGTCCCAGCCCATATGTACGGAACATCGACCTGGAGTTGCAGGAGGGTATCCATTGGACTTTGAGATACAAATACGTGCCTAACAGTGTGAACAGAGAGAAATCAGTATGAGCAAGTTGACCTCACAGTACCTACAGCCTGTGAAGTACCCGTTTGCAAATATATGCATTAAAACATTAGTGTAGGTAGTAGTCTGTGCATGAAATAAATGGTTTAAAGCGCCTGCACTTTACATCTATTCTCCAAGCTTCCCTTAATATTTAACATGCTTTATCTCAGTAAAAACTTTGGAAAAAAACCCCACTCTCTGTTTCAGTACTCTAATTATGATTTAAGGCACTCCTCTTCGTGACATTACTCCAAAATTTGTTTCAATTGATTCCTACTTCATCTCAAACATTACACTTCGTCCTTATGCTCCTAACCTCGCTTCAGACACCCACCCACATCGTATCGATGCTCCTATCTTCGTTACAATCCACTATGCTTCATATCTAAGCTTGTTACTTCGTTTCTAGGCTGTAGACTTTGTTCCCTTGTTCCCTACCTTGTGTCAGTGCTCTGTGCTTCGTTTTTGTGCATCCTACTTCATCTCTGTGATATATACTTCGTTTTTGTACTCCTCACCTTATTTCTGTGCTCTACACTTCGTGTCTGTGCTCCCCAACAATCTGTTCTCTATGCTTCACCTCTGTGCATCCTAGCACTGCATCTCAGTGCTATACATTTCTGCTCTGTGCTCCCCACCTAATTTCTGTGCTCTACACTGTGTTTATGTGCCTGCTTCTTCATCTCTGCGACCCCACCTCCTTTCTGTGCTCCGTTCTTCGGCTCAGTGTTCCTTACTTCGTCTCTGTGCTCAGTAATTCGTTTCTGTGCTGTATCAGTGCTCCTTTAATCGTTTATTCACTCCCTCCTCAGGATTCTTCTCTGTGTTCTCTACTTTGCCTCTGTGCATCCTGCTTGATGTCAAGTGCCTACATGGTTCTCAACTTTGCTTCAGGCTCCCATATATTGTATCATTGCTCCAATGTTCATTTCAGCTATCCATTCGTTGACATTTCAAGACCTACCTATGTCTCAATATTCTTAAATTCGTAACAATGATTGAAGACACGCTGCATTACATACGTTGTATTGTCACTCAAATGTGTTAAATACCGCTAAGTCACAGTGACTTAGCGGTATTTAACAAAACGTTGCTTTCGAAATTGGGTTATTAATTATTCATTTTTCTACTGTGACAATGGCACAATAATGACATACTTAGTGTCTATGCTGTCGTAATCTGCTCTAATTTTAATGTTTAACACTAAGATATACTGTGTTCTGATTAAGTCATCAACCGAAATCTAGCCTGAACAACAGGTGTGTAAGGAATAATCCACCAGTGGCTTCGATTCTGATTGATCGCTGTCGGTAAGCACCGGGGGGTTGCAATGTTTCGTTACCGGGAGCTTGATTGAGTGCACTTGGGATCATAAAGCATGTACTGTGATCAATGGAACTTGTATTTGAAATCAATGGTACGAAATCAATTACTCTGAAATCAATGAATGAAATCAATTGTATGAAATCCACTACTCTGAAATCAATGAGAGATCAATCAATTAATTACATTAAGTAGAAATCAATCCCAGCTCAATCTAAAATCATTAGAAATCATTAGAGTGAAATCAATGACAATTAATAAAGAAATCAATGAGAAATCAGTTAAAAATCAATGAATAACTCGAAATTGTTAGGTACCCAACTACAGGATATACTAAATACTAGGGTGGTTAACTATATACATATACTTACTTTATCTACTAGACCATTAGTCCTTTTCTAACAAGCAAACTTTACTCTATATTACACATACCTGGAGAGCGAAATCAATGTTGAAATCAATCATTTGTACTTAGTTTAAATTACATTTCAAAGTGAAATCATTGTTGAAATCAATCCTTTTGGACTTTGTAATATTATTGGTACAAGTTTGAAATCATTGGAGAGATCAATGTAAATTTCAAGGGTAATCAATGTGAAACAAATGCGAAAATCAATGTTATATAATATGGAAATCATTGCTGAAATCAATGCTAAATTTAATGTTATTTCAATACTTGTTTTATATTTATTTTCATCATACATAAATGTACATATTATGTATAAGTGTTATAATAGTAATAATCCTACAGCTTAGAAAACTCGGTCACGTGATTTCATCGTTCTACCATTCTTGAAACTAGTGCACCTCTGTGAAGGCTATAGAATAGAATGAAATAATATATCGATTTTAGTAATGATTTCCCATTGATTTTCACATTTATTTCCCATTTATTTCCCTTGAAATTTACATTGATCTCTCCAATGATTTCAAACTTGTACCAATAATATTACAAAGTCCAAAAGGATTGATTTCAACAATGATTTCACTTTGAAATGTAATTTAAACTAAGTACAAATGATTGATTTCAACATTGATTTCGCTCTCCAGGTATGTGTAATATAGAGTAAAGTTTGCTTGTTAGAAAAGGACTAATGGTCTAGTAGATAAAGTAAGTATATGTATATAGTTAACCACCCTAGTATTTAGTATATCCTGTAGTTGGGTACCTAACAATTTCGAGTTATTCATTGATTTTTAACTGATTTCTCATTGATTTCTTTATTAATTGTCATTGATTTCACTCTAATGATTTTTAATGATTTCAGATTGAGCTGGGATTGATTTCTACTTAATGTAATTAATTGATTGATCTCTCATTGATTTCATACATTGATTTATTTCATTGATTTCAGAGTAGTGGATTTCATACCATTGATTTCGCGAATGTTACGATCCGAGCTGGTCTCGTGATGTCTTCTTGGTCTTGTGATATAATAATCACGTGACTTGTCACTACACTCGTAAGTCGTATGACGAAGTCAAAGTCTAAACAGTTATAACATAAGTTATACACTAATGGACTTAGCGGCGTCTTCACAGTAACACTTGAAGAGCGGATATGAAGTAGCAGTGTTCTGGGTCTGAGGGGTTCTCGAAGAGGATAGAGGGGATTAGCCAGCTATATTGGAAGATAGCTAAACTAAGATCAAGCTGAAGAAGCTTGATCGGAATACATGTGCTATTTATACAAAAGAAGCGTGGTCCGTGCGAGTAAAGAGATGTAGCTATAAATAAGTCCATGACTTGCCATGACTCGGCAGAGGTCTATAAATAGAATGTGCAGTAATGCGCAGTAGTATCAGTAAGCGAGTCCGAGGAGATAAGAGAAGTCCATGCTCGTAGTATGACAAACCAGAGGAGCGGGGTCAGGGATGATGAGTAAGTATGTAGTTATAAATAGAGAGGGATCAGTAAGCAGAAAGATATAAATAGAAGTATCACGTGAAAAAGAGGGGGTCTGGCGGGGTTGAGATGGAAAAAGTGTAACATTACCCCCTTTGTACAATCAAACGTCCTCTTTTGATGCATACCATCCTTCGTCATTGTCGGGTACGTTCCATTCCCCGGTTTCGGCGGCTTTGGCTGCTTCGTCAGCATTCACCTGATCCTCAAGTTCCGTGAGGACATTCCATGAGTTGATCTGATACTGCGGCCAGTTGCCCCAGTTGTTGTCGTTGGGTGGTGGGGTCGAGTTGGGGCCGTAGTGGCAGTCGGCTGGGGCGTGACCTGCGCAAGGCCATCCACACGTCTGACAGACATATTTCTTGCATTGGAACGGGGAGTGATGAGGGGCATGAAGGCGGCAGAAGGGGCATACGTGGTGGCGGCATTGGAGGCGATCGTGGTGTTTGCTGCGGCATAATGGGCAGCGGCGACGGGTGTTTCGGAGAGGAAGGTTCTCGATGATGAGGGCCTTCTGCATGTTTCGAGTGGTCTGAGAAGTGGGTCTTCGGGTACACGGGTGTGCCTGTCGATAGGCACAACGCCAGGTTTTCTCACGTTCCTGGCGACGAAAGGAACGAAAGAGTTCCAGATCGTAGGCGGGGATGTGGTACCATTTGCCGGGATTATGTTGGCAGAGGGGTTTGATGGTGGGAGGGGTGTTAGGGAAGACGGGGGGCTTGGTGGCGGGGGGTGTAGAGTGACTTCGTAAAGGGGCGCTGTTTTCCTGATCATGACTGTCGTCCAGTGGAGCATGGTGTCCAGTAGTTTGTTGAAGAACTGGCGTAGTTGGTCGGGGTGAATCTGGCGGAGAGGGGGACGCGGGGGTAAGAAGCGGTGGAGGGGAGGAGGGGGGTAAATTGCTGTGGGTGGTGGTAGGTGGATATGCTGGGGGTGCCGTTGGGGTTCGGGGTTGGATGGTCGGGGGTACTGGGCGTAGACATAATGTTGGTGGTTGTGGGCAAGGGTGCGGCCGTGGTCGAGAGGTGGGATGCGGAGGGTTTCTATTCCTACACAGCCGGGGGAACTTCGATGTTGTGTACCGCAGAATCCTTGGGGAAGGTCAATCAGTTGGACGTAGTCAAAAAGACGGAGTTGGATGAGTAAGTCAGCAATATGTTCGAGGTTATATTTGGGGACAGATGGGTCTCGGGTTTTGCCGGTGACAATTTGGGCAAAACAATCCATAGCGAGGATAAATAACTGCACGAAGCAGTGGGAGACTCCGTGGGGGGCGATGTACTGGAGGAAGGCGATCATTTGGAGGGGTGTTTCGGGCACACCAGAGGGCTTTGGCGAGGTGAATTTCATGGGGGTGGCGGATGCGTTGTCGGGATGGCAGGGACGGATCCTGGCCAGTTGAGGTGGTGGAGGCCGGTGTGGAAGGTCTGGGCGGGAAGTTCATTGGTGGTGGTGGCTGGGATTTCGATGCGGAGGTCGGTCGGGGGTGTGTTGGTCGAGTTGGGGGCGGCGGAGGTGGCAGGTGCAGAAGTAGAAGGCATGTTGTATTGGTGTGTAGAAGAGCAGGTTTCTGGTTTTTCAGGGTAACTTGGCCTTCTTTTTATAGGTTTTCAAAAGGTCTTCGGCATTTTCCAGAGCGTCTTCGTTTACCCATTCATCGGCGGAGAAGGGTATCCTTTCCATGAGATGAGGAAGATTGTACCCTTCTTTTGCTTCTTGTGTGCTTTGATCGCTTCTATTTCCCATTCTTCTTCATCATCAATGAGATCTGGGGGTGGTTCCAAGTAATTGGGTCGTGTTCATCGTTCTCGACGTATGGGTGTTAGAAGGGATCGGTGGAATACTGGGTGGATCTGGCCCCAACGCTTTGGTAATTGGAGTTTGTACACGAGTTTTGATCGGACTTCTTGGATCGGGAATGGTCCTTCTCTTCGAGGGGCAAACTTCTTGGTGGGGTATGCTATTTTGAGGTTGGTTGATTCTAGCCATACTTTTGTCCTTCTTTGAGTGGGCGGAGATCTTTCTTGTTCCGGAGCATTACTTGTTGTCGTGCGAGTTCGTGTAAGGCTTGTGCTTCTTTCCTAAGTTGGTTTAATGCTTTGAGTCGTTCTTGGACTTGCAGAATCTTTGATCGGGAGAAGACTTCTGGAAGTGCAACGGGGTCGTATCCCATAATTAGGTAGAAGGGGGAATTCTTCGTGGTGGAATGATATCGGGAGTTGATGGCGAACTCGGCGGAAGAGAGGTATTTGTTCCAGTCGTATTGTCTCATGGCGCAGACACATCGGAGGTATACTTCTATTTCTTGGTTCATGCGTTCAGTTTGTCCATCGGTTTGTGGGTGATACGCAGTGCTTCCTTTCCATTTGACATCTAAGTGTCGTATCATTTCTTGGAAGGCTTCAGCGGTGATCTTGGGGTCTCTGTCGGAGATGATGGAATCGGGTAATCCAAATCTTCGGTATACTGTATCGAGTAATAATTGGGCGACTCCTAATGCGGTGAGTCCTTTCTTATGGCAAGATTCGAATATTACCCCCTTTGTAGATCCATGGTCGACCATGACAAATATGGAGTCGTATCCATCAGAGGAGGGTAAATCAGTGATCCAGTCGCATGAGATCTGGGAGAATGGTCGGGTATCAGCAGGTGCAGCGATCGGCATTAGGGGTGGTTTTCCTTTCCGGTTGTATTTTGATTGTTGGCAGATGGCACATCCCTCAACATAGTTCTTGATGAAGATGCCCATACTCGGCCACCAGTAGTGATTTTTTACAGCTAGTTCGGTGTTGTGGGGTCCTGGGTGTCCTGCAGCGGTGGTGTCATGGTATTTTCGTACTATTTCTTGTTGTAATTCCTTGTTTGGTGGTACATAACAATGGCCTCGGTAGTAGAGAAGGCCGTCTTCTTCGTGCCAATCATTCGCGGCGTTCTTGATAAGTGACAGTTGTCCGGGTTGTTTCATGATGGAAATGGCGTCTTGTGCGTGATGGTCGGTGGAGAGAGCTGTTTCGAATTGTCTTTTTAGTTCGGTATCAATAAGATTGACAGGGATATCCAATGAATCAGTCAAGGGAAATAGGTGCGCTGGTAGCATCGTGATTTGTTTGTTGTCGTTATCTTCCTTGGGGATATAGTCGGGTCTTCGTGATAGAGCGTCGGCGGCAATTAGATTCTTTCCGGGTTTGTGGCGAAGTTCATAATGGAATTGTGATAAAAAGAGATACCATCGGGCTTGTTGTCTTGTCAGATCTTCGGGTTTTCTCCAATATCCGAGATTGCGATGATCGGACCAAATGATGATCTTGTGGGGTGTTCCGATAAGAAGATGTTTCCATTCTTTGAGTCCGCGTATAACTCCGAGGAGTTCTCTGTCGTAGATTTCGTAGTTGCGTTCTGTTTCTGTAAATGTGTGGGAAGAGAAACCACAAGGGTGTAATTTTCCATCAGGTCCTTTCTGATTGAGTACTGCTCCACATGCATATTTGGAGGCATCCGTTTCGAGTTCGAAGGGTAGTTCGGGGTGGCGATTCGTAGTACTGGTTCGGATAGGAATCGTTCTTTGAGCGTTTCAAATGCTGTTTGACATTCTGGGGTCCATTCAAAAGGTTTGTCTTTCTTGGTTAAGGCGTTAAGTGAGACGGCAATTTTTCCAAATCCTTCGATGAATTTCCTATAAAAGTTAGCGAATCCCATGAGTGATCGAACATCTTTGAGTTTGGTCGGGATCGGCCAGTCGCGGATTCCTGCGACTTTAATGGGGTCCATGGCGAGTTCATTGGGTCGAATGATGAGTCCTAAAAAGTCTACTTCTTGAGTTTCGAATCGGCACTTCTTTGGTTTGGCGTAGAGATCATGCTTTCTGAGGATGTCCAGAGCTTGTTTCGTGATTTGTTCCAGTTCTTCGATTGATTCTCCTAACAAGAGCATGTCGTTGATATAGACGATTGCAAGTCCTGCTTCTATTAAGTCTTTGAAGATGTCGTTCATGAATCATTGAAAGGTTGCCGGGGAGTTGCATAATCCGAAGAACATAACTTTCGGGATGAAAGTTCCTCTATTAGTTTTGAAGGCCGCTCGTTGTTCATGACCGGGGTGGATTCGAATGTTGTTGTAGGCACCGTCAATGTCTAATTTGGTAAAGAATTTCTTTCCGGCTAGTCTTTGGATGAGATCGGGCATCAAAGGTAACGGGTAGTTGTCGCGAATGGTATATTCGTTGATTGGTCGATAGTCTTGGCAGGGTCGTAAGGCGTCTTTGTCATCCTTCTTCGGTACGAAGAAGAAGGAAGAAGTGTATGGGGATTGCCCTTTTTCAATGAACTTCTTTTCTTCCATGTCTTTGAGCCAGATATTGAGAGCTTCTTGTTGTTTCCCATGGAGTGGGTATACCTTGCAATCGATTTGGTCAGGGGTGTCCGGTTTGAAATCTATTTTGTGGTTGTAAGATCAGTGTGGTGGTAATTTCGAAACGGGTCGTGATCCGAATACATTGAGATATTCGTGAAATTTGTCCGGGATCATTTCCTCTGTTGTTTTCTTGGGTTCATCCTTTTGTCCGTAAGATAGTTGTTGAGATATAGTTAGTTTCCGTATAAATTCTTCATCTGGTGGTTCATCTGGTGGGATTGGTTCTGGTTCTTCATCTCGTAGATAGTTGATGAGGAGTTCATAGGCGTCCGTTTCGAGGTATTCAATTGGTTCGTTGTCTTCTTCCGAATCTGGTACTAGATCGGGTAGATCGGAATCTTCTTGGCGGTAGATGTCCTGTATGATGGCGGCAATTCGGGTAAAGTCCATTTCTAGTGGATTTTCAAATAAGTCATATATGTTGGCCGGGATTGGTGCGTGGTTTTCTCTGTTGTATTCAACATAATCTCGGAAGTTAAGCTTTTCCATTTCCTGAGTTAGTTCATTGACGTTGTCGTTATTGATGTTCATTTTTCCTAAACTGTTAGTAAGATCAGATACGGGGCTTACTAGTGTGTCAGTTGAATCGTGGTGTATCCTTCGGAGTTGGGATTTGATTCTGTTTCTGTATCGGATTCTTTGAGTATGTGTGGGCTGTCTCTTGGTAATGGGTTAAAATTAAAGGTTCTCTTTTCTGGTATTTCTTCAATGGTTGGTTTCTGATTGAATACAAACCGAACAGTGGCTCCAACTGGTTTGTATGGCGGGTCGTGCATAAGCATTCTGTTTCCTGTTGTTTTTGCAAATCCGTTGCAAATCATTTTCCAGTTTTGTCGTTTTCTTCTTTCGAGTTCTTCCATATTGATGGTTTCTCCGTCTCGGATAAGTTCTACCACTTGTATGGTTAGAGCATCTGAGATAATTTCTTCTCGATTGTTTGCATTAAATCTGATGGTATTCCTCCATTTGAGGACTCCGGTTTTCCAGTTGATATCGGGGTTCGTATCCCTAAGCCAGGGGTATCCTAGAATGATATCTTCTATTCCAATGTTGAGGATGAGGAAAGTTACTCGGAACCTTCTTCCTCCTATTTCAATTTCTTGTCGGGTGATGTCGGTGATCATTCCTTGTCGATTGATTGATCCATCAACATTTCGGGCTCTTCGGGGTTCTTTGAGTTTCTCGGTTTTGAGTCGTAATTTTCGGACTATGCGCCAGTCCATAAACATTCCTCTGGCTCCGGAGTCAATGAGGGCTTCGATCGGTTCTTCACATGTGTCAAGATGAGTTGCAATACGAATAGTATTCCTTAGAATGCTAGCTACTACAGGCTCATCTATGACAGCATGTGAAATATTGAAGGGAGAGGTAGACGTCAACTCAGCTCTCCGCATCAAAAACCCAATTCATTGGCAAGTTTGGCGACTTCATCTTGGTCTTCTTTTCCGAGTGATCGGTAGATATCTCCGATTTCTTCGTAGGCGGCTCTAACAGAGAGGTCGCGGCGATTTCCGGGGTTTCGATTGAATTTTCCTTTCTTGAGAGGACAGTTACGAGAAACGTGTCCTGGTTTCTTGCAGTGGAAACACTTTCCTTCTTTCCTGAGTTGATCCATTTCCCTAGGGGAGAGTGGTTTATTGATAGCATCGACTCGAGTATCCATTTGGTTGGATACGGAAGGGTGATAAGGGTCTACTGATGTTCCAGAGGAGGGTCGGGCTCCGAGGTATTGAGTGAATGGAGCGGGTTTCCTTCCGAAATTGATCGGGGAAATCTTTCGGGCTTTGCCGGAATCTTCTGTTTCTTTAAATCTGAGATAGTTGCGATCGAATTTGATAGCGGCTTCCTTGTACTTGTCATAAGCGGATGGTACATCGGCCATGGTTTCTACTTTCTCTTGGAGGGGTCGGTTCAATCCTTTCTTGTATTTGCGGATTTTCTCGGTTTCAGATTCAAGACCTATCTTGGGCCAGAGGGTCTCGAATACCGCTGTATAATCCTCCGCGTTGCTATTTCCTTGAAAGAGTAGTTCGAGTTGTCGGTGTGCGATATCTGCCGAATCTCCTTCTTGGAAGGCTTTGGTTAGATCGGTTTTAAAGGTTGCCCAAGTGGGGAAGGATCCATTCGGGTGTTCGGTGTCTGTCTTTGTGTAGGTATCAAAGGCTGTGCTTTTCCATGCTCCGGCCGATCCTCCGTTCATGTAGGAAAGGGCTAGGAGTACTTTCATCTTGTCTTCAGTAACTTTATTTCCTAAAATATAAAGTTCGACTTCTTGGATCCAGCTCTGGAATAGGGATCTATCTCCAGAGAAGTGGAATGGGGTCTTGAATTTGGCTTCCATCTTTCCGTTGGTTGTGGAGGTGGACATGGTTCTATTTCTTCGGTGTATAAACGGCTGAACTCGTACGAGTTGATTTGCTAAGGTTGGCGCGCGTGGTGGTGCGAACGGGTTTCTGATGTCTTCGGGGGATTCTTGTGATACGTCTAGTGGGTCGCTTCCTTCTAAATTGAATGGGAAAATCCGGATACAGCGCTGGGTGGTTCTTCTGCAAAAGTTGGTGATTCGAAGATAGGCGATGTGGAGCCTATTGGGGTGTCTGGGGGTGCAGTGGCTGGGCTTGTTGGTAATTCTGTGACTAATTGTCCTGGGTACGCTTGTTCTTGCGCGGGGCTTTCTGGTGTGTCGTAGTTCTGTAGTGGTCTAGGTTCTCTGTATTCTTCTGAATGTGATGAATCAGTTCCTGGGTCTGATTCGTTCTGTGACGTGTTGGTGGTGGTGGGGCGAATCGATTAAGTAATCGTCGCCAATTTGGTAGCTTGATCTTTTGTTACGATCCGAGCTGGTCTCGTGATGTCTTCTTGGTCTTGTGATATAATGATCACGTGACTTGTCACTACACTCGTAAGTCGTATGATGAAGTCGAAGTCTAAACAGTTATAACGTAAGTTATACACTAATGGACTTAGCGGCGTCTTCACAGTAACACTTGAAGAGCGGATATGAAGTAGCGGTGTTCTGGGTCTGAGGGGTTCTCAAAGAGGATAGAGGGGATTAGCCAGCTATATTGGACGATAGCTAAACTAAGATCAAGCTGAAGAAGCTTGATCGGAATACATGTGCTATTTATACAAAAGAAGCGTGGTCCGTGCGAGTAAAGAAGTGTAGCTATAAATAGGTCCATGACTTGTCATGACTCGACAGAGGTCTATAAATAGAATGCGCAGTAATGCGCAGCAGTATCAGTAAGCAAGTCCGAGGAAATAAGAGAAGTCTGTGCTCGTAGTATGACAAACCAGAGGAGCGGGGTCGGGGATGATGAGTAAGTGTGTAGTTATAAATAGAAAGGGATCAGTAAGCAGAAAGATATAAATAGAAGAGTCACGTGAAAAAGAGAGGCTCTGGTGGGGTTGAGATGGAAAAAGTGTAACATGCCAACAAAACCTGAAAGGAACTTGAGTTGATGTTGGCTCAATCTTCATTCTTGGTACAAATACAGTGGATCCCTTCTTCTCTCCAGTCAATAATCAGACTTCTATCACTCGGTTCTGCATTTGTGTAACAATTCCATGGCTGCCATTGCATACTCCATCAAGTACACTCAAGTTTCGAAGTACCATTACTGGACATCCTATCTTCAATTCCAATTGAGCCAATGGTAATCCTGAGCAGTAATTGTGTTAAGATATTCCACAGGGTAAAGAAGATCTCCTCCTCCTCCATTATTTTCTGGAAGACTATCTGCACTGTGCAATATTGATACTTCACCTGGAAATGTAGATAGAATCTTCTTATTCAGAATATCCACATCATCATTGCAACTTGAAAGAATTGTTCTCTCTGCATAATATTCATCTGGCTTAGCTTCTGCTGAATCAAGTCCAGGATAGATTGTTGAAATTAATGAATCCACAGTATTGGAAGGGCACTTGAAATAGTCTGGAAGTTGGATATCATCTCCAGTTGTGTGCAGGCCCTTACCAACATCCAGCTGCCACAGAGCAAATTCATGTTCAGATGGGTCATTCACATTCAAGCGCATATTTTGTTGCAGGTGAATGACTGAAATGTGATGCCACAGTGCAGATCTCTGAAGACATGCTCCCACCACTTGAGGTCGGCTTCCATGTACCACCACTGGAAGAATTTGCTGAAAGTCTCCCCCAAAGATGACAGTCAATCCCCCAAAAGGTCGATTATCTCCACGCAGATCTTTGAAAGTTCAACTCACTGCCTCATGAATATGTCGATGTTGCATAGGTGCCTCATCCCATATTACAGCATCTGCTCTCTGTATCAGCTGAGCAAGATCAGAGTTCTTTGCTATACTGCACATTGATGATTCATGAATATCAATGGGAATCTTGAAAACAGAGTGAGCAGTTCGGCCTCCCACTATAAGGAGAGCAGCAATTCCTGATGATGCTACAACAATCACTAACTTTCCCTCCCCCCAAAGGTAATAGCATAGTGTGTTGTACACATAGGTCTTTCCTGTTCCTCCAGCACCATGCAGAAAGAAGATTTCTCCAGATTTTATCTGAATAGCTTCCACTATATGATCAAAGGCAGCACACTGGTCCTCATTCAATGTTGGAAGTCTTGCTTGAGCCAAAGCTTGTTGTTCTGCTTCATTGTATGCATCATACAATGCAATCAATGGATTGTTGTTATTCCTGATGTTGAAATTCTGTTCCAGTACAGTCCAGTTTCCAGTCACCTGTGGGAATTTTTCCCATGTTGATAGAGTCTTTCCAGAACTGATTAAAATTTTATTAATTAGATAGAGGCCATAATCATAGATATCATGTTCTGTGGCCTCTGGCATTTCAAATTGAGTTTGGATGGTGTGGTGGAGATCATCACAAATATCATTCTTAAACTGATTCCAGAGAGCCATATAATCTGAAGGTCCACAGTCTCGAATAATGGTGACAAATAGACTACAAAGCTGATGGCCAGTTTTCATCTGAGCTGCATCTTGCAAACACTCTCACCATTCACCATCATCCTGTAGAAGACCTTTTGCCAAACATGCCTCTTGAAAGGTTGGATATTCAACTCCATCAACAGTGCACAAGTGAGCAAATGATGTGGCACCCCTGACTACTGTAAGCAAGGTGTGCAAGTAAAATCATTCTCCAGCATTTGGATGAACAAAATAAGTGCGTCCAATGGCAAAGCCCCTCTGCCAAGGAGTCCATTTGCATGTCTCCTTATTCCACACAAATGTATTAGGCATGTCCTGATATAAAACTTCATGTGCTTCTGGATGTTCAATATTGGCCTTAAAGTAAGCAGTGAGAGTGGAGTCCCTATTAGCAGCTTGCTCAACAGTATCTTGCAAATTAGCATCATTTGGATCAAATGTAATAGATTGCTGATTTGGAAGATGAATGGCCAGGTGAACAACATTTGGAACTTCATCATGCAAAGTAAAGGCAAACAATCTCCAAACAGCTTCACAGGCAGAGACATAGTGTGCATCCAAATGTTTTGTGACCTCATTCTGTTCTCCTGAAAACTCCACAGTGGCACGATCATGACCTTTGTACACATATTTGTAAATGTATTTGAGAGCTTTAATTGAAGCAATGGATTCAACATTGATGTGACACTGGTACTTCCATGAGAGATATCGATTGTATGCAACCACCCAGCAGTTATTCACCACCTTGCCCTTTTTAGTTTTGGGTTCATAGTGTGTAATCTCCCTTCTTTTCAATACTGAATAGGAATCATCTGTTATGATGGTATCATTGTGATAGGGTTTTGGGAACCCTTTAGAGCACTTGCCATCTTTCATGCATGACTCATTAGTGCCTGGACCACAGGGTGTGTGGATCATAGTTCTCATGATCAAATCATATAGCTCTGGTTCAGTCTCTGGATCAGGAAGTTCAGCACTGATCATACTGTCAATATCTTCTGGAGTGCACAACTTGTCCTCAGGAGTCAGAAAAACAATCATATGCATATGGGGTAATCCATGCTTCTGGAATTCAATAGTGTGAACATGTGCAACACAACGGCCAAAAATTCCCTCCTTGTAAATATCACGGATAATTTGCTGCTGCATTTGACGAAAGACCCTGACAACAATATCAGGCCGATCATTAGGCTGCAATCCTTCAGGTAAGGCACTTTTAACATCCTTATGATTAGGATCCATAGTAACTGTGATAAAGAGATCTGCAGATTTAAAGAAGCGATTAACAGCCAAAGCATCCTGACAGTTCTGAAGCATGTATCGGGTACTGCCAGGAAAATTGGAAGGAATGATCACTCTTTGCCCAACTGTACTCCCTTCCACATTAGGATTAGCCAGAATAGCATCTGCCAATCCCTGGTAAGTTTCAGCACGAATTTCACTTTGATGGTCCTCAATCCACCGCAAGCGACACTGCTCAAGACATGCCCAAGTATCCACAATGTACTCTTGGAAAAGCTTTCTTGTCATAAATTGATGAAGTGCCTGTCCAACTCGTGGATGTATGTAGTAGCGAAAGTGTTCAGCTTGTGAAATATGTTCACGCTTCTTTGTTGTTGGTGCATCTTCTTCCTCTCCTGGTGCCCTATTGGGCAAACGATCCACATTATCCACCCATGCCACACCAAAGTAGGGAATTTTAGGGTACCAACCAAGTTGACCATGTGGCCACATGATTGGATAATGGAATGACCAATATATTGGATTTACTTCACTAATCCGTGTTAGTGTTCCATCAAGGCAGTACAAAATAATCTCCCGAGGTCCTTCCACCTGATCACCATCTCCAGGAAGAATAGCTGCAATCTCATCTGCAGCTGGAACATTATATCAATGTTGATCAGCATTTGGATTAAATTGAATAGAAATGTGGCAGTTTTGATTAGGTTCCATATTGCGAGTGTGCCGATATGCCTGTTGATACAATTGCACTCCAGGATGATGATGATAAAGTACATCTTCAATTATTCTCAAGACAGCAGGATCCATGTCATTATTTGCTTCATGAGCATTCATTCAATCATTAATTCGATCATCAATTGAAGGTAATTGTGCTCCATCATGAATGTAAAGCTGAGCAAATTTTTTGGGTTCACCTTTGTGAGGTAGAAGTGATCCAGCATAATGTGACACTCAGCCTCCAATTTTGAAAACATATGGGCCTCCTCCATGAATTGAAAGATTCTTATCATAACCCATAGAGGTCATGGCAAATGCATTGTTGTAGTTCCTAATTCCAGTTTGGAAATCTTTATGACCATCCTTAGCAAGCAGCTGAGTCAACTCAATTGGTGATGGTCCCCAATGTGGAAGTCTAACCCTCCCACCTAAACAGCAACCCCCAAATTTTGGGAATAGTATGGTTGATGAAGTTAAGCATTCAGCTTTCCAATGTAAAGCATCACATTCTGGACAGACATCAGTGAATGGGCCAAGTGTGAATTTTGGCCAAGCAGGATTAAATGGTCGCCGACCAATAGGAATCTGGGGAGGTGGTGGTGGTGGTGGTGGTGGTGGTGGAATTGGAGGTGGATGAAAAACTATTGGATGCTGCCATTGGAGAACTATAGGATCTCCCATGGGAGGCTCCATTATAGGAGGCTATGACATGTCTTAGTACAAAAAGTATTAGAATAATATTGTACACTTACTGGATGGTTTGCATGAATAAATCTAAATAGTGGAAGGGCTTGAGGAGGAGCAGGAGCAGGAGCAGGATTTTGTGGAAGAACCCGAAATAGAGGAGCAGGAGCAGGAGCAGGATTCCATTGAATATTTGGATTAACTGGAGGTGGAGGAGGGGGAGCAGGACCAATTTGTCTTACCTATAAAGAACACTTAATTTAGTCCATTAATACTTTTAAAAAGAAACTCACAGGCAGAGGATCAGGAGGTAAAATTGGAGGTATCCATTGAATATGTTGAGAGTGATTTGGAGGGTGATTTACTGCAGGATTCCATTGTATAAAATTTGGAACAGGCCTCAATGCAGGAGGGTTAATTGGAGGATTCCATTGTATATGTGGAGCAGCAGGAGGAGGTGCAGCCACATGAGGAATATTTTGTAGCAGAGGAATATTTTCAACCTGTTGTAAATTTGGAAGGTGGTTGGGAGGGTATACTGCCTCTCCATTAATTGGAGGAATCCATTGTAAATTTTGAGGATTATCACTTCCTTCTCTTCTCCTTCTACCTCTTCTAACAGGCTCAGGAAAAGGAAGAAGAGCAGTATGCATTGCCTGCAAATCAGGAGGAAGATATTGGTATACAGGTTCAGGAGGCAGAGGTATACGCCTATTTTCAGGGCTCCCCAAAACACGTGCATCTCGCTCAGCCTGCTGTGCATTTATGCAAGCACGTTCAGGTGAGTTGATAGGAGTAGACCTATATATATAAAACATATTAAAACATATACCAATGCAAAACAATAATTACTTACATAGAAACCTCAAAATATATGCTATACTGTGTTCTAAAACAGAGCAGTTATTTGGTCCAGTGTCATATCCATGACAATTCCTGTACCATTGGAGTCAACTCCGGGTTTACTCCGCTTTTAGTACGTTTCCTCCGGACTATGTATACTTGTTATATATTGAACTCTTCCTTACTAATGTTTACTTGTAACTGTTTACTTGTTCCTTCCCTTTAATATTACTACCTCGTTCTCCGGCCACGGCTATTTCTCCTATGACTATAATCTAGAGGCGTACTACTAGTTTACCATGTTCTACATTTCATGGAGTTTACTTAACCCTAGGATGCCACATACCCATGGGCATTACTCCATATGCATTCGGACAAAGTAGTTTACTATATAATCTACTCCTGTAATGTAGATAGACTTCAGTTTCAAATCAACTACGTTTACACCCTTCTCCCACTTGGGCCTTGAGCCAACTCCGCTATTTTGCCACTTACTCTGCTTTGTTCTAAATACGGAACTGGAAGTCCAAGGGGCGCAACACACAAGTTGAAGCCAACGTTCCACTACTCCCGTACTTGTTCACTATCTCCACACACCCTACTAACGTTGTACAAGTTACTCCGCTATTAGACTATCTACTCCGAGGTTCTTGTCCTTAGTGGAATAGAACGGGACGTGACATCCAGCTGGGCAATTCCAATGACACAGAGAAAAAGTGAAATCGGTGGAAACAGTGGTAGTTGAAATGGAGCTACTTCCAAATAGGAAGGGGGGCAACTAAGAACACGCCACACCAATCTCCCTACACACTGTGCACAGAGAGCGGTCCCAACTCTAATATGAATAGAGCTGTGTAGCAACTGGCAAACACTCATAGAGAGAGGCCAGGTAGGTAGGACTTCACTGTACTTCACCTTGGTCTACTAATTCTCCTGCCACTGTAATGCCTGAGACAGCTGCAGCAAAAACACAATCTCTATTTAAAACACAACTAAATATACTGCTGGGAAAGCCCAAACAACACAAAGGAGCCAGAGAGCCAAAAGCCAGAGTCCAGAGCCAAGAGTCCAAAGTCCAGAGTCCAAGGTCCAAGGTCCAGAGGTCCAGAAGGGGTCCAAAGATCCAAAAGATACCTGTAAAAAAATAAAAAGCCAAAAACTTGCAGAAATGCAGCAAAAAACACTATAGAATAGTGCAGTGGCTGCCATAAAATGCGAAAATTCAGTGAACATGAAGTAATATAATGCCCAAAGACATACAAGTATTATAGTGGGATTAATAGTCAAGGGGGGAAAGTGGGGGGAGCAAAGAAAGGGCAGCAGCTAAGCATGAAGCAGCAGGCAGCAGCACAGAAAGAGCATTGCAAGATGCTTACTAAGACTGCATCAGGTGGCAGGAAACAGGTAGAAGCGCGGCCACGCTTTTTGGGAAGCTGTGGCAAGTACATTTCAAGATGCTTAGTAAGAATGATGGCTTAGTAAGATTCCAAAAACAGCTGATCCAGACTTGTTTGCAACTTGTTTGTCATTTGCTTAGTCACATTTAAATTCCAAATGCAGTAACCCAGCGCTAATAAGGTCACGTTACTAAATACTGCCTCTCCCACATGACCGTTATACCCACGTTTCCCACCCTTCTCTCATTATATATAGACAAGCTTTACACCCATGCTCCGCTACGGGTACGGGAGCCTGTCGGCTCCCTCCTCCGCTCCACACAGATGACAGCTTGCTGTGGGGCTGCGCCCCCCAGACCCCCTGCTTCTTCATCCCAGTTCTTTTGGCTGAGGGGCTGCGCCCCCAGACCCCTGCTTTTTTTCTTCTTGGGGGGTTGCACCCCCCAACCCCCCTGCTTACCCATGAGGCATATATCTACCCATGTATTTTATATTTACACCCGTGTAGGTTTATATCTACACCCGTGTTGTTTAGTCTTCACTATTTTCATTCCCTTGAACAGAATAAATATATTTTAATGAATACTCCTATTCCTATTTATTACACTCAGAAACTGTCCCTCCTGAGGCTTCCTCAGGATATCCTATCTGATATACAGATTCTTTCTTTTGGTGAAGCCTTGATCTTCTGTTGTTTGTTGTCCTACTCACAATCATTGCAGATCTCCCTGAAAAGGATCATCATTTATGCTCAGTTCACATTCATCTACTTCCACCCAATGCAATCTCCATTAATCACACCACATTATTGTCCATGTGCCTTCCACCATCTCCAATTGATGCACATGCCACATCATCATGTGTCCTCTATTCTCACACAAAACACCATATTTACACTCATGTAGTTTAGTCTTCACCATTTTCATTCCCTTGAACAGAATAAATATCTATTAATGAATACTCATATTTCACTCACATTATACACCTCAATCATTAGTATATCCACCATGCATTACTACAGTGCCCATCAAATAATTTATTATTTATGAATTATAATCCTATTGTCATCCTCATATATCATATATATCACCTGTGTCATATATATCAATATTCCTCAATCCCCAAATATCAATTGCTATTTATATACCTGTGTCATATATATCATATATGTCACCCATGTGGTATATATCTGTAGTATATATTTTATATCTACACACATCCATCCACATCAATCACCCATCACAAATATATATACCTGTATCATATATATCACTTTTTACAGCCCAAGAATCCCCCTCTACAGCATTATCTTCCATCATATATATCTCCCATGTTGTATATATCAAATGTTACATCCCAAAAATTACCTATAACACTCAGAAAATAGTTAATAATTTACTCATTATAGTGCCATTCTATCATACAGCTCAAACATTACCAAATCCACTGCAAATTACCACAACACCCATTAAATAATCAATAATTAACTCATTATAGTGCTATTGTTATCAACATATATTTAATGATATAATTGTACTATTAAATCCATAGGGGGAACAGATTACACCAAAAGCAGGACAGTTGAAACTGTCACAATACACTATAAATTCCAATAATAACCTCCAAAAAATCCGAAATCTTCCACAAATAAATCTTTATAGTGCCTTTATATTATCCACACATATATACACTGCACTATCATGGTGTTTAAACTCAAGGGAGGGGGGGGGGGAAGGGAGAATGGAAGTGTGGAAGTGTCAGTAGACCTCTGATTATTCAGCCATCAATCATCCATTGTGGCGTGCACAATTCAAGAAGCTTAGTCATCTACTTTTGTTGAACATTGTTTGCATCCATCCATTTTGAGGATGCTTAAGTCATAAGCTTTTTGTCCATCTGTTTTAGGCAATGGGACCCCATCAAACCCTGACCTACAAAAGTCCCATATATATCCACTTTCCACATGCCTTGTCTCATTATATATAAGACAAGCCTTACACCCGTGCTCCGCTACGGGAACGGAGCCTGTCGGCTCCCTCCTCCGCTCCACACGAATGACAGCTTGCTGTGGGGCTGCGCCCCCCAGACCCCCCGCTTCTTAATCCTAGTTCTGAACACTGAGGGGCTGCGCCCCCAGACCCCTGCTTTTTTCTTCTTGGGGGGTTGCACCCCCCAAACCCCCTGCTCAAAATTATAACTCATTCATTCTTTTTCCAACTTATCACTTATTTTCAAAATATATACATATCAATATAAATATAATACACTACTAAACACTACTAAAATCCTATTTACAACTCAAATCATAAACTAAAGTAACACTTCAGGGTACACTATATTCTTCATTACAGCTTCTTCACTTCTAGCATCCCAAATCACTTTCATCTTGTGCACTGATCGTACTCGAGACACTCCAACATAAAACTGCCCATGTGTAAACACTCCATTCCGAAGATCCAATCCAACATGTGAAACTGACTGTCCTTGTGCCTTGTTGATCGTCATCGCAAATGCAAGTCTAACAGGGAACTGGTGTCGACAAAACCGGAAAGGAACTTGAGAAGATGATGGTTCAAGCTTCATCCGTGGTATAAACACCCGACTTCCTCTCCTGTCCCCAGTTAACAGTCGAACTTCCAACACTCGGTTCCGTATCCCTGTAATCACTCCACGGCTTCCATTGCACACTCCATCAGAAACACTCAGGTTTCGAAGCACCATCACAGGACATCCAATCTTCAACTCCAAGTGTGCCAGTGGTAATCCAGAGCAGTTGATTGTGTTCAGGTACTCCACAGGGTAAAGAAGTTCCCCATTATACCCATGATCATCTGGAAGTGTATCTGCACTGTGCAGTGAAGTTGCCTCCCCTGGGAATGAAGCCAGAATCTGAGAGTTCAGACCATCCACATCATCATTCCGACTTGACAGAATTGTTCGCTCAGCATAGTACTCATCTACATTTCCTTCAGCTGAATCAAGTCCAGGATAGATTGCTGAGATAAGGGACTCCACAGTATTTGAAGTGCACTTGAAGTGATTTGGTATTTGGATATCTTCATTAATAGTGTGCTCCCCATGGCCCACAGCCAGCTGCCATGCAGCAAAATCTCGTTCATCTGCATCCTCCACATTCAATCGCATGTTACATCGCAAGTGAATCACTGTAACATCTGCCCAAAGATCAGATCTCTGAAGGCATGCTGACACAATCTGAGCTCGGTTTCCTCGTACCACCACAGGAAGGATTTGTTGCCAGTCTCCACCATACACTACAGTGCATCCTCCAAATGGTTGATCAGAACAACGAAGATCTTTGAAAGTACGGCTCACTGCCTCATGGATATGTCGGTGCTGCATTGGTGCCTCATCCCAAAACACTGCATCAGCCTTCTCAATCAGCCCAGCAAGATCAGACCCCCGTGCAATATTGCACATTGATGTCTCATTGATGTCAATTGGTATCTTGAACACAGAGTGAGCTGTTCGCCCTCCAATAATCAGAAGAGCAGCAATCCCTGATGATGCAACAACAATCACTATCTTTCCCTCCCCCCGAAGGTAATAGCATAGTGTGTTGTACACATAGGTCTTTCCTGTTCCTCCTGGGCCATGCAAGAAGAAGAGCTCCCCAGATTTAGATTCAATGGCCCTCACTATCTGATCAAATGCTGCACACTGCTCCTCATTCAAAGTTGCCAGTCACTCCTGACCCAAAGCATGCTGTTCCACTAAATTGTATGCAGTGTATACTGCAATTAATGGATTGTTTGATTGGTCTTCCCTCCTGTTGTTGGCTCGCTGCTCCCGTTCATGCCAGTTTTCTGTTGGCAGTGGTAGTGGCATATCCTTCCATTCTGACAGAGACTTGCCAGAACTGATTAGAAATTTATCAATCAGATACAGCCCATAATCATAGATTTGTTCCTCTGTAGGATCTGCAAGATCAAGGTGTGTTCGAATGATGTGTCCCAGATCATCGCAGATGTGTTCCTTAAATTCATTCCAGAGTCCCACATAGTCCACAGGTCCACAGTCTCGAAGAATTGTCCCAAACAGGCTGCGCAGCTGATAACCTGTCTTCATAGTAGCAGCATCTCGCAAACACTCTCTCCATTCACCATCATCCTGCAGAAGTCCTAAAGCCAGACATGCCTGTCTGAATGTCTGATGCACAACTCCATCAACTGTTTGCAAGTCTGCAAAGGATTTTGCACCCTTGACCACTGTCAGCAATGTTCGCAGGTAGAATCGCTCCCCAGCATTTGGATGAACAAAGTATGTCCGTCCAATGGCAAATCCTCGCTGACGAAGTGTCCATGTGCACTCAGTTTTATTCCACACAAAGGTATTGGGCATGTCCTGGTACAGAACCTCCCGTGCTGCTGGGTATTGAATATTGGCCTTAAAGTAAGCAGTAAGAGTTGTATCTTGTGTTGATGCACACTCCACTGCCTCCTGCAGATCATCAGCATTCTGATCATATATAACAGACTGCTCATTTGGAAGATGAAGTGCCAGCCGAACTACATTTGGAACCTCTTCATGCAATTTAAATGCAAACAGTCGCCACAGAGCCTCACAGGGAGAGACATACCGAGCATCCAAGAATGTCTTCATCTCATCCAGTTCTCTTGAAAACTCCACTGTAGCACGATCATGGCCTTTGAAAATGTACTTGTAAATGTACTTGATGGCCTTGATTGATCCAATGCATTCAACATTAATGTGGCACCTGTACTTCCATGACAGATATCAGTTGTATGGCACAACCCAGCAGTTATTCACTGGAGTCCCATCCCTGGTTATGGGCTGAAATCTTGTGATCTCCCTTCTTCTCAGAACAGAATATGAATCATCTGTGATGATGGTCTCATCCCGATAAGCCTTTGGAAATCCCTTTGAGCACTTGCCACCCTCCATGCATGACTGATTGCTGCCAGGACCACAGGGTTTGTGAATCATGGTTCTCAGAATTAAATCATACAGCTCAGGTTCGGTGTCAGGATCAGGAAGTTCAGCAGTGATCATGCTGTCAATGTCCTCTGGAGTGCGCAACTTGTCCTCAGGAGCAACAAACACAATTAAATGCATGTGTGGCAGTCCACGCTTCTGGTATTCAATGGTGTGGATATGTGCAACACATTGTCCAAAGATGCCCTCCTGGTAGATATCTCGGATGATCTGCTGCTGGATTTGACGAAACACCCGAACCACAATGTCTGGCCGATCATGAGCTTCCACTCCATCAGGCAAGGCACTCTTCACATCTGGGTGATGGGGATCCATGGTGACTGTGAGGAAATAGTCTGGAAATTTAAAGTGGCGATAGATAGCCAGTGCATCCTGACAGTTCTGCTGCATGAATCGAGTGCTTCCTGCAAAACTTGATGGAATGATCACCCTTTTCCCAAGTTCCTCCCCTTGCACATCTGGATTAACTGCAATGGCATCCACTATTCCCTGATAGGTTTCAGCGCGTATCTCTGGCTGATGACCATCAATCCAATGCAATCGACCCTGCTCAGTGCATGCCCATGTATCCACACCATACTCCTGAAAGAGCTTCTTTGTCCTGAATTGATGAAGATTCTCACCAATATGTGGATGGATGTAGTAGCGAAAGTGCTCAATTTGTGAGACATGCTTGCACTTCCTTGTTGTGGGTGGATCCTCCTCCTCTCCTGGTGCCCTGTTGGGTACATGATCCACATTATCCACCTCCTGCACACCATGATATAGAATGCCAGGCTGCCATCCAAGTTGACCTCGTGGAAACAGGATTGGATAGTGAAATGACCAATACATAGCATTCACCTCACTGATTCTCTCCAGTGCACCATCAAGGCGATGCATGATAACCTCGCGAGGTCCCTGAACCTGATCACCATCACCAAGCAAAAGAACTGCAATCTCATTTGCTGTTGGAATGTTGTATTGCCGTCGGTCTGTGCCTACAGGACGACAAATGGCAAGGCGAAAATTGTGAGCAGGGTTATTGTTACGTATTTCCTGATAGGCCTTCCGATAGACTGATGCACCTGGATGATGATGATAGAGAACATCTTCCAATATTCTCATGACATTAACATCCATGTTAAGACCATGATTTGCAGGATGACCATTAATTCGATCCTGAGCTGAAGGTGCCTCAGCTGGATCATGAATGTAGAGCTGAACATATTTTTTTGGAAGACCTTGGCGAGGTAGGAGTGATCCAGCAAAATGTGTGACACGACCTCCAATTTTGAAAACATATGGACCTCCAGCCTGGATGGAAGCATTTTTCTCCACTGCCATGGATGTCATGGCAAAGGCACAGTTGTATTGACGAATGTTGTCCTGGAAATTCTTGTTTCCATCCTTTGCAAGCAGCTCTGTCAACTCTCTTGGAGATTGGCCCCATCCTGGAAGATTAACCTTTCCAGTCAGACAGCAACTTCCAAATTGAAGCCGCTCTCTGGTAGAAGAGGTCAAACGTTCAGCCTTCCAATGTAATGCATCACAGTCAGGGCAGACATCAGTGAATGGTCCAAGTGTGAATTTTGGCCAATTGTGATCAAATGGCTGGTGAGCAATAGGAATGTGCTGAGGAGGTGCAGGTGGAGGAGATGGTGGAGGAGTTGGAGGAATATCTGGCACATCAATAACCATCATGTTTTGTGGATTGAACTGAAGAGGTGGAGCCAGCACTGCTGCCATTGGATTAGGATGAGCAATTACAGGTTCAACAAAGACAGGAGGCTGCAATAAGAATTAACATAATGAATATAAGGTAGGAGTAAAGCTGTATACGTACTGCAAGATTTTGTTGAATAAATCGAAATTGTTGAAATTGAGGGGGAGCAGGGGGAGCAGGGGGAGCAGGAGGAGCAGGAGGAGCATGAATTTCTGGAAATAGATGATATTGTGGAGCAGGAGCAGGAGCAGGGGCAGGAGGATTCCATTGTATATTAATATGATTTTCTGGATTATTATTCTGAATTGGAGGATTGGGAGCAAGAACTGGAGGATTCCATTGAATATCTGGAGTATTTTGAATATTCAGACGAAATGGGGGAATTGGAATGGGAGCAGGAGCTGGAGCTGGAGCATTTATATGAATATCCAGAGGATTTTGTGGATTCACTTGAAAAGTGGGAGCAGGAGCAAGAACAGGAGCATTCCATTGAATGTTTTGAGGAGCAGGAGCAATAACAGAGGCATTCATCTTTGGACAATATTTAGAATAGTTAACTGAAACACATGTAAAGAATCACATACCGGCAGGGGATTGGGATGAGGATGTGCAATAACAGGGGGATGCCATTGTATTTCTGGAGCAATCTGAATATGAATGGGAGCAGGAGCAGGAGTAGGAGCATTCAACCCAATATTTGGAGGAATCTGTTGATTCACTCGAAAAGTGGGAACAGAAGCAGGGACAGGAGCATTCCATTGAATATTTTGAGGAGCAGGAGCAACATTGGGAGTATTCACCTTTTAACAATATTTAAAATAGTTAACTGAAACATTTGAAAAATGACATACTGGCAAGGGATTGGGATGTAGAACAGGAGGCACCCTCTGCATACCATGATTATTATGCAGAGCTACTGGAGGATTCCTGTATATCTGAGGAGCAGCCAGAGGGGGAGGTGTATTTATGTGAGAAATATTAACAGCTGGGGGAGGTGTACCAATGCGAGGAATGTTATGTGGAGGAACAACAGGTTGGACAACCTGGAGAATAGCAATGGGAGGGGGAATAACAGGTTGTTGAATATTTGCAGCCCATCGTACATTTAGAGGTCGAATATTAAGAGGAGGAAGCGGATTGACAATGATTGGATGATTCCATTCCACATTTTGAACAGCTGGGGGAGGAGGTGTATTGATGTGAGGAATGTCTTGTGGAGGAATAACAGGTGGGGGTGGGGGTGGAGGAACATCTGCATCCTGTTGCAAATTTAGTGGCAGGTTATTGTGCTGAGGAATATCTTCTGCAATTACAGGATCATTCCAGTGTATTGGACCTGGTGTATTTGTTTCACCATCTCCCCCACCCTGACCTCCTCCCCTTCCTCTTCTCCTTCCCCTTCCCCTTCCAATGGGTGGAAGAAGGGGAGGAAGATCAGCATGCATTGCTTGCAATTCAGCAGGAAGGTAATGATGTGCAGGTGGGACTGGTGAATTTATGGGAGGAATATTTTGTAGTGCAAAGTCATTCTGAGAAGCAGCTGCTGGCAGGGGTGCATTTATGTGAGGATTAGGTTGTGGTGGAATGTTACCAACCCATTGAATATTTTCAAGGTGATAGAGTGGCTGAATTGCCTGTGCAACCATGGAAGGATTCCATTGTATGATTGGCTGATTTTGAGGAGCCAGATTATGCTCCACAGGGGGTGGAGGATTAGTACCTCCCCTCCCCTGAGCTGTAGCTGTACCCCTTCCTCTTCCTCGATGGCCACCTACACCACCCCATGTACTTGATTCACCATTTCCACCACCCTGACCTTGTCCCCTTCCCCTTCCCCTCCCCCTCCCTCTCCCCCTTCCCCTCCCAATAGGTGGCAGAAGGGGAGGAAGATTCAGACATCTTGCTTCCAAATCAGCAGGAAGGTGGGGATAAGCAGGCTGGGCAGAAGCATCCACAGCAGGCAGGGGCACCTGCCTATTTTCAGGAGTGTTCAATGCACGTGCATCACGCTCAGCCTGGCATGCATTCATGCGTGCCTGCTCTGCAGCATCAATTGGGGTTGACCTTTAAAAAAACAATTATTAACTATATTAGCATGCATTCCACTCAATCATGGAGAAGTGAGTTAACTTACATGAGTCCCACTGAATTTGTTCTGTACCTTGTGAAAAAATAGAGTGGTTGTTTGGTCCAGCTGGGCTATCCCAATGACACAGAGAAAAAAAAGGCGAAATTGGTGGGAACAGCAGTAGTTGAAAATGGAGCTACTTCCTAAAAAGGAAGGGGGGCAACTGAAAAATGTGCCACACCAATCTCCCTACACACTGTGCACAGAGAGCGGTCCCAACTCTAATATGAATAGAGCTGCGTAGCAACTGGCAAACACTCGTAAAGAGAGGCCAGGTAGGTAGGACTTCACTGCACTTCACCTTGGTCTGCCAATTCTCCTGCCACTGTAATGCCTGAGACGGCTGCAGCAAAAAACACAATCTCTACTTAATACACAAACAAAGAACACAGAGAAGCCAGAAAGCCAGAAAGCCAGAGAGCCAGAGAGCCAAAGTCCAGAGCCAAGAGCACAGAGCCTAGAGCCAAGAGCCAAGAGCCAAAAGTCCAAGGGTCCAGAGGTCTAGAGTACCTGTTAAAAAAAAAAAAAAAAAACACCAAAAAACTTGCAGAAATAGGGGGAAAAACACTATAGAATAGTGCAGAGGCTGCCAAAAAATGCGAAAATTCAGTCAACATGAAGCAATAATGTGCCCTAAACACATACAGTAGGATGGTGAGGTAAAAAAAAATAAAGGGTTGAAAGTGAAGGGAGCAAAAGATCTCAAAATTTGGCCAAAAAGTCGCAAAAATGGAAAGAAAACACTATAAAATAGTGCAGTGGCTGCCAAAAAAAATAAGGTGAAAACTCGGTCAATGTGAGGCAATAATGTACTTGAATACATACAGGAGGTTGGAGGGGTTAAAAAGTGAGGGGGAAAAGTGAAGGGAGGTGCAGAAGGGGTCCAGAAATCACCAAAAAATAGCCAAAAAAGTCGCAAAAATACAACAAAAACACTATATAATAGTGCAGTGGCTGCCAAAAAATGCGAGAATTGAGTCAGCATGAAGGAGTGTTGTGTCCAAACACATACTATACGATAGGGGGGCCAAAAATAAAGGGGGGGAAGTGGGGGGAGGAGGGGAAAGGGCAGCAGCACAGCATCAGTGCAGCATGCAGCAATGCGGCACAGCACATTTCCAAATGCTTATGCTTAATAATGCACTTAATAATGCGCCAGGGCATGCAGCTCAAACCCCCCAAGATGATTAGTCATTTACTTTATTGAACATCGTTTGGATCCATCCGTTTCGAGCATATTAGCTCATTATGCCCATCCCAAATCGTGAGCACACACATCAATCTTGACCGAAAAAGGCAAGACCCTTGCGCGTGCATCAATTTCCCTCCCAAAGCGGTAACACTTCCATTTTGTGATGCAAAATCTCTTGAAACAGCCCCATTTCTATATATGGTAGGTCCCACGCCTCAGTTTATCGACAAATCTAAATACTGCTAAATTCCCACCCGTTTTCGGCCATTCCCACGCACCATTTAAACCCAAATTTCCCAGGTCTTGTCTCATTATATATAGACAAGCTTTACACCCGTGCTCCGCTACGGGTACGGGAGCCTGTCGGCTCCCTCCTCCACTCCACACAGATGACAGCTTGCTGTGGGGCTGCGCCCCCAGACCCCCGCTTTTTTTTCTTCTTGGGGGGTTGCACCCCCCAAACCCCCTGCTAACCCATGACAAATATATCTACCTGTGCTGTTTATATCCACACCCAATCCACATAGCCAAACCCCCTGCTTACCCATGACAAATATATCCACAAAACAGGTGTGCAATAACACCTACTGTCTATCAATTACTCATCAATGGTCTCTAGACTCTAAGTATACTGTAGATTCAGAAACTGTCCCTCCTCAGAATATCCTATCTGATATACAGATTCTTTCTTTTCATGAAGCCTTAGTCTTCACTATTTTTATTCATTACACTCAAGATATACACAAAGAACATTTGTATATCCACCATACATTACTACAGTGCCCATCAAATTATTTATTATTTATGAATTATAATCCTATTGTGATCTTCATATATCATATATATCACCCATGTGGTATATCTCAATATTCCTCAATCCCCAAATATCAACTGGTATTTATATACCTGTCTGATATATATTATATATGTCACCCATGTCATATATATCAATATTCCTCAATCCCCAAATATAAACCTATCCACCAAAATCAGAAACTATACACATATCCTGAATCTATATATCATCCCTCCTAGTATTTCTATCAATTACACACTTATTATACATCCAAATAAATATCCTTATTTAATTGTGGTACCAAACTCAAGGGGGGAACACATTCCAACACAATATAATTACAGTAAACAGCACATCACAATACCTCAAAATATAACAAATACACTATAAATCACTACAGCAGTCACAATAATTTTCATAATACTTAAATATTTATAGTCCCAGTATATATCTACAAATATATCCTGTATTATTGTCCTGTTACAACTCAAGGGGGGAGGGGGGAAAGGGAAAGGAAGTCCCAGCAGCATAACTCCAGCCATTGTGGCGTGCACATGGAAAGAAGCTTAGTCATTTATCTATTGTGGCGCACACATTTCAAGAAGCTTAGTCATTTCCCTGCCAAATCGCTACAGATCCATCAATATTCCCACCCAAAGTGGCAGGTCGTCGCAAATACAGCCACACACTACATTAAAGGTAACATTTCCCCAAATATCCAAATTTCATCCCATTTTATCGAAATGCCCCAAATTCAGTAATTCCCACACATTTTCGGACAAATTCCCAGGCCTCTTCTCATTATATATAGATCATTATATATAGATAGATCCAGATTTTGTCATGAAACCATCAAACATGAAATCGACATACCAAAGACTATTCTCAAAAGACAAGGCTAAGTTCCTTCAAATTATTGACGACTTCCATTTGATGTCTGTCACCGAAAGTCCACATTATGCCTGGACCTTATGCCTATTGATTTCACAACTTCGACAGCAGTGGCTAGGATGAATATAATTTTTTCTAAAACGACATAAAAAGAAGGTGACAATATATTTGTCTGTTTTGCACTCGCAGCTCTACTAACTTAATTGCATGATAAGTAGGTGACAGCTCTGATGGAAGAAAGTTTACATTGATTTGAAGCCAATGCTCTTCAAGTACTGTATCAAAGGAACTGCAGCATATTCATCAGCTGCCTGTATCTTTTTGTTTCAAGGAGTTTTGATCATTCTGTAGATGATTATCACCATCAGTAGTATGCAAGGGGAATAGGATACTCACTTTGACTTCTAGCATCTCAAACTGACATTCTTCTGATGATAGCAGCAGCTTGGATTTCTGCTGAGATTAGGATACAATATATCGCTGGTCACCAAATTAGTAATTTTACGAAAACATGGCTGCATAAAAACTGGCATATTGCACAGTATCTTATACCAGCCAACCCTGATGTTCAGCTAGCTGTTCAATTCTTGCATCTTGAAATGAAGTTCTCCATGTTTTCTACCATTGCTCTTGCCATCTCACTTGGCCAAATTGTCGCCAGTAGCCCAGCTTTATCTGCTGCTACCACCAAGACCTCTGAAGATTCCGAAGATTTGTTGAAGGTTGTGAATGCAGCTCGTGCTGTCAACATTATCAACTCCATTTCTCTCGATTATCATAATACCAAGTTTGTACCCACAGCGGCAGTGACTCTCCTTAGAGAGTTCTGGGCTGTGGTCTCCACTACAGGTCGAGCAGCCGCCAAAAATCCCATTGTTCAAAGTATAGTTGGCTCTGCTATCTACAATGCCATCAAAAGTGGGTACAATAAACTTGTTGACTTTTTTAGTACCTCCAGTGGGCAAAGTCAGAATAATCAAGCATTCAACATCGATGGTGATGTGGTAAGGATTCCTGTACAATATATAATGGAAAGTGTTAATAATGAACATTTGTAGGACCCTTGAGAAATTCTTCAATCATATGTCAATGGAGTTGCATCGTATCTCCCCAGTGATACTCAATGCATTATGGTTGAAAAAGATATGACTACAGGTTATGACAGTAATTTGATTTGGGTCGCAGTCCATATTTCTCCCTCTGTATCCGGGTATAGAGTTCAGGAGTAAGCTCGATGAAACAACGTACTGGCAATTTTAAAAAAATGACACCCATTGTTTGATGTTTAGCTTTGACCAGTTTTGCACTAATGGTGGGGTGCTTACCATTCTCTTGAACTCTGCAGCTACTGGAAGTGCCCCCCTGGTTAGCCATTTTTCTCATACACAACAAATAACAATGAGAACTGAAATATATTTGCAGATCTGTTACGTACCGATTCTCTTCCTGCTTAGAAGTGGTTGCGAAGACACCCGGAGGGTGTGGGAGAACTATAACGGAAACCCGAAGTGAGTACGGGTGCGGAAATGTAGAGCGGGAGTGCGGAAAGAACCGTGGCTTCAGCTTGTGTGCTGCGCCGCCTGGATATCCCCAGGGAATGGTTCGTATTTCGAGTAAGATGATATGTAACAAAGGAAGACGTTCTAGAGTATAAGAGAAGGCTTCGCCACTACACTAGGTAGCGGGAGAGAAACCCGAAGGAAAACCCGGAGCGGGTTTTTGAACTTAGAGTAGGAAGAAAGTGTACAGAGTTGATACGAATACTAAAGACTACCTATTACATCTGGAAGACTACTTATACTAAGTAGGAACCTGTAGATACGAATGTAGAAGTATTATACAAAGGACAAGTCAAAGGAGTAAGTAGGAAATGAAGTCTTGGCAAAGCGGAGTAGGGGCGCAAATGACGCGCTCAGAATGAAGAATAAGGAACTAATCTACAAAGGCCATAATGAAACGTATAAGTAGGAATGGAAGGGAGGAGTAATAGAATGATGACGCGGTGAGGCCGTCATAAGAGAAAGTACGTATCCGGGATACCCGATAGAAAACCCGACGGGTTCCGGGTACGTTCCCGGGCGGGAACGTCGGGAAGTGTAAACCCGAAGCGGGTACGTTCCGGGAACGGACCGGGTATGTTGGAAGGTCACGTGGGAACGTCGGCACGATGTATCCGGACACGGATATAACAAGATCGTATATTCTGGTAATTGGAAAATCACTACAGATGCTGACAATTATCGCTTGATTTTTTGGTACAATTTTTCAATGTAAATCATTGACAGGAGCCTGGAGGAAATACAAGTTGGTTTACATTGGATGGAAGAATATTTAATCTCCTTCTTTGTTTAGCTCTACATTAAAACTTTGATTGAAAGTTTCTGTTGCTATATATCTATTTGCTTGCTACTGACTTCAATATATTATATATGTTATCTCCTTTGCTTGCTGAGTTTATCTATGTATTAAAGAAAACTTGTTATTATACCTCTTCATTGGTGCTAGATCATTACAAAGCATTCATTACGTCATTGCAGCTTCCTCCAGCATTTTTTCTGCTAGTCTCTCTGTTTACAGACTTTTCGTCTTGTGTAACTACATACTATCAATGACATACTAAAGTTATACACAATGAAGTCTTTAAATACCGAAACTGGAGCTTCTCTGTGTCAGGAGGTTGCAATACCATTGGAGACTGCTAAAGCTCTTTCAATGGAGTACATTAACTTACCTATCTTGGCAGCACTGACTATTTTTTGAATTCTGATAGAGGAAACCAAGGGCTAGAGAGGAAGTTCTGCATGCCGAGCTTAAGGACAATGTAACAATTCATCTCTTTCGAAGAGATATGAAAACTGACCATATCTACTACCTCAATTTTGTTCATAGCAACAATCACTCCAGCTATAGACAAAAACCAGATGGTACCAGGGTTATCACTTGTACTGATCTGCAAAGTCCAGGATGTGAAATGTGTTCGGTAGATGGAGTGATGGAGGCTGCGGAACTCATGCATACAATTAGATCATTTCCTGGTTACAGGTCAACAGCAACTCAGCCTGATGCTGCACAGGGAAGTATTTCAATCCTGGAAGGCATGGTCATAAACATTCTGCAAAGCAGTCACCATCCCATCACCTTGAAGGTGCAGGCAAACCCCTACAAAGATCAGTTTATTTCACCAACCTCCACTATTGTATGAAGTTATATCATACAATGTATTTACTTCAAATTGTTAAAGATAACTAGACAACTGCCACTACTATGCATGTTTATAGAATGCTTAATATCACATAGGCATAGAGAGCAAATCACATATTTCAAGAGATGGTATTATATTAACTCAAATGAATTACATTGCTTTCAGTAAATAATGAGATAAGTAAAAGAGAGTATCCATCAGACAAACATCTAGCTCGTTGGCTAATCTCCAGAAGTACCAAAAAAGTCCTTCGTTCGAAAAGCCAAACGTCCTCGAAATTCCTCGCGAAGAGAAATTATGTTCTCGGTATAACGAGCAGATGCAGAGATCATCGATTGGATATGAAGGATGCGGCATTTGTAAAAATGCGAGACTCGGTCAGTTTCTGTAAACAGATCCTGATTGAGTATGTTCTGAGGAAACAAAATAGCTGGCGCCAGGGTTTTATAAATTTTTGGAGTGGTCCGTGCACTTTCACACGATTGATTCCACCGCTATACTTAACATTGTCTTAAGAGACTTACGTAATTTGATGTCAAAGCGTCTGCTCTCGGTCTGCTCAGCAATGCTCAGTTCTCTCAAATTCCATGGTACTTGTTGTACTTTCATAATCTTACACCGACAGTCTCTGCATATGGTGGCACAGAACTTTTAACTGTGTATCTTCCTGGAATCGCCCGAGATGAGCTGAACATTTTGAACTGAACCGCCGCGGACGTTACATGGGATAGACTTGGTCACCGGGTGTTCTGGTCGGTATAGCGTATTGATAAGGTGAGTCCTCTTCCCTTTTTCTTTTAAGTTACTACTCCGACCGACTAATAGTGCTCTGCTGCAAGCTACCTCGCAGTTATCAACATTGTAATACGATTTCACGGAAGTTCTTCGTGGATCCTAGCGAACGCCTTTTCTCCCTATGCTACCAGACGGAGCTCGAATATATGGAAATGTGGTATAACTTGCGAACAGTGCATATGCATGTGCGAGTACGAAGTGTCGTCTTCTGCCACGAGAACAACTAGCGCGGATACCGTAATCGTGCTTCATCCGCCTCCTGTTTCTAGGAGGTGTCTAAACATTACTTATTATCCAATACTGCAAACATGGTTAGCTGTGATCGGAAGCCGACATAGGCTATAGCAGCGGATTTCAAGTCTGCATTGTTGCTGCATCGAGTCAGCAAGGAGTCCTCGAACACGAGTTCTTCGTGTGGTTCCGAGAAAAGGAATTTCATTTTCACCTCGCCTACTCCTGCCTAGCGTGATGATGCCAATGATTCACGTTTGATTACGTGGGCCACTTGTCCACACTCTAATTGTCTTTCGAGGAAGGCTATCCGCTCAAGATTAGATTTAATTTGTCCTGTGAGCTCCCATCACAAATGCTTACAGCACGCCTGTCACTGTCATATGTTCTCTCAGTCACAAGAGTTGACCCCCTTACAGGAGGATTCTTCATTTCAATTACGGCTTGCTTCTACGCCAACACGGATGTCGTAACGTAATGTGTGGACACCCGTCGCAGAAAAGCAGAGGCCCCAAGTCGTCCATCACGGAATCAGAATTTCACCCCCTCCCCAACTAAACTTTCCTTCTTCCAACACGTATTCTCAACTTCCTTAATAAACCTTCACCGCGGAGCTGTTCCTCAAGGCTATTGAAATATCGCATTCCTTTGATTTTTATCGACTCTTCCTTTCGCCACCATCGACTCGCTCTAGCAGGACAGAGTAGTTCGTACTGCATTCCGATTTTATCCGCTCCAGTGTGAAGGCTCTACTTTCTTTCCTCTCAACTTTTTCTAGTACTCTGTTCTGCAGGTCAGAATACTAACAGGATGACGGCGGACCTCCTGTACTGCCGCGCCGTGCTCACGCGCATCAAGAGCCAGCGCAGTCTCGTAAAAGGCGGCCAGAACCGAAAGCCCAGCATGGTAGCTCTCCAGGGGTTCATCTCGTATAGCCTGGGTTCCGGCATTGACGGAAAGACCCTCAATGAATTGACATGCTGTAACACGTCGCTGCGGGGAGGTGGAACTGGTGGAGTGTGTACAAACGAGGGTGTTTTGGCATGTTCGAAGGTGAGTTGATACCCTCACCGTCCATTTTGCAGCTTCAGAATGCTGATCGGTACTCTCGTCTCCGACAAATAGTGTGGGCTGGCCAAAGTACGTACCCTTTTTACACATGGAATGCAAGGAACGGATGCTTATAAGAGTGTCGTCTCACTGAAAGTATTGCTCAGGACGGTGTCAACGGCAACACTGGACAAAACACAAGCTTGACTGCGAGCACGCGTATTTCGACGACAACTGGAAACCAAGTTGGGTAATTGAAGGTCGCAAACCTTCATTCTTCCTCCCGGCCGCCACTGTAACGCCAACGCCAACTTCAGCCCCAGTGTCGATGACTTGCCACACACGCTTATGGGGGGATGTCCCTGCCTATGATATACTCCAGTTAAACCATAATGAAGGTCTCAACAGTGAACGGTCCGACTTCAAAGTGTGTTTCGCAGGTCCGTGCTTCTAGCTTTGCTTTTCTTCTTTGTGAAACTGACGGTGGCGTACAGAGGCCGCCGACATCCGCAATCTAATCGAGACAGTCAACAATCTCCCCAAAGACTACCGCGGAAAATGTGATATACTACTGAACCACCCCGACGCGACTGTTGTTAACCGCAACTTGGTTATCCTGTCCGTGCTTCTTGGCCCTGGCCCGACGATTGAAGAATCCGCAGAACTAGCAGTACATCTTATGTACTCTGCGTCGCTTACTGGGGCTGGCGAATCCTACGTCCGGCGGTGCGTGCAGCGGATATACGGGGAGGGATCAAGCGATAGCGGCGACATGACGTTCCACTGTACGCTACGCACTAGAGGGAGAGGCAAGCTAGCCTCTGTGCAGCCTATGATGGCGGTGAAGAAACCTCGGGAGATGTTTCTTTCCACATTCGGACTGGATAAAGCCATAAAGAGCTTCCATGGCACGCTTCTAGATCCCGCGAGGGAAGATGATAGGGACCTTCTATTGGACGGGCTTAAACCGCCTCATCGACTCGCGTTGTCACATTTTTGGCATACGGGCGTGTTGCTCCCGTTTTCGGCGCGCACGACGTCGTTTACCCAACCCAATCGGTCCGTTCTCGGCTCCACTTCTACTTCTAACGTTCGTACTAACTCCCCGCAGGCTCCAATTCACTTCCCAAGGAACTTGGTTGGGCACTCCGACGGATATATCCCCACTCCCTGGGTGGAACCTCGCCCTCCTTGCTCCGACCATCCGAAGATACTCGCTGGATGCGAATGACACCTTCGGTGCTTTATTCTTCCACATCCGCGACTCCCTCATTCAATTTGCAACGCGGCTAAGAGACTTTGCAGTCGACGTCCACCTCACATCGTATGACCCACGGATCTTAAGCAAAGGGATGTACTTCCTCCCTGCGCCATTCCACGGCGCCTGCTTCGATCGAATCGATTTGGGTGACGTTGGGGATAGAGTGAGCATGCGGGGGTGCATTGAGGATTGGGGGAAGCTGCTTGCAAAGAAGAATGTGAATGCGGGGATTGTGATGCATTCGAGAAGGTGGCATGTAGGGTCGCCTGGTGCGACAGCGAGGTATAACCCGGATATTGTGGATGTGCTACGAAGAAGGTGTTTAGGGAGGCCTGTGCTTGTGTGTTCTCTCTTTTCTTTACCGGAATTGTCGTGCTAACGCGTTTATAGGAAGAGCAACTTGGTAAATTGCTCTCGAGAGGACAGCATAGTCCACGGGTTTACAGGCTCGTAGAGAGCATGGACGCATTCGTGGACCATGGGGAGGCGTTTGGAAAATACGTGGAGGCGCAGGATGTGGTTTCTGTTGCGGGGGAGTTGGGGTTGAGAATTCGAGAGGTCAATAAGATACATCCTAAGGTTTGCACTCGAGTTCCTGTCTGGTAGTACTCCACTAATGTCTGAGTTAGAGATTCGGTGTCCCGCTGAACAGCACCCAATCCCTCCCAGACTTATCCAAGGCGGAGTTTTATGACCTCTGTTAGCCTCTCCCTTTCTTCTTACTGTAAGTAGCTGACAGCAGTACTACGATAGTTACACTAGGCGGCCTTGACCTGACGATCCGGTTCATCGAGTTCGAAGCTGCGCCTGAGGGGATGGACTGGGCAGAGGATGAGGAGGGAGGGATAGATGCTGTTCGTGATTATGCTGCGTTTGTGGTGTTGGTCGACTGATTGCTTTGGTTTGGTCGCTCTTTCCTTCCTCCTCATTCCTCATCCGTTGCCCTTCCCTCTGGGCTTTCTTTTCCGACTTGGTGCTGTTCTCTTTCCTCTTTCCTTCTTTTCCCGCCCATCTCTTGGTTCTTGTTATCACGCTGGTCTTGGATTAATTCTTGTTGGATAACCACTTCCTGATTCTCGCTCCTTACTCCTTGCTCGTTATTTTTCATTGCCCACGCCCCATATCGACATATAAAAGACAGCAAGCAGAAGCGGCTCCCGAACACCCCTTCTATCTCACCCTTCTTCCCCTCTCGCCTCGTCTACAAGTCAAGTACATGGATCCCTGCTCTCACTCCCGTTCATCCCGCGGTCTACGAGCCCGCTGCTTCCAAGGTCGATAAGCCCTTTCCTAACACGTTCCGTGAAGCCAGGCGTTTTGAGGAGTACGAGCACTACTGGCGGTGGAGGGTGGATCGGAGGGGGAGACAAGGATAAAGAGAAAGACGGAATGGGAGGTAGAAGGAAGGAGGGAGAGGGAGAGGGGTGTACGAGGCGCGATATTGTGGAACTTCGACATGCGCTGTTGACTGATCCGTTTCTTGGAGGGGGTGGGAGTTTTGGTATTCGGTAGTTTTGACTCTCCCCTGGTGAGGGGGTGGACTTTAGGTAGTTTAGTTCAGACTTTTTAGATGGACTTATATTGTACAATGACTTGCATATACATAGCGCAAGGAAGCACTACGGTGATATTGGAGATACTTTAATCACTGGTATAAATCACCATGTACAATATGTGGTACTACTTACAAGCCGCACGCCTACCGAAAGGCATCCGCATACCACGTATAAACTATATCCTACTCAATGTTCGCACATCGAAAATGTCACAGACGAAAACATAAACTGATTATACTTCGCAGATAACTTCCGTTCTTCCATAAGCTCCAACCTCAACTCCTTCGCCTTCTCCATCCCATACGGGAACTCCACATCCTGAACTACATGGTTCCTCAGCTCTGCAGGGAGCTTCGCTAACGCGGCTCCAGCCTCCAACTGCTCCTGCCACCAGTCCCTCCTCTGGCACGACACATTTGCTGTGCTTATAACCTTGAGCCTAGGGTCCACAAGAAAGAGTGCAACGATCTTCCTGTGCCCTGGTTTTGTTGGGTCAGCAAGTTTGAAAGGTTGAACTTGATGTTGAAGGATGTTAGGGAAGGCGAGGAGACGGCCTTCGAACGTTTCTACACTGCCCAGGATTTGTACAGCGGATTCACGATTTTTTAGTCCATAGACGTCCTCGAGCCATTGGTAATCGTCTTGCTCAGGGCTGACATCATCCAGTGCCCCGGTATCGCATTTTTGACGGAAAGCGAGCTTTGATGTAGTTATATTCTCTGTGGAATAGTAGTACAAGGCGGTCGAAACAATGTGCTCGTTCTATTATACCCATTCATCAGAAACTATGCAACCAATACAAAAGTGAAACTCACTACTTGCCCTTCAACATGCCACGAGCCACCTGCATACTCAGGTTTATCAGGCGTCAGATGGATATTTGCCAGTTTAACAATAACTTGTAGCCCATATTCCTTATACTCCTCTCTAAGACAAGCCGGAGTCGTAGGTTCAACTGGGTTGAAATCGTCAGGTTCAGGCTGTTTAACGACCCGAACAGTCCTAAACCGCTCACGCTTGCCCCATTCGTAGTCGTTACCGTCTTCATCATCAAGTTGTCGAAGGCCCTCTTCCTCAACGAGGGCGTTGATCCCGCGTTCATAATCCACCGAGTCATAATATATACGGGGCTTTACTGAACTTCGATCCTGGAGAGGAGTAAGGACTCTGTCCCAGAGTGGGATAGAGTAGTCGATCAGCTGTTCGTGAGGCCGTAGAGTTCTTTATGGTGCTTGGGATGGAGATTGTTAATGCAACTTGTGATCCCGCGAACGCCCCTGATCAGCCAGGTCTTGGGATAACACTATCTGAACCGCATACTTCGCCTTCTCGCCACGAATATTAACCTCGCAGGGCAACCACTGGAATTTCTCACTAAATGACTTGTCGCCCAGAGTTGTCTCTCCAGTAGGAACAGGAACGACAACCCCGGCTCCACATCTCTGTAATCCCTCTTCGATACTAGTCATACGTCCTTGCGGAAGAATGCGAGTTAGTCCGTATACTAAGGGGAACAGCGATGGATGCACAAGGTCGAGTACTTTCTCATCCGAGCCAGGATGCCAATCTTTCTTCCTGTCGGGAACATCTTCCAGAGGCTTCACAGCTTCGACAAGAGCTGCTTTAAGTTCCACGGGGACGATGATGTCAGACTTTACAACGCCTTGATCGAAAACAGTAATAACACCTGTATTCGTGAGTACCTCGGCCTTGTGTTTTAACTCGTCGAAGATGCAGTCAATCATCCTTGAGGACACGCCTTCACCGCTACTTAAGATTTTTTCCCTCCACTTCGCGGTAATGTGCTCATCGAAAACCTATGAAAGATGCGTGAAGAATAACGCAAAAGATATGAAAGAAAAGGCTACACTTTTATCTCCCAATTAGGCTTATCCGTCACCTTGTCCATAATGCGTAGCATCCTGAGTTCTCTGAGAATCATAGTTGGTCCTCTGCCGAGTATTAGCTACGAACAAATCCACTGTTAGTTGATAGAATATCCTCACGAGGCTGGTCCACCGTCGAAATCTTCGAAATCCAGCGAATTGGTGAACAACTTGTAACCTTCATAGTAAGACGTATCATCTTTCAGCGGCCGCCCATACCCAGGAAGGAATGTGTTCCCAGCTTCGTCGTAGTACATCGGTTGACGCGACATGATGCCAGTAGAGAAGCAGAGTGCTGCAGAGAAGTATGTGTGGTAGAGGGATGGTACAGCGCCATGTAATGTTCAGCTTACCTTTTATACACAGGCTTCCATGTGTAAATGTTTCGAAATATAAACATGTTTCTCATGTACGTCGCATGAATGGGTCGACTCTCCGCCAAATCTCCGCATCAGGCGTCCAAGTCCCGCCGCCCGACGTTAAGTACACGGTGAGCTTGAGATTGCAGCGCTGACTCTGACTCGACATTCAATATTGTCAAGCCCTGTGTAGGCATTTGTGGCCGAGGTGATAGTTTTGTATGTCCACTCAGGCTGTAAGATTGACGAGAATAAGTACTGGAGACAGATAAGTTTTAGCAGTGCACACCCTAGGGCAACCCTGGAGGAGGTGACAGGTCTGGGGCGATGCGCTCGCAAGTCAACTACATAGTCACACCAGAGTCACACTGTCACCCAACTCTCGTCTTACTTCCCCTTTCGTTGTTCTCCTTCCCCCTCTCCCAGCTGCCACTCCCATACTTTTATAGACCCTCCATTTCTCCGGTCTCCAGCACCATTGTTCTCACACAAGGGGTAAAACGTACATCGAGGACATCGACATAAGGAGGGCGGGAGGAATAGCGATAAGACCAAAGCGGAGCACCCCACATACAGGCTGCCCCCTCCCCTTTGATATTCAATTGCGGTAAAGACATTCCTCCCCCCCTATTGCTGTCATTCCCCCTGATATCATTTCTAATTTATTATATACGGTATGTCTTTTTTTTTGTTTTGACATATGCATATAGATCAATACTTGCTAACTCTTTCTTAGGGTGATATCATAATATGAAGAGCTATACAGTGCCTCTATAGTAATAGGGACTAAAATCTGTGCTTTGTGATGTGTGAACTGTACTTAAGTGCATTCTGTTGCATTTAGTCCCACCTGTGGAGTATAAGGCTCTAATATTTATGTAACCCCCTGTTTAAGACACTATGCACATAGAAATTCAATGCTGATGGTAGGATCATGGCCTTCAATGTTTAGGACTTATACTTTCAAGTAAAGCATTGCTAAAAAGGCTTGCATGGTGGACCATCAACAATTCTGGGAGGTACACAGCAATAGTTCATTGAACATCTCCAAAATACCTTTCTTTGCTGCTTCTTCTCAACCATGAACATCCCAAGGTTTCAAAGTTCAATACAGCAGAAAAAAGAGCATTATCCAAAATCCCTCCAGCACAACTCCCAATCCTATGAATCCTGCACAAACATACAACATTACCAGACTTGCAGTTGCTAAGGAAATGACAACTCCAGTTATGATAATCTCTGCTCCAAGTAATATTTCTGTGCAATATTTCTTCTGCAAAATGGATAACATGCTCCATTTTTCATAAATACTGTGGGGAGGCAGGGCATTTTGAACCTGAGGTTTGGCAACTCACCTTGGCCAGTGCAAGTCAAAAATTTGAATTGGTACTGTGGAGAACATAGAAAGAACTTGGTAATCTGGTAATCCAGTAATCAGTAGCTTTAATGGTTGTGTTATGATAAAGTTCTGGTTGGGACGTTTATCATACAAGTCTGATATCATGTGATTTACAAGTTCAAGGAACAAGTTAATCAGTATCAAGTTTGAGTCTCTATTCATGAGCTCTTAAGTTGTTTAGACTTAAGTACGAACAAAGTGAATGATTTGAAGTAAAGCTAGTTCGATTTAAGCTGAAGCTTGAGCTCTACAGCCCAAGCTACTACTGTTTAAATACAAACAAGTTCATACTATAAATAAGTAGAAATGTAACTAAATAAGTCAAGATGCTGCACATTGACTGTGCATTACTGCAGTGCAGTAAGAAGAAAGAAAAGTATACTAAGTAAAGTAAATGACTCAAGATGAGTTAGAAATAGATGACAATTGTGTAAGTAAAGAAGTCACGTGTTTGGTATCAAAGGTGATACCAAACAAGCCAACAGAATGTAAAGAAAACATCTGTAAATAGAAGAAAGTAAAGAAAATCATAACATTATCCCCAAATTAAAGCGTGAAGTTCACCGTAACTTCACTAATATCAGTTGCCTGGATAGAAGTCCCTGAGGACGTTGTAGTCGTTTGGATCCTCCATCTCGACGAGGTGTTCCTGCCATGCCTGTTCCCCTGACTTACCATTGGGTTGAATTCTGCAGAAGTAGAACTTCTCTGGTTTGACCTTTCTGCCTCTCTCTCTCTCCTGTCATTCCTCCCTGTGGGAATGGAACCCCTTCCCATCCTTCAACTCCCCCTGCCCCATGATCATGCTCTGTCGTTCTGTGTAGCAAAACCCCTTGTAGTGTGAGGCACAGCCATCCCTTCTGCAGGGATCTGGGCTGATGGACCTAGAATCTGTCTCCACGCACTCCTTCGTTCTGGAGTATATGGTGGTAAGGGTGTGTCTCTTCGAGGTGGGGTATGGTTGTCATGGAGTGAAGTGATTGGGACAAGAAGGGGCGGTGTGCCCAGGGGTGTTTCGATAACAGCGGTTGCACTGATAGTCTGGGCAGTTCTTCTTAACATGTGTTGTGCTGCCGCAGAGGAAACAATGTTGATTGGGGTTGGAGATGGACTTCGTGATGGGAGGGCACTCATCGGGTAGAGTGTCGCTGGTGGTGGTGAGATAGGGTGCCAAGGAGTTGCTGGTCGAGATGGAGCTTCGGGTTTGAATGTCCTGGTACTGTTCGGAAGTGGTACATTTTCAGAGCGAGTAAGATTGTGGATGGAGGTAGAAACTGCCTCCAATATGACGGACTCCAAGTTCGCTATCTGGCTGATCATTCTTGGTTCCCTTACTGCTGCTATTATTAGAGGGGTTGCTTCAAAGGATTAGTGTGAGTCGTTGGTGTGCAAGGGAGGGACTAGAGATACCCAGTGCATCTAAGAATTGTGCTACTTCAGTGGCATGGTGTAGCCCTGCATTGAACATCCCCTGAATAGCATTGACTTGATTCCTTCTACAGGCATTCTCCATCTCCAGTGCTTCTCTGGAGATATCGAATTGGGTAACTAGAGCATTCCCATTTGGCAAATCAGAGAGGAAGTTTTGAGTTGAAGTTAGCTGATGGTCAGGTATGTTTTGCAAGGTGTCGCGGTATTCGTTAATGAGTTCAAGGGGTGCAGTGGGTTGTTCAAGTTGAGAGTGTCAATAGTTGATGTTTGCAATGATAGGAGGAAGAATGAGGGGTTTGGCAGAGTGAATAAAGGTAGGGCGAGCATTTTCAGTAGAAGGAAGTGAACCAGTGGAAGAAGAGACATTGTTGGAAGACATTGTGAAAGGTTTGGTATGACTGGTGAATCATTGGTAGTTTGTGGTAAACTGTCAATTCAATTTAGACCAGCTTTCTTCTTATAGTCTTCCAGTAGCTCTTGAGCATTGCTCAAGTATTCTTCATGTACCCACTCATCTTTAGCTGATGAGTATCCCTTCCATTGTATTCTGTATCGCATGACTGGTTCTGTACATTGATTCTTCTGTTTTTTTGGCATCTTGTGTCCCACGATTGCTTCAATTTCCCATTCAGGTTCAGCTTCAATCAAGTCAGGGGGTGGTTCTAAGAAGTTTTTCCCATGGACAGAGGTTTCAATGTATGGCATGAGAAGGACAGTGTTAAAGACAGGATGAATGGTCCATTGTTCTGGGAGTTCTAATTTGTATGTATAAGGTGCCAGTTTCTTGATGATCTTGAAAGGTCCTTCACGTCGTGGTGCCATTTTCCTGGATGGGTAAGCTATGGATAGATTTTTTGTGTCAAGCCACACCATATCTCCAACTTCATATTTTGTGAATCCTCATCTCTGTGCTTCATGAGTTCTTTGTTGAGCAATTTGGATAAGAGCTTGTGCTTCTTTCCTTGCTTCTGCCATGTCATCTATCCTGATTTCTGCTTCTTTGATGTAAGTGGTGTCTCTCACAGTGGGAGTGATGATTGGTTCATATTCATGTAATAAATAGAAAGGGGATCTTTGTGTGACTGAGTTGACCTGAACATTTCGTGCCATCTCTGCTTCTGGAATGTGATTTGCCCATTCATGTTGTCTAGAGCTGCAGAAACATCAAAGATAAGTCTCGATTTCTTGGTTCATCCTTTCTGTTTGTCTGTCTGTTTGAGGGTGATAGGCAGTGGAGCCTTTCCATTTGATTTTATGAAAGTGAAGTATTGCTTGGAATACTTCTGCTATGAATCTTGTATCTCAATTGGAAATGATTGCATTGGGGAGGCTGTACCGTCTGTAGAGTGTTTTCCGGATTAAGGTTGCTGTTCTCTCCGCATTGAGTCCCTTCATGATGCAAGGTTCGAAAATTACCCCCTTAGTAGACCCATGGTCAACCACGACCATGATTGCATCAAATCCCTCAGATTTAGGCAGATCAGTAATGAAGTCCATATGTCATATCTGTGACAATCCCTGTACCATTGGAGTCAACTCCGGGTTTACTCCGCTTTTAGTACGTTTCCTCCGGACTATGTATACTTGTTATATATCGAACTCTTCCTTACTAATGTTTACTTGTAACTGTTTACTTGTTCCTTCCCTTTAATATTACTACCTCGTTCTCCGGCCACGGCCATTTCTCCTATGACTATAATCTAGAGGCGTACTACTAGTTTACCATGTTCTACATTTCATGGAGTTTACTTAACCCTAGGATGCCACATACCCATGGGCATTACTCCGTACACATTCGGACAAAGTAGTTTACTATATAAACTACTCCTGTAATGTAGATAGACTTCAGTTTCAAATCAACTACGTTTACACCCTTCTCCCACTTGGGCCTTGAGCCAACTCCGCTAATTTGCCACTTACTCCGCTTTGTTCTAAATACGGAACTGGAAGTCCAAGGGGTGCAACACACAAGTTGAAGCCAATGTTCCACTACTCCCGTACTTGTTCACCATCTCCACACACCCTACTAACATTGTACAAGTTACTCCGCTATTAGACTATCTACTCCAAGGTTCTTGTCCCTAGTGGAATAGAACAGGACGTGACACCATAGATACTTGAGAAAATGGTCATGTAGTTTCTGGGATAGGAATGGGGTTGACTGGTGGTTTAGGTCTTTGATCATAAGCCATTTGTTGACAGGTAGCACATCCCGTGACATATTGTTTGATAAAAACTCCCATCCCAGGCCACCAGTATTCCTTTTTGACTTCCTTTTCTGTTGAGCTTGGTCCATGGTGTCCAGCAGGTAGACTATTGTGTTTGAGGGCTACAATGCTTCATTGTAATTCTTTATCTTCAGGAACATAGACTCGATCTCTAAAAAGAATAAGCCCGCTCTCAATTCGCCAATCGTCCAAGGAGGAGCGAATAGGAGGTATGTCTTTGGCTTCTATAGCAGTGACTAATTTTTGTGCTAATATATCCTTTTCGGTTTGGTTGACAACTAAGTCTCAGAGTTCAGTGGATATAAAGTTGATGTGTAATTCCACTTCTAGAACCTTAGCAAACCAGTTATCTTGTTCCATATCTAAAGTATTGATGAACCAATGGTCAGGTAGAACTATTAGACCGTTGTTTTCATGTTCCCTGTCAGGGGTTAGATCGGGTCATTGTGAAATTATGTCAGCTTCGAGGTTCCTTTTCCCTTGTATGTGTTGCATGTTAATGTCAAAATCTGAAAGGAAAAGGGACCATCGTGCTTGTCATCTAGTAACCTTTTGAGGTTCTCGATAATATTTCAGGTTTTCATGGTCTGAAAATACAACTATTTTGTTCAGGTGTCCTTCAAGTAAGTGTCGCCATGCTTTGAAACCATGAATGATTGCATATAGTTCCTTGTCATAAATTTGGTAATTTCGTTCAGTTGCTGTGAACATGTGGGATATGTATCCACATGGTTTCCAGAACCTGTTCTCATCTTCTTGTTTTAGGACAGCTCCTGTGGCATAATCTGATGCATCAACTAGCATGGTGAAAGGTTTCTCAGGGTCCGGTATCCTGAGAATTGGTTCCTTTAAGAAAGCTCCTTTTAAGTCATCAAAGGCTAGTTGTTGTTCTTTTCCCCAATTCCACAGTGTGGTGTTCCTGGTTAGCTTGAGAATAGGTTCTATTCATTTGCTGTAACAGGGAATGAATTGTTGGTAGAAGTTACAGAATCCTGCGAATGATTGGACTTCTTTTATTTTGGTGGGAGCAGGCCAATCGGCGATTCCAGCGAGTTTCTTAGGATCCATAGTGATATTATTTGGTCGGATGATCATCCCTAGATAGTCAACTTCTGTTACTTCAAAAGAACATTTTTCAGGTTTTGCGAATAAACCATTATCACGTAATATTTGAAGAATTTCCTGTGTAATACGTCAATGAAGTTCAAGGTCATTTTTTGTGAAAATAAGGATGTCATCCAGGTATACTTGGACCAGTCCTTGTGCGATGTAGTCTTCAAGTAGGTGATTAATCATTCGCATAAAGGTTGCCAGTGAGTTGCATAGTCCAAAGAACATAACTGTAGGTCTAAAGATGCCTCTTTTAGTGACAAAAGCAGCTTTTGATCTGTCTTCTGGGACGATTTGGACTTTGTTGTATGCTCCGTGGAGGTCCATTTTGGTGAAGAGGTTGGCACCCTTAAGATCCTCTATTAATTGTTTGATATGAGGTAAAGGGTAGCGATCTTTTATGGTTCCATTGTTCAAATAGCAGTAGTCCTGGCATGGTCTCATGTCATTAGTGTCTTTTTTCCCTACAAAGAAGAATCCTGCAGTATTTTCGGCATCTGTTGAATCTGGCAGAACTTCTTCGATGTATCCTTTTCAGAGATTGTCATCAACAAATTCATTCATTGCCTTTTCTTCTTGTATGCTAAGAGGATATACCCTACTTTTCTGAGGTAAGAAGTCTTTCTTCATTCGAATGTGATGGTTCCATGGTCGTGAAGGTGGGAATTCTTCTGAGGTGTCCTTATCAAATACATCCTTGTAATCCCAGAGATGTTTTGGTACCATCTGTTCAAAAGTTTTCTTGACCTTTTCAGGTTCATAGGATAGCCATTGTGAAATTGTCTGTTTTACTCTGATAGGAATTCCATATTTTTTAAATAGTGGTTCCTCCATTTCATAAGACATGCCTAGTTTGTGTTCCATGAGAAGAGGATCTTAAATTCCTGTCAGGAAGGTTCGTAAATGAATACTTTCAGTAGTCATTTCTTCGAGATCTTCATCTTCGGCATCGTTTATTTGCATCCAATATATTTCAATTGGATTCCAGTTGTCCTGTAATGGTAAGTTCAGGATTTCAATCATCTTATCAGGGATTCTTGTGTCCTCGAGAGAATACCTATAATTTTGAGGGAGCATTTCCATTTGCTCATCTCCAGATTCATCAGGTATTTCTTCTATTGATGCTGGGAGTCCTGATTGTTGGGTTTCCATAGTTGATTTTATCATTTTCATTTGAGCAATTGACATAGATTGTGCGAATCTTTGGTTGAATTGCCTGTCTAGTCGCATTTGATCAATTTTCAAGGTTCCTTCTTTCCAGTTTATTTGAAGATTTGTTTGTTCTAGGAAGGGGTAGCCCATGATAATTGATTTGTTCCCTAGTCCAGAAAGGTAAAATCGAGTGGGAATAGTAGCTGTCCCTACTTTCACTTTGTTGTTGACATAGTGTGAAATGTATCCCTTTTTGTTGAGGGTTCCATCTGCGTTGTATACTGGTGTTAATTTTTCCAAAGGTTGTGGAGTAAGGTTAAACTTCTTCGCAGTTGCTTGACTCATAAAATTTCCTCCAGCCCCTGAGTCGATCAAGGCTTGGACCGATCCCACATTTCCTAATGTAACAGGAACTCACATGGTATTTCATTCAATATCAGCTATAATTACATTGGAAAGTAGAATAGGAGGTCCTACTGTGGGATAAATAGCCCTCCTTATTGAAAACCCATCTTGTTAATACTTTCAAAATATTCAACTTGTTTGGCTCCTGGGAGTTCTGCAACTCGGAGCCTCATTTCTTCAGCAAGTTCTTTTCTGGTCATTTTTTTGATGAAGGGATTATTATTCTTGTTGGTGCAAGGAATAGTCTCTCCTTTGTTTCGGTTTGGGCATTGTTGAGCCATGTGTCCTTTGGTTCTGCAAATGAAACATTTCCCAGCTTGCAAATATTCCCCTTGTGTTTTTGCATCTAGTCAGTTTATTTCCATGTGATCTACGTCCATGGTGTTCGGGTCTCAGGTAGTTGTTTTGGGTCTGGGGGCAAAATATCCCCTTCATCCCATTTTGTTATATTGTTGTATCTGTCTGTAGTTTCAATTGAATTTTCTGGCATCTTCTTGCCATTTTGCTATTGTATCAGGGATATCTTTCTGGGTATGAATACTTTGAAGAAGTGGTTGGTTAAGTCCTGCTTTAAAAAGATCCATCTTGGTATAGTCGTCAAGGCCTTCTACATGGCTAACGAGTATTTTGAATTCTGTAATGTATTCGTCTGCTGTTCCCTTTCCTTGGGTTAAATTTTGGAGTTTGTGGAAGGCTTCGTCTTTTTCGTCAACAGGATCAAAGTTTTTCTTAAAGTCTTCTTTGAAGTCTTTCCAAGTTCCTGGTTTGGGTGTGTCAGTTTTAAACATTTCGTTCTGCTTCTTCTCCTTCCAATTTCCAGCAATTCCTCCTCCAATGTATGACATAGCATATATTATCTTCTTTGCATCTGTGTCATAAATCTTGTCATTTATAAGAAAGTAAGATTCGACATCTCGGAGCCATTTCTTGGATTTCTTTTTGTCTCCTTCGAAGATAGTAGGAGGGTTCAACCTCAATTCCTTGTTGTTTGTCTTGGGTGTTTCTTTGCTAGACATGCTGGTGTCTGATTCATGTTCTGAGGTGTTGGAAGGTGTAGTTGATTTGGGAAGTGGAGGATATCCTTCATCTGCTGTGATGTATTTATCATTATCAGGTAGTTGGTTCTTCTTCAAGTGTTCAACTAGCTCCTGAGCTAGTGAGGTTTCAGGGATCTGTTGGGTAGGGTTCTGTTGCATCAGGGTTGGTTCTTTCGAAAAGAATTGTCTGGGTGTGGGAATTCGTGATAGTGTGGGTTTCAAAGTTGTGGTATCGACTACTCATTTCCCAATGGGTTTGCTCGAGCTAGTGATAGACACAAATGGGTTTAAGCTTCCTCCCTCTTGTGGCAAGGTCCATATAAGTCCTTCTGGTGGGGGCTTCAGCTTCTCTTTGCCTTCTGAGTCAGAACTCTCTGGAGCTTTGAATCTCCAGGGGGTTGTTGTTGTTTCGATTCGATGTGTTGGGGTGCTGCACTAGGAAGTGTGAGCAGTCAGCAAGCTTCAGCTTTTGTTATGATAAAGCTCTGGCTGGGATGTTTATCATACAAGTCTGATATTACATGATTTACAAGTTCAAGGAATGAGTTAATCAGTATTGAGTTTGAGTCTCTATTCATGAGCTCTTAAGTTGTTTAGACTTAAGTATGAGCAAAGTGAATGATTTGAAGTAAAGCTAGTTCGATTTAAGCTGAAGCTTGAGCTCTACAGCCCAAGCTACTACTGTTTAAATACAAACAAGTTCGTACTATAAATAAGTAGAAATGTAACTAAATAAGTCAAGATGCTGTGCATTGACTGTGCATTACTGCAGCGCAGTAAGAAGAAAGAAAAGTATACTAAGTAAAGTAAATGACTCAAGATGAGTTAGAAATAGATGACAATTGTGTAAGTAAAGAAGTCACGTGTTTGGTATCAAAGGTGATACCAAACAAGCCAACAGAATGTAAAGAAAACATCTGTAAATAGAAGAAAGTAAAGAAAATCATAACAGGTTGCCTGTTTAAAGCTTCTAGTTGTTCAATGAAGTAGGCAATATCATTTGCCATAGATGGAGCATCTGTACTGCAGTCAATACAATCCAGGAGTATGATTTTGACTTCATCATTCAATTGTTAGGATCTCGTCCCTTTATCTTATCTAATCACCCTTTATCATATCTTATCATCACATGATTAGTCATATGACACACAATGCAGACACCATGTGTATTAACATGCATTATTCATCAAGACTGCAGGCACAGTACACAGTTCAGCCAGGCCTTTTACATACATTGTACATAAGTTTGCACAGTAGAAGCACAGTAGACATGCATTATAGTGTAGGCAATAGTTACATGTGATTCCCTCATGGATAGTATTATAAATATGGTCATTTTAATTAGTTATTCTTTACTGTTGTGCTAGTTTATTCCAGACTTGCAATAAGATTCATTACTCTTTCCTTTTCTTGAGTGTTTGATTTCAACTTCGAGTATTTTGCTCATCTGTCACTAACATTGATAACAACCCCTGACTAATTACAGACTGCATGAGGTACATGATGAGCTTCTTAATTTGCTGCTCTGTATTGTACTGTGGGATTCTAGGATCCAAATGAAGAGCCTTGAGCATAGGAGTTGTGAGCTCTGGTACATTCAGCATCAGCTGATAAGCAAGGGTCATAACCCAGCAATGTGAGATGTTCTGATGCCAGCTGAAAAATTTCCCTTCTGCAAGTGGAATACTGTAGAAGAGGATGTGTGCAACCAGCCAAATTCCTGGTGTTTCATTGTCACAGAAAAAGTGCACAATCAGGATACCAGTAAGAGAAAGAATATCTTTATTTACAGATTTTAGGAATAGACTTGTTTTGAAAGAAAAGTGTGGGGTTTGAATCCATTCCTGAATATTGTCAGGAATGTTGAGGCAGTCAAACTGGACACACTGTTTCCTGGATATCTCATCATAGGTTGCCTGTTGAATCATGGTGTTCTTCAAATCTACCTTTACTAAACATGCAATGTTAGATAGGAAGGAAGGAAGGAATATAAGACATACATTCTTTGAGCTTCCTAATGTTTCTGCTATTATCCACGAATGTGGAATTATTGGTATCAAAATGATGTGCATTGTAGAAGGAGCCAAGGTACGACTGGGGCTGAGGTGTATGGTAATTCCTTAGTTGCTCTGTAGTAGTAGATACTAGAGCCTGAGGGGAAGGGGTTTCAATGTAACAGAAGGTGGCTTAGTACATCATCAGTACCTAAAATCGCATGTGTCATAAGTATAATTTGTAACAAACTCAGACTAAACCATACATTTGAACTGACTATGTGTACACTTCACAGATTCAGGAATCAAAAACTAGTAGCTGGCAAAACTACTAAATTGCTAATAAACAGGCCAGCATTGTTTTACCATAGTATATATTATGTGACCAATAGATAGGTAACGCGAATTATACCTTATGAAACGATAAGCTACTATACTGAGTGCTCAGATGTTTCTCCATAGTGAAGTGCAGGCGGGAAATCAATATCGAGCCCATGGCCCAGAGAGCGCTTGAGAAAGCTGTGAGTAGGCTTGTATTAAATCAAAGGCCCATCGAGGACTCACAACAGAAGAATAAAGAGGTTTGCCATCTATATGAACAAGTTAGTATATTCTCGTTCTAGCATAGTGATATAGAAGTACTTACTGAACTGCGTGCAGCCATTACCAAATTCACAAAATGGATGACTGGCCAATTTAATTATTTAGACTTTATCTTTTATTAAAGTAAGTGACGTACCAGCCCCTGGCTGAGAAAATGTAATTGAGTTTGAAAGGCCTCGAGAATGAAAACAAACATACAAGAAATATTTTTGCTCCATCCTTATACAAATTCGTGACAAACTCCGAATTGCTTCGATGAGGACGCTCGAGTGCATTGTAAACCGCAAGTAAAACGATAAGCAGAGTGTAGAAAAACTGAATTTTTCTGTATTTAGCGAGAGTTATATCTTGTACATAAATGAGAACTACGTACCAGAGGCGCGACAATACCGAGAATGTACTGCGGTTTTTGAAACATAACGCAGGCATGGATCCCAGGAAGCACAATTACATCTTCTGAAATTCTTTGTTAAATGACCCGGTATGTAGGTATAGTGCAAAGTATAAATCATACGAGTCTTCATTTGGATAATCGTCATAATTGCGAATGTTTGTGAGAGAGAAACCGCTATAACAAAGCCTGCAGTTAACCAATACAAGATAACACGCCGATGGTCCATTAACATATGTAATCGAAGTAACAGGACGACTTCGTTGGGAAAAAATTTAACATCTAACTGAAATGCAGCAAGAATAACGTCGCATTCGTGGCCGCGACGCGTGACGTACAGTGTGAAATTTCGCCTGCTGCCGCTGTGCAAAATGCTACGCACATAAAATAACTCCTACACCTTTATGTATCTTTAGCGTCGCGGAAGGTATTAGTTGATAACAAAAGCCTACAGCTATATAATAAAGTATAAGTAATCTCTACAGAGAATCACCAGCAAAGGAGCTACGTACAGTCACTGATGGCGTAGTTATTCCACTTGTAACTAAGTAATGGACTGGCTTAAAATTCTTTCAAGAAACTGGAATAAATGGAACGTACCATATGCAACGAACAAAAATATTGCCTCATTTCCGTATCTGTTGAAGGCAAATGAACACTTGAGCATCCATCTTGATCTTCCATGGCTCTTCCAAATGAAATGAACTTCTCGATCCAATGTTGTTATGTGATCCCAAATAAGAATAGCAAGGGCTCCTCCGGTAAGATACCTGAAAACCAATAGGTTGCTGGAGGCATTTACAATATCAGCCGTGACCTGATTCATGACAGTGGATTCTGATGACATTGAAGTCGGATTAGAGATAACCCAAGGATGCAAGTATAAGTGCAAGTATAAGTATCTTGTAAAAGATCGGAAAAGATGAATGCTGTTAATTGATACTCTGTTATGATGTGGTCACAGTGAGATATCATTAATAAAGATACTTATCTTGATGCTTGATGAATAGAAATCTCTCAAGTATACGATCTTTAGACATCCGGATGTTTCAAATATGCAACAGCGCAGCAACGCCATAGGTTCTAGGGGTATTCCGTGATATGCTATGTAAAGCAACCTAGCAGGAGCTCCCACGCCAGACGTAATAGATTACTAAGGCAGCGGTTTTCGAAATAGAAAGTGAGAGTCCGATTCAGCTGATGACATTCGTAGTACGCACCAGACGAGTCAGTTGCAAACGTGCATGCTACTCTTCATCGGGTACATATGCACATATGAATGAGCGAAAATTTAAAGCTATAGGTGAACAGAAAAAAATCATATATTTGCTTTAAGTGAATCAGATAAATCATGATTACCAGAGGCACAGTCATAATATTACATAAATGAGTGGATCAACAACGAAGCTCAGGCTGTGCCACTCCATCGTGATCTGATAAAGGTCTAGGAACTTGACTTTGAAGCATCTGAGCTATTTATTTTTGCTACAGCGCTATAAAATCCCCATATCGATATGTAGGAATGTTAAGGCTCCTTGACCACATTACTTTACGCTCAACTCGTGCATTCGTGTTGTGCTACCAAATTGGCATACATTTGAACTGACTACATATACATCGGGTTAGCCTGCATGCTACCAACTGTCGAGAGAGTTTCAGAGGAGATTAGAAAATGCGTACAGTGCGTCTGGGGTAGATGTAGCTTCTACCAAGACGATCAATGAGCAAACCAGTGCAGCATGTGGAAACGAGTCCGTGGCTTGAGTGAATAACACGGAAGGCACTGTAAAATGAACATGATCAACCTACTAATTATAGCGAACCTTAATAGAACCTCTCTGTAGTGCCGTAATACTACTAAACCGCAAGTTAAGAATTTACTGGGAAACCTGTAGCTTGTTCAATGTTGGCTGCATGGCGCCCAGTCGTCAAGTATTCAGCGCGAGTTATCTATCCCAATGACGTCATTACATGGAGGGTTGAATTACTTACCTGCAGCGGAGAGAACTTGTACTCATTTTCCCTGGCAAATAAGGTTATGGACTACCCGTTCGTAGTGAGTTAATGAGGTATGTGCCCAATACGAGACCTCAGGTGGATTACCGGGACAGAAACAATGTGGAAGTCCACATACAAAACATTGATAGCAACCCATCTCACATATTACGAAACAAGAACATTCACGAAACCCATCTTCAATCGAGGTATGTACGAGGTCCAACGGACATCTCCAGACGTCAATTGCACAGCTGAATACTGGTACAAGATCTATAACATAACAATCATCGAAGGGGGAGAGTGTCAGTTCGTGTTCGTTGGTTTGATAGGTAATTGTTCCGGATGACAGTATGTGAATCCTCGTTGGTGGTATATCAGCGGTACTCTCTCCCCTTCTCCACTTTGCAAGCGTACATCCTCGACCCGTATAACTCGAGCAATGAATAACTCCGAGCTTACCCCTCCCCCTTCTCTTTCCCACCTCTTTGGCAATGTACTCCGTCCCTCGAGATACTCCAAGTCATGTAATGGGATAGGACCTCCTACAAGCTCACACGTTATCGCTGCTAGGGAGTCGTCTAACACAGGCAGACCGTCGGGAGAAAGTGTGTATGTGACGGAGGAGAATGGTTCTGGGTGTAGGTCTGGCCGGGAGAAAAGATGCGCAGTGTGTGGTTGGTGCTGCGAGAGGAGGTTTATTGTCATTATTGGTTTATTCCCCTCTTCTACATCGCTTTGCGTGGGACTTGTTGAGGTAGAGGAGGTGGAGGAAGAAGGGTAGGTGGATGCAGGAGAAGACGACGAAGAGAAAAACAGGGAAGAAGCATGACCTGATCCAAGACTAACAGCCATCCTCGACGGAATCCTCAGCGCAAATGACACCAGTGGGTAGGGGTCCATCGATATCGAGCTGAATGAGGACAGCGTAGCACCGTGGTAGCGGCACTTGCTGTCCTTCGCATGGGGGAAGTGCGAGTGCGCACCGCGAGGCATGAGGGAGGTAATTACAGCCACTGGTTGTGCTGTTGCGCGTAGGAGGGCCCGGAGTTGGTCTTTGAGCGCATTTTGCGTGGGGCGGTAGGTCGTCGGGTGGGAATGCGATTGGTGTGAGTGGGTGGTGGAGGTGGGGGTAGTGGAGGAGGGGGTAGGTGTAGAGGGGCTGGAAGGGAGAGGTTGGGTCTTTGTTGATGCTGCAGTTGAGTAACGAGAGATAGAGAAGGAGTGAGTGGGTGGTCGGAGAAGTGAGCTGGGCCTTGTTCGCAACATTTGTCGCGGTCCCCGTATGCGAACTCGAGACGCCTGGAGGTGGGACAGAAGCAGGTATTTGGTGTTGTTGATGGTACGGTGGATGGGCTTTTGGAACAAATATATGACAATGAAGAGGCGACGAGCGCCACGATAGAAGTTGAGACGTCTCCGTCTTGTCTCCGTCGCCATCTCCAGAGTCTCTTGAAGCTGATCATGCTTCGATCTCTTTCCGTTACTTGCACTTTAATCCCACCGGTTTCCTGCTCCTCTTTGAAACACACTTGACAGTGAATAACATAAATAAGTATTCAGATCTTAACACCCTCTAAGGCAACGTTACCTTAGAGATCTTTTCTTTCTTTTCCTAGTCTCTCGTAGCCATCATGTAGTCGCGGGCTGGTTGTGCTATATAGTCCCAAAAAGTGAAGGCCACCATGAGAAATTAATTCATTCCGCAACTTCTATTGCTCACACAGTGCTTGCCAGGAAGAGTCAGCGAAATTTTGCACTATCATTGTCTTGTGCGTTTCTTTCCTTCGCTCCGTAGCGTAGTCGCAGTCGCCGTGCTTAAAGTCTAATACGATCCTTACTGTTGTCAGTCCGTTGGAAGTGCAACTCTTACGCGCATATATGCCAGGAAACTGGAGTTGTGATGCAGTGTAGCCTATGGTCTGATCAGAAGTTGACAGTAGTTAAGTACATTCAAGTCAACTACGCGGTAGTGCTACTATTAGGGTTCACTATAATTAGCGGCTTGATCGTGTTCATTTTACAGCGACTTCTTTATTCACTCAAGTCACAATTTACAAACGCGTTGTTTCCGCATGCTCTCCGAGCTATTCCGCTCTTCGTATGGTTTCGGCGCAAGCTATGTTATGTCTATCTATTTTCTACACTCTGGAGTATGCTTAACAGTGGTGACGTGCAGATTTTTATACTCAAACTACTGATGTATCCTTTTACGGGTTTGCACAGCAAGTTTATGAATCGATGCGCCGAGTACTTCTATCAGGGAACACTAAATTTAGCGGCCTTATTGTCTTCTCCGCCGCCTTTGAGGTTAGAGACCCAAGCCACAAACACATTGTTTCCACATGCTCTATAAGAACCGCACGAACCAAATTTCCCCGCCCACAGCTCCGTCAATATTCGTCTTCGCTGAAATAAATTCAAGAGACGGCAACATGCAGTCTCCTACTTACGGTTCTGTTTCTCATTCTCAACCCAATAGCCCCTTCTTTCAAGCAAGCAACTTTACAATTGATCAGGCCACGTTTAACGAAAATACCGCCGTGGATGTCAAGAAAGTCGCAGAATGTGTGTCTTTTCTCTCTCTTTTCCCCGGACCTGATATAATATCGTGATTGAAGTTGACTTCACAAGCCTTGTTATTCACCGAGTGACGTATCAGGAACTATCAGATGAGCGACAGGAGCACTTTGAAGACCTGGAAGTTCCCAGTGACATTCGAGGGTGGATTCAGAATCCAAACGATTCTTTCAGGTCAAGTCGTTTCTTGAACACCACAAACAAAGATATTCTTGCTCTGACTGGTGTCCCGATTGTGCGTTATTTCATTGACAACGAGACTCCAGGCATCAAGTTAGCAGCCCATATACTCTTTTATGAGATTCCGCTTACCGAACAATATGATGGCATCAGCGTGCGCCCGGATTGTTCGCACCGCTGGGTAATGACTCTTGCCTACCAGTTGATGGTCAACATAGACGAACTCAGGGATCCTATGGTTGCAGCCCTTCGTACGCATCCTAGATTACCTCAACATAATTCCAAAACTCAGCTTCAAAGGCTTATTGTTGAGCCCCTTCGATATACAACTGCAAAAGGATTACTGCAAAGCGACACGATCATGCTTGTGCTTCTTGATTGCATTGACTGCAGCAAGAACGCTCCGACTGTTGCGAGCGATATTGCGTATCTCGTTAAGGAGTTAGAGGGGTTAAACGAACAGCCATTGAAACTCCTTGTAACTGGATTACCAGATCATACCGTCCTTTCTAAGTTTTACAAGGTTTCAATTCAGACTTCGGAATTACAACGGCCAACGCAAGTAGCCCAGCAGTTCCAGCATCCCGAGGCACCGCCTGCTCCATCTCTTTACGAGACATGGAATACATTAACTATATTACAAAAGGTGCATTGCATATTATCACCAATGGCACTCGGAATCATAGCTGTGCGATCTACAGTGCTAGTAGGGATTGGGGTAGGTATGTATGCTTACGTGGGGGTATTGTTTTTTGGAAAGTACATGCGCTTGACGTATACAAGACCTTGGGATGTTCATGGTCGAGAGGAAACGGTGAAGAAGGATCTCCTGTTGGAGTTGATTCGTATCCCGGTGACTATCTTACAAGCTATTGGCTCGAGACGGTGATTAGGCTAGTATAGCACGGAATAGCATTATGTCCACTTAGAGGTAGGTTTCCTTGCTTCTAGAACTGTTGAGAGTTAGCATTATATAGCTAGCACCTTGGGAAAAATGTGTTGGGACGGAGGTCACCGTCAGAAATAAATTCATGAATTTGGCGCTGCTGACATCTCAGATCGTTTTATTCTTTCTGACAACATCGCAATCAAAGCGCACAGCCATGCTTAATGTCTACGACAATCCCATGATATTTTGACATGTGGTACTGAGCGCCAGGAGAGGACAACGATTAATTAATTATATTTATAGGCCCCCTACAGAAGCACTCTTCACCGCTGTTTGCAATCACGCCGCATTGCTTCCACATGCAGCTGTGTTTCGTACTTCTACTTTCACCGAAATTTTCTCCGCCCATATTTCCCATTCTCTGAATTTGACTACAATACGCTCGCGCTTTGAGAGGAGAGAACATGAAGTCTCCTTCTCCTCGCCCGACTGCAGTAGCCTATCACCAAGTACCTGGCTCCTTCTCTCATGCACATCACTTTAACATCGAAAATTCCACTTTTATTGACAATAGCGGGAATGTTAAATCACTTGAAGACTGTATGCTTCAATTTATTCCTTCATCTCATCTCTAATAATGTAATATTGCGCTTAATCTAGTAAAAGAGGCCATGAAGAGAACTATTATTAAGGGGGCAAGCTCCAAAGAGATGCATCTCACCAATAGACGACGTGAACAACTTTCTGGCCTCGAACTTCCTAACGATATTCAAGGATGGTTCAGGAATCCGGATAATTCGTTCAAGACGAGCCGATTCTTGACCACCTCGAATAAGGATGTTCTTTCTCGGACTGGTGTCCTGATAGTGGAGTATTTTCGCCATAACCAAATCACAGGGCTTACGCTCGCCGCCCATATTTTATTCTATGAAGTTCCTTTTAAACCTGGAGACAAGCGCCCTGATGTTTCGCGTCAATGGGTAATCACCCTCGCATACCAGTTGATGCTGAGCATGCCGGAACTTACAATTCCTGTGCTCGAGGCTCTTCATTTGGACCCCCTAATCCCCCAGTATAATTCAGTAGAGCAGCTTCGGGACCTCATTATTCGTCCATTGCGTGCAGTCATTGAGGAGGGACTTTTTGAACGGAAAGAAATCTTGCTCGTTCATCTCGATTGTATAGATTGCAGCAAGAATGCCTCAAGTTTAGCGTTGGACGTTGCATACCTCATTAGGGAACTGGCGTCTTTGCATGAACTTCGTTTTAGGTTTCTCATAACAGGAACACCTCAAGAAAATGTTATTTCTACGTTTCGCAATGTGCCAATCGAGATTTTGAATCTGCAACAGCCAAAACGAACTTCGCTATATGTTGCTCAAAGTTTTCAGTTTCATGGAGTATTGGTCTTTATGAAGCAGATTCTCTTGTACTTGGCACCGCGAATAATAGTGCCATTCTTATTAATCGGAGGCATTTTATCTCTGGTTTCTGGAACTTGGAATATATTGACTTACTTCATTGCAATCATGTTAATCATCACTGTTCCGATAGTGGTACTTTCCGCATTAATATTTATACTAGTATATTGGTATCTTACTCTCACCAGGCCATGGGATCTCCATGGCCGAGAAGAGGAAGTGATATTCTACCTTACTAACGGAGGAAATATTCTAAACAAACTCTGATGGATGAACCAGCCACCTAGTAAGTACTTTAAATCCATCGTTACAATATCTGCCAATAGCTTGTTCCTCTCTACAGTTGTAAAGACTTTTTAAAAGTTTGAAGGTGGCTTGAAGGGTATTCAGGTTACATATATGTAATTCGAAATGAGCTACATACGGCAATCTTATTTTCAGCACGGCTGTGTTAGAGCTTTCTTACACATAAATCATGCTTACGAATTGGAGTAAATTAATTATTCGGTACTGTGCAGCCAATGTAAGTCGCAGTCCAGGGAATCTACATCAGTCGGAAGCGACGGTTGGTACCATGTTCCTTAGTTAAAGTAAAAGTAAAAGTCGTACCCCATGAGCCAAGACTCCCTCAGCCATGGTCCATGGAACATGTCTCCACCGTTCCTCTTGAGATGTCCAGGAACCAGCTCTCGCGCCGTACAGCAGGATGTGGGGGTTGGAGGGGGTAGGGAAAGGACTGGGAGCTGACTCATAGGGTACGAAGTATGATAGACGGTCCCCTTCCTACCCTCTCCTTCATTCTGGAACGATAGAGCAGGGAACACGAGTGGGAGCGAGAAGTTGAAAGATCCTGAAGAGTTCGCAGGTTGACATTGAGCTTGCGAAGGATTATGGCACAATCTATGTGTCTTCAATCTTTGCCGTAGCCAAGTTGTATTCCACTGAGAGTGTCCCTTGTTGATTGATTCCCAACTGGGAATATGACGGGTTGAAATAGGAGGAGGGGGAGATGGATGCGAAAGATTTTAAAGATTTCGAATACCTCAGTCCAAACGACACCAAGTCCGTTGACGAGCTGAACGAAGAAATCATAGACCCGGGTATCAGCGCTTTCTGCCCCTCGCGTAGTGAAGTGGCACGTGCGTGTGGTGGGATGACAAGATGCGCGATCCCCATAGGTGGATATATCAATGGTACACTCTCCCCCTTTGAATAAAACGGGGGAGAAGCATCCTCGACTCAATACTGCAGTCATTCACCATCCTCGACGGAATCCCCAGTGCAAAGGCGGTGGGTGGAGGTGGAGGTGGAGTAGATGTATAGGGGCTGAAAGGAAGAGACTGGGTCTTTGTTGATGCTGCGGTTGAGTTACGAGAGATGGGGGAAAGAGTGGATGGGTGGTTGGAGAAGTGTGTTGGGCCTTGATCTTTGTCATCTCCAAGCTGATCATGGCATACAATCTCCTCCCTATCGTCGAGTGCTTTTTGTTATTTATATATGACCTCTTGGACTGCGGGAATACACCTTTGTGGCTCAATTTCCTCAGTCTATCAATTTTATCACAATACATTCGCCCTTTCAGAGATGAAATATACAGCATTCCTCTTCTCTTTCTACTGCTGTAAACTATCATCAACTCTTGTGACCATCTCTTGCTGTCAATCGTTATAAATGTCGCAGTCGAATCCCAATGCTGTTATTAAAGTCTATCATGAATGCATGACTCCTTACTTTTTCTCATACGTTCAATTTACAGTTTTTCCAGTTACTACTGGGTTAACGTGATTTTGCTTGTTGAAGCAACTAACAATGTGTGCGCTGAAGAATTGCTATTGTGATGAATGCATGACATCGCACAGCGCATATCTTAAAGCTGTTTGATACTAATCTTCCATTAGGTTTCACGATATAAGCTGATCATCATTCCAAGCTTAGTACCTCATGCTAGAATAATATTAATAGCATTTGGGACTAGCAACCAGATAAGAAACTATATTTACGACGCCAATAAATTCACACTCTGGCACTGCCATCGGCATTTACTAGCAATCACACTGCAGTACTCATATAAAAACTCCCCATAGTTCCTCAATTTCAGGGCCGCAATACGTTTACACTTTGGGAGACGACAACATGGAGTCTTATCCTTCCACTCCTGTAACCCAACAACAATCATTCGGCTCCTTCCCACATGCACATGACTTTATCGTCTCCAACTCCACTTCTATTGACAACTTCAGTGGAAATACCAGATCAATTGAAGAGTGGGTGACTCTCCACAACGTCTGGAATGGTTTCCAGAGCCAGATTTCAATTCAGACTCGTTAAGCCGAGATGCCGTTGCTAAGGTACGTGAATAAGCGACACTTTCATACTCAGCAAGACGAAGCCACCCGGTTCCAAACTTTGTTGTAGACATCGCATTTTTGCCTCTCAGACGACTTTCAACTCAATTTTACTGTCCGCGGCGGCTTGGAAACACTTTTTTTTCCCCTCCACTTTCAGACACGCTCTAGGAGCACTCTCAGACAACTTTCACCTCAATTTTACTGTCCGCGGCGGCTTCTTTCCAGATGCGTTGTGGTTTATCAGACCACATTTTCAAACTCCACTCTTCGGAGTTTTCCGTCAGGAACATGTCTGCAACGGTGTCTGAAACTTCAGACCGTTGTGGAGAGTCACCCAGTGTACATTTTAAAATCTTCCCTCCTTTTCCTCCAATTTACGATGATTGTTAATCTAGTGGGAAAAGAGAGAATGAAGGACTATACTATTAAGGGTGCGACCTTCAAGGAGATAAAACTTACTCCTCGAAGAAGACACCAGCTCTCTGTCCTCGAAATTCCTAGCCATACGCAAGAATGGTTTGTGGCCCCCAATAATTCATTCAAGACGAGTCAATTCTTGACCACGTCCAATGTGGATACCCTTTCACAGACTGGTGTCCTGTTTATGCGCTACTATTATGATAACAAGAGCACGATATCAGGCATTACACTTCTATGAAATTCCTTTCACACTTGGACGTACATGCCCTGATGTTTCACACCATTGGATAATAACTCTCGCTTACCAACTGATGGAAAGTATACCGGAATTAGAAGCTCCTGTGCTCAAAGCCTTCTATTCAGCACAGCAGTACAATTCAGAAAATCAACTTCAATCACTTATTATTGGTCCCTTGCGTGCTCTCATTGAGGAGGGACGACTACAGACAAGGACGGAGATCATGCTCATCTATCTCGATTGCATAGATTGCAGCATGAATATTCCAAACTTAGCTTTTGATATCGCCCACTTAATTAAGGAATTGGGGTCTATAGGCGAGCTTCGTTTCAGATTTATCATAACAGGAATGCCTCATGAATATGTTCACTCCACATTTCACAATGTGCCCATCAAGATTTCAGATTTGCAGCAGCCAAGAAGAACTTCGCTATATTATGATCAAGGGATTCAGCTTCCCATCGACGTAATCATTTTCGGACGGGTGATGTTGATAGTGGTACCAAGTGGAGTAGCATGCTTAGCAGTCATACACATCCTCTTTGAGCTTCAGCGCTGGATGCGAGTAAATGAACAGGGCTGGTTTACTTTGGTCATATTTTGGTTATCCTTTGCTATCATGCTCGGGATATTCATTCCTATAGGGTTACTATTATTTTATTGGTATATTAAATTCACCAGGCCATGGGATGTTCATGGCCGAGAAGAAGAATTGAAATTCCATATTAAGTTCGCTGTACTGTTACCGACTCTTCGTGGAAATTCCACTGGAGAACTAGTCACCTAGTTAATAAATACCTTGGATTCAAACTGTTATAATTCTCTTAAGCCTTTTACCCCTTTACAGTTTTAAAACTTTCAATGTCTAAAGTGAAGAAGCCAGTTATAAGAACTACAGCGTGTGACGATCCTATTTACCAGTAGAAGTTTGTTGATAGATACGAATCAAACTTGAGACTTTCGATTCGCAGTCACCCAAGTTGTGGTTTGCATAGGCTTTTCTGTCCAACGCAAATACTCTCTGGCCAGTCAAATTTGAGTCATATTCATGCATCTAGCGCCTGTTACACCATAAACATTGTTTGATCTATACGCTATGTCCTCGCTCTCTCGTTTTACAGCTATATTTTCTCCAATAGTCAATCATTAATCAATCTAGACAGGAGGACATTCAGCTATACCATTTCTGTCTCCTTCTCCACCGCATCCCTCCACTTCCTACACTTTTCCTCCTCCTGCTTCTCCTTCACCCTTGAACGATGAAACGGGGGATACGAGTGGTAGCGAGAAGTAAAGAAGCTAGAGAATTCGCAGGTTGGGGTTGAGCTCCCAGGGGATTATGGCATACTTGATGTAGTTGTATGTCGCTAGCACCGAGGACGTCCTTTGTTAATTCATTGCCAGGTGGAAATATAACAGCGTTGAACAAGGAGACGGGGGAAAGATGGACGCGAAAAACTTTGAAGATTTTGAAGATTTTAGTGTATATAACGTCAACGGGCCTGAGTCCGTCGACGAGCTGAACTAAGGAACCATACTTCGTTGTATCAGCGCTTGCTGTGCCTCGCGCGGGTGGAGTGGCGAGTGCATGTGGTGGGATGACAAGATGCGCAATCCTCGTAGTACCCTCTCCCCTCCTTGGAGATTAGAGAAGAACCGTCCAGTACTAGCAGTCACCCGTCATCGCGTCCTCCTCTGCGCAAAGGACACTAGTGGGTAGGGATCGAGTTGAATGAGGACAGCGTTAGCTCTGAGGTAGCAGCACTTGCTTTCCTTCGCATGGGGAAAGTAGGGGTACGTGTCACGCGGCATGAGGGAGGTTACAGCCACTGACTAGTCTGTTGCACGGAGAGTCCAAAGTTATTCGTTGATCGCATGTTGAGTGGGGCTGTGGGTCGTTGGGTGGTGTGCGCTGGTGTGAGTGGGTGGTGGTAGTGGAGGGGTTAGATGTGGAGGGAGAGACTGAGTTCTTGTTGATGCTGTGGTTGAGAGAAGGAGTGACGGTGAGTGGTCGGAGAAGTGTACTAGGCTTGTTCGCAACATTTCGTCGCGGTCCCCGAATGCGGTGAACCGTGGCGTGGCGGGGCAGCCGGGGGGCCTCAAGCGGGCGTTTGAGGTACGGTGGATGGGCTTTCGGAACAAATAAGTGACAATGAACTACGAAGAAGCGCCGAATGCCGTGTGATTAATTGATTGTTGACGTCAAGTTGACGTTGAAACTACATAAGTTGAAACGACTTCAGAGTCCAAGTTGCTCATGGCACGTATTCTCCTTCCTGTCATCGAACACTCCTCTAAATGATCCTTTTGCATTGCTTTCTATTCGCATAAGGCCTATTAGCGTAAGACGACACCCGGGACTGCCATGGGAAAACTGAAGAACTAGGATCAGTAACACTATAGTAGCGGAGTCTCAACATGCCGATTAATTTCCATGGCTTTGCCAGGACGTTGAAAGTATAGATCTTCCAAGTTACTTTTGAATAACTTGTGCATGATGCACCATTGCCTATGATCTACATACTTATTGCTTATCTTATTGTAAGTACTCACGTTATACTGCGCAGTTAGGGTTGGCAGTGTTCACTTTGATTACCAGCTTGATCGTGTTCATTACAATGCCTTCTAAGTTTCCGTTATTCACTGAAGTTACGGCGTACAAACACGCTCTGTCCGCGTGTTCTCAGGGATAATGCTATGCTTATCTTATTGTACCCGTGCAAGTTATATTTCCCCAGATACAGTACCAGTTTTGTGTTCATCTTTGAAACACACTTGCTAGTAAGTAACATATTCAGACACTAACATCTTCTAAGCTTTCCAACTTGCCTCGCAGTCCACATACGCTTACTGATTATACCCTCTTTCTAGTTCTACAAGTCGAACTGAGATCAAGGTCGCCATGATAAGTAATTTCATTTCCGCGATTATTGATCACTTGAGGCTTGGGAATCAGCGAAATATGGCGCTGTTGATGGCTCAGATCGTCTCTGTTTGACTTCGTTCTGTGCAACATCACAATCGTTGCGCTTAATGTCTACGACGGTCCCTTTGAAGTACGACTCTTACATGCGCATATTCCAGGAAGTTAGAGGTGTGATGTAGTAGGTCTATGGCCAAAAGTTAAATTGTTATTGTAAGCAGTTAGATTCAACTGCGTAGTGCTACTATTAAGGTTCACTATAATTAAGTAGCAACTTGATTAAGTTTACAGCGGCTAAGCCATTTACAAACACGTTGTTTCCACATATATTGTCTCGGAGCCTTCTTGTACGAGACAGACAAGTTTTGCTGTACGGAGCACACCTCATTCTTTTGCGGTACGTTGGTCACCACTCTCTTCTAACGTGGCGCGCCAATGACACGTCTAATATCTGCCCAGAACAAAAATCATCTCCTAACTTTTGACTATAAGTTTCTCAGCAAGGCCGAGCATGCTTAAAATTAGGAACATTGTAATATAGATTCGATCAATTAGCAGTGTCCACTGTCCCCTAATAGAAGGAAGCACTCTCCACTGCTGTTGGCAATCACACCACATTGTTTCCACCCTGCACGACTCGGCGTTTCTTATTTGTACGAACACCCTAACTTTCCCCGCTCATATCCTCAGTCCCTCAATTTGACCGCAATACGCTTGCCCTTTGGTAGATGACAACATGCAGTCTTCCTCTTCCCGTTCTACCGAATATCAGCTACCTAACTTCTCTCATTCACATCACTTTAACACTGAAAACTCTACTTTCATCGACAACAGCGGAAATGTCAAATCACTTGAAGACCGTATGCTTTAAATTCTTTCTTCCTTATCGTTACTAGTGTAATCTTATGTCTAATTTAGTAAAAGAGGACCTGAAAGAAACTGTTATTAAGGGTGCGAGTGCCAATGAGATGCAACTCACCGATCGACGACGTGAAAAGCTCGCTGGCCTCGAACTTCCTAGTGATATTCAACAATGGTTTGAGGACCCGGATAATTCATTCAAGACGAGCCGATTCTTGACCACCTTCAATATGGATGTTCTTTCACAGACTGGTGTCCTGGTGGTGCAATATTTCGGCCAAAGCCAGATCCAAGGAATTACGTTAGCAGCTCATATTTTATTCTACGAAATTCCTTTTCTGCCTGGAGAGAGCCGCCCTGATGTTTCAGGCCATTGGGTAACCACTCTTGCTTACCAGCTAATGCTGAGCATGCCAGAACTCACTATTCCGGTGCTCGAAGCTCTTCATTTGGATCCTCTAATCACCCAGCATAATTCAGTAGAGCAACTTCAGGCCCTCGTTATTCGACCCTTACGCGCAATCATTGAGGAGGGACATTTTAAACGGAAGGAGATCTTGCTCATTCATCTTGATTGCATAGACTGCAGCATGAATGCTTTGAGCTTAGCGGCCGATATCGCCTACCTCGTTAGGGAACTGCAGTCTTTACACGAACTTCGTTTCAGGTTTCTTATAACAGGAACACCTCAAGAAAATGTTCGTTCTACATTTCGCAATGTGCCAATCGAGATTTCAGATTTGCAACAGCCGAAACGAACTCCATTATATGTTGCTGAAAGAATTCAATTCCGGGGAGAATTAATCATTATGAAGCATGTGCTCTTTTCTGCGGGAAAATTCACAGTATCATACTTCTTTTTCGTAATCTTCTTCTTTCTGGTATTTGGTTGGAATGTATTGGGTTACCTCATAGCATACATATTACTCATGACTGTCCTGTTGGCGGTATTCATCACACCAATATTTGTGTCAGCATATTGGTATGTTAAATTGACCAGACCATGGGATGTCCATGGCCGAGAACATGAAGCGATGTTCTATATTGCTATAGCTGTGGAGTGTTCAGAACGTCCGCAACGAGAGCGAGTACTTACGTAGTACATAGTATTAGGTTGGCCTATTTACACTGGCTCCACTTCCAGTTACTAGTCTGGAAGTCGAACCGTCTAGTATCATGATTTTTGATGCCTGCATTAGTATTCAGTATGACCTCACTTGTAATACATATAATTCTCTCAGCATGCTAATAAAACCATGTATTCGCCTTGGAAAGTAGCAAGATACACTCAACAAAATGTATTATACGGTAACCCAGCCCGCACACTCCCCCAACGCCTTTGATTCTTCCTTCAGACATAAATAATAGTCATGTTTCCCCTCCGATGAGACAAAATCACTCTCGTCATCTTCGTGAACAATTCCTTCACGACGTCCGATTGACAAGATTAAGGTTCGAAGGACCCGTCTTCGCATGTTGCACTGGAACAAAGTTCATATACACTACATAAACTTCACGGGCCGAACACACCCCTTGCATGCCTGTATCACCTCTTCCTTCATCTCACTCACCAACATTTCGCATCCTGGAATATCCTACTTAGGATTTCCAGCATATTTTGGACCATGCTGTTCGTGGCTGATTCCAAGTTACCTTAGTCCCGAATGCGGTCATGTCAAAAGCAGTGTCGACATGGCACCACACCCCAATTCCTCAATTTACCGCAATACGTTTACACTTTGGGAGACGACAAACATGGAGTCTTCTTCTTATCCTTCCACTCAGCCTGTAACCCAACAGTAAGCATGTGGCTCCTTCCCACATGCACATGACTTTATCGTCTCCAATTCCACTTTTATCGACAACAGCGGGAATACTAGATCAATTGAAGACTGTATGTTTAATGTCCTCCTTCCTTCTTCTCCAATTTAGAACGATTGTTAATCTAGTGGGGAAAGAGAGAATGAAAGACTATATCATTAAGGGTGTGACCTTCAAGGAGATTCTACTCACTCGTCGAAGAAGAGATCAGCTCTCTGTCCTTGATTCCTACCCATATGCAAGAATGGTTTACGGACCCCGATAACTCATTCAAGACGAGTCTATTCTTGACCACATTTAATATGGATATCCTTTCACAAACTGGTGTCCTGTTTATACACTATTATTATGCTAAAAAGAACACGATCTCAGGTATTACACTCGCTGCCCATATATTATTCTATGAAATTCCTTTTACACTTGGTTCTAAACGCCCTGATGTTTCAAACCATTGGATAATAACTCTCGCTTACCAACTGATGGAAAGTATACCAGAGCTAGAAGCTCATGTACTCAGAGCTCTTTATTCAGCACACCAGTACAATCCAGAAAATCAGCTTCAATCACTTATCATCAGGCCCTTGCGTGCTCTCATTGAGGAGGGACAACTCCAGACAAGGACGGAAATCATGCTTATTTAATTGCATAGATTGCAGCATGAATACTTCAAGCTTAGCTGTTGATATCGCTCATTTAATTAAGGAGTTCAAGTTTATAGGCGAGCTTCGTTTCAGGTTTATTATAACAGGAATGCCTCATGAACATGTTCTTTCTACATTTCACAACGTGCCGATCAGGATTTCAGATTTGCAGAAGCCAATACGAACTTCGCTATATGATGATCAAGCAATTCAGCCTCCCATCCACGGAGTCATTTTGAAACAGGTGTTCTTGTCGGTGGCACCATTTGGAGCAGCATGCTCAGCAGCTGGGAGCATCCTTTTTCTTGTATCGAAAGATCAATATCCCCTGGTTCATCTGTTCATACTGTTCCTTTTATTGATTGTCGTCCCTTCCAAAGTGCTCGGCCCTATAGTGTTACTATTATTATATTGTCATGTTAAATTCACCAGGCCGTGGGATGTTCATGGCCGAGAAGCAGAATTGGAATTCCATGTTAAGTTCGGTGAACGTCCGACTCTTCGTGGAAATTCTATTGGAGTCTTGGAGAACTAGTCACCTAGTTGGTAAGTACCTTGCACACAGAGTGTCATGGTTTACTTATGCCGTTTCTCCCTTTACAGCTTTAAAGCCATTCAAAGTCTACTGTTGTCTAATGGTCAAGATGCCTTTGGACTCTAATTATAATAATTACGGCATGCGACGACTCATCCTGTTTACCAGCAGTTTTGTTGTTAGATGTGAATCAAATTTGAGAAATGGAAAGAATACCTCTGTGAAATCGTTTTTGAGCTGCGGGTGAATACCTTTCGGCTCGCAGTCACCCAAGCTATGGTTTGCATATGGGCCATCAAAATTATTTAGTATATATACTATGGTGCTCGCTTTTTCGCATTTTACGACTTTTGGATAATGATCACGCCTTCTATATTCAATCACACCCGTTACTAGTCACTTTTGATATACCTAGGTTAGTGTTAGGGATACGGTATATTTAACTATCTATAGAGTCCTTACGTGAATACTCGCCCTCTTTTCTTCTATTTTTTCTATTTTTCACTTTGTATTTCATTTCGCAGCTGCGCTGCTCAATGCCACGTGACGTTTTATTATGTAGGCCGAGACCGTTAAAGAACTGGAAGTGAGTAGAAGGCTCTCGAGGTAACTAAATAGATAACATAAGACTTGAAGAATATTATACAGACTACGTGAACATTCTAGTTAAATTAGCAAGTATATGTATAAAAGAATGTGTAGACAGACTGAATTTACAATCTCTTTTCGCACAATTATTACTCTGTCAGATTTGACAACCGTAAGAACCAGGAACTCGACTTAAGGCTTCGCGCTAAGTCTCGTGGTGTTGCTAAAAAGGGTATCATAGTATAGTACTATCTACTCGCTACTTCATACTATTACTGTATTGTCGATTACTGAATACAACTGCTATTCTAATCGGCGGTAGCTCGTGACGCTCGTGACTAAATTGGTTGACCTACGCTTCGAAAACCCGACTCTTTACTATTTGGTACGCTTATTCTTACTCTTTCGCCCGTACACGCCTCAAGACCAAGTGATACAAGGGTACGTTTCTATTTTATATAAGTGTACTTACATTACGTGTATTCACAGGAATACACCAACGCTTGTAGTTCACAGGAACCACAATGTGCCAACAACAGTTAGTGAAATTCTACATCACTATCCAGGCTTGTTCGCGTGCCTCAGTCATATTTGTTGAATGTTCACTCCTCTTTCGCTATGTCGCCCTGTGATCCCGACCCCTTGGAAAACAGCAAGAAACTTTACTATAACAGCAATTACACTGAAAAAAGTCACCAAGTCGAACAAGCGTATTACAATTACAACCCCAGCCCGCTCACAACCACGGTGCGTTCAATTCTTCCTCCAGACGCACATAATCATCATGTTCCTCCCCCCGATGAGACAAAACCACTCTCTTCGTCTTGGCCAACAATTGTTTCATAACGTCCCGATTGTCAAAATCAAAGTTTGAAGGAACCGTCTTCACATGGCGCACCGGAATAAAACTCATGTACATAAACTTCATGGCCCGAACGTACCCTTCGCACGCCTGCATCCCCTCTTTCTCCATCTCACGCACCAAGCATCTCGCATCCTGAAATATCCCACTTATTTCTAGCATTCCTCGGGCCATGTCTGTGGTTGATGTAGGAGTGTCAGCATGAAAGTGGTTGAAGAGCCGTTGCTCAATCGAGGTGACGCGGCTGGCCATTGTTGTGCGGGATGTGTCTGATGCGAGTGTTGGCGAGAGACAGGGGGGGCAACGGCAAGTAATACCATAGGGCTTCAGCATGGCGCTGCGGTTCACATAGGCTCGTTCGACGCCTGCATATGCATAAGTGATTTCTTCGCCTTCGGAGATGGGGCGTGCTGCGCGGAATTGAAGGGAGAAAGAGGGAATGTCGAATATCGTGATGACGTTCGGACAACAACTAAAAGGTTGGAAATTCAGTCTCATAGTAAAATAGTACTGTGGAATAATTCACCTATGATTTATCCTAGAGCAATCTTTCATGATAACACTATACGATTCCTCGTTGTCTCTCACAATTCCCGGGACGTTGAAATTCTCACTATAGGCATTAGTCGACATGATACCCATCAAACGCCACTTCTCCTCCTCACCCTCCAAACGAGAATTATGCAGCGCATAGAAATGAGCTTGATTCTCTTTCGTCAACTGATTGACGACGAGCTGAAAGATGGCTTCGGCTATATCATTATGGGCTTCTTTATCATTCTGAACCTCACGAAGCTCTCGAATATGAGAATCATTAATACATACGAGGAGAGGTCTCTCGGCGATGATCAGGTCACCAGTATTCAGAGCGCGGGTCGCAAACATTCCAAGTCCCATACAATTCGTTTCGGAGATGTGGTAAGCAGGGGTGGAATTGTGTTTTATCGGAGCGGGGAACCCTGGCGTCTTGAGGATTTTGGAAACAACACGGGGTGTGAGTAAGCATTCAGTTATTCCATCTGTGCTCTGGAGACGACATTGAATGAGGCTGTCAGAGGAAAGGGTGCCAATGGTTGGTTGAATTAGCAAGAGTTCCGGTAAGACTTTTCGATTGGTGAGAGATGTCGATTCTGAAGTGCTATGAGATGGAAATTACAGATTGATAAGGTAGGAACGCACTGAACGACAACACAAAAGCATCTGGATGAAACGCTGAGGAAGGTGATGAAGCAGTCGGAGGAGCTTGGTCTGGCAGAAGAAAAGTTGAACAGCGAATCGGTAAACAATTGTCATCCTCACCGCCTCCTCCGGGCTTCTTTTGGTTCTTGTGAAGCAAAAATCCGCGTCTCATGATTGGAGTAGGACAGGAACGCAGTAGAACTAGAGGAGAGAGACAAAGAGCACGAAGAGCTCTCTACAGATACCTTTGCCATAAGTATAACATCCTGAGTCAAAAGTTTAGCACGTTGAGCGAAGTCTTGCTATAATAGAAGGTGTCATCGGTGGACAGGGGCTGCGAAGCAGCAACAGCTTCAAACAATCTTGGGTTCCTGATGATCGTTGTCATTAGTATATAGACTTCCGCTCGCCGCGTGTCCCCAGAAGTCACGGATAAGAATGCCAGTCGAAGGGAAGAGAGTGTGAACGGCTGGAACGGAATATAGACAACGACGAGTGCGAACTCGAATGTCTCAACTCGACATATAATCCCAGTATCCAAATCGGCTATGCCAGCAAGAACCCTTATCTGCAGTGACCAGACTTAGTTCGGAAAACGTTTGAACGCGGTAGATGCTGCTAAAGACTGAACTTGCTCCTGAGACACCGAAAGGCTTTCCTACTACTGAACAAGGGTCAAAGGACGAAACATTAGCAAAAGATTCGACAAGTGAAGAGGCCAGACGTGTTTTGCTCTTTCGAAATGTTTCTCACTCACTCCCTGTCATGCCCATTTCCGTCAACGACCTCATCTACTCCGCTAGCTCCTGACACAGCAGCCAGTAGGCCATGGATCTCGCTGCCCTTCAAGCTTCAAGCTTCAAGTCTCCAAAGCACTCTTCAGTCCATTTCACCCCAATTCCCATCCCCAGACACTCCATACATACGTAGCCCTGAAACACTCAACCCCCTCTGCCACTGCCAGGACCCGGCTACCTTGCTCAGCTGCTCAGCTTCGGGGAGATGAAGTGTTCTTGGAATATACGTGTTTACATTAACTATTTTTCATTCTAAAACATGTTGGAATCAAGCAGGAACAAGGAGGAAGAGCTGAACTTTGTTGAAAATGTTGCGAGCGATGATCGATCCGTCCGCGTCAGGGACCGTCACTAGCTCTGAGACGATTTGCTGTTGTTGATACTTCAGGGAGTGTTCATCTCATACAAACATAATCTTCTGACGCCTTGTGTTTCCCATTTCCATAGCAATCGACAACAATCGATTGAACTATAGCTCTTCTGCTCGGTTTACACTGTAACATTCCAGTTGAAGCAACCTGGAAAGTGACATCCAGTGGACACTGGATGCAGATATGACAACGATATGATACCCAAATCATGTAGCGAATTGGTAAACCGCATTGAATCCTAGTACTAAGTAATACTAATAGTAAGTATTATGGTCTAAAGAGTTCTACTAGTTTCTAACTGCGCAGTGCTGTAAGTTCTATTACTAATACTAGGGTTCGCTATACATAATTAGTAGGTTGATCTTAATCATTTTAATTTTTACAGCACCTGCTGTATTATTCACTCAAGTCAGACTCATTGTTCCCACATGCTGCACTGGTTCGCTCTTTTAATTGTCTTCGTACTAGTTCGTAGAAGCTACATCTACCCAGACGCAGTATCCATTTTCTAACCTCCTCTGAAACACTCTCGACAGCTGGTAGCATGCAAGCTCATTCTTCTAATCCGACACCTCAACCCCAGTCTTATCTCGGCTCCTTCTACAATGCACACCATTTCGATATCCATAATTCCACATTCGTCGATAATAGCGGAAATGTTAGGAAGCTCGAAGAATGTGTGTCTTATATTCATTCCTTCCTACCTACCTACCTAACGTTGCATGTTTAGTAAAGGTAGATTTGAAGAATACTGTGATCCAACAAGCGACCTACGACGAGCTATCCAGGAAGCGGCGTGACCAGTTCGACAGCCTCGATATTCCGGAGGATATTCAGGAATGGATTCAAAACCCGCACTTTTCTTTCAAAACAAGTCTATTCCTAAAATCCGTAAATAAAGATATTCTTTCTCTTACTGGTATCCCGATCGTGCGCTTTTTCCGTAACAATGTGACACCAGGAATTCGGCTAGCTGCACATATCCTCTTCTACGATATTCCAATTACAGAAGAAGGGAAAATTATCAATTCGCGTCGGAACGTCTCGCACCGCTGGGTTACGACCCTCGCTTATCAGCTGATGCTGAACGTACCGGAGCTCACAATTCCTATGCTCGAGGCTCTTCATTTGGATCCTAGAATCCCGCAATACAATTCAGAGCAACAAATTCAGAAGCTCATCATATACCCTATGCAGTCTGTAATTAGCCAGGGGTTGTTGTCGAGTGATGAAACCAAACTCATTCTTCTGGATTGTATTGATTGCAGTACGGATGCTCCGTCTATAGCAAATGATATTGCCTACCTTATTGAACAACTGGAAGCTTTAGACAGGCAACCGTTAAAACTAATAATTACTGGATTACCAGATCACCAGGTACTTTCTACGTTCTTCAAAGTACCGATTCAAATTTTGGCTTGCGCTGGCCAAAACGAGTTACCAGACCTCAGGCTCAAAGCGCCCCGCCTCCCCGCAGTATTTATGAAAAGTGGAGCACGTTATCCATTTTACAGAAGAAATATTGCACAGAAATCGCAATTGGAGCAGGGACCATTGCAACTGGAGGTGTCATTTCTTTAGCAGCCGCAAGTCCGGTAATGTTATATGTCTGTGCAGGATTGGTAGGATTGGGAGTTACGGTGGAGGGATTCATGACGGCTTCATTTTTCCTGACATATTGGAGTTTGAAGTTCTTTAGACCTTGGGATGTTCATGGCCGAGAAGAGGCAGTGAAGAGGGATATTCTGGAGATGATGGATAAGCTATCGGTGGCCTCCTTGAATCGTTGATGGTCTGTATATTACATAGCCTCTCCAGGAACCTGTCCGCTGTGAAGCTAGCTTCTTTGATTCAGCGTTTCTAAATCCCACATCTACTGGTGTTTGCACAGCAAATACTGTACATGAATTAATTCGATCGGTGCTTCTATTAGGGGACGCTGTAATTCGTGGCCTTATTGTCTTGTCAACAAACACATTGTTTTCGCATGTTTATGAGTTAAAATTCACGGTACTACTAGTACGAGACAAAAACCAGCTCATGTGGTATTCCACTGGCGAAGACATACGTTCCAGGCAGCGATATGCAAGCATCATCTTTTTCCTCTGCTACTCCCAATACTCAGCCCGCTGGAACTTTCTTTCAAGCGCATAATTTTGACATCCATAATTCGACGTTTATTGACAACAATGAAAATATTAAAAAAGTCGCGGAATGTGTGTGAAATTGACATTTCGTCCTTCTTCAGACCTGATATACTAAAATCACAATTGAAGTTGATTTCACAAACATTGTCATTAGCCATGCAACGTATGAAGAGTTGTACTACAAGCGAGTTGATCATTTTGATGGCCTAGAAGTTCCCAATGACATTCAAGAGTGGATTCAGAATCCTGCCGATTTTTTCCAGAGGAGTCATTTCTTGAAAACCACAAACAAAGATATCCTCTCTCTGACTGGTATTCCAATCATAAACCATTTCCTTCGCAATGTCACCCCGGGGATCAAGCTAGTCGCTCATATTCTCTTCTATGAGATACCATTTACTGCGACATATTATGGCATCAGTACACGTCCTAATGTTTTTCCCCGTTGGGTAATGACAGTTGCCTACCAGCTGATGGTGAGCAGAAAAGAGCTTACGGATCCTATGCTCGAAGCTCTTCGTTCGGATCCTAGAATTCCCCACTATAATCCCAGAAGCCAGCTTCAAAGACTTATTGTTGAACCCTTGCGATTTGCAGTTCAACAGGGGTTACTACCGAGCGACGAAATATGGGCTGTTCTCCTTGATTGTATCGACTGCAGCACAGACGCTCCGACCATGGCGGGTGATATAGCATACCTCATTGAAGAGCTAAATGCCATAACTGGACAGCCCTTGAGGTTCCTTATAACAGGATTTCCTGATAACGAGGTACTTTTCAGGTTTCGAGAAGTCCCAATTGAAATTACGGATTTGCATTGGCCAAAACGAACATCCCATTACAAGGCTCAAGCAGTAAAACCGCCTTCCGGAGGTTTCTCCGAGAAATGGAATTGGTTAACCGGCCCGCACAAGGTACTCGTGCTGGTTGGGATATGCATCGTAGCGTTTGGAGGCATCAGTGCTCTTGACAATGGAGAATTGAAGCTCAAACGATTGTTTGTCGCGACAGTGCTAGCACTCGTGATTAATTGGCCTGCAATATTACATTTTTTCAATTATCGACATCTGAAGTTATATCGACCATGGGATGTTCATGGCCGAGAAGAGGCAGTGAAGGCGGAGATCTCGTCGCGTGTTGATAGAATCATATTGGGAGATTTCTCTTAACACACCTATACATATACATACCTGGAGAATATTGAGAAAATATACCTACAATGCAATACAATGCGTAGGCAGAGTGTGAGGCTGATTCCTCGATTCTAGATAGTATACAACTTTGATAATCATCAGCGTCATAAAAATGGAGTGCAGATAGATATCGTATAAATCCTTACGGTTGGTTTGAGATGAAAGTAATGAGTAAGAAGGTTGGAACTTAGAGGTTAGTAAAAATGGAATGGCCCCATGACGAGGCCTCTGTCGGAGTACAAAGTGGTTTAAATTTTTCCATGTTACATGTTTATGTCACAATGTTTCTCACCATGCCTTAAATTTATCACGATTCACGCGGCTTCCGTCAGTGGTCACAATACTTACCTTGACAATTCCGAGTCTCTACTCCTTTTCTACTAATAGCAAACTAATAGGGATATGCATCAACTGTAACGACGTGACGCAGTGAAGCCTTCTAAGTCTTCTGTATGCGTTATATCCACGTTGAATGCTCCGTAATCGATCGGTAATCGACGCTCTCATCCCAAAATACGTCCGACCTGTTCGTATGAGACGACTTGGGAGAAGTTCCCGGCAGTGACTCGAGTCTACTGTCTGTATTATTCATCGACATTTTATCTTCAAATTGCGTTAGTTTTCGTTTCTATCTCCACTTTGCCGTCGGCTCCACGGATCATATGCCTTTAGTAGGCGGCAAGTCAAAAGCAAAAAGTGCGTACCATATGATGGACTATCATCTCCTCCTAACTTAACTCACCGCAAGCGTGTGACTCACTCGCGTACTAAGCAGATCAGGGAAATAAATATATCTCTTTCCGCCTGATTCCCGTGGTGCGTTAGGTCTGCAGGAAACCCATTCGAGAAGAGCATCTTGATCTCCTATAGTCTATCATCTCGCTCCCCTCGAACCTACAACGACGTGCATTTCACTTAAAGCAATGTCCAAGTCTAATGTACACGGTCGTCCCTCCCCAACCATGACACTCTCTTCCTTGGAACATGTCTCCGTCGTTCCTCTCGAAGATGTCCAGGAACCAGCTCTTGATCCACGACCTAGTCTCAACTCTCATGAGTTGCACCAGAAGCCAAGCCATCTTACACACCAGCCTTCCACTGGTACGATAGTTGACCATGGAGCGGGGAATAGTAGTGGGAGCGAGAAAGAAAAGGACCTAGAGAAGTCACAGGTTGAAGTCCAGGTCATGAAGAATAGTAGCCCACTCTATGTGTGTCCTCGATTTTCCAGTTTGGTCTGTATGCGATTGATGGCGTCCCTTGTAGATTGACTGGGAACACGGCGACCCTCGAAACCCTGCCAACTTCCCTAGAAGTAAAAAGTGGGTAATCACTGCGGTAGCTTGTTTCTCAACTCTAATAGCATGTATGTTTCTCCCCTTCGCCCTTCGCCCTTCGCCCATTACCTCCTAAACTCACAATCACATTATAGCATGCACTTCATCCGCATATGCAATAGGTTATGGCTCCATGACGCGTGATCTCCAATGTTCCGTCTTCCAAGCCACAATTGGACTGGCTGTGTATTGTCTCGGGTTTGGAGTTGTTCCTCTGGTGTCAGCAAGTTTCAGTGAAGAATTTGGACGACAGCCGCTGTACGTTTGCAGTGGGATAGGTTTTATCCTGATGTATTTGATGATAGCCTTGTGAGTGCTTTCTATTCATTGCTGCGGCATCATGATGGGCGGGGAACCACTTCGTGGGTTCCGTCCCTACTGCGAGCCGACGAAGTGGAGCGCCGTCGGCGCAGAATGTGGGATTTCACATTCGTACCCATCGCGTCCGCACTCGGATGTTGAGTCAGCTTTTAAAGTCTGATTCAGCAAGCGATCCGTCTTGAGCTCTGTCAGAGTTGTCGGTATAACTTATTCTCCTCTTGCTTCTATCGCTAAGGGCCAGCCGCCAGGGTGACGGACTGTGACTGATTGCCGATCTACTTTAGAGCTAAAAATATACAGACTGTTATTGTTGCGCGATTCCTGCAAGGCGCGTTTGGATCAACGGCAGCCACGATGGTGGGAGGTACCGTAGCAGATCTATGGTCTGCTAAGGAGTAAGTGGCTAAAGAAAGATTTTGGGGGACATGTAACTATGGATGCTGATGTTGATGGCAGACGTGGGCTGCCAATGTCACTGTTTGCTATTGCGGGCGTGGGAGGGAATGGTCTTGGTCCATTCATTGCTGGTCTAATAGAAGGCAACCCAAAGCTCGAGTGGAAATGGATAGAATGGATTCTGATGATGTTCGTATTTTTGCTTTTAACACATCGATTAATCTTAACCTTATTAAAATACAGAATAACTGGTTTGTACCTCGTCCTGTTGGTTGCCTTCCTCCGCGAAACACGCGCCAGCGTAATTTTAACGCGTATAGCAAAAAATATAAGGAAGGAAACTGGTGATTCCAGGTATCGTGCACGTGTAGAGGATGAAAGGGCAAGTTTGAGGACCTTAATTTGGATATCATGCACAAGGCCTGTTTGTGAGTCGACTATGAGCTCGTTTTTCTGATGCGGACTTGAAGGGGACTGACGGATTCAACTTTAGATTTAATGTTTACTGAGCCTGTGGTTGCTAGTTTCAGCGTAAGTTCTTTCAATTTGTTGGTTATTCGTGTGAATGCTAATGTTCCTAGTTGTGGATTGGTTTTGCTTGGGGTGTGACTTATGTATTCGTCCAGTAAGATTCTTATTTTGATGTTATATTTCTTTTTTAACTTTGTAATAGATCCATTTCCGGAGTTTTCAGAAATCTTCACCACTTCAGCGTCAGCGAAATAGGCTGTGTTTTCCTCAGTGTATTTATTGGAACGACTATAGGATTCATTTTAAATTATTATCAGGAATATCTGTACCGGTAACTTCAACCATTTTTATGATGTTTTAACTGTTCTAACGTTAGGTATTCGATCTCAGAGAAAACGTGCCTGAACGTGGACCCGAAGCCCGTCTCTATTCTGCATGCGCTGCAGCAATTGTGTTTCCTGTTAGCATGTTTGTTTATGCGTGGTGCTCATTTAGTCATGTTCATTGGATTGCATTGGCGATTTCTATCACCGTAAGGTTTTTCATACTGAAACCCTTACATGTACATTTCAAACTAAACAACCTTTGAAGGTCTTCATGGTCGCAGTCTTTACCATGTATTTAGCCGTATTCTCGTATTTGGCGGATTGGTATGTTCAATTCTCTTAATTGGACTCCATACGACTTATAAGCGAACAGTTACGGTCCCTTTGCTTCGTCGGCCCTGGCCGGTCAAAGTCTTGCTCGTTCGTCTATTTTTATCCCTCCAGTTTGATCCGCAATTGACGTCGCGGGTGTTGTAGGAAACATTACAGCAACAACTTTCCCCCTGTTCACAAACCATATGTACGCGCAATTAGATTATAAATGGGCAAATACCCTTTTTGGCTGTATAGCCGCTCTTATGATACCTATACCATATGTGAGCTCCTTTCCTATTGTTTGGTATTATTGATAAATTGACATCGTTGCAGGTATTGTTCTTCTACGGGCCACAAATTCGCATGAAGAGTAGGTTCTCGCGAATGGTAATAGAAGCGGAACAGAAAGCTGCCGAAAAGAAATAATAATATATCTATTTTATACTGTAAAGTTTATCATCTCTCCTCACGCCAACCAATTATCTGTACTGACTTGTGGATGCCGGTAAACAGGTAGTTTTTAGACCTTGTGGATACACATAAGTAAATGGTGATATATTGATAACTTAGTATGTATATATGTACTATTGTACCTGCATCCTGTAAGTAAAGAAATGAATGCGGTGGATATATGCTCGTATAATTCTCTATTCCGATAAATGCCAGCACCGAATAAAGTGATGCCTCAACATAGTATTGTATATCGGAATATGGAAGCCAAAAGAAATCAAGAGTCGGAGGGTGGGATGGGTTTGTTTGTTGTTGTGGATTATGGTCGGGCATTAATTCCGTCTCAGTTAACTTCCCGTCGCTAGAATCCGTCTCGAGGGCCCACATTTGGCCCACATCGTCATTGCGTCGACTCTAACCCTAACTCTGTTCTTGAAAGCTTGAAGTCTGAAGCTCAATTAATTGCTGTGCCGTTGGAATGACACTGAACACATAAGAGTGCAAGAACGAGGTAAAAATCTAATAATAGCTCCGGCTTACTGACGTTATTCAGTCAATACGCTCCTACAGGCTCCTACACTCTCGCAATGCGTATACGTGCCAGGCATGCCGCATCCGTTTCTTCGACAGTACGTATTGCTATCACTAGTGCGTTCCTCGCGGACGCACGTGGCGCCCAAGATGCTTTTGCCCATTGGATCATTTTCCGAAATTTGAATCTTATCGAACGAAATGCCGTATTCCATGGAATGCATTCAAAACACTCACTCAGGCTACCATTCGTCAGAAATTCAGTATCCTTCATACATACCATGCAAGGTTAGGCAATTGCTGAGTAAAATCAAAGTGGAACCAAAGTGGAACTGAGCAAAGGCGAGCCGCAGTTCCTTGGATGGCTCTTCAACGGGGAATCACGTGGGTGGGTGCGTATTGTTCTTCCCTGTCCCACATGAAATTGCTGAAACAACAGATAGGCCTACTCCATTTGGCTCGGAAACCCACCTCGGGGAGTCAATCCATTCCACCCATTCCTTCCGTCTCCTGGATATCATCGTTACCCTGATATTTTTGTCTTGGCTCGGTATTGTCAGCCTAGTGGATTGAGTCATATCTCCCCGATGCTCTAAACATATCCTTGCGGTGTTCTGCGTTTAATCCAATGTACCGCACCTTTCGTCAAGCGAGCCGAGCGTAAATTGTGTGTTAGTATTGGCGACTCGATTTATAAAGCACCATTTCCAGACCTTGGAGTTTTCTTATCCCCCACTGACCGTAGCTTCTTCTCCTCTCATTCGCCCGTATAAAGATCACCACAGATTCAACGATAGCAACAGGCCTTTGAGGACATGGATCCGAAAGCACTAGAAGCTGGCGAGATATCTGCCACCGCGACCATTGTGGACAACGAGCTTGAAGGTCTTACAACACGATCTCTGAATGAAATCCTAGAGCCTGTAGATCCAAGAATTGGCCCCGATGATGTCCCTCATGCTGAAGAACTCGACGAAGGATTATACAGGCAGATGAGCAATCTTGTACGCGCGCCGACACAAAACTCTTCGCGGACTGCATCTGTCTCGGGCCATCGTGAGAAATCTGCGACTTCCTCAGTGACCGGAAAGAAGAATGATGTCATCTATGTATGGTGGTTTTCGTGACTTTCACAATCAACTGCACACTAACGTGCCTTGCACAACAGGTTGAATTTGAGGAAGGGGACCGGCGTAATCCAATCAACTTTTCCAATCGGAAAAAATGGGCCATAACAGCCCTAGCCTGTTTCTCCACCTTACTTGCTTGTACGTGCCGTTTTCCGAGCACAAGGGATTATTATATCTAACTTTAGCTATTTGGTGCTTCCAGCATCCACATCATCTACATATAGCATGGGGTACGCTAGTATGACCCGCGATCTCAACTGTACAGAGTTTCAAGCGACTATCGGGCTGTCTACCTATGTTCTTGGATTCGCAGTCGTCCCATTGGTCACTGCGTCGCTTAGTGAAGAATTCGGACGAATGCCACTCTACGTCATTTCTGGCATCGGTTTCCTCATAATGTATCTCATGGTTGCTTTGTACGTTATAGTTTCGTTGTCGGAGGAGTGCTGCGATGTACTAATCTTCTATTTCTCGCCCGTAAAGATCAAAGAATATTCAGACAGTGATCATTGCTCGATTCCTTCAGGGCGGTTTTGGATCTACGGGATCTACGATGGTGGGAGGTACCGTGGCTGACATATGGTCAGCAAGCGAGTACGTTGTCTAGTGATATTTTGTGTACTTTCGGATGATAACCGTGATTGTTTAAGACGTGGACTCCCAATGGCACTCTTTGCGTTGATGGCCGTAGGAGGAAATGGTATCGGACCATTTGTTGGTGGGTGGATAGAAGCAAACCCAAAACTGGAATGGCGGTGGATACAATGGATACAGATGATGTAAGCTTATTTATAATTTCGTTTAGAACGCGCTTGACATATCGACGAAAATTTAGCATTTGTGGATTATACATTGTCCTCATTCCCGTCGTTTTACGTGAAACACGGGCCTCGGTCATGCTCGCTAAAATGGCAAAGAAAATTAGAAAGCGGACGGGAGATAACAGGTATCGCGCTAGGGTGGAAGATGAACGTGCAAGCTTGAAGTCTCTGATCTTAATTTCATGCACACGCCCTGTTTGTATGTTTTCATGCCTCGTTTACTTTAACAAAGGTGCTGACCGCGTTACTAATAGATCTGATGGTCACAGAGATGGTTGTTTTAAGCTTCAGTGTGCGTCTTTCATTGTTATATAGGGCAACTAGTTTTTCTAATTTCTTATTCAGTTATGGATTGGATTTGCCTGGGGAGTGCTATATGTCATGGTGGAGTACGTGTCTATCGTTTCTTGTTCGTAAAGCTTTCACTTATGCCTCAATAGATCTATTTCCGGAATTTTCCATGACTTGCATAATTTTACCATTAGCCAAATCGGTTGTGCGTTCATTACAATGTCGTACGTACATTTCTTGTGAGATTCGGTATCTTTCTGACGAGATACCGTAGAATCGGAGCTCTCATTGGGTTCGCCTCAAACTTTTACCAAGAGCATCTTTACCGGTATGTTCAGTCTGAAATTTTACACTGAAACTCCCTTACCGATCGGCAACAGCAAACATTTCCCGACACGAGGGCCTGAAGCGCGGTTATATTCCGCATGTTTTGTGGCCATTTTGTTGCCTATTAGCATGTTTATCTACGCATGGTGCTCTTACTCACACGTGCATTGGATCTCCCTTTGTATCGCGATAACTGTGAGTCCCCCTGAAATAATCTGTAATGATTTCAACTGATAGTCATGATTCGCAGATATTCGTCGCATGCGTATTCCATATCTACCTGGCAGTCTTCTCTTATCTTGCTGACTGGTGAGTGATGCTTTGTTCTCCCGCTCGTGATCATGACGCTAATCTATGGAGTATTAGTTACGGTCCCTTTGCGTCGTCCGCATTGGCAGGACAAAGTCTTGCACGAAACATCTCGGGCACCGTATTCCCTCTATTCACCCATCAGATGTACGCAAGATTAACGTACAAGTGGGCCAACACCTTATTCGGTTTTCTTGCGTGCCTTATGGCTCCTATTCCATTCGTAAGTTTATCTCACAAGAGATTTACTCGTGAACTGAATGACTGATAAATATCATAGGTTCTGTTCTTCTACGGACCAAAAATCCGCTCGAAGAGCAAGTTCTCTAGAATGGTAATGGAGGCCGGCCAAAAGAAGTAATTCAAAAACTTTAGGGGAATTTAGACATACATAGATCTCGCCTCGTGGGGACATGAAGCATTTACACTTTCATTAATACTTATACGGCTGAACTTCGGACATTAATCACATTGCATATAGAGCACCTACCATCATTAGA